>CM060691.1:173421053-174627303 GCA_030686995.1 Artemisia argyi
ATTGAATCGTATTTAAGAAATACTTTTTGAAAATTCTTGAGATGATTCTGCTCAAGGTTTTAGAAAACACAATCAAGTATTATACAACAAAGAATGCATGAAAATCAGATTAGACAACAACCTCGAGACTGAAAACCTTTGTTTACCAAAATTTGAAATCCATTTGTAGATTGTGTCAATCCGATTAAAAGATATAGAATTCCAACGAGGATTGAAAAATCGTAGTTTCATTTTGAAATAACACTCGCTGAATCAATGGAAATTCAAAACTCTTTTTCTTTTGAAAGTTGTTTGAGACCTGCAGTCTCTCTTTTGAGTTTTAAAATCAGAAGAAGAAGATTTCCATCTAAAGTTTTGTAGGGATCTATACCTTGATAGATCTCGAGCCAATAGATCGTTAGCCTACTAATGTAATCACCAGTAAGACTAAGTTAGATAATCTCTGTAAGCTTGTAATTATTGCGGAATATAAAAACAAACTTGTATACTAAACTTGATCTTCTATAGATCAATATACTTTTACTAATACTGTTATTAAAAAACACGTACATAAAACAATGACCTAGGGTTCCTTATATACTAATGGAAACCCTAACCTTTCTTACAAGAAACGAATAATAATAAACTAATAAAAGATATTCTACATATCTTGTCCTAAATTACATAAGTTCTATCCACGGTTTAACTCTATCCGTAGGATCTCTATACGTCCGCAGGAATCAGTCATCAGCAGAAACACTCTAAGCTTCAGCAGGAACCTGTCAGCAGTATCAGTCAGCAGTATCTTCAATAATTCCTCACATTCCTCCCCTAATCTTGAATTTGACATAGTTAAGTTCAAGATTTCTTGATAGATCGCCAATAGCACAAACAAGAGGATTGAGGAGAAACATCAGCAACAAAGAATCTTCATAAGTAGAGTCTCTATGATCAGCAAGTATTGGAAAACTCCATTCTTTGCAGCAACACATGACCAAATGTACATCAAAACATATAAGTTTCATACTATTCTTATCACATCCAGGTGTGTTAACTCCTGTGAGAGGTGAATCATTGAAAATAATGGATTTGATGTCTCTTTACCAATAGCCATCACTACTGGAGTAGCCAAGTGTTCTCAGTTAGAAACTATGGTACACTGATAGCCCAAAGAATATGATTTTTGGCAAATCATCAGCTATAAACGGATTTGAGAAGTCTTTACCTGTAGCCGTTTGCTCAGGACTAGTCAATTATTGATGAAAAAGCATCTTGGTCAATTGAATACCAAATATGGATTTCCACTGCCTTTACCATAAGCCATACTCTTGTGGGCTAGCTAATTATTTGGAATCCAGAAAGGAAAAATCCATGGTCAATTGATAACCATTTCAACTCTCAGCAATAAAGCATGGGTGAGTTGAGAACCCTATGGTTTTGAGCAAACCATTACAGCTATCAACAGATTTGATGAGTCTTTACCAAAGTTGTACCCTTTGGACTAGCCAACTTTTTGATGGAATAGTCAACATCAGGTAAGTTGATTACCAGAAAACGTGTGATAAGAATCACCACCAAACCTACATACAACATACACAAAACTATACAAATATGTTAGGTTTTTTTATTTTATTTTATTTTATTTTTTATTTTTTATATTTACTAAACTAAAAGAAAAGAAATAAAATATACAACAAAGTACCATACCAAGACCAGCTCATTGCAAATATGATTCCATTTGAATACCATACTTAGTTTTCAGTTCCTGATTAGTCAATATACTTCTTCTGATGAACCTTATCAATTGTTTAGCAAGATGAAGATCATTCTCAGTCATATCCAAAGGAACAGAAAGTTTTACCTCCAGCATGAGATTCATCACTTCCATTGTAATTGGGTAAAGAACATCAGGCCAGCAGTATAAGGTCTTACCAGTGGTTGTAACAATCATATGAACATTAGGAAGATGAAAGAACTTCCAATAGTCAACCACCCATGTCTTCTGACCTTTCCATACTTGAAACTTCACACCAGAATCACCACGATGAGAATCACACAAAATTTGTAAATCTCCCATCAAATACATTCCAATTTCATCAGGGGAATGAGTTTGATAATAATTGGTAACCCAGTCATAAAGTGAGAGAAGATCTTGCTTGTCCACCATGTGTAAGATTTGGCTAAAAAAAAGGAATGTTTTGGTAGAGCCATCTTGTCTACGTATGACATTCACTTGTCCTTGACCAAGTAGAGAATCAACAAGTTCCCATTTCACAATTTTCTCCCAAACAACAGGATCTTGGCCATCATCAGAAGCATAGTCAATGAAAGTACTATCCTCTAAAGGAGCATCCTTAGGAGCCTTCCTCTTTATAGCTTTAGACTTTCTCCTAGTGCCAGTAGTAATAGGAATTGAAGGACCATCAGCAGGTTCTTCTTTAGGCACTTGTTTCGAAGCATCAGGAGTAAATTGTGCTGAGATATCAGCAGGAACATCTGCAGAATCATCATCATCAGGTACTTCTATTGGAGTATCTGCTGAAGCATCATGTGAAACATCATGTGGAGCTTCAGTAGTATCAAGTTGAGATTCAGCAGTATCATGATGATTTTCCACCATACCCTTCTGAAATTGATGATCCTGAATACCAGAGAGAGATGGAGAGAAAATGGAATGCATAAGAGAGGGCAAACAGAGTTCCCAATCCTAATAAGTCTCCCTTCATCTTCACTTCTTCTGATGAAGAGGATGATGAGAATGATTCACTCTACAACCCCACAACCCCTGAGAAGCCTCAGTGCTCTCGTCCAAGAGGAAGAAAATTAAATCCCGCATTGCCAAAGACAAAAAAGATTGTGATGGGGTTGCCCTGTCCTCAGTGGCAAGGAATCTTCAACATCAACAACAAAGGCAAGGAGAAGACTGTGGAAGGCAAGGGCAAGGGCAAAGTAGAATAGGAACTTGTGTAAAACTTTCAATTTTATTGTCCTGTATTGTACTTCAGAATAATCAATAAAAATTTTTTTTCCTAGTTTGTGTTTACTTGATTTTAATTCTTCTGAAGGATTTGCATTCCCCTGAATAGAGTGATCTTTAATAAGTCATCAGCAGGAACACACTTAACAACAAAATAGATATTATCAGCAGCATGTGGTCAAACCCATTGACTTTCATCCGAAGAATCCACTTAAGTGGACAACTTGTACAATTAGTAATTGCAACTGACTCAACTACCTCCCATTAACTTGCATTTACTCACATTAAACCCAAATCAAGTCTTTATAAAGAAGTCTTCAAGGAATAAGCAACTCATAACCCCATCAGTACACTAATAACATACCACCAAAGTCTTTCTCAACACCTAAATCATGAAGCCATCCCCCAAAATCATTGAAATTTCTTCTGACTCATGATCAGACTCCACCTTTGACATACCTCAAATCCAAAGAGCATACTACTACCAAGGTGAAGGCCCTTCTGAGTTTTGTCCATCTCCCACCTCATCAGAAGAAACCAGTGAAGTAGAGGAAGCTCCAAATCCTCTAGCTACGGTTGTCCCTGATTTCACTCCTGTCACAGCATTCCTGACTTCTGAAATGGAGAGGGTGTGTGCAGATATGAGGAAGATCTCTGTCCCTGAAGAGCCACAGTCCTTAAAGAGGAACAAGGGTCCATTGAAGGTTTTCCTGGGTCTTGCTGCTCCCAAGCTCTGAAATAAGGACATGCAATCCAGAGGGGTCCATAAGAAGATGACCCCAAAGGACTTGGGTAAAGGAAAGAGGAAGATGGAGTAGAGGGTTGGGGCTTTGGGAGTAGGTGGTTTGTTGGTGGTTAAATCCTGTTATATGATGTCCTTTTGTAATCTGTCTGTTGAATGGTGTTGAATGGATGTTCTTTGTTTTCTATGAATAATAAAAGATCTTGCTTTTATTTCTTTTACATCTGATTCCACTGATAGATGTAGTGTAAATCTTTGTACATCAGCACGAACATAACCTGCAACCAAACATTCAAACAAAACACAAAAGAACAACCATAATAATATACAAGGTTAGTAAGAAACCTGCAAGACAAAGTTAGTAAACATAATAATCTACATAATATACAACAAGTACAATCCTCCCCTGAGGCATATGCCTCCCCTCAAACATAACATTCAAGGGTTAACCATCCCAATGTTGACAACTAGGTGATTAAACCTAGGTCCATCAAAAGCTTTTGTTAATAAATCAGCCACATTATCATCAGTATGAATGTTAAGCACTTGAATTAGATGCTTCTCATTTGCATCTCTTATGAAATGGTGCCTAATTTCTATTTGTTCAGTTCTCTGATGAAAAACAGGATTTTTAACAATAGAAATAGTACTTTGATTATCAATGTATATTTTAGTGTTCATAAAGTTAAACCCATAATCCAACATCTGATTCTGAATCCAAAGTACCTGACCACAACAATTGGCAGCAGCAACATATTCTGCTTTAGTAGTAGAAGTAGCCACTATGGTTCGTTTCTTGCACTGCCAAGAGATGAGTCTTCTACCAAGAAATTGACAACCTCTTGTTGTGGATTTCCTATCCAAATTAGCTCCAGCATAGTCACTATCACTGTAAGTCTCCAACACAAATGGTGATTCCCTTGGGTACCAGAGACCTAGCTTGGGTTGGCCTTTGATGTACTTGAAAATCTTCTTTACTGCATTTAGGTGGGAAGTCAGTGGAGTGACTTGATGTCTTGAGCAAGCACTGACAGCAAAGGTAATGTCAGGCCTAGAAGTTGTGAGATACATGAGTGATCCAATCATGGACCTATAAAGGTGAACATTCACAGCCTCATCTTGTTCATTTGGATTCTTAAGCTTGGGTGGTTCATATGGAGTAGTAGCAGTCCTCAGAAGTTCAAAGTCAAACTTTTTCAAAATGTCTTTAACATACTTCTCCTGATGGATAAAAATCCCTTCAGGTTGTTGTTTGACTTATAGCCCTAAGAAAAAGGTTAACTCCCTTATTGCACTCATCTGAAATTCACCTTTCATCAATTCTTCAAATTCCCTGCACCATGCTTCCTTTGTGGATCCAAAAATAATATCATCCACATAGACCTGTACAAGAATGATGTCCCTGGATTTTTTCTTAATAAAGAGGGTCTTGTCAATAGCTCCTCTTCTATAGCCATGCTCCAAAAGAAATGTAGACAGTCTAGCATACCATGCTCTTGGTGCTTGGTGAAGTCCATAAAGTGCCTTGACAACTTTGTACACCTTCTTAGGATGATGGGGGTCTTCAAAGCCCTGTGGTTGAGTAACATATACCTCCTCTTCAATTTTACCATAGAGGAAGGCACTCTTGACATCCATCTGATTATTCTGATAGACCTTAAACCCCATATATGAGGCAAAGGCTAAAAATAATCTAATTGTCTCAACCCTAGCAACAGGTGCAAAGACCTCAGTATAGTCAATCCCTTCCTCTTGTCTGAAACCTTGAGCCACCAATCTTGCCTTATTTCTCACCACAATACCTCTGGCATCCCTCTTGCATTTTAAGATCCACTTGGTCCCAATTGCAATTTCCCCTGCAGGAAGATCAACAAGTACCCAAACATCTTGATTCTTGAATTGTTGCATCTCTTCCTGCATAGCTTCAACCCAACTAGGCTCACTCAAGGCCTGTTTAATGCTTGTTGGTTCAACTCGGGACAAGAAACAAGCAAACAAACAATGCTTCTGATCTGTGTGATTGTCTCTCTTTTGAGTGGATACATAAGTTAGAAATGCACATTGCCCAAACTTGGTATTCTTGATGGCACTCCTTGTGAGAACCATAGCATTTGGATCACCAAGTATATTATCTTGTGGATGAATGGTGTTGATCCTTTTAGTTGCAACAGGATTAATATCAATGGAGGTATCAAGATTGGTTAGTGTAGGAGCAAAGTCTTCATCATAAGAAGCTGATTCAAAAATGCCATCACCTTGCTCAACATTAGCAAGATCTGAGGGGAGTGGAAACATGCCATAAGGTTCATCCAAGCTTGTGGATGTTTTAGTGGAAACAGAAACTGCAGCAGAAATGCCTTCAGCAGAAATGCCTTCAGCAAAATCTCCATCAGTAGTATCAGTAGCTGCATCAGCAGACGTATCAGCAGAACTAGTTTTTCTGCTCTCGTCAACAGCAGCTTGTTTTAAGAGTGCTTCAGTGTCATGAGCAAATTCAAGACCAAGTCTTTTAGCTTCCTCAGCAGCTGCATGTTCTTGCTTTTTGAGTCTAGCAAGATCTTCTGCATAGGTTGAGTTTTCCACATCATCAGCAGATTTGGCATCAGAGGCTTCATTTTTAGGAGGATCTGCTATTTGAATTAGTAGAGTAGTTACAACAATAGTGGGTTCATCACATTCTGAATCACTGTCTGAATCATCCTATAGGGTACCTGCACTGTTAGAAGATGACACTTGTATACCTGTAGAGGGGTTAGTTTTGTGTCTAGCATACCCCAAATAATCTGTTAGGTAATCAAGATCAAAATACCATTCATGACCTTTTCCCTGAACATTTACATTCTCTTCCAGAAATTTCAGGTTAAGAGTCTCTTCTATCTTCTTTGCAGCCAAGTTATATACCCTGTAAGCCTTGCTATGAGCTGAGTAACCAACAATATACCCTTCAACAGCTTTTGCTTCAAATTTGCCTAAGTGGTCACTTGTGTTAAGAATGGTCACCTGACAACCAAAAGGTTTCAAGTGTTCAATGGTAGGTTTCTTCCCTGTCAATAGCTCATAGGGTGTCTTATTATGAGGTCTAGTAATCAACACCCTATTCAATACATAACAGCAGTGCCAACTGCTTCAGTCCAAAACATGGTGGGAAGTTTAGAGTCAGCAAGCATAGATCTTGCAGCCTCTATAAGGGTTCTATTCTTCCTTTCTGCAACCCCATTCTGTTGTGGAGTCCTAGGAGTGCTGTAGTCTCTTTTAATACCCTTTAAACCACAAAGTTTAGCATTTTTGAACTCTGTCCCATTGTCACACCTAATACCCTTAATCTTCTTGTTAAGTTGATTTTCAATGAGAGCCATAAATTCTTTAAGTGCCTGAAAGGTTTGATCTTTAGTCACCAAAAAGAATGTCCAACTGAATCTACTGAAAGCATCTGTGATTACCAAACAGAAGTACTTATGATCAATACTCCTGATGGATGTTGGACCAAAAAGATCCATGTGAAGTAGCTGCAATGGTTCTGAGATTGTGCTCATAGCAGTAATGGCTTTATAAGAAGCTTTGTGTTGCTTACCCTTGTTACAAGCCACACAATTATGCTCATTGGTGAAGATCTTGGAAGGAAGTCCATGAACAAGTCCATCTTTAGCAAGTTTGTTGATGACTTTGAAATTAACATGTGCCATCCTCCTATGCCATTTTGTAGATTCATCCAAGGATGCTTTAGCCACCAAACATGTTAGATCACCTTCTGGCTTGACATCATTCAAGTCAAATGTATAAAGATTATGATTTCTTGGAGCCTTTAGCAATACATGATTGTCATCAGGTATTTTGAACTCAGGTGAAAGAATGAAACAACCCTCTTCAGTGAAAAGTACAGGAAGCTTTTTGTCACAAATTTGTGAGACTGAGAACAAATTGAATCCTTGAAGCTCCTTCACATAGTAGACATTCTCAAAATCCACCTTTGGAGTTCTAATGGTTCCTTTGCCAGTGATCCTTCCTACTCCACTTCCAAACCTCACTATACCTCCATTAATAGGCACAAAGTCATGTAGCTTCTCCTGATTCCCAGACATGTTTCTTGAACAGCCACTATCAACAATACCTAAGTCTTTATTAAGAAGAGGATGTTCCTACAATAAAAGAAGTTAATATACAACAACATGAAAATGTTAAGAGACTTAAGTCATGAAAGACTTGAGCCTGCCCTGTGGATCATTATGATGTACCCAAGAAGATGAGTTAGATCCACAATTGTTCCTGGAATCCCTGTAGTTATATGGCCTGTTATATGTCCAAGAACAATCTGCTGAGGACTTTTCAGCAGAATCCCAATTACCCCTTCCCATAAACATTGGGTCATTATATCCATACCAATGATTAAATCCATAAAATGGTCTTGACCCATATCTATTTCTATTGGTATTCATATATCTACTAGCAGAAACAGACCTATCAGAAGGAACAGACCAATCAGCAGGAATGGAATGCATTCTACTGACATTGTAATTTGCTTGTGGAAATAATGAGGGTTTGGTACAATTGTTAGTCCACTTTTGTCTAGGTCTATTGTTAACAACAGAAACACCCATCTCCTTATCATGAAAATCACAATCCTTAATCAAATGCAATTTGCTACCACAAACAAAACACTTCTTCTTCTTAGAAGATTTATTAAATCCAAAAGATGTCTTATTAAACACAGAATTATTCAAAGAAACACCAGAAATAGAATTGTTTTGCAAACACTGAAAGGAACTGTTTTCAAAAGAAGTAAATAACAAGTCTTCAGAAGAGGCTGTCTTAGAAAGAACTTCATCAGCAGCAACCTTAGAGTCCACAGACTTGTAAGATGACTTGTCAGAAATCTTTATTGAGGACTTGGGTGAGTCTGACTTGGTCTTGGAATCACAGCTGGCATAACTAGAGGTCTCTGAGGTCTTGTCCCTGGAAGAACAAGAGACATAAGTGTTAGAATCATTACTAGATATACTTCTAGAGTCAGGGAGTCATGGATCCTAATGCCAGTGTTTTCCTTTGATTCTGGTAAGTCCAACTTATGGGATGTAGGTTTAGGGGTTCCTGTGGTTGGAGGGTCTTTAGACTTATTTGGCAAGTCTTTAGACTTTTTGCCAAACAGATGGTGTGAACCATCAAAGTCAGAGGTTTTGGTGGTAGGCATAAATACACCTCTGATAGGTCCTGGGACATCATGCATCTCACCTTCCTTTAGATAGTTTATAGGGACAGAATAATTATGATTTTTCTTATCTAAATAGTGATTTGCTTCTGGACCAACATATTTTCTAAACCCTAGACCTATCTCAGATGTTACAGACTTACTACTGTAGAGTAACCTAGATAATATATCACCTGAAACTAGCCACTCTTTATGCCTAGCTACTTCTTTATCCAATTTCTCTTGCAAAACACTTTTCTCAGACTCAATTCTAGCTTTTTCTTTTTCAGAAAACTTTAATTCATTGCTAGTACATTCTAAATCTCTACTTAAAACTCTAATCTTTTCCTCATAAGCCAATTGATTTTGCTGAAACCACATCTTCTGTTGTTCTAAGGTTTTAAAAGCTTCTTCGTAAGTTGTAGCTTCAATAAAACGCTCATTATATTTTGGTTTCATCTCATCATAAGTTTCTTTTAGAGTTGTATATTTAGAATCACAATCACAAACACAAGTAGATACCTGAGGAGAGATTCCCATGAGGCCGAAGTCATCATCACAATTAGCCATGCAAGAAATTTGAGGAGAGCTGCTTGTTGCATCTTCATGCTCATTCCAGTCAACACCGGCATCTATAGCAGTTACCAAGGCTTTTGATTCACCAGCCTCTATCTCTTTCTTCTTGTATGCTGAGTATCTGGTATTAGCTTCACCCTTCTTGGTTGTGCACTCTCTTGCAAAATGGCCAATTTCTCCACAAGCATAGCACTTCACTTTCCTCCTGTCAAACCTAGCTGCATCTCTACCATCAACATTGAGATTTTTACCAACCTTTTGCTTAAATCTTCTGACCTTGAGAGAGATCATTGCCATTTGCCACTTTAAGTCCAACTCTTCTAAAGCAAGTTCATCAATCTGCTCAAAATTTTCATAGGCAATTTGTTGCTGTTTATCAACTTCAGCAACAAATGAATGAAGTACATCTTCCATCACATTACTAATCTTTGGATAAGTTATTGGATTAGTATTTAAAAAATACAATGTGGTAATAGGAAGACTTTGACTTGGAGTGGATGGACTTGAGTAAACCTGTGGTACTGGGGATGGACTTGTATAGGTATGTGGCATGTAGTTTGAGTTAGAGCTGACAAATGCAGATTGTGAAGGAGTTGCTGCATATGGAGAGAATCCCTTTATGTCGCCTTCCAAAGCTCTGAGTTTGTTTTACAAGTCATCAAAACTGAGATAGTCCAGGCCACCTTTGGTATTCAATGATATACTCACCTGAGACCATGAGGGAGGCAAGGCTCTTAGAAACTTGGAATTCACCTCCTCATTGTTAGGTCTGGCTAGAAGTTGATTCAAGTGACTCAGAATCTTCTGAAACCTGTCATAACCTTTGTGGAGACCTTCTTCTTCAGTTATCTTGAATTCTTGGAATTCTTGCTTCAACATACTCTTTCTCATTCTTTTTGATTCTTCATTCCCCCCAAATCTAGCTTTTATAGCCCACCAGATTTCTCTTGGATCAGTCATGGAATGAAAATCTCCCATGTGGTCATCAGGGATTGCCTACAGCAGTATGGTTCTTGCTTTGTTCTCCCATTGAATAGCAAGAATTTCTTCAGTAGAAACAGGTTCCAAAATCTTAATTTTGCCATCAGCATCTACAGTTTGCTTTTTAGGACGACAACCATTGAGTATAACATTCCAGAGATAATTGTCAACACTTGCAATCCAGTTTTGCATCTTCATGGCCCAGATCTCATACTCATCCTTCCTGAGAAAAGGAAGCTTGGCATTGCTGTTAGAGAAGGCCACCTGTTGTAGTTGTTGAGTGAGAGAGCCTGCTTCTAAGAGAGCAACATCACTGCCTGGTTTGTCTCCCATTGGTACTGAGTGAAAAATTATGTGATTGTGTTGAGGTTACGGAGAGTATCTCGTGGCTCTGATACCACTTGTAGGGATCTATACCTTGATAGATCTCGAGCCAATAGATCGTTAGCCTACTAATGTAATCACCAGTAAGACTAAGTTAGATAATCTCTGTAAGCTTGTAATTATTGCGGAATATAAAAACAAACTTGTATACTAAACTTGATCTTCTATAGATCAATATACTTTTACTAATAATGTTATTAAAAAACACGTACATAAAACAATGACCTAGGGTTCCTTATATACTAATGGAAACCCTAACCTTTCTTACAAGAAACGAATAATAATAAACTAATAAAAGATATTCTACATATCTTGTCCTAAATTACATAAGTTCTATCCACGGTTTAACTCTATCCGAAGGATCTCTATACGTCCGCAGGAACCAGTCATCAGTAGAAACACTCTAAGCTTCCGCAGGAACCTGTCAGCAGTATCAGTCAGCAGTATCTTCAATAATTCCTTACAAGTTTAACCACATGGGTTCTATTAGAAGATTTGTATTTGTGATGAATGGAAAACTTCCGGTATTTGGGATATTCAAATCAGAGTCACTCTTTTATTGTAGCCAAAGCATTCCAGATTTTCAAAATTTGAAAGGTTTTGAACGACTTTGCTTTGGTCTCCACACTTGCTTTACCGGTGTAAAACGAGAGTGTAAAGTTTTGGAAAAAATTTGTTTCACCATTTTGAATCCTTTTACCAGTTTAGCCTTTAAACACATTTTGCCCTATAACCTCAAAAATATGTTTCATAAGAAACATTTTGTCGAATATTGAAATTTTGACTTTCAATGGGATGACATGTACTTGCACACAGAGAAAATGCATCAGACACAAACAAGTATACAGATGAATCAAAAATCTCATTCTAAATCTTCCTAAGTGCTCAGAATTCTCAGATTAACACACAAAATCACAGATTAATTCATTCTTTCACTCAAGATTTTCAATATGATAATGGTTTGGGGTTATTATTTGAGTCTATGCACACTTGTTAGCATCATAATGCCTGAATATTAAACAATCAAACGTCCTAGTAATAGCAGTAAAGACATCGACATCTTTAAACCCTGAATCACATGATTCTAAACCTATGTTGTTCCTAATCGAGAAAATACACCAATCGAGCATTCTTTAGTGTTCTATAAAGCTACATAAACTAGTTAATTAGACAAAACACATAAAAATGAAAGCCCTGTTCGATAATTACATAAACCCTAGTTTCTGATTATGCCTTTTTTTTTACCGTTGAAAACACTTGAAACATTTAGGGAACGATTAGACAACAGCAATGAAGAAATTAGAAACTCACAATCGAAAAGAAATCAAGGATATTAAATCATTAGTCTGATTCGTTGAGGTTTCTAATTATGTGTGAAACTTTTGAGAGCATTTGTTGAAACATTTATTAGAGCCCATTTTATTTTCCTTGCAAGATCCTTTTACCTAAGTTTAAGACATTTGTGAATCTTTACTCATTAAAGATTAATTACTTTTTCATTTGAGGTCCAAACTAAATTCATTTGGAATCATTGCAGAAAAAATTTCTTTTCTCCCCCTCGAATTAGCATATATTTAGTAAAACCTTTTTGTACATTTTAATTCGAGAGATCATAGAAGTTTTTGAAAATGAGATTTTAATCTGAATGATGAAGAAACATTTTATCCTTGAAGAATTATGATGAGGTTTGCAAACTTCATGATATTGTGAAAAGTTTTCTCCCCCTCAAAACATGTTCCATTTTGACAGAGTAAAGCAAAATTTGTTTTAATGGAGGAACATTGTTTTGAAGTTACGAAGTTTGTACACAGAGAAAGAAGATTTTTTTTTAATATATACAAAAAGAGTTTGATGTTTGTCTCACTTAGTTTTTTAAGAAAATTTTGCAAATCATCTGGAGTCAAACACCGCATACCAATTTGGTAAACTAAATCAGCAAACCTTGATAGAGGTAATGCCTTTGTAAACAAGTCTGACAATTGGAATTCAGTACCCACAAAATCTAATTCAATTGTACCCTTATTGACATGCTCTTTGATGATATGGTAGAGGAGAGCATTTTGTTTGGCCTTTGAATGATTAATGGTGTTGTATGAGATAGCAATAGCACTCTTTGAGTCGCAATACATCGGGATCTTGTCAAATACATAGCCGTAGTCCGTGAGCTAAGTTCTCATCCAAATGACTTGAGCACAACAAGCAGACATGGCTAAATACTAGCTTTTGTTGATGACAGTGATGTACAATCCTGCTTCATTGACTGAATCCCTTTGCTACTAAACTAGATTTGTTGCGAATCACTGTGCCTTCTGCGTCCGGCTTGTTTTCCAAAACCATTTAGGTCCAATGATGTGTCGAAGGGTGATGTTGGTAGAATGTATGCATATTAAACGGATCCAAATTATGAGAAGACGACTCTACTAAATCAGGAACGGTTGGAGTCGGTGAAAATGGATTGAAGAAAGCATTTCCATCATAATCTGCACGTTGTGGTACTCATTGTTGTTATGGATCTTCAGTTGATTGTCTGGAGTTGGAAGCGGTTTGTTCTGCTGTTGTAGTAGATTCAATTGGAGGACCATCTTTATCAAAAGTGATTGTTGTTTGTCCAGGTGTGTCAGGTACATGAATATTATCTGTGCAGCAAAAATTGGTGAGACCTCTGGAGGACGGATTACAATTGTATCATCAAACAGTGGAGCAAACAAAGTTTCCAATTCTTTGCGGGTGAGAGACAATGGTTCAGCTGAAGAGTCCGGAAAGTTCAGACGGTTGCGTACGGGTCCTAAGCTATTATGCTCAGAAGCCATTGTTGATGTGCTTTTTAACGGTTGGTTGCGGGTCCTAAGCTGTTGTGCTCAGAAACCATTGTTATTAAGCTTCGGTCCGAAACAGATTTGTTCCGAAGCCATACCTGTTATATCTGAGAAAAAGAAAGAATGGACAAAACAGAGAACATGGATCCCCAAGTGTAATTGGGTTCCGGATGTTAGAAGCATAAAGATGTAGTGTCAATTATCTTCTTGATACTCGAACACACAATTCCGACGGTTTTCCTTCTTGTCTCAGAGGTAGATATTGCGTAGATCACATTAGTTTTGGTGCAAATCTCTAAAATCTTTCTTGTAGGAATCCATCTAAGACCAATCGATTTGAAAATTCTACCCGTAGGTACCCACCTAATGTTAGATCTAGGAGATGTTTTCCTTTTAGATGAAATGGAATGAAATGTGGGAGCATCACTTCATTGAGAAAACCTACGTCCTATATTGATCCACTTCTTAGGTTTCTGACTTATGAAATTTGGTTCAGCGGGTTTGTTTGTCTTAGTCGATTGAGCCTTTTCAAGTGAATTTCCCTTTTGAAGATATTTTAAAGCACAGACAACATGATTATTTACGCAACTACTCTTAGATGCTAGCTAATTCCTATTAGTTTGTTGAGAACTCCTAGGTTTTGGTTTGCTACTACTAGCAGTGTTTTGTACTACAGTGGAAGGCATCACATGAGGTTTTGAACCTAGAATTCCATCCTTTTGAAGTAGCGCCTTTTTCCTAGCCTTTTCTAGATCATAGTTCATGTACATGTCATATTTTCCATAAGAATCTTCACTTTTAATGCTCGTTTTAGACACTATTTTTGAACTAATCCTAGATGAGCCAGGTATAATCACGTGTTGAGATTTAGCAGACACAGATGCATTTTCCTTAGGCCAAGAATGTGGAGTGACTGGTTTTGTCAAATTGTTTTTCTCAACAATTTGGGAGGCAAACCGAGATTTTGAAAATTTAGGTCGTTCAGATTTAAATGCAGTTGGTTGTCTAACAATTGATTGTTTTCTGATTGTTTGAGAAGGCGGTTTCCCCAAGATTGATGGTTTTGCAAACTTAGTATCCACACTCTGGCCAGTCAGTCTTCTTAATTTGTTTTGCAATGCAGCATGTGCAAACACCTTTGCTTGAATTTGACCTTTTAAAAGCTCATTTTCTTTAACTAATGTATCCACACGTTTACTTTGTTCATTCAAAAATCGACCATTGTTGCCTGAAGTTAGAGATTCGTTTTGTAATTTAAGTTCAAGTGAGATGCAATGTGCCTCTAGTTTTGAAAAATCTTTATGAAACTGGGTAATGGTCTTTTTGAGAAGAATGTTTTCAGACTCAAGAGTCTGGTATGATGTTTCATTTATTAGATTATCAGGAAAGGAATCAGACTCAGAACATTTGTGAGGACATTAAACAACATTATGGTCAACCTCTCCTTCATTACTGAAGTTAGGTTGCTCAAATTGTTGTTTCTCATTTGCAGGCATAATATGATCAACAGTAGATTGTACCTCAACCATTTGCTCTTTGTCAAAGTTAGGTTCTGTGTCATAGATGGGTATGGTATCTTCCTCAACCATCTGTTCTTTGGCAAAGTTGGGCTCTGAGTCATAAGTGGGTCTGATATCAGCAGAATCAACATCTGTATCATTCCCCAATCTGCTGCTATCATCTTGCTCTTCCAAAATTTTATCCTGATAGCTTGTATTACCGACATCTGGAGTATTCCCAACAGTCCTTTCAGCATTCCTTCCTTGTCTATCAACTCTTTCACCTTGCACAACAGCTTGATTCCTTGTGTTATAAGAAGAACGAAGACGGTTGTTTGTCTTGTTGGAGAATTTGCTGATGGTACGAGAAATAAGTGTGAGTCTTTGATTTAGAGTATTGATATCCTCATCGTCATCTTCATTGGAATTTGAATAGTACACTGCATCACTGTTGTCATATGGAACAAGATGAATTAAAGTCTGTTACGGAGATGAATCATATGGGATCATTTGGTTTGAGGTAGCAGGTTGTGGATAACTGAAGTACATCTGTTCTTGAACATAAGCATGATTTGACATTAACATCACATCTAGTGTATTGGCTTCCAAATCTGCTGTATTGGTTTCCAAATCTGCATATTCATCATCAGATGGAATATCTCCCATGACACTTTGCAAAACAGCATTGAGATTACCCCCATCAACTTCCATTTGACTAAGTGTGGCATCGTATTCAACATTAGCGTCAAAGAGTGGAGTTAAATCATAATCTTGAGCTTCCACATTTGCAATATTTTCCGTATATGCCAAAAATGCCATGCTTGGTTCGATAAGATCTTCTTCGTCATCAGTATCTTCCATTTTGTTAAAGCATTCATAAATTGAAGTCATCATGCATTTGCCTTTATCAGTAGATGCTTGTCCAAGCTTCACTAGATTTTGCAGAAGAGATTGCATGTGATCATTTAGTGTTGCAGGATGGTACTATGGAATAAAGATAGGCTCAGGTGCATTTGGAGGAATAAAGAATAGACCATTTGGAGTGTAGATTAATGATCCATGGTCAACAGTTTGGGATGGTGGAGCGGGGAGAATGGTCTTCAGTGGATTCATGCTTAAAAAAGATTCAAGAATTTGCTTCATTCTGATGTGATGAAGTTCTTCTGTGCGATGCATAGCTTCAAGATATTTCCACATTTCATAAGCACTGGCTTCAAAGTCCATATTCATGTAAATTAAATTGGGAAGGGCTAATGTCATGAACCATGCAGCTTGTTGGTCAGCATTGTACTGAGCAAGTTCATTATCATTCAAGTCTTCATCAGTTTGTAGTCTGATAATCCCTGTTGAGTCAGCAAGAAATATCATTTTGTATGGACCATCTTGAATGGATTTAAGTATGAGATCTGTAGTAGGACGATCTGTGAGCCATTGTAGAAATCTTCATTTCCAATCAGTATATGTTCCTGGCAGCAACATTAGAGGCCTTGATTCATTGCCAAATAGCAGAACTTGACGAATGAGGGAGCTGTGACTTTGTTGTTGATGATAATGTTGCTGATGAGAATATTGGTGAGGAATGTAGTTGGAAGAAGGTACTGTTGCTGATGACTGTTGCTGATGAGAATATTGGTGAGGAAGGTAGTTGGAAGAAGGTGATTGAGATATTGTAAATGAAATTTCTCTCCCCCTTGATTGTTGCGACGTAATCGAAATAATCAAACAAAATGTCACACTCAAGGTCGATATAGTGATTTCGAATTTTCCCTCCAAAATAATTTGAAAATTTTTCTCTCCCAAAATTTTGAAAATCACTATAAAATGCAATTCTAAGGTCGCTGGAAAAATTTGAGTTTAAAAAATTTTGCCGCCAAATTTCACTGAAAAAATTTGAATTTTGACCTAAAAATTTGAATTTTTGGCCAAAATTTTCACAGTTATACCAAAATTTGAATTTCGCGTAAAAATTGAACGTTTAGTCACCTGTAAAAATTAAATTTTACTCAAATTTTTCCGCCAAAAAACTGTTTTTTATTTTTTATTTTACTTTTTTTTAAGAAAGATAAGATTAACTTGTGTGGATGATGGATCTTTGTAGACGATTGAAATGAGAGTTCCTTTGGTTAAAACCAAAATCTTATGGTAAACTTAAAAACTTACGTGTAACTATAATCTTACGCGTAAACTTTAGGTTATGCGTAAAGGTTAGTTTATGCGTAAACAAAGAGTTTATGCGTAAGTTTCACCTTTACGCGTAAGCTTTGGTTTATGCGTAAGTTTAGGTTTATGCATAAGGTTCAAGAACCAAACTGATCTCTCAAACTTGTCCAAGCTTGAAAGATATCCAAAGTCGAAGTATTCCACTAACTTGTCCAAGCTACGGAAGTACTGAGTCACAATAGCACGTTGAAGAGACCTGAGGATTAACCTTTTGCGTAAAATTTGCAACTTACGCGTTAGAAACAATCTTATGCGTAGGTCACAGAAGATCTTATGCGTAAGAAATCAACCTTATGCGTAAGAAAAGGGTTTTGTGGCAAAACTTAGGCGTAAGATCCAAAGTTATGCGTAGAAACTTGACTTAGGCGTAGGATTTTCAACTAAAGCATAGGAAAAGGGTTTTCAGCTTAAAGTTAAGCGTAGGATTGAAGGTTTGGTGTAGAAAAGGGGTATTTTGCTTAAAGTTATGCGTAGGAAATGATGTTAAGCATAGAAAAGGGGTTTTTGCTAAAACTCACGCGTAAAAGTACCAAAAAGTACACTTTTAAGCTAAAAACTTGGGTAGTGCTTCAAACTTACGCGTAAGATGACCAGATTCTTAAAAAAACCACAACTTTTTGAAGAAAAACGCCTAGAAATAAGGTTCTTTTGATCAAATAACTTCACCAACACTTAGAAAACACTAAACATGAAAGATTTTGCTACAAAAAACACGTTTTCTAAAATCAAAAAAGCTACAAAACTCAATAAACTAGAAGAATAAGTAGAAAAACCTTAAAAGATCAAAACTTTATGCAAAATCTAAGCTTCTAATCACTATATCAACCTTAAAACTTGTCCAAGCTTCAAGATTTGAGTGAAAGAAACAAAGAAAAAAGCAAAAAGATGAAGAAATAACACCTAAATCCCATGTTAACAATAGAAACTTCACTTCAATCTCTATTTGGCGAATGATACCACTTGTTAAATGCCCATATTGATGTTACACAAGTAAGAATGAGATAGATATAAGGATTGGTTGATTATATGATATTTGAAAAGTAAAAGTGCAAGGGTTTCATTAAGATGACAAAATAACCAACAAATGTAAGAGTTACATAAGCTTAGTATATATAGGGGAGGAGTAGGGCAACACTCCCTTCCTCCCTCATTTATCTAGAACGTGGGCTTTATGGCCCATTGGACATTATAACTTAAGCCTAGTAACATAAGACATAATGATATAAATAACTAGGCAATCTATTATAAAATGTAATGACCGAGACTTGAATAAATATAAAAGTATGTTCTCAACAATATATATATAGTGTATCTTTATTTTTAGAACCCTGTTAAGTGCGGGAACTCCACGAACTTCAATTTTCCATTAGAAAACATGCATGTTTATATACAACATGTATGTTTTCTTACATACACCTTAATACACATACCTGCGTAACATACATGTTCATATAAAACCATGTTAAGTGCAACATATCAATGCAAAATGGTTTTATATGAACATGTACGTTACGCAGGTATGTGTATTAAGTTGTATGTAAGAAAACATACATGTTTTATATGAACATGCATATTTTCTAATGCAAAATTGGAGTTCTCGCAGTTCCCTCACTTAACAGGGTTCTGAAAATAAAGTCCCTCATATATATATATATATATATATATATATATATATATATATATATATATATATATATATATATATATATATATATATATATATATATATACACACACACACACACACACTAGCCGAGTACCCGTTCAGTGGTATCTATTTTCGACCGAATTTTGATTCTAAAAGAAGTGCACCAAACAATTTAAGTTTTTCCCTCCAACTTTGACTTTAAATATATTTGTTTGTGTTATATAATACTTAATAAAAACACATTTAAAAACTTAATTCATATATATCTTGCATTAAGTATTACTCTCTCCGTCCCATATTAAGTGTCCACAATGGAGTTTTGAAATGTTCCAAATTAATGTCCATATTGTACATGTCAACCAATAAGATGGGACTTTAGTGGGTAAAACTAATATTTGATTGGTGGAGAGTGTAGTTAGTGGAATCTCCTAAAACTTTATGCATTTTGAAAGTGAACACTTAATATGGGACAGAAGGAGTGTATAACACGAAGAAAAATATTTAAAGTCAAATTTGAAAAAAAAAATAAATAAAAATAAATAAATAAAAAAAAACAAAACTTTAAAAGGTCCTAATTTACACTTAATGTGTGACGAAAGGAGTATTACTTATGAATTTTACGCAACAAATTAAGGGACATATGGTATTAATTTACATAACAAATTTGTAACACCCCCAATTCATGGATGCAGCGGAATTCAAACTGGGTGTTACTCGACGGCACAATAGTCACAATAATAGAAAACGAACTCCAATTGAGTCGTTTCAAAAAGATTTATCATTCAAATTGTATAAATATCAGAGATTACAAAAAAAATGAGGTCCCAAATGGTTCCATGTTTACAATTCATAATAAATGAGTTTTGAATGATAATAAAATTTATAGCCCTCTTGAGTATCCGTGCCCCTTCCGTGCCATCCTTGATCGTCATGAACCTGAAATACATGCTTGAGAGGTCAACACAAAGGTTGAGTGATATTCATAGAGTTTGTTTAATGTTTGAACACAATATGTTGGTAGTGTGAGCTATAGACTCACACCAATGTTTGGAAAACAAATATGGGCCACGTTGTTACACGCCCGGAACAGTTATTATTAAATACTAAGCTTATGACACCAAAACGTTAACGGGTACCAATATCAATCGGCGGAGTTATCCCGGTAGGTACTTTGCCGTCATACCTAATGTCTCAAATATTAATGCATTTGTTTGAACTTAGTCAATACAAATGGGATTCGTCAATCCCAATAGGCCTATTCACAATATTCGCGCTCACTTGCAAGTAACCCTCGCAAGTGATTAAATGGTTCATAATATGGGATCTCGGTTTGGCAAGGATGGTACTTAGTGATAATAAAACAATCAGGCAAGCATACAATTTAAAAACATTGTGCTCGGTTAAAAATAGCATGTATTCCCCCCAAGGGTTTGTAAAACAATGAAGTAATGTAAAGTGGGGCTATGAACTCACCTTGAGTTGGATGATGTATAATGAGAATGATGGATATGCCGTAAGAACTTCTACGAGCAACCTAGAATAATTGTTGCAACTTAGGTTTGGAATAATGTCTAAGGAAACATAAACATGCCAATATATGTATGTCTTGCACTTAGTCCATGATGTGGTATGATGTATAATGTAAGTCGTTGAAAGAAATGATTCATGAAACATGTATGTCTTGTATATCGTTTACTACCGTTCGGGCCGACATAATTCAGAAGTCATGTTAGTAAGCGTTCGAGGAGCCAGGACACTTTAACTCGTAAATCCAAGACCAACTCATCTCTTCCTATCCACTCCAAACCGCCACTAGGGGGGGGATTCACCCTTGTGGCTTGATCTTGACCATTGATCCTTAGATCATTACAAGTGTTGAACTTGGTGACCAAGTTTTAGTAATTTCCTAGTTGTTTCCTAACCTCCTCAACTCACTATAAATACTCCCCTCCTCCCCTCATTTAAACGCCACACCTCAACCTCCCCATCCTCTCATCCTTAGCTCATTCAATCCATCACAAGTTCAAGTCATAGTTCCTAGTTGATCCTTAACACCTTTCAACCATAAAACTCTATAAAAACACCACAAAAACTCATCAAATTTCCAAGTGTTCTTAGTGAAGATTTTTACTAAGGCTTGTTTTTGTGATAGATTAGTGTTTATCAAGGGATTATAAGATAGGGTTTTTGATATGGAAGCATGGCTATGGTTGGAAAGGTTTTTGGAAGATTAAGTAGTGGTTCTTGGTCTTGATCTTGGTTCTAGTTAGTTTCTTCACAAGTTGTAAGCAAACCCTAACTTGCTTCTTGTTAATTAATCATGTTCATATCATTTACATGTTATTCTTGCTATATTATGTCTTGTATGAATGTCCATGATGTATAAAAGTGAGCAAAACAAGTTGTTGTAATTGATTGTTAAGATAAGTTACTAAAACAAGCAAACTAGTGACTTTCTTGGTAAGACCTGATCAAAATGGAAAAATTATGATATTGGATTATTACATATTACATTAGAGGACTTAACAAGGAAACCATAGCAATTTGTGTTACTTTTCTCAATTTTACGCAATATTCGTACATTTTACGTATTACGCGTTTTGTGGTCTAACGGTTAATCGCCCATACGGTTAAGCGTGCTCATGCGAGAGTAGTACAGGCTTGGGTGACCTGCTGGGAAAAGTAATTAACCTGAAAATGTGAATTGTTACAAAATTTATATGTCACTTTTATCACTTATGTTATTGAATTGGTGGGAGCTTGGTTCAAATATTTTCAAATTTGAACTTAGCAAACTTTAGTCTAAAAGATGTCGGATCCCTTACAAAGGGGAGTAATTTTAAAAAGTCTAAAAAGATTTCTGGTGATGTCACGTGTCCCCCGTCCCTTTTTCACTCAAGGGCATGATTATAAATTCACTCCCTCCCGCTTTTTTCTCTCTTTCATTCTTTCTCTTTCTTTTATCTGATATTCATTCCTTTTTCCGATCTCGGATATTCATTCCTTTTTCCGATCTCTCTTCTTTGATTTCTTTCAATTTTCCGGCCATATATAAACGAATTTACACAATGATTTCGATTCAATTCGTTCATTCATTCAATTTTACATTTTTTTTATTCTTTCATTTGTTCATATTTTGCAAAACTAGGGCTTTTTTGTTCTCAATTCATATTCCTTTATTTGAATCGTTAATATTTCTTCAAATCGTGTTAATTGTTCATTCGGTTTCAAATTAGCCATTGGATTGCTTAATTGCAATACAATTAGGGTTTTTCTATCATTCAATTGGTTAATTGGAATACAATTGGGGGTTTTGAGTATTCAATCGGTCTATTGGAAGAAAATTAGGGTTTTAACCGTTCAAATTTGGGGATTTTGATCGTTAAATTAGTTTCTGATGGTTGAGAGTGATACTCATGTGTTTAATCAAGGTAATTTCATTTTTTGTTATATATTCATCAGTTAGTTATGTTTTATTAGGTTCATCAATTAGTTGTTGAAGATATTATGCCTACATTGTTTGCTTAGTATGATGTGGATTCATTAGAACATATTAGAATGAGTTTCAGTAGTTATTCCATGTTATTCTGGATTAATTAGAGGTTCGGATTCATTAGAATAACTTGTTAGAACATATTAGAATGAGGTTCATCAATAATTTCTAGTTATTGTGGTTTAATTAGAAGTTGCGGATTCATTAGAATAACTTGTTAGAACGGATTAAAATGAGGTTCATCAGTGATTGCTTGTTATGATGGTTTAATTAGAGGTTGCGGATTCATTAGAATAACTTTTTAGAACGGATTAAAATGAGGTTCATCAGTAATTGCTGGTTATTGTGGTTTAATTAGATGTTGCGGATTCATTAGAATAACTTGTTAGAACGCATTAAAATGAGGTTGATCACTGATTACTTGTTATGATGGTTTAATTAGAGGTTGCGGATTCATTAGAATAACTTTTTAGAACGGATTAAAATGAGGTTCATCAGTAATTGCTACTTATCGTGGTTTAATTAGAGGTTGCGGATTCATTAGAATAACTTGTTAGAATAGATTAAAATGAGGTTCATCAGTAATTGCTAGTTATCATGGTTTAATTAGAGGTTGCGGATTCATTAGAATAACTTGTTAGAATAGATTAAAATGAGGTTCATCAGTAATTGCTAGTTATCGTGGTTTAATTAGAGGCTGCGGATTCATTAGAATAACTTGTTAGAATAGATTAAAATGATGTTCATCAGTGATAAAATGTTATCAATTTTATTTGTCTTGGTTCATTAATTATTGATTGTAATAATATATAATAATGAGGTTCATCAGTGATAAAGTGTTTTTGGTTCATCAGTCATTCATTGTATATATTTTTTTTCAGATGATGATTATGAACTTGTTCCATATTCTATTGGTATTGTTTCTGAGGAGGGGGGTGAGAAGTTATGGATTCCTGATATTCCTGATGGTGAGAATCCGGCTTATGGTATAATGTATCATTCTTTGGAGCAGGCTTATGAGTATTACAAAGATTATGCTAAAAGAGCTGGTTTTGAGATTCGTTTAGGTCAACATTATAAATCTACGAAGAATAAGGACAATAATTTGCAATATTTTGTTTGTAGTAAAGAAGGTATAAATCCTGCCCCAAAGAAAGTTGGATCAAAGAGAAAACATAGGAAACATCCATCTAAGCGTACTGATTGTAAGGTTGTTTTACGTGTGAGGTATGTTGAAGGAAGAGGATATTGGTGTTATGAATTTGTTGAGGATCATAACCATAGCCTAGTTAGTCAGGAAGATAACGTTTTTCGGGTTTCGTCTCGTGATGTTTCTTATACTCAGCAAGTTTTTCTATATCAAGCATCGCAAGTGAATTTTGGTCCAGTGAAGGGCTTCCATTTACTTAGGCAGATTTATGGGGACTACGATTTTGTTGGGGTTAGTTCGGTTGATTGTAAAAACTATAGGAGAGATGTGCTTGATTTCATTGGTAAGAATGATGCTCAGATTTTAGTTGAGATGTTATTGAACAAGAAGGATTTTCTTCCTAATTTTTCATTTGAGTATCAAACTGGTGAGAATAACACGTTGACGAATCTTTTTTGGGCCGATGAGTACGCAAAAAGGAATTATTATGCTTTTGGCGATGTTATGTCATTTGATGCTACATTCAGGACTAATAAGTAAGTTCATTTTATATATGTTTATTATTTTTCAACTGATGAACATCTTTTAATTAATAAGTTCATCTGTATTTTAAGATAAGATAGATATTTTTATTTGATTGTACCCCACCTATCTTATCTATTTATCAGAAATCCACTTTTCTTATCTCTCTACCCCACATATCCTATCTCTTTATCAGAAAATCCTCCATCCCAAATATCCTATATTTTTTACTCTACCTCACATATCCTATCTCTTTATCTCTTTCATATCTTTAAATACTGATGAAATTGTCATGTTTCTAGCTTGAATTGTTTCCCGGAGTGGCCGTCGGGTGAGTGTGAGTAGCTTTTGAAACTCATTGATAAGCTCAAACACACAAAAACTTTGCTGCAACAAGATGATGGTCAACGGTAAAAAAGTTAATTCGCGTTGCCCATCATCTTGTTCTGGCAGTTTATGTGTGTTTGAGTTTATCAACGAGTTTCAAAGCCTACGCAGAGTCACCAGCGACCATTTCTGGGGAAACAATTGAAGCTAGAAACATCTAATTTTTTTAAAGTTGCTGTATTTGATTGTTATAAGCTGATGCGGTTGAATTTAAATGGTTCATCAGTATTTTAAGATATGGTTCATCAGTATTTTTTAAACAAAATTTTTTAAAGATGGTGTAAATAAGTTCATCAGTATTATAAAGCTGCTGTATTTGATTGTTATAAACTGATGTTATTGAAAGGTATTGAATTTAAATGTTTCATCAGTCATGTTGACATAAATAATGTGTGAAAACGTTATTCATATCTTTCAATATCTCTATATTTTGACGATCACAAAATGTAAAATCGTCAATCATATAATTACTACGTAAACAAGTATTAAGCTAGTTTATATCACTATATCCAACTTAATCACTTAAGGTATGGATAAACAAGTGCTTAATACATCTCATGATCAAAAGGGTATTTAATTAACTAACACAAAGTTTATTTAATTATATAAACATATTATATATTTTTGAAAAACACTTTTGGTAATAAAGAAAAATGTTTTATTCATACTAAATATATGAATTCAAATTTTTAACCAAAATCAGTTAGTTTTTCACCAAATAAACTTTCCTCACAAAAAGACAAAGATTCTGGCTGTTTCAGCTGGGCGGCCCCCTTAATTATAAGGGGCGGTCCCCTTAATTTTAAGGGGACCGGCCTTGATTTAAGGGGACCGGCCACACTCCTCTGTCAGAATCTTTTGCCTATAAATACCACCTTAAACCTGAAATTTTACTTTACCTTTTGCACGAAATTTTCAAATCTATAACTCTCTAAACATCCTCTAAAACCCTTTGATCATTTGTATATTAATCCTTGTTTCAAGTGATTCAATCCCTCATCATCCATTCTCATCCAAAGTGCAAAAGAAGAACACTCTTTCTACAACCAAGTTCAAGAAGTGTTGAAGAGTAGTTGTACATAGTGTATATATATAAATTTATTTGTGAATATTGTGTTGTGCTTTTTATATATTGTTTAGAAGATATAGAAGTTGTGTAGGAAGTAGAAGTTGATTAGTAGTGAAGTAGGTTAGTTGTGAAGATTGGTGTGTAGAAGATTGGTGTGTAGAAGATAGGTGTGAAGAAGATTGGTGTGTAGTATATTGGTGTGAAGATGTTGTGTAGAAGTTGTGATCAAGTTGTGAAGTTGTTGTGGTGTGTAAGGTTTTCTCCGCCAAAAGGGAGTTTGTTAACATAGTGAAGAAAACTCTCGAGTAGGTGACTCGGGGAGAGGAGTAGGAACAAGGAAGGTGTCCTTGTAGCCGAACCACTATAAATCCTTGTGTTGTGGTTTGATCTTTCTAACTCTTCTCATTACCTATTTATTCATCTTTACTATATTAGCTTTATTAGTTAGTTACCATACAATTGTTCATATAGTGCAAGTATTGAGTTCACATAAACTAGAATCGAAGTTTTTAAAACAAACTTGTGTTTATAAATTTAAAAAGGACGTAAAACTATTCAACCCCCCCTTCTAGTTTTCCACAATTGGTATCAGGAGCCACGTCTAGCAAGATCTTTAAAATATATTGTATTTTAAAACTTGTAACGATCTATGGAATCTGAAAAATATTTAGAAGGGCAATCTATGCAAAGACCACCACTATTTGAAAGTGATGGATTTTTATATTGGAAAAATCGATTCGAAGCTTATGTGAAATCAAAAGATCTAGATCTTTGGCATATTATTACCAATGGTGATTTTTTACCTATTCAAAATAACCCCGAAACTAAGAAAGATGAAATCGTACCTTTTGAAAAACAAAATGATGATTTAAAAAGAAAACTTGCTAAAAATAATGAAGCAAAAATGGTTATTTACAATGCGCTACCACGTAAAGAGTACGAAAGGATCTTTATGTGTGAAACCGCAAAAGAAATTTGGAACTCTTTGTTAATAACCCACCAAGGTAATAATCAAGTCAAAGATAACAAAATAGATCTACTTGTTTAACAATATGAGCAATTCACGATTCCGGAAGAGGAATCAATTGATAATGCTTTTGCTAGAGTTAACACCATAATCACAAGTTTAAAAGCACTTGATGAGAATTTCTCTAGTAAGAATTTTGTTAGGAAGTTTCTTAGAGCTCTTCACCCAAAATGGCGAGCTAAAGTGACGGTTATTGAAGAATCGAAGAATTTATCAACGCTACAACTTGATGAATTAATTGGTAATTTAAAAGTCTACGAAGCAATAATAAAGAAGGACTCCGAAATGGTTAAAGGGAAACGAGAGCAAAGCAAGTCAATCGCCTTGAAAGCTAGAAAGGAATCCAACAACGAAGATAGCTCATCTTCCGAAAGCGAAGACGAAGAATATGCCATGGCCGTAAGAGATTTCAAGAAATTCTTCAAAAGGCGAGGAAGATTCGTTAGACAACCACACGATGAAAGAAGAACATCTCAAAAGAATAATGATGACAAGTATAGCAAGAATGAGAGAAAATGTTTCAAGTGTGGTGATCTGAATCACCTTATTGGAAAATGTCCAATGATGACAAGAGATCAAAATCAAAGAGCGTTTATTGGAGGTGCTTGGAGTGATAGCGATGAAGATGAGAAAGAAACAACAAAGGAAGAAAAGTGTCTCATGGCTAAAACATCAAGTGAGGTATGTTCCGAAACCGAATATTTTAGTGATGAAAATTTAGCATTAGATGAAAAAGACTTAGATAGTGAATACAATAGATTATGCAAACTAGGACAACAAGTTATGGCTAAAAACAAATCACAAAAATACATAAATAACCAATTAGAAAATGAAGTACTTGAAATAAAAATTAAAATACATCAACTTGAGAAAGGTAAAGAAACTTTTGAAGAATGTAAATCATGTCAAGAGCTTAGAAGTGAAAACAACAAACTTAAGGATTTGTAAACTTGATAAATTTGAAAATAGTAGTAACTCACTTAGTAAAATTATAAGTATTC
This sequence comes from Artemisia argyi, assembly GCA_030686995.1. NCBI lineage: Eukaryota > Viridiplantae > Streptophyta > Magnoliopsida > Asterales > Asteraceae > Artemisia > Artemisia argyi. The sequence goes on from CM060691.1 coordinate 173,448,707, forward strand.
AAAGAATATCCGGAGATAAAACCGGTCTAGGTTTTAACTCAACCGAAGCCTCAACAAGCGAAGTTAAAAATGTTAAATTTGAAAGCGAACTCAAAGAACTAAAACCTTCAAAATCTAATCCTGAGTATATACTCATAAATGATAAGAAAATACATCTAGCTAGTAATGAAGAAATAAAACCGTTTTATAAACCATCTTTAAGAACCGAAGTAGGATCGTCCAAAACTAAAACAAGATCTAAAACTCCACCACCTAGGAAATCGAATAATTCTTACCCTAGACCTAAAACACCTCAACCAAGAGTAAACCAAAATAGACAAAACTTTAACAATAATCAACAAATGTGGAACTTCAATCCATGGGGAATGTTTCCACCATATATGCACCCAAGTCAAATACAAAACATGTTCGGGACAAACAACTTCGGTCAAATGAGACAATGGGGACCAACGTGAAAACTTTCGCCATTCATACATGGAAATCTTTGATGTCACCCCGTGTTCGGACTTTCCTTTGAAGATTTTGAAGTTAAACGCATTGAAGACGAAAGGTACACATTTCCTTTTATTTCCTTGTAAACAAATGCATGCTTAATTTAGTATCTAGCTTTTATGTGATTTTGATTGGTTCATTATTCTCTCTAGTTTTTATTTCTATACATATATATACTTATTTACTTATACTATATCTATATATATATATATATATATATATATATATATATATATATATATATATATATATATATATATATATATATATATATATATATCTAGGATCTTATAACCTAGAAAATTCATTTGTTGATTTTCTAGAACTAGAAATTGTTCGTTTACGAACCTTTTCTTTTCCCCATTTGCCTCATTGAACTTTAATGTTCAACAACACTCATGCTGATGAAGAGAGATGAGTCGAAAAATCTATGGATGAAACAACCTCCCGGCTTCCGTTGCATTCGTCTCCTTCCTTTATTCTCGTCTTATAAGCCCATACTACATATATATATATATATATATATATATATATATATATATATATATATATATATATATACCTTCCAAAACGTTCTCGTGTACTTGACAACTTGATAAATTTCATCCAAAATGATCAAGAAAATTTAATTGGCAAATTGTCAAGTAAAAGTGTCAAGTAATTCCTTTCGTGCGAATACCCTCCAACGTATTTTTGATTAAATATAAATCTAATACATACATATAAATATTTTCTTGTTCCTTCCAGAAACCAAAATCAAAAATATCAAATTTTGGAGGGCGGCCCCCTTAATGTTTAAGGGGACCGACAGCCAAATGAAGGGCGGCTCCCTTAATGTTTAAGGGGGTCGGCCATCTAATAGCTCAAACCCGTTTTTCTCCTTTTTCCTTTTGCCAAACACTCCACTTTTTCATACTTCCCTTCCCCTACTTCTGCTGTGACGAAAACCAAAACCCAAAAACCTCTCAAATCACTTCCAAATCACATAATTCGGGTTAATTCGCAAAGGGCAAATTCATCTAACACAATAATATCGAAACCTAAACATTATAATTTTTATAAAACCTTGTTACAATTATAAACCTAAAAATTGCTAATCGGACTCGTCAAGATATATAATTCATATATATATTGACATATTAGGGGTATAAGTCAATAGTTAAGGAAGCGTTTGGTTTATTACTAGAAATGACATTTTTAATTAAAAGTACAAACCATCTTTTTCTAAAACAAATCACATGCATAAGAAACTCGCAAGAAATAGCTAGTTTTACAATCTAATGTAAATCTAGTAAATTTCATGATATATTAAGATGTTTAAAGGGGCGTTTGGATTTGTCCATAACTACTTATTAAACATCGTAAAGTATATCTAGAACGAGTTAAAAACATTATTAAGGAACATGGTAATCTACTTCTTAGGATTAGTAACGAAGTATGTTTACGTTCCAACATAAGCCTTAACAATATACATATACTTTTATCTTTCTTTATATTTATTTTGGTCTTTTTGTATTGTTGATGTGTTTAGGTGAAAATGCCAAAAGCAACTACCGAAGATCTTTCTCACACTAAAAACTACATTCCTAAAGTTTCCCAACTCCCTACCACATCTCCTTCCATTGGACTTATATATCGTCAAATTGAAGATAGAAATGTTCATGAAGGACGTGTAGTAGATCTTGCTTTTGCTCAATCCGACTACATAAATCGCGTGTTTACAAGCATCAACTTCAATTGTCTTTATGAAATAAATGAACCTATCATTCCTCGCTTCATAATGGATTTCTATAGCCAAGTCACCGTCCAAGCCAATGATCTTGGTTTCATCACCATCTCTTTCATGATTCAAAATGAATTTATCACCCTCACTCTCGAACAATTTGGTCATATCCTCCAAATTCCTTTTAGATGTCAAGCCGTTTTCACAAACGAGTGGGACCTCGAATCTCTCAATCGCTATCGACCAACCTTCGGTCCCTATTTCGACGAAATTCCTCATCCCGATGAAATTCGTCAAATCCTTGGTGTGGACCGTGCCACCACAAGCCAAAAAATTAAATCCAAAAACGTTCAAATCTCTCCATACCAACTTCTCCTCAAGGAGTTAAGCCCCCACATGAAGCGTTGGGAAGAACTCATTCGTGAGAATGTGTTTGGTACCAGAGGTCACCGGGACCATCTCCCGGCGTGCCTTGCTCACATGTTGTATTGTATAGCTGTCGAAAAGCCGTACAATTTGGCCTACTTCTTTATCAAACGGATTGAGTGTGCTAGAAAAACTCCCAAAGCCAACCTTCCATATGGAATGTTCCTCACTCGTCTCTATCGTCATGTTATGGAGTACTACCCTGATCTTGACAATAGTATCTATGAGTCCATGTACCCCACTCTACGTCCTCTCGCTCTAAAACAAGCTCGACGAACTCGAAGTGACAAGGGTAAACCTCACCGTCATAGCTTTCATGGATCATCTTCAAGGCAAGACGATGACGATGAGGAGGAAAACATCCATGATGCTAGTACCCCTTCGTTTTCTGAGTTCGTTGACAATTTAGAGGATCTTGACTATCCCGAGTATTCTACCCCATCTCCTAGTGATCAAAACGAAGAAGTGCTTCATGAACGAACTACCGAGATGCTTAGAAGACAAAAGAGCTTGCACGAAGAAGTTAGAGGTGGCTTCAAATCTATAGGAAAAACTTTGAAGGGTATCTTCGGGAAGAAAAAGAAATGATATGCTTGGATTATGTTTGTTAAACAATATTTAATTTTTATGTCTTGTGTGCTATTTGTCCGAAATACATTCGGAAGTACTTGAAACTTTCTTGGAATAATTGCTTGGATAAATGATTAGTATGTTAACTTGTTTATTATGCTTAATATATGCTTATGAATGCATGCTTTAACTCTTAAATTATATATATACTTGCATGATTAGCTTATATATATATATATATATATATATATATATATATATATATATATATATATATATATATATATATATATATATCATGTTTGCTTTATAATTGACCAAAACAAATGTGAAAAGTCCAAATGGTGCTTGCTGCAAATACAAAACAGAACACAACATTTTTCCAGAAATTTTTTGAAAAATTTTGGTTTTTGGGTCGTCAGATGGGCGGCCCCCTTAAATCATAAAGGGCGGCCCCCTTAAAATTAAGGGGACCGGCCTCCATTTAAGGGGATCGGCCATTTGAAACAGTTTTTACACTGTTCTCTTTTGCATCTTGTGATCCCTTTTGCTAGTCCCAGCTAGCATTTCCCTTAAAAACTAAACTGATTTTGGAATATAACATTACAATTTCAAATTAATTCCACTTCTAAACATGTTTTCCCACTATATAATCCCCATACATGTTTAATTCACATTCCATCATCCTCAAACATTCATCAAACATCATCATGTCATCACCAAGAACCACCTATTCAAACAATGCCAAGAAACAAAAACTTGTCATCATTCCACCCAAACAACTCTTCATTGATCTTACAAATGAAGACAACACCACTCCATCTCCACCACCTCAATGTTCATCTCCTAGTGCACCAAATGCACCCTCCAAAACACCTTCAACAAATGGAAACTCCACTTCCTCCATACCATCCACTTCATCCATAAATGACTACATCAACACCCACTTATCTCCTCCAACAATTGATCAACCATCACAACCTACCAATGAAAACACAACTCTTGCACTCACTCTCTCATTATCACCATTAACACTTCTTGATGCACATTTCTCATCATCTCCTATCAATCCACCAACCTATAACCCCGTCCCATGGAGCTTACTTGAAGCTCATGGAGACACTTGCCTTTGTTGCATTCACAACCGAATTGTGTTCGGATTAAGAGATGAGATCCAATACATGTTTTCTCATATTGAAAACTTGTTGCATCAACCACCAACAATAAACACAACACCTCCACCACCATCAACAAACACACCTCCACCATCACCATCTCCATGTTCACCATCCATTCCTCCCAATTAAACATGTTTGGTGTTTTACAAATAAAATTGTGTTAAACCTTTTTGGATGGCAAGCTCTAGAGAGGACACTCATGTTTGAGCCTTGGTTTTTCTTTTAATTTTAGTGATGATTCTAAGCCTTTAAGGCTTTTGTTAGTTGCATTACTTGTTATGGTGGTTAACGTAATGCTTGATGTATCTTTTTCATATTATTAATGTTATGGTTATGTTTAGTCTTTACTCTTGCATGCTATATACATATATATGTTGCTTGCCACTAAATATTTTTGCAAGATATCCATATCTCGATTCCTTTTGGAAACGAGGGGGAGTATACTTCGAGGGGGAGCTTACATTAACATGGGATAACCTTTTTGATGCTAACAAAAAGGGGGAGAAGTGATATCAACTCATAATAATACTTGAATATATACTAATTTTCGATTAATGAGTTTAAATTTTGTAATCATCAAAAAGGGGGAGATTGTTGACATAAATAATGTGTGAAAACGTTATTCATATCTTTCGATATCTCTATATTTTGACGATCACAAAATGTAAAATCGTCAATCATATAATTACTACGTAAACAAGTATTAAGCTAGTTTATATCACTATATCCAACTTAATCACTTAAGGTATGGATAAAAAAGTGCTTAATACATCTCATGATCAAAGGGGTATTTAATTAACTAACACAAAGTTTATTTAATTATATAAACATATTATATATTTTCGAAAAACACTTTTGGTAATAAAGAAAAATGTTTTATTCATACTAAATATATGAATTCAAATTTTTAACCAAAATCAGTTAGTTTTTCACCAAATAAAATTTCCCAACAAAAAGACAAAGATTCTGGCCGTTTCAGCTGGGCGGCCCCCTTAATTATAAGGGGCAGTCCCCTTAATTTTAAGGGGACCGGCCTTGATTTAAGGGGACCGGCCACGCTCCTCTGTCAGAATCTTTTGCCTATAAATACCACCTTAAACCTGAATTTTTACTTTACCTTTTGCACAAAATTTTCAGATCTATAACTCTCTAAACATCCTCTAAAACCCTTTGATCATTTGTATATTAATCCTTGTTTCAAGTGATTCAATCCCTCATCATCCATTCTCATCCAAAGTGCAAAAGAAGAACACTCTTTCTACAACCAAGTTCAAGAAGTGTTGAAGAGTAGTTGTGCATAGTGTATATATATACATTCATTTGTGAATATTGTGTTGTGCTTGTTATATATTGTTTAGAAGCTATAGAAGTTGTGTAGGAAGTAGAAGTTGATTAGTAGTGAAGTAGGTTAGTTGTGAAGATTGGTGTGAAGTAGAAGATTGGTGTGTAGAAGATAGGTGTGAAGAAGATTGGTGTGTAGTATATTGGTGTGAAGAAGTTGTGTAGAAGTTGTGATCAAGTTGTGAAGTTGTCGTGGTGTGTAAATTGGTGTATAAGGTTTTCTCCGCCAAAAGGGAGTTTGTTGACATAGTGAAGAAAACTCTCGAGTAGGTGACTTGGGGAGTGGAGTAGGAACAAGGAAGGTGTCCTTGTAGCCGAACCACTATAAATCCTTGTGTTGTGGTTTGATCTTTCTAACTCTTCTCATTACCTAGTTATTCATCTTTACTATATTAGCTTTATTAGTTAGTTACCATACAATTGTTCATATAGTGCAAGTATTGAGTTCACATAAACTAGAATCGAAGTTTTTAAAACAAACTTGTGTTTATAAATTTAAAAAGGACGTAAAACTATTCAACCCCCCCTTCTAGTTTTCCACAAGTCATATTATAATGGTTCATTGGTTTTATAATAATGTTTATCATTTATTTTTGATAGGTACAAAATGGTTTTTGTACCATTTACTGGGATCGACAATCATAATAATTGTGTTACATTTAGAGCTGCGTTGATGTCTCAGAGACTAAAGAATCTTACATTTGGTTGCTTGAATGTTTTCAAAGAGCCTTCGTGCGAGCACCAAAGGTTATTGTTACTGATCAAGACGCATCAATGAAAGTTGCTATAGAGACAGTTTTCCCGTTATCTCGTCATAGATTATGCATGTGGCATATCATGCAGAAGTTGACTTCAAAGGTATGTTGATCAATGTGTTTTTTTTTTTTTTTTTTGTTATTTTTGTTTATTAGTTACTTATATTTTAAAGGTTCATCAGATAGTTTTACAGTATAATATTCATCATTTATGGGATATTGTTTGGACTGATAGAATAATGTTCATCATTTATATAATAATGCTCATTAGTTAGTTTTTTTATATAATAATGTTCATCCGTTAGTTTTATAGAATAAGGTTCATCTTGATTTTTGTAGGTTGGTCCTGATCTAGCTAAAGATGAAACTTTTAAACGAAGAATATCAGATATTGTTTGGACTGATAGAATAGAGCTTGAATAGTTTGAAGCTTTGTGGGAGAAATTATTGGTTGACACAAATGGCTTTCTGATATGTATGATTTGAGGTATAAATGGATTCCAGCCTATTACAGGGATGAGTTGATGTCGGATTTTATGCGTACTTCTTCTAGGTCTGAAAGTGAAAACAATGCGTACGGTCGCTTGACGAGTATTGATTTGACTTTATGGGTGTTTTATAATCATTTTGATAGTGTGGTGGGTTGTCAAAGTTTTGCTCAACGTAAAAATGATCATGACAGTCGGTATACTATTCCAGATATGCACACAGAACTTCAAATAGAGAAGGAGGCATCAGAATTATACACTCGGTCCATTTTCTTTGATGTTCAAACTGAGATTTATGCTTCTGTGATTTCATGTATGTCGGTTAGTGTTTCGGATGTTGATTCTGGCAAAAAATTTGTTATAAAAGATACTGGCGAAGATGAGCAGATTTCTAGGCGACATCGTATAGTGAAAGGGAAACCACAGTATGATGTTTTTATGAGGTAACATCTTTTTATACAAACAGTTTTGTTTCATTATTTTTTTAATTAGACAAGAATGAGGTTCATCAGTCATTGTAGATAAGAATGAGGTTCATCAGGTTCATCAGTCATTGTAGATAATAATGAGGTTCATCAGTCATTGTAGATTAGAATGAGGTTCATCGTTGCTTTTTATAATGTTTTTTGTACTCAGATAATGTATGTAGATAATAATGAGGTTCATCAGTCATTGTAGATAAGAATGAGGTTCATCAGGTTCATCAGTCATTGTAGATTAGAATGAGGTTCATCAGTCATTGTAGATAAGAATGAGGTTCATCATTGCTTTTTATCATGTTTTTTGTACTCAAACACTGTATGTACTACCTTTTTTTTAAGGTTTTGTGTAAACCAGCTGAAGAGTTTTATCAGTGTACGTGCAAACGTTTTGAGTCATATGGACTGTTATGTCGTCATATCTTTTATGTTATTCGGTTTTCAAATGTTAAAAACTTTCCCAAGAAGTACGTGCTTAGGCGTTGGTCAAAAGATTCATTACCACCTCCATCAGTCATTCAAGCCACCGGTGATAGTCCTGATATGATCTTGCGTGAGATATTCAGATCGGTTGAATATTGTGTGAATCGTTATGCTAATGATCCCGAGCTACTGCAAAAGTTTAGAGATCATCAGGTTCAGTTAATGGCGAAGGCAGATGCTGATGTTCCTATACCTACAAAGACTAATAAACGGGATAGGATTGCTTCTATTCTTGGTGTGTCGCAACCGAATGAGATTATTGTGAATGTTCCAAAGCAGGTTAGTACTTATTTTTTATCAGATGTTAATCTATTTATGTTTTTAAGATTGGTTCATCAGTTATCGTTGATTCATCAAATATAGTTATCTGTTATCATAGGTTCATCATGTAACAACCCGCATTTTCAGGACATTTCTCCTATTCACTATTCATCAGTCACTATTCACCGGTCACTATTCATCATTTTACTATTCATCGTTTTCGAAGTCAGTTTGTGAATCCGAGAAGCGTTCAAAAATTTTACTATTCATGTGACACTATTCATTCCCGAAGGGAATCACTATTCATGATCATAATTCACCATTACGTAAACTGAGTTTACGAGTCTTCAAATTCGCGTAACCAATATGGTTTAACTGCAAATTCATGCACCATTCATTAATGACACGTCATATAGACTGGAGTAGTCTATATATCATTAGTAACATCATCAGTACTTTAGGCCCTACACGGATATGCATTATTTTCATTTACGTATGCTTAATTTGTAATTAACGTTACCACTCAGTTTTTACTACTAAAGTATACCCAATACTCCCGACTATGATCCTAACATATTTTCACACTCATTATAATAATATAAAAATTATATTATTAGTTTACCCGGTGTTTTCAAATAAATTGCTACATTTTACGGTCGGAGCTTATTACTCCGTCGGTTTGCGATATTTCAACCCGATAATTATTTTAACACCCGATTCTCATCAGGAATGTAATTTCATGATTTTTATAACTTTGTCATATTTTATTTCAACTCGTCGTGATTTATTTTTAGTTAACTCGGTACCCGATAACTCAATATACTAGCAAAATCTACCTAAATCTTACACTAAAGTCCAACTTAACTTACACACTTTTCCTACCCTCCCCATTTCACTCCCATTGTTCCCCCTAGTCCTTAAAATATGGATCTTGTCTCCACTAGATAATTACATTAATATATATATACTTCCCTACACCACACTTCATTCATTTCTCCACCAAAAACACCTAGCAAACACTTTCCTTTCTTTCTCTCTTTGGGGTATAATCGACCCAACCAAGAACACAAGAAGAAAACATAAACTTTCAAGATCCAAGTGTTTAATCAAGTTCTAATCATGATCTAGTTGGGGTTTTGTGGTAAAAACCCTAGGTTATTATACATTTTCTCCTCAAATCACTCCAATATTTCAAGTAAGCTTCAAAAAATACTTTTGATCTTTTCATACTTTCATTTACTTTATATTTTTATGTATTTTCAAGATATATTGGTAAAACATGCAAGTATGTATGATCCATACCACTTATTACTCATTTCTTTCTTTATGAACATAGATCTACAATTTTTACTAGCAATCTCATTAGATCCACTAAGATTGGTGATGTCTAGGAACTCATGACACCCTAAGAAGGTGTATGGTAGGATTGGGTACTTGTGGAGTTGATTTGAAATAGATCGGTTAAGTCTTGAACAAGTTACAAACTAGAAAAGTTGATTTTTACAACTATATAAAAGCTACTGTCCATTTTTGTAAAATGTGGGAAACTCAGGGTCTAGGGTGTAACTTTGGACCAAAGATTTAGAAAATACATTCCGAGACGAAACTATGGCCAAAAACGGGGATAAAAACAAGTTAATAACGAAGGAGATATGATTTTCCGAATATTAACAACGCAAAATACTTTCAAATATAGGTTCTGTCCCAAATCGCCAATTTCAGAAAACTCAGGGGTTTCTGGGTAACATTGGGATAGATATTCAGAAAATACTTTCAAAAACGAAACCGTGGCCGCTTGAATCACTAAAATCCGAGTTACGACGAAAAAGATATGCTATTTTCAATTTTAACGACGAAAACTATTTTCTGAAAAATAGCTTGCTGTTGAACAGTTTTCATGGACTGTTTCGAGATGTAAAAGTTGATCTAGCCATCCCGACTTATCAAAAATATATTAGTACGTTGTCCCACGATTCCAGGGATATAAAGAACGTAGAAAACGAGCTTATAACGAAATAGATACAAGCGTTTGAACTTAGATGATTTTTACAAATTTCCATCAGCTTTTCTATTATTATTTTGCCGCAAAACTGTCTTTGCGAGACACCACTTTCTTGGCTGTTTTTCTTCATGATCGGTTCAATTTGAATCCGAGCTGTAGTTTTATGAAATCAAGATCTTCCAACAAGCTTTTCAAATCAATTGGCCGTTCGTCGAATAGACTTATAACGAATAAACTACGAACTCATCTATATACCCGATAAACTATATATATTTTGACAGCTTTTACTATAATGAAATTTTCTAAGTGTTGAACACAATACTTTCAAGTAACAACAATAAGAGTCGATTTGCTCATCGATCAAGACCCGTATCGCCAAAAGTTAAATGACACGACTTCAAGATATTGTTACAACGTTTTCAAAAACACCGAGTTTCATCACTAACCCTTAACGTACAACATTTCGCGACTTGTTTTGTGAGGCCATTTTGGGCATATTTTCGAGTAATGAAAATGTTATTTTTGCGACAAAAACCTTATATTTGCCGATAGAACACCAAACAAGAATCGTGGAGTACCGTTTCAACATATTTACCTGAAAAGTGGTTATTAACTTAACGAGACGTCAAAAATATATTTTTTTGACGATAAACGTTATTTTCAGAACTAACGAGTGGTATCGATAACATACGTATTTGCATGTGTAGCATTATTTCATTTCTTACATTAGATCATACCATTCATATTAGGTTGCGGTTAGAGATCGTGCCTCATTTCGTGTATTCATTGTTGTCATCATAGCTATTGCACCAGGTGAGTTCATAACCCCTACTTTTACTTGTTTCACAACTGTTTTGGGGGAAGATACATGTTCCTTACTATTTAAATTCAATGCTTGTTTTACTTGAACGCGATTCATTTTCTCAAACATTACTGGATGGTTGAAACACTTGATTTATTTCTTGAATACATTATGAATTACTTATTCCATCCTTGATTTCTTTCTTATGAACACAAGTTCTTGCTTTTGCGGACATAAATATAAAACTGTTATTTTGCCTGAGTTACCTATTACTGCCACTGAAGTCCCCTTTATCATGAACCGTTAATTACATGCGTGTGAGCGCGAATGCTGTGGATAGATCTATTTGGGTTGACACCCCGTCCGAGTTGGTCGCGCCAACCTGTCAAACGGACGCATATCATTCAGATTACTTTCGAGTGTCTGGCAAACACTTAATTGGGGCATTTTATGCTTGATTGCATACAATTACGTCGAGCTTCGGGGTCATGAGCTTAGGCACTGTATACCTTATTTTTAGCTGTGACATTGTATTTGTTATATTGTCTTGCTACTAAAAATCTCGTGTTCCGCAAATGACTTGTTTACTTAAACATATTACTTTTGGCAGTGGGTTGTAAACACACAGGTTACAAGTCTCTTATGGCGGGACTTGTAATTGAGTGGATTTACGATGCCTTTGCTGGGAAATACTTGATTTCTGGAAACACTTGTTTATGGGAAATACTTGTTTACTTAAAACTATGAACTCACCAGCTTTATGCTGACGTTTTAGCATGCATTTTCAGGTTTTAAGCAATGGCACACTACAGGAGGTTTTGGCAGGGCATGGCATGGTCATAGAAGACTCTGATATTCTTATGGGGACCGTTTTAAACTATTTTAAGGGCCTACTTCTGCACAAATTTTAAACAATATATATTCAATACTTTTAGTTAAACGATTTTATTCTAAATGATTGAAGTGAAAACCAATTTTGTACTTGTGCTGTAATACCAATTGAGTTACACCCAAGCTTCATGTATGCTTCCGCTGGACCCGATTTTTGGGGGTGTGACAGATTGGTATCAGAGCTTTGGCTATAGCGAACTAAGTGTTTTTAAAACCTAGACTATAGCTACTTTCAAGAAAACTTAACCCTATGACCGTCACGTGCCTGCCTGCCAAGTTGATGCCTCATTTGTGGTTAGTTGCTGACATAGGTGATGAGATTGTTATCTCATTATCTGGTATATTATATTCATTTATTATAGTTGATTACTATAATTGTCTTTCATATAAGCATTTTCACGTATCATATATGTCACCGTGTTATGTTTTTCCTTGCATAGTTTCATCATTTGACCTCGAGTTTGGTCACCTGCTTTTGTCTTTCAGAACGTCTTGGTATTTGTGAAGGACATGGTATTAGTATAATTGAACTGAGTATTTCAAAATTCATGGAACCTCGGTGGAATATAGACTGGTCATTTATATTCAACCCGGGATAGTGAGATATAGGCTGACCACCTATGTCTGACTCAGAAATGAATTTTGCAACACTGAGAATGGTTATAATAAGATTATGTCTGGATTGAATTCCCTACTCAATTTCCAAATGTTTCATTCATGTGTGTGTATACTCTCGTTGTTGGAACCTTCATACTTTTCATCACTTCGTAAACCACCGATTGGAAGCATGTCAGCTAGTCATTTTATTTCATGAACTTTCATATTTATGCATGATATACTCATATCACGGTATTTTCTTTTGTCACAATCTCATTTTGTTGCAGTTGTCACAGTCTCTTCCCTTCTCACCATCACTATCATTTCCTTTCCCCACCCCCATATATATATAAGGAATTAGCTAACACTCTATAGATTCCGATGTCACTCATCCCTCACTACTCCCTATATTGATAAGTGGATATTATCAATGACCTCCCTAGGAAAGAATTTCCATACCTTCTATGAGGATGATCCCTCGGTACATTAAGACCATTCATAACTCAACAAAAATATCAAGATATCACAAAACCATTCGAACCACTATCACTGGCCTGATCGCCAAAAATTTCAGCATCTATAAAGTATTGGCTTGACTGAATTACAGGATTTGTTTCGATGCAAATGCTCACTAAGCAACACCATAGAGATAAATCCAACCTCTTAACCGAGACTATAGATTGAACATGTCCTCACCAATAGACTTTATTCGAACATGTTAGACACCTATGCATTTGTGCAGACACACATACTTGGCTATTTTATCCTCTTAATACTTTCATTTTTAAATGGATTTTCTCCAAACTACCGTTATACAAAACATATATCTTGTAAGAAATACTTTTCTGATGCACTTATTTTGACAAGTAAATTCCTTTTGGCTAATCTTTTACAAAACTATTGAATGTTATGAAATTTTAAACATCGATCTTTGGTAAACCATATTATCCACCTTATGTTGAAAATTTTTCTATATTGCATAACTACTAAATTTTGAAACATCAAGAAGAATGTTACCTAAAAAGCCGTATGCTTAAAGTTGTTAATCTATGTATTCAGGAAAGGTTTATGAACAAAACACACAATCTCAAAACAAACTTTGAAAACTCAATCACTATAATACATCACTTATACCTTTAGGAGTTTGTAATTTGACAACATAGAGCTTGAGGAAAACCTTAGTAATGGAGACTAAGCATCGTAGGTGGAGAAAGACTCAATTCACGACATCCTGCGGAGGATCACAACCTTATCCTAATCTATTATTTTCAACAACACCCTTTTACGGATTTAACCCTGTAAGTCTTTCAAAACAAGATTCATGATACCCATTTCAATTATTCCTAATAAACGAATTTGATTCACCTCAACTCCTAACGATTTCATTAAGATCTCTTTGGAACCACACCACCTATCATCTGTAGACCAATGGTCAGAATTTGAGATTGATTCAAACCTAGGGAGATATGCCCAAATCGGGTGTGATTGACACTAGAAATGGTTGGATTAACCATTTGCCATAAATCAAATTCAGTTGCAACCATAGTTATCACACGAGCTTAGAGACTACACCATTCGAAGCACTCTATGGTCGAAGTGTCAACATCCATTGACGGATCAAAACTTGGAAAAGCCCAACTCACTAGTCCCGTAAGCATTCATGAAATAACCTGGAATTTCCTACAAATCAAGAATCAATTACAAGTTCGATAAGCGGTAAACCACTAGAATTTCAAGTTCGTGGCATGATTATGTTGAAAGTTCTGCCTAGGAAAGGCATAATACCATTCAGAAAACTTCATAAAGTTAAACCCGATATACACTGAACCATTTACGATTTCTGATAGAGTAGGCCTAGTGGCCGTCAGACTTGAACCTTGTTAGAGCTCAGTAGCTTACACGATTATATCATCTCTTTTAACCAATACCACTCTAGAGACCAACACAAACTGAACTTCGGGACGAAATTCCTTTTAAGGGGGTGAGACTGTAACAACCCGCATTTTCAGGACATTTCTCCTATTCACTATTCATCAGTCACTATTTATCATTTACTATTCACCGGTCACTATTCATCATTTTACTATTTATCGTTTTCGGAGTCAGTTTGTGAATCCGAGAAGCGTTCAAAAATTTTACTATTCATATGACACTATTCATTCCCGAAGGGAGTCACTATTCATGATCATAATTCACCATTACGTAAACTGAGTTTACGAGTCTTCAAATTCGCGTAACCAATGTGGTTTAACTGCAAATTCATGCACCATTCATTAATGACACGTCATATAGACTGGAGTAGTCTATATATCATTAGTAACATCATCAGTACTTTAGGCCCTACACGGATATGCATTATTTTCATTTACGTATGCTTAATTTGTAATTAACGTTACCACTCAGTTTTTACTACTAAAGTATACCCAATACTCCCGACTATGATCCTAACATATTTTCACACTCATTATAATAATATAAAAATTATATTATTAGTTTACCCGGTGTTTTCAAATAAATTGCTACATTTTACGGTCGGAGCTTATTACTCCGTCGGTTTGCGATATTTCAACCCGATAATTATTTTAACACCCGATTCTCATCAGGAATGTAATTTCATGATTTTTATAACTTCGTCATATTTTATTTCAACTCGTCGTGATTTATTTTTAGTTAACTCGGTACCCGATAACTCAATATACTAGCAAAATCTACCTAAATCTTACACTAAAGTCCAACTTAACTTACACACTTTTCCTACCCTCCCCATTTCACTCCCATTGTTCCCCCTAGTCCTTAAAATATGGATCTTGTCTCCACTAGATAATTACATTAATATATATATACTTCCCTACACCACACTTCATTCATTTCTCCACCAAAAACACCTAGCAAACACTTTCCTTTCTTTCTCTCTTTGGGGTATAATCGACCCAACCAAGAACACAAGAAGAAAACATAAACTTTCAAGATCCAAGTGTTTAATCAAGTTCTAATCATGATCTAGTTGGGGTTTTGTGGTAAAAACCCTAGGTTATTATACATTTTCTCCTCAAATCACTCCAATATTTCAAGTAAGCTTCAAAAAATACTTTTGATCTTTTCATACTTTCATTTACTTTATATTTTTATGTATTTTCAAGATATATTGGTAAAACATGCAAGTATGTATGATCCATACCACTTATTACTCATTTCTTTCTTTATGAACATAGATCTACAATTTTTACTAGCAATCTCATTAGATCCACTAAGATTGGTGATGTCTAGGAACCCATGACACCCTAAGAAGGTGTATGGTAGGATTGGGTACTTGTGGAGTTGATTTGAAATAGATCGGTTAAGTCTTGAACAAGTTACAAACTAGAAAAGTTGATTTTTACAACTATATAAAAGCTACTGTCCATTTTTGTAAAATGTGGGAAACTCAGGGTCTAGGGTGTAACTTTGGACCAAAGATTTAGAAAATACATTCCGAGACGAAACTATGGCCGAAAACGGGGATAAAAACAAGTTAATAACGAAGGAGATATGATTTTCCGAATATTAACAACGAAAAATACTTTCAAATATAGGTTCTGTCCCAAATCGCCAATTTCAGAAAACTCAGGGGTTTCCGGGTAACATTGGGATAGATATTCAGAAAATACTTTCAAAAACGAAACCGTGGCCGCTTGAATCACTAAAATCCGAGTTACGACGAAAAAGATATGCTATTTTCAATTTTAACGACGAAAACTATTTTCTGAAAAATAGCTTGCTGTTGAACAGTTTTCATGGACTGTTTCGAGACGTAAAAGTTGATCTAGCCATCCCGACTTATCAAAAATATATTAGTACGTTGTCCCACGATTCCAGGGATATAAAGAACGTAGAAAACGAGCTTATAACGAAATAGATACAAGCGTTTGAACTTAGATGATTTTTACAAATTTCCATCAGTTTTTCTATTATTATTTTGCCGCAAAACTGTCTTTGCGAGACACCACTTTCTTGGCTGTTTTTCTTCATGATCGGATCAATTTGAATCCGAGCTGTAGTTTTATGAAATCAAGATCTTCCAACAAGCTTTTCAAATCAATTGGCCGTTCGTCGAATAGACTTATAACGAATAAACTACGAACTCATCTATATACCCGATAAACTATATATATTTTGACAGCTTTTACTATAATGAAATTTTCTAAGTGTTGAACACAATACTTTCAAGTAACAACAATAAGAGTCGATTTGCTCATCGATCAAGACCCGTATCGCCAAAAGTTAAATGGCACGACTTCAAGATATTGTTACAAGGTTTTCAAAAACGCCGAGTTTCATCACTAACCCTTAACGTACAACATTTCGCGACTTGTTTTGCGAGGCCATTTTGGGCATATTTTCGAGTAATGAAAATGTTATTTTTGCGACAAAAACCTTATATTTGCCGATAGAACACCAAACAAGAATCGTGGAGTACCGTTTCAACATATTTACCTGAAAAGTGGTTATTAACTTAACGAGACGTCAAAAATATATTTTTTTGACGATAAACGTTATTTTCAGAACTAACGAGTGGTATCGATAACATACGTATTTGCATGTGTAGCATTATTTCATTTCTTACATTAGATCATACCATTCATATTAGGTTGCGGTTAGAGATCGTGCCTCATTTCGTGTATTCATTGTTGTCATCATAGCTATTGCACCAGGTGAGTTCATAACCCCTACTTTTACTTGTTTCACAACTGTTTTGGGGGAAGATACATGCTCCTTACTATTTAAATTCAATGCTTGTTTTACTTGAACGCGATTCATTTTCTCAAACATTACTGGATGGTTGAAACACTTGATTTATTTCTTGAATACATTATGAATTACTTATTCCATCCTTGATTTCTTTCTTATGAACACAAGTTCTTGCTTTTGCGGACATAAATATAAAACTGTTATTTTGCCTGAGTTACCTATTACTGCCACTGAAGTCCCCTTTATCATGAACCGTTAATTACATACGTGTGAGCGCGAATGCTATGGATAGATCTATTTGGGTTGACACCCCGTCCGAGTTGGTCGCGCCAACCTGTCAAACGGACGCATATCATTCGGATTACTTCCGAGTGTCTGGCAAACACTTAATTGGGGCATTTTATGCTTGATTGCATACGATTACGTCGAGCTTCGGGGTCATGAGCTTAGGCACTGTATACCTTATTTTTAGCTGTGACATTGTATTTGTTATATTGTCTTGCTACTAAAAATCTCGTGTTCCGCAAATGACTTGTTTACTTAAACATATTACTTTTGGCAGTGGGTTGTAAACACACAGGTTACAAGTCTCTTATGGCGGGACTTGTAATTGAGTGTATTTACGATGCCTTTGCTGGGAAATACTTGATTTCTGGAAACACTTGTTTACGGGAAATACTTGTTTACTTAAAACTATGAACTCACCAGCTTTATGCTGACGTTTTAGCATGCATTTTCAGGTTTTAAGCAATGGCACACTACAGGAGGTTTTGGCAGGGCATGGCATGGTCATAGAAGACTCTGATATTCTTATGGGGACCGTTTTAAACTATTTTAAGGGCCTACTTCCGCACAAATTTTAAACAATATATATTCAATACTTTTAGTTAAACGATTTTATTCTAAATGATTGAAGTGAAAATCAATTTTGTACTTGTGCTGTAATACCAATTGAGTTACACCCCAGCTTCATGTATGCTTCCGCTGGACCCGATTTTTGGGGGTGTGACACATCAAATATAGTCATGTGTTATCCTGTTTTGATCATCCAATTGTTCAACATCTTTTTTGATAATCCAATTGTTATTGTCTTTTTTTTTTACCCCAAATAGGTTAGTACTAAGGGTTCGCGAAAATGAATTAAGAGCAGTATTGAGCATTCAATTAATCCAAGAGGGAAGCCCAGGAAGAACTGTAGAGTCTGCAAATGTAGCATGAATGATCATAATTAGGCGAAGTGCAATGCCATCAAGGCTCAAATTGCTGCTAAGAAGGCTAGTGATAAGGCTGCTGTGAGGGAGATGAAGCAGAAGGCGAGATTGGATGCTAAGAAGGCAAAATTGGCTGAGAAGAATGCTGGTGTATTGGCTGCTAAGAAGGCTAGATTGGTTGAGAAGAACGTTTGTGTAGTTAGTTAGTTTTCTGTTACATAAATAAACGTGAAGTTTGGTTGAGATGAATGATTTTTTTTTCTTGAGATAAATAAATGTGAAGTAAGTTTGATTTTTCTGTTAGATAAATAAATGTGCAGTTTGTTTAGGTTTATCAGTTTTTCAGGTTCATCATTTTTTAAGATATGTTCATCAAATTTTACTTATAAAAGTTTTCTCTTTTGCATAATGAGCAATTTTTTCAGGTTCATCAAATTAAACAAAGTTATTTTTCAGGTTCATCAAATTTTACTTATAAAAGTTTCCTTTTTTTTCATAATGTGAAGTAAGTTTGTTTAGGTTCATCAGTTTTTAGGTTCGTCAGTTTTTTTGGTTCATCATTTTTTAATATATGTTCATCAAATTTTACTTATAAAAGTTTCATTTTTTTCATAATGTGAAGTAAGTTTGTTTTTTCTGTTAGATAAATAAATGTGAAGTTTGTTTAGGTTCACCAGTTTTTCAGGTTCATCATTTTTTAAGATATGTTCATTAAATTTTCAAGTTCATCAAGTTGATAGTTTGTTTTTTTTTTTTTAATTATATATTTAACTTAAAAAAAAGTTCTTTTTTTATTCAGGTTCATCAAGTTCTAGTCAGGTTCATCAAATTGAACAAAGTTCTTTTTCAGGTTCATCAAATTTATAAAAGTTTATTTTTTAGGTTCACCAATTTTATTTAACATAAACTGATAGTTCTGTTAACCTAAAATACCAACCAACAAAAATAACTTGTTATGAACTTAAAAAAATTAATATTTAAACTAAAACATTCACCAATTACATTAGATTATTCTGGAAATCAAAAATTACTTGCCTATTCCAACCAACAAAAACTGTTACTACTTCAAACTATTTAAGTATACCAAGCAAGTAAAGATTCCAAACATTAATCAATTAGATCAGATAACTACTGGAAACATTTTAAACATAAATAAACTGTTATATTAGATTGTTTTCACTTCTGTCGAAGAAGAGCACTAGCTTCTCTATCGAAATATTCGTTGGCACGTTCCGAAATAGTCTTTGCTAATATGTTTTGAAGCATTCTCTTTTCCTTCAAGCTTAAGTTTTTATATTCTTGCATCTCGCTCTCCACTACTTTTTTGTTCAAATAGGACAACAGAATCTTTGCCAGGTATTTCTTTCTCAAGTCTTCTATCTGTTTGTCTTGTTCTTTTCCTTCTTTTTCAAACCCAGCATCAAAGATCTTGTTTCCTAAGTAGGTTTCCATGTGTCTCATAGTGAAAATTCCACAATCAATGTAATTGTTTTTGGCTGCAACATGTGGATACCCATTTTCTTTCAAGTTCTTTAAAAAGAGATATCTCTGTAATAACAAATTAATAACAATGAGCTTCAATTTAACTACATTGATGAACATACATTTAATATATTTAAAACTCTTACCAAAGCAAAAATTTTTTCCTTGTATCTTTGCTTGACTGATATATTGTGATCCATGTTGTCAAGAATATGGACTTGAGCTTCTTTCAAGTTGAAACAGACCAAATAGAGGTGTTCTTCAGCGAGCATCATCGGGAAAAACATCTGTTAAACATAGTGTTAAAATTTACAAGTATCTACAAGTTAAACATATTGTTAAGGATCTACTAAGCATCTATTAAACATAGTTAAATAGAAGTCCTTACAAGGTTAATATCTCTGATAGATTGATAAGAAGTAGACACAAAGAGAAGATTTGTCATGGTTTCGTTAAACATTGTTATGATTTGCTTCGAGTTTAGAGCCATGTTCTCCATGTCTTGTGTCTGTGGTTCATCAATATTAGTCAAATCAAACGTAAATTGATTTTAATTATTGAATCATAATTGATAATTTTTTTTGTAACTTACAATAGCTGATGTATGGCAATATAGCTTCCTCAATGATCCTGGGCTCCTTTTCTCTTCTGCGATGTTAAGTAAATACGCCCACATATCTATCACTCCTGAACTGATTTCAAATCCTTCTTTTAAGCTCTCAAAGTGGATTCTTTGACCATCAACAAAGAATGAATGAAATAACACATCACTGCAATTTCATTTTTAAAATAATATATTAGAAAAAATAATACTACTGATTTCAGAAATGTGATTTTTTTTAATTGATGAACCTAATACATATTTACTTACTCAAGATCTCCTCTTGCAGAGAAAATTGTATCAGCCACCCTTTTTTCTATCTCCTGGACTTTGTTCTTCATTACAACAACTCTTTGTACATACGGAGATTTTAGTGATTCAATAGGCTTGACTTTTCTATTTTCTTTTAAATCATCTAAGCCTTCTTCACCTTCTTTCTTTTTCTTCATCTGTTCGGGTATTTTAAGCTTTTGAGCGATTGTGTTGAAAGAATTTAATGGCGTTGTAAAATCTTCATCTACTGTTTCATTCATTCTTAATTTTTCTTCTGGTGATGGGGGGACAAATGATATGGGTGTTATCATCTTTGGTTGTTCTTCATCTTGTTGGGAAGACTTTCTCCATTTTGTTCCTGTTTTATTCGATTTTAAAGCTTCCTATTGAATTCTTTGCCAAACACTGCCTTCAATTTTCTCGCTCAATAATTCTGACAATGTATGCAAGAAAGGTGTGTTTTTTAACAACTCATCCAATATCTGCTCGGGGTCTTTATTTTCTTCAAACAAAACCAATTCCTTATTCTAAAATTGCTCCGTATTGGATATTGGGAATTCTGGTGTTTGCATCTGTTTTCAGGTAAAGGTTCATCAGGCAATTCTGGTGTTATTCTGAAATCAATTATAAGTTCATCAATAAGGCACAAAATTGTTTTTGAGTTTATTACCTGTTTTTTACGTTCAATCATTTCAACCTCTTTTATAAACGCTGGATCCAAGAACATTTGAGTTAACGAATCTGTTGGTATGTCCGGTTGAGGTTCATCAGTTTCTTTAGATGTTTCCTTAGGCTCGGAGCCATCCTTATCATCAGCCATCGTTAACATCAACATTTGGCTCTCATCTTCACTTTGTGAGGCCTCGAATGTTGTCCTGTTAACCAATCTGTTCATCCAGTCCCGTACTTCCAACAGTGATTCATTTCGGGGGTATATCTCCAATCCAGCCCTTAGCATGTCACCAATATTAATTTTCATTTCTTGAAATAAGGACAACATGTTTCTCAGAGAGTGACTGAATACCTGTCATTAATATAATCAAATAAGTATAGAGTCGTTCTAATGTATTCTAACAATGATAATTGTTCTAATGTATTCTAACAATACATAACACTGGCCAAATGATTGATGAACCTCATTCTAATGTATTCTAACAGATGTTAATCTATGTTATTCCTGTCATTAATATAATCAGATAAGTATAGAGTCGTTCTAATGTATTCTAACAATGATAATTGATGAACCTCATTCTAATGTATTCTAACAATACATAACACTAGCCAAATGATTGATGAACCTCATTCTAATGTATTCTAACAGATGTTAATCTATGTTATTCCTGTCATTAATATAATCAGAAAAGTATAGAGTCGTTCTAATGTATTCTAACAATGATAATTGTTGAACCTCATTCTAATGTATTCTAACAATACATAACACTGGCCAAATGATTGATGAACCTCATTCTAATGTATTCTAACAGATGTTAATCTATTTAAACTTATTTAAAGTTATTATTGCTTTTATTAAGACTAAAGATTTTTACCTCAGCGGATTTGAATTGGGAATACTCCCCTTGAAATTCTAGTATCCTTGCTGATAACTGTTGAAATTCAGTTGAGGTTGATGGTTCATCATTTGCATTTTCAGTTGTTTGATCGGTTCCAGTCATTGGATCAGCCATTTATGTTTCATTGGTTCCGGTCAATTGATCAGCCATTTCAATGTTTTCATCAGTTTCGGTCGTTTGAATATCATCATTTGTTTCGTTCATTTGTATATCAACATCTGTTAATTGATGAACCATATATAAGAAATTCAAGTATACAAACTTCAAATATATCTCAACTAATATGTAAACATTGAAATATACAGAATAGATTTTTACCGTTTGGCTGTGGATCTTCCCATTGATTCTCTTGAATATCATCTATATGAAGATCGTTAGTCACTTGCTCATCAACGTGATCTGTCTTGGGAGAATTTGATGTTCTTCTCCTTTTGTTTCCAACACGGTTTTTGAACATGTTCATCTAATATCGGTTTAGGAGATAGTGAACTCTTTTTCTTTTTATGTTTTTTTCTTACATGTTATCAACCATTTTCATAAGTTTTATAAGTTATAACATGAAAGAATATATATTGAAATTTTAAAAGGTAATTTATAAGTGTATTTTATAATCTATTTTAGATAACTACTTCTTTTTGCCAACAGGTTCAACAGGTTCATCAATAAGAATATCTCAATACATACCTTGTTGATCATTTTTCTCCCCCGCTTCTTCTTCGATCACTGGCTGTATATTCGCATCATAGGCATCATATGTTGGCTCAACATCTTTTTCTTGTCCATCAGTTTCTGAATTTAGAAAAAAGGTGTAAAGATTCAATCGTCCAAAAAACACATAACTACATCTGATGAACATTTAACAAGATCATACCTACAGTCATCTTTTCCACATTTTTCATAAGTTTTTATAAGTAATAACAGATTCATCATATAGAATGTTTAGATATAACTTTTTTTTAGGTAAATGTTTAAAACATTAATATAATATAAGGTTCATCAGATTATCATTTTTGTGTACCTTCAGTTGTTCTTCTTTTCTTCTTTATCGGATTTTTTATCGGCATGTTATCTTCATCTTGTTCAGTAGTCTCTTCCTCTATTTTTTCTCCATAATGATATGAATATAATAAAATCATTCCGATCACATGTTAATAACTAATGATTCCAAAATACATCTGATGAACATTTAATAAAATAATACCTTTAATCAAATGTAAACCCTGCTTTTCATGAGTCCCCCGTTTTTCCCTAACAAGCGGTCTTGTCCATTTTATTTTTGTTGAGGGTTGATCATCATCATTTTTTGGTTCTTCTCTGTCATCAACATTCTCTGCATCATCTTCATCATCATTTTGTGCTCCAGCATTCTCGTCATCATCTGTCTCTTCTTCACCGTTATTATCATTCTCTTCTTCACCGTCATCAGCATCATCATTATTCTTTGCTCCAGTATTCTCTTCATCATCATTATTCTCTTCATCATTAGTCTCTTCTTCTTGGTCTTCTGTTTCGGCAGCTTTTGGAACTCTTCCTTTTCTGATTTTGCCAAACATCATCGTTTCCAATTCTTCCAACAATTCTGTTTTCCAGTATCTAAATGCTAGAATTTTTAGTTTCTTCAGAAGTGAGTTTGCAAATATCACCTGCAATTTAAAGTTAATGTTCGATTAAAAAAAATGTAACTGGTGAACCAAAAACACATGACAAAATATAATATGCATAAATGATAAAGTAGATAGTAATTACTTCCAATAGCAAGATTGGGCCATAGAAGTACTTTCTCGGTTTCCAACTTAACCTTTCGGACTTCATATAGTGCAGCACATATTCACACCAGTCCATTTGTTTCGCATTATCAAAATCGGTAAGAGATGGGATGACTCCTATATTCAGAGTACCCATTGACACCACATATGACAAAATTGTACAAAACAATGCTATGATGTTCATCTTAAATAGATTTCCACTATCATTTTTCTTAATTACAGGCATCAAATGTTTCGTAACACACAATCTAGAACCACTAGCATTGAATTGTTTTTTCCATTGTATGTAACTTTCATTTGATCTTTCCTTCAAAACGTCACGTACATCAACTGCAAACGGGCCCATTAGGAATCCGAAAGTGCGGTGAACTAGCTCAGGGGTTATGGTTATAGTTTCACCAAATACGGTTAGATTTCCTGATTTACCGTCAAACCTCTCTAGCAACCAATGCCCTAAACATCTTGGCATTACATTTAGTTCAAAGTCCAACAACGATCCAAAACCCAAACTTTTAATTGCCTCTTCTTGGTCCGTTGTTAAATCCTAAATAACCACACATAATGGGCCAGGAAATTTTTTTATTTTAACCATTGGAAATTTCTTTTCGTTAGGTTGGAGATTCTGACGAAGGTTTAGTCGAGGTTTAAGGTCTTCAGAGAGAACAGGTTTAGAAGTTTTTGATGAACCTGAAGCTTTGGAAGGGTTCGATGAAAGTGAAGGTTTTGAAGGTTTTGATGAAGCTGCAGGTTTTTTATTTTTTTTAGAAACCGGTTCATCAGCTTTTGATGAACCCCTAGCTCTTTTATCCGTAAATGCATCTTCAACAAATTTGCCGTCACTTGGAGAACATGCTTTTAAAATCATAGGCTTCTTTCCTATCCAATAAAAAAAACAACAACTGATATGTATTCTCTTAATTCAAAATAAATATAAACTCTTTTTAAATATAAAAACTTAAAACAATGTTGTATCTATTTCATCTTATATAGCCGGCTTGTGGCTTATAAATCGAGTATTTTCAAAGTAAGCCATAATGCCAACTGTATAAGCTGAAACAGACACCAATGCTGAACCTCATGAAACAAGGATTGATTGATGAACCTTATTATAATCTATTCTAACAAGTTATTTTAACGAATCCGAAATCTCTAATTAAACCACAATAACTAGCAATTACTGATGAACCTCATTTTAATCCATTCTAACAAGTTATTCTAATGAATCTGCAACCTATAATTAAACCATCATAACAAGTAATCAGTGATGAACCTCATTTTAATCCGTTCTAACAAGTTATTCTAATGAATCCACAATCTCTAATTAAACCACAATAACTAGCAATCACTGATGAACCTTATTCTAATCCGTTCTAACAAGTTATTCTAACGAATCCGCAACCTCGAATTAAACCACCATAACAAACCTTCACTGATGAACCTCATTCTAATCTATTCTAACAAGTTATTCTAATGAATCTGCAACCTCAAATTAAACCACGATAACAAACAACCACTGATGAACCTTATTCTAGTCTATTCTAACAAGTTATTATAACGAATCCGCAACCTCGAATTAAACCACGATAACAAACAACCACTGATGAACCTTATTCTAATCTATTCTAACAAGTTATTCTAACGAATCCGCAACTTCAAATTAAACCAAGATAACAAACAACCACTGATGAACCTTATTCTAATCTATTGTAACAAGTTATTCTAACAAATCCACAACCTCAAATTAAACCACGATAAAAAACAACCACTGATGAACCTTATTCTAATCTATTCTAACAAGTAACCGCTGAATCTCTAAATAAACCACTGATGAATCAAATATACCTTTAAAAGATGGTCTATCTTGGAATCGTTTTGATCTCCTTTCTCCCAAGGTTGGACTCTTACTCCTTCCAGATTCTAAAAAAAATTAAAAAAAAAAATTAAAATCATATTATTAAAGTAAAAAAATAAATTGATAAAAAAAATCTAATTCTTATGCATTTTATTTATTTTTTAAATCATAATTCTTATGCATGTACAAACTAAAATTAAAAAAATAATAATAAACTAAAATTAACCCTAAAAATTAAATTAATCAAAAATTACCAGTTTGATTCATCTTTTTCGAGCGTAAATCAATGACAGATGAATGGAAATTGAAACCCTAATTTTTTCTCCAATTTTTTATCGGAATTTGACGGTTGTGTATGTGAATAATATGTGTGTGTGTGTGTGTGTTAAATTACTTTGAAGAAATGAATGTGACCGTTATTATGAGTTTTGAGAAGCGTTTTGTGGGAAGGAGACGGTTGTGTGTGTGTTAAATTACTTTTGTATCCTTGTAACTGGTTGAT
The DNA here is from genome assembly GCA_030686995.1 of Artemisia argyi. Taxonomy (NCBI): domain Eukaryota; kingdom Viridiplantae; phylum Streptophyta; class Magnoliopsida; order Asterales; family Asteraceae; genus Artemisia; species Artemisia argyi. The sequence continues at coordinate 173,475,181 of CM060691.1, forward strand.
AGCCTTTTTTCTCTTTTAAATAAGGACCGTTTGATGAGTTTTTGAATGATCGGATGGATGGAAACTCTTTTTAGCCTTTTTATTTTTACTCCCCTTTGTAGGGGATCGCTCCTCTAGTCTAAAAAGGCATAGTTTTAGGTTATCACAGCTGTAACATGTCTCGACCTTAGCAACTTGTAAGTCAAAGTGTTGGGAATTAAAAATATGTACTTTATATAGTAGTGTTGTAACTATCATAGCTATTGCGTTTTGGTAAAAAGTCATTCAAATTCAAAACTACACTATTTTAAAATTTCAATGCTCAATACGTTCTAAAATTTCAAATATTTACTTTGAATATTTTTTTCTAGTGAGAGATGGGTGTGGCTAAGCCTTTAGAAATGATCCGGCTGGTAAAACAACCAAAACTACAATTTGGATGCGGTGTGGCTAAGTCTAAAATCATTAATCCCGCCAAGTGAATTAATTTCAAATTTCAAACTAAATTTGATAACTTATTTTTTGCCAAACTGTCACAGTGATGCAATTTATGTATATTTATGACTTTTAACATGTTTCTCAAAAAGCACCATAGACAAAATATTCAAAAGATCTAACTCCAAAGCAACATCAAAACTCACGGCAATAAATCCTAACATTCTCGACTTCGAAGTCTCGAACAATGTTATTTGCCACAAACATAAAAACCACATATGTAAATCCACATTGGTCGAGCAATAATATCAAAAGTTCAAAACTCACAATTTTGATATATAAGACTGAAGCTAACGGGCGTTGCACCTCAACCACAACCGACGATTCCAGCGCGTCTCCCCCACTAGCTCGAAGAAAAGCAACGCGTCGCCAAGCAATCTTTTGATTGTTTTGGTTGCTTGGCCGACCGAAAGAATTGCAACATCGACGCATATTTTTTTGACTGTTGGGGGCTTGTTTTCAACCATTGCACCCTTTCTAAAATGAAAGAAAAATATAAATGAAACCATTGCCTATTTGCCAGTAATTTAGGTTTTTTTTTGGTTCTGTCTTTGAAAAAGAAGGAGGCGTACAAATTTGTAAGGGGTTTTAGGTTTATTAACTTATTTATTTGTCTTTTAGAAATAGGCCTATCAAAGCCCATTTACACTTGCAATCTTAGTCTACATAATCCCATTTACATTGAATCTACAATGAATCTAGAAAATATAGTTTGTTTTAGTTTAATTTAAAAAGAAAAAAAATTGTTATGAGGTTGCTTTTGTGGTCACCACTAGCTAATTGTGGTTAGGATGAAGTTGTGGAAAGAGAAAGCTGTTGTATCGCTGACGTGACGGAGTTGCTTGAGTGTGAAAGTGATCACCACTAACATTAGTCTAACAAAAACAAAGTGTAATATTATGTCAGATCTCAAATACACACTTACCAAGAATCATTTCTGACAAATCTAATTATCAAGTATCCCAGATTCATAAATCCACCTCAAACATTTTAAAGACCTCAAAGAAGTATAAAGTGAGCTTCAAAATTTATTGTTTCTTGTTTCAAAATCAGAAAAAAAGAATCAATATTTTACTGCTATGTACCTACAATTAACGCAACAAAATATACTAAAAAATTTGCTAAGCAAAAAAACAAAATATAACAAATTTTCTAAATACATATCATACACAAATAAAGTTACAGAAATTTTACATGTCAAACTTATATGACAAATCATACAATATTTATAACAAACTTAGAAGACTCCGGCGACGGCATAGAAGATTCCGGGTGCAACAGAAAATATTCCAGCGACAGCGAACTTTTTTCCGGCGACATTGAAGACTTTTTCCGGCTAGATAGGGGCGGCTACAGCAGCGGTATATGGAGGCACTAAACAAATAACAAAAATGTTAATATGCATAGATCTATTAAAAAACCTATATATCTACAAATAAAATTTATAGATCTAAAATTAAAATGTATAGATCTAAAAAAAACTTTCAAAACTCATAGATCTATTGAAAAAAATACCTTAAAACTTGAATAACCTTTTTGGTGGCCGTGGGTTTTGGTGGTGCGTTGATTTAGAAAGAAAGTATACAGTTTCCAGTGACATCATCAAATCAGGTGGCGGAAACTTCAATTTCCAGAGGTGACAAAGGCAGTGATGGCCGCGGCTGCCTGCAGCGAGCGTTGGCTGAGATAAAAAAATGACTAAAATTTTACAGAAACTCAAATCTACAAATATAAATACATATCTATAAAAGAGATCCTTCAAAACTTGTTTATTATATATAGATCTATGAAAAAAATAAGAAAAAAACCTCAAAAAATAAAACCTCTTCTCTTTGAGGGTTGGTCTCGGTTGTGGGGGTTTATTGTGTAGTTATGGTGGTGGCGGGGGTTCATTGGTGGTAGCGTTATGTGGTGGTGAGGGGTACGGTGATGGAGGGTTAAGGTCGTGGTGGGGTTTCATGGGTGGAAGGATTTACTGGTGGAGAGGCATGGGATTCGTTGGTGGTGGTGGTGCGTTTTGGTGGAGGTGTAATGGCGGTGATTATAAGTTGGTGGTGATGGTATTAGCTATTTGGTTAGTATGTGTGTTTTTGTTTAGAGAGAAAAAAAGAAAGTGGTATGAGGGTATGAGTGAAGGTGTGTTATGTTTATATATGATTTTAGGTTAGGTGTTTGAGTCTTAAAATCTTGGTTTGGAATGAGGCTCGGTTTTATGTTTGGTAATTGGTTAGGTGTATGTAAATTTAGGCTTTGAGGTTGCTTTGGTTGTCTAAATCTTAAAAGTGAAGGTTAGGAGTTTGGTTGGGAATATTGCCCTTTTATAAGGGAGTATATATATATATATATATATATATATATATATATATATATATATATATATATTCAGGTTAAAACCTCGCGATTCTTGATGTAAAACATTATTCCAGACAACTTTCGTGCTTTACACTTTTGATGATTCGAACTAGAAATGGGTCAAAATCGTGATTTAAAATCTATACAAAACATTTTTATCGAATGTCAAGTTTTCTTTTAGCATACTTATCTAATCACAAATATATATATATATATATATATATATATATATATATATATATATATATATATATATATATATATATATATAGTAGAAGTGAATAGTAAAAATACGATGATGAATAATAACATGAAAATATGAATTTTTGCAAATTTTCATACGTTTTTATTCATTTTCATATATTTTTATCCGTTTTCATACATAATCTATATATATATATATAAAATTTGAGTTCCTCCCTATTGAATGTGAGCATTAATGTCACAAGCTAAGAAACTCAAATATGTAGTTTAAGCTAATGAATTTAGTACATGTGGAGCTTATTTTGAAGCTTTTAAGAGCTTTTAAGGATATATAAATCTATTATACTTAAAGCTTATCCCCTTAATTTAATGTGCAAGAGGTGTTGTGCATAACCAATTGTACGGTGCAAACATGATTATGCATACCAAAATTACTACTAAAAATTTTCATTTATGATAATTAATTTCGAGGCTTTGGAATACCAAATGATAGAGAATGTAAAACATTTACAAATTCAATTTAGACTTGAATTAGCATCATAAAAGAATCGTGTAGTCTTTTCATATAACCACACAAGTCTATAAATAACATATTCTCATTGCATCCGAAAATGGGTAAAAATCCAGGCCCCACCACCCCCACCATTCCTGTCTGATGTAGCTAAAGGTTTTCCAAGACCACTCCAAGAACAACATAGTACTGAAGCCGTGTGTTCCTTAAGAGTACTAACCAGGTTACCATATTTACATCTTTAAATAAATAACATATACAATTCCTCACAATCGTGAAACCAATGCCCACTCTCACAATATCCACTTTCAAGATTTGTTCGAAAACTCGAACATATACAATCCCTTCTTCGTGTGGTAATAATAAAAGATTTCAATTTTTTCTTCTCTTTCGTGTATAACATCATCTTAGACCTTTTAAGATTGAAACACGGAGAGAAGTACAACACCATCGATCCATCTTTTGAAGTTTAAATTCTTTTTATATCCGAACAAGAAAGATAAGATTTATAACAACTATGTTATAATCTCTCGTTGATTCGAAAATAACAAAATAAATAACGAAAAACAAAACTAAACCTACCCGAGACCTTATATCAAGATCTTGAAGGCACAACTGAGATCTAACGAGTTAAAACAAAACCCATCATTAATTTAGAAGCTTAGCTCCACACATCCTTTTATTTATTTTTCTTTGAAGAACCAAACAAGAACACGAATTATAGGGTTATGATTCGTGTGTTTGAAGAACAAAAATCAGATATTTGTGATTGTTGTTTGGATTAAAGAAGAAAGGAAGAAAGAAAGGGAGAAAAGAGGCTGAGTTTGGTTCCGGTGAAATAAACAAAGTGTGGTGGCTGCTGTTATTGTGTTTAGGTTTAGAGTTCAAGCAAGCGTGTAGTGCGGTCATATTTCCAAGACAAGATGGGCTTGATGTAGTGATTAACGATTTTTATTTCTACACTAGTCATTGATTGGGCCGAATTTTACAACAACAATAGTGGGTTTCAAACAGTTAACCACTTCTGCCTCAAACACTATACTTTGTTTTTTCTTATTTCTTATTTTAGTAAAGTGGTCATTCTTAGTATTATAATTGTTTATGAAAATAAGATGAGTGATGTTCGATTTAAAAAAAATGGTAAAGTATTATTAGAGATTCTTTGAAAAAATGTTAATGAAAATATGTTTGACTCAGTACTAAGTACTATAGTGGTTAAATATGATGGAAAAAAGCTATAAAATATGTTTGACTCAAATAGAAAGTATATAAATATCTGCATAAACATTATATACAAAACATGTAGAAATTCAACCAATGATCCAGCCGATGCATAGCACAGGTTTGATACTAATTTAATGTTGAAGGGGATTTGTGCACAAAGTACGGTACAACCAAGACATTGCACACCAAATAACTACAAATTTTATATCAATTAGTAGTACATCGCTATATCAGTTATGAAAATTTATTTCACTCGGGTAAACAAATGATGTAATTATGTGATCACACGAATCATAAAACCCTCAAAGAATACAAACCGAGTGGTGGTTATAGCAGTAATAAGTTAATGCATTTTAACTTTATGCCATAATCAATTTTATGACTTTTAATTTGTTCACAATTAGTAGTTCCTTAAAACCTTTAAATAACCCAAAACGCTTTCACCGACCATAACGTATCCCACAATCATATCCACCTCAGATCTGTTACATGTTCATCGGTAAAAAAAAGTCAAACGAAAAAGAAGAGAAAGATGAACAAACGAAATAGCACAAACAACGTTCGAAAACAAAAAGGAACATGCAAGATCTCAAATCTGTTAAACCTTTTAACAAATCTTTTTACATTCGATCCAAAATGAAATATTTAAATATCTTTTGATATATTGATCTAGAGGTTGGAATTGTTAATGAAGATTACATGACGTTTGCTTAGATGAGTTAAGAGAATAATTATAATAACATTAATGTTTTAAGAGTAGTGATATTAATTTTTGTTTATTAACAAATTGTAAAGTAATGACATTAATTTTTGTTCAACAGAAATTGTAAAGCCAATACCCGAGTTTTGTAATCTTATGTCGTTGTGATTCCAATAGATCCATTAGTATAAACTGATGTATCAGTTTTGGTGTAAGAGCTAGACAAAAGAAAAAAAGACCTAAGGTTTGGGTATCTAAACATGTGTTTGAAATAACATGTTTTACATTACAATGAATAAAGTCACTCATGTATTTGATACGTATTTCTTCAAATCAATTATATTTACAAAAACTTACTTTAAAAAACTTCGTTTATTCAGTCGAGTACCCCAATCATAACTAGCCATAATAACTAAATACGCATAATCTTTGCGAAACAGAATATATTTTACGGTGAACAAAGCCCGTGCATCGCACGGGCCATGATGTCTCGTTATTTTAAAATTGATATATAATTTATTGTTTGAAAAAAATGATATTTTATCTAAAGTGAAGTGAGAGAAAGAGACAATGATAAAAGATGGCTTCACTAAATTATAAATCTAGCTCTTCCCTTAGGCTCAGTTCTTGAGTTTTTTTCACTTTCCCTTTCCCTTTCCTCCCAAAAGTGGGAGGAAAATTTTACTATCAAATCTTCCTCTCCTCTTCTTTACAAACCCCTTTTCCCCTCTTAAATAAAACTCAAGAACACAAAAAACTTTCCATTTCCTTTCCTTTCCTCTCAAATTTCAACTCGAGAACTGAGCGTTAGGATTTCAAAATGGTGAGATCTTTGGGTCTCATGCCTAATTTCTAAACCCAACATTTAAACCAAGCATTGGTTTTTAGTTTCTTTCAAACCCAAGTAAAAAGAGGATACCAAACGGGCCCTTATTAAAGTTGAAATAACCCCTAGTAATAAGTAACCATAAAAGCCAGTATGTTTCACATTTTAACACGACACACAAATTAAAACTAGGTGAAAAGCAGCAAGCGGTTCTCAAGTAAACATTTCTTTACCAAATCTTCTTTTAATCTCTAATCGTTATACAATCAAATTATGGTTTCAATACTTATGATTAATTGTATATATGTTCTTCAGGCTATATACTTTGTTTGCAATTGGTATCTTTTTCTTTCTTGACACCCGCCCGCTACCTGTTTGTGAAAATGTCTCAACTAAAAAAAAATGTTTTTCATTCAATCCAACCCAGATGGATGTTTATTTATTTAGCTTACAACACAAACACTGTTATATGATTCCACGTGCGTATCGGCTTATCCAAACACCTCCTGGTTATCAGCTTTTTCAAGTGTTTTAAAGTAGGTTTTGATCACGCCTTAGAAAGCATGTTTCCAAAATGCATTAACTGTTGTTGGAAAACTAACATACGGGTGCCTTTAATATTTGGTGTATCTGCTATTCTCATATATATTATACATGAACCTTATAAAAATATGCATAGTATCTAAACGGACAGGATGTAATGTAATGTCTAGCTTTGCAACTAGTCAACAACTAGAAAACCGTTTCTGTTGTGTTTGATTTAGTTCCTTAATCGCTTCTCACTTGATTGTTGTTGATTGTGAGTGTGTGAATTATGTTGTAATAGCATTAAAGAAGAGCCGATTTGAGAACGTTTTAAATTTATCATGTTAAATGACTTGTTTTTGGAATGTTTAGGTATCGTGTTATTGTGATTACAGTTTCTTCTCTGATAGGTATAGTAGATGTGATGGTGGTTTTGTAAGATTGCATAAGGGCTTTATACTATTCACATACTTCAGTAAAATCACGGCCTAAGAAGCGAGTAGATGCATAAGAGTGCAGTTTTAAGTTATTCTGAGTGTCAGATTAACATTGTTAACCAGCTTTACTGCTTATGTAAACAATTTTAAGGCTCATATTAGCTGCCGCTTTTTTATTTTTATCAATTTGAAAGTAATCGACTATTATTGTTGTTGTTGCTACTAGTGTTACTCTTTGTTTGATGTTTACGTTGCTTTTTGTAGGACCTTCCTAGCTTGAAAGACAATTCTTGGTAGGGGCATCTGATTTGGTTCTTGTGTGTTAGTAAGGAAATACTTCAATACCCTTAAACCAACCTCAAATTCTACAAAACCCGTTGATCAAAATGCACAAACATTCGGTCCAAGTGTTAAGATTAATCTCTAAATATACAAAACCTCAAAATTCCATACACTTATTTTTTCGTGAATTTTCCCAATCAACTGCAATACCCAAAAAACAACAACGGGTTCGAGATCACGGGTACGATAACTACATGGAAATCGAGAAAAAAATGCGCAAAGTACTCAAAGTTCAAGAACTCATCCTCTCACATCCCAACTCCATGGTTTCATCAGCTCGTTTAGACAACCTTTCACGCCGACTTGGCTTTAAACAATTTGAAGCGGGTCGTTTCGTCCTCAAATTCCCACACATATTCGATGTATTTGAACACCCAGTTCAAAGAATCCTTTATTGCAGACTTACACGAAAGGCTCTTCTCCAAATTCAACAGGAAAATGAAGCTCTCATTGCTCAAATAGACGATGCAGTGACCAGATTAAGGAAGCTCCTGATGCTGTCGAACACAGGATGCCTTGGGCTGGAACATGTTCGGATTGCGAGGAGAGAGTTTGGGTTCCCGGAAGACTTTGAGTATTCAGTGATTCTAAAACACCCACGGTATTTTAGATTATTTGAAGACAAAGAGAGTAAAAGTAAGTACATTGAGATAGTCGAAAGAGACCCAGATCTTGGTATTTGTTCTATAGAGAGAAAAAGGGAGCAAGAATATAGAGAAAAAGGCGGCGATGCTGAAAATATCCGGTTTTCATTTATCGTAAATTTCCCACCAGGGTTTAAGACCGGGAAGTATTACAAGATTGCTGTTTGGAAATGGCAAAGACTCCCATATTGGTCACCTTATGAAGATGTGTCGGGGTATGATATGAGATCACTCGAGGCGCAAAAGAGAATGGAGAAAAGGGCGATTGGAATGATTCACGAAATTTTGTCTTTAACTGTTGAGAAAAAGATTAGTTTGGAAAGAATTGCTCATTTTAGAATCACAATGAATTTACCGAAAAAACTTAAAGATTTTCTGTTACAACATCAGGGTATATTTTATATTTCTACAAGAGGGAATTACGGGAAGCTTCATACAATTTTTCTTAGAGAGGCTTATAATAAAGGCGAGTTGATTGAGCCAAATGAGTTGTATTTGGCTAGAAGGAAATTGGCGAAATTGATCACTTTGAGGAGACCTAATATGGAACAAGAGTCTGTTTATCCTACAAGGGAAAATGGGAATAGTCTTTTTGACAATAATGATGCAGACAGTGTTCCAGGGAAGTCTTGGAATCAGGATGATGTCAGCAGTCATGGATCAGGAAGTGATGGTTCGGATAATGATGTGGAAAGTGATGCTGAATCTTGTGACACTGATGAAGAAAATGACTGTGATGGAAGTCAAGAGATTGCGGCAAACGAACTTCTTGATTGATGGTGTATTTTCTGAGCCGAAGATTCATAGTCCATCCTATGTGGCTGTTTATGAAGCGAGATCTTTTGGAAGTCAGGATTGTGCCGCAGGTACTTTTTTTTTTTTTTTTTTTTTTTTTTTTTTTTTTTTTTTTTTTTAAATCCTGAATTTATGATTGATTACTACTCTATTAATAATATTACAAAGATAATATTATCTTTGACCAATATGTTTGAGATGCTAGTTGTTACTCGTTCAACAATCAAGCTGGACTATTATTTGAAATAGTAATGTGTCGAGAATGATTACAAATATAGTCTAAATCTTTAATAAAACGATTTTGGTGGTTGGTTGCATTCAAATTAAACTTCTTCAACCAGCTTGGCTTGACCCGTTCCCATTTGAGCTAAATTCTGCTTTGGTCCATTTGTGATAAAATTACATACCAAAATGCCCCATCTATAACCAGATGGGTCAAATTTGCCATCTTTGCTTATCCGCTTTCCTATTAGCTACCATTAGTGTATCTCACTATGTGTGACTTTGTTAATGAAATATCTAATCATTTCAGGCGGATTCCTTTTGATGTTGCGAGATTGTGGGTCCGTCATTGGCTGGAGTGTTGGTGGATCCTTGTTGATGTTGCGAGAATGTGGGGCCAGGCATTGGCTGGAGTGTTGTTGGCGCTATTGTTCCCCCTCTGCTTGTTATTTGTCATTGCCTCTCATGAACATATTAACATAGCGAGGTCTTTTGCAATTAACGAAATCGTACACTAGGAATTCATTCTCTCCAAAGTGCTAATAGTTGCATTTTGCTGTACTTTGGCATTAAGTTTTATAGATAGAAATCATATATTTTTATATGTAAGTTAATTTGGCTTTTGCTATCAAGCGGTTTTACAACGTAGCTTGGATGAGTTGTAATCTAAAGAAATCTCTTGTTTCGGAGTTATAATCCAATCAAGCCATTTGGGGCATGATTTTTCACAATGCAACAATGCAACAAAGTTCTAATCTTATCCCTAAGAGTGTCTTTCCAAGGAGGTTTTGCATAGAAGCAAGTTCAATTCCATATCTCCAACCGTTTAGGTAAGTACTCGAAATTTTATAATTTTTGCTTCATATGTATAGGGACTAGGGAGATTCGATGTTGCTATGGATAGATAGCAGGTGTACGTGTTGGTGCGTTGAGCTTTTATTCTGTATCTGTGTAGTCACAAAAACCAGTATAATGACTCCATATAAACATATAATTATTTGTTACTCATAATGTTTGGTCATTAACATTCAGTTCGTATATATAAAAATTTACTTCTGATCGACCCTTAACTAATGGCTCGATGTGTTTATTAGCATCTCATCGGTTATATGATTGTTTAATTTTCATCTGAGTAAATTGCAAAAATCGTCCCTAAAGTTTGACCAATTTGCATGTTTCGTCCCACATATTTCGAAACTGCAAGGATTGTCCCTAAATTTTGGCCCGTGTGCATGTATCGTCCCTAAAGTTTTGGCCCCGTGTGCATGTATCGTCCCTAAAGTTTGACCAATTTGGGACGATATATGCCCCAAAAAGGACGATATATGCCCCAAAGGTTAACTTTAAGGACGATCCTTGCAGTTTCGAAATATATGGGACGAAACATGCAAATTGGTCAAACTTTAGGGACGATTTTTGCAATTTACTCTTTTCATCTCTTGTGAGATGTTTGCAGGGCCATGAAGAAAGACGTGCTTAAACAAGTTGCATTTTTTTTTAATCTCTTAATGGGATCCTTATTCCTTAGGCCCCTAACAATTTATATATATTCTAGCAACGGTGCTATAAATTGCACCATTAGTCCCCCGTTAGCGATCTTTTGCAAATTTAGTCTCTAAAAAAAAAATTAAAAATAATAAAAATAATAAAAGTAATTGACCGTTCTATTTCGAGTTTGGATTAAACACAACATTCCCGCAGCAACGTGCGGGTGCCCCGGCTCGTTATATTTATACTTCAAAAATGAATGACAAGTAATGAAGGTGAGAATTAAAACCCTCAGATTGGGCCATGGGTTTGGGCTAGACTGATACATAAAATTGGAAGTTCTGTTGGTTTTGGCTAGGCTGCTAAGAAGCCAAACTTTTATCAAACAACTCGAGTTCGAGCTAGAGCTTGACTCAATCAAGTCGAGCTTTTATCGAGCTCAAGCGAAAGCCAAGCTCGAACTTTTATTGAGCTTTTTGAACCTTCATGTACATATATATATATATATATATATATATATATATTTTTGTACATATTTATAAACAACCTGCAAGGTAATGTAAATACTGGTATAATAATTAAAAATTTGTTGTAGGATGACTACTTAACTCTAATGCTCCCGAATGCTTTGTATAAGTTCTTTGTTTTTGAGTTTATCGCGTATTTTCTTGACTTCATTGATGGTTTTGACTATCGAATACAATGTTTATGTATAAATTCGAGCTTTTTGAGCCGAGCTCGAGCCTTATTTGAATATTACTGGAGCCAAGCTCAAGCCTAATTGATTAAAGCTCATCGAGCTATCAAGCCAAGCTCAAGTCTACCTTATAATTTTCGAGCCGAGCTCAAGCCCTGTAAAGCTCGAGCTCGGCTTGACTAGATTACAACCCATGTTTTGGCCCAAAACCCGTGCCATATTAAATTTACAGACTTCTAAAATAGAGCAAGTTAAAAATAAATGAAATGTAACCATGTAACGAGATGACTCGAGTGTACAGATTTGGGTTTATAATCTAAAGATAGAAACTCAAGTTGTGTGTCGTATTCATATAGGAAAATTTGGAAGTTGGAACTCATGTCATCATTTATGCAAAGCTTGTTTGACAACCAATAAATAGCATTTTCATTTTGTGTAACTCATGTCCAAAACGCTTCTTGATAAAGCATTAGAATCTTGCTGCTAGTATTTTGGTTATTAAATTATATATATACCCTCAAATTTATTTAATCAGATTTTATTTTAATGTGTATATGTTCTTTTAAGTCATTTTACACTTTACTGCTAACTGCTATTACTACTTCCTACTGGTGCTATGTTTTGAAACATATCCTAAGAGCGCTAGGTATAGCAACGCCCCAACGGCATTGAGTCCGACGTGGCTCGGCGTTGGGATGCGTTACCATACCCTAGTTACCAGCGTTGGCCTTGCGTTGTGATTTGCGTTGCTATAGCAACGTAAGTTGAAATCGGAAAGACGACAAAGAAAGGGTGCCGGTTTACCACCCAGTGTTTGAATGCAGGTTATGAAGAAGAAGATGATGAGTATTGTTGTGTGGGTTTGTGTTTGTGTGTGTGTTTAAGTGTGTGTCCGCAAGTTATGAAGAAAAAGATGATGAGATTTGTTGTTGTTGTTGTTGTTGGTGGTGGTGGTGGTGGTATGGCATGGGCTGGAAACTAGTTTTATTGGCCAAATAATTTTAACAACTTTGTAATTTTTTTTTTTTTAAATTGTTATTTGTATATTAATTTATTGAATGAAATATTAGTTAAGGGTTTATTTAATGAATGAAAATAGTTAAAGGGTTAATTTGTAATTTGTATTTTTTTTTTAAAGGTGTGTCTCAAATGGTGGTATTATTTGGTGTTATGATAAGGATGATTTTTTGATGTTATGTTATTTAGTGTTGAAATGATCTGACAATGACGTGACGAGGTTTTTGGTGTTAACTCAAGTTACCACACCTAGCGCTCTAAGTAAATTGCACAAAATATAAAAAGCATATGCAAATAAATTATATGTATGTTATCCTGCCCTTTTTGTAATAAAACATGCATTGGTGCATACCATTACAAACAAATGTTAATTACCTTTTGTTAACTATGTATACTTTGTGATGCATTTTCATTTCACCACATATACGCTATTAATAAGTATACCCAAAATGTGCTTTTAATAATTCAAGATTTGATCTAATCTTTTACTCCATGATACTACGTTATGTTATTTGACCTTTAATACACTGCTAGCTTTTTAAGAAACATATATATTTGTACAATAAATGATGAACCAACAATAAATGGTAATAAAGGTAACTCTAGCTCTAAAATAGTAGTATTACCATAATACTATGTAATATATTAGCTACAATTGTATTGTAGCTAGCCAACTTTTTACAATTTGTGCTACAAATTGAGGATCCCTGAGTCTTTTTGTGGGTCCCTGACTTCTTTCTGTGGGTCCCTGATTCATTTTCTTGTGTATTTTGGTGAAGGATTATATCCAATTGACTACAAAAATTGTATCCCAGCTATCCCCTTTGATCTATTCTATGAAAATATTACTTTTGTTTTAATGAAAGATATATTTCTTAGAAATGATGTATAAAAACCACTAGTACTTCTTGTTAGTATATGTTAAAGTGTCAAAAAAGAGAGCATGAAGTCACATTTTATTTTCCCTTTGCTTTTTGTTTTGATTTGTCATTTTTGTGTGTGTGACTCGAGTTGTATAAACTATGGCGAAGCATTATGGAAGTCAATAATGTTTTTCGAAGGTCAGCGGTCTGGTTACTTGCCAAAGGATCAGAGAATGAATTGGAGAGGTGATTCGGGACTAAACGATGGTGTGTTGGGTGGTTATTATGATGCTGGAGACAATGTGAAGTATAATTTTCCTATGGCGTTTAGCACCACAATGCTGGCTTGGGGTGTGGTTGAATTTGGTGACATGATGCCGCCTGAGGAGTTGAGGAATACTTTGGTGGCGATTAGATGGTCCACAGACTATTTGATCCAGTGTGTCGCACATCGAGGAAGGATTGTTGTACAGGTATACTACGCTTACTCAGGTGTCATTTTGGTTTTGTTTTTGTCGCATATCAACATTTTTTTTCGGCTTAACATGACCTTTGGAATTAAGGACCCTCTTTGTGCATAAGTTAAAAAAAACAGCGCTAATCTAAAAACTTTTTTTGTAGGTTGGTGATCCAGTTATAGACCATAACTGCTGGGAAAGGCCAGAGGACATGGACACAGCTAGGACCGTATACACAGTGTATGAACCAAACGCTGCATCAGATGTGGCTGGTGAGATGGCAGCAGCTCTAGCCGCTTCATCCATTGCATTTAGGCCTTCTGATCCCCAATATGCAAACAAACTCTTAAGTACAGCCACAAGAGTTTTTGGTTATGCAGATACTTATAGGGGGGCTTACAGTAATAACGCAGATATTAGGCCTGGTATTTGTCCATACTGTGGTTTTGACGGATATCAGGCAAGCATAGCTACGCATGTATATATCTCGTGTAGTTAATAAGAGCTCGATTCTAAGTTAAAATATATGCATTTTGGCAGGACGAATTGTTATGGGGAGCAGCATGGTTACGAAAAGCATGGAAATTAAGAAGGAATTCACGTAGTAATTACTATTTGGATTATCTACAACAACATGGTAAAACATTTGGTGCTACTGATAATATTTACGAGTTTGGTTGGGACAATAAGCACGCTGGCCTCAATGTTCTTGTTTCCAAGGTATGAATAACCAAATATTGCTTTATGTGCTACATTAGCACCCCTTTTATTATGCATGTGTTGTAATCGTTCGGTTCTGATTTTCAGGAAGTTTTTGAAGAAAATTTATATGCTTTTGTATCTTACAAAGTTAACGCGGATAGCTTCATATGCACATTAGTACCAAACTCGTCTTACCCTCACATTAAGTACTCTCCCGGAGGCCTAATTTATCGTCCTGGTGTATGCAACTTACAGCATGCTACTTCACTCACATTCCTCATGTTAGTTTACGCCAAGTACCTAGAACAGTCTTCAAAATCAGTAAACTGTGGCAGCGTAACTGTGGGCCCCACTTACATTCGCCAAATGGCCAAACGGCAGGTTGATTACATCTTAGGGGATAACCCCAAAGGAATGTCATATATGGTAGGGTACAGCAATAAGTATCCACAAAGGATTCATCATCGAGGCTCAGCCAACCCGTCCATTAAGCACCATTCCAGACCTATCAAGTGTAAAGAGGGGACCTTTTATTATGAATCGCCATACCCAAATCCGAATCTTTTGGTTGGAGCCCTGGTTGGTGGGCCTGGAGAGGACGATGAGTTTGCAGATGATCGAAAGGAATCTTCAAAATCTGAACCTACAACGTACACTAACGCACCATTTGTTGGTGTGTTAGCATACTTTGCCGCTAATCCTCAGACTATTTAAGCATATGCAATATTGGGATTGATATGTAAACGTTTTTACTTGTTTTAAAGTCTCGCATCTTTTTTTATGACAAGAGGATGAGACATCTTTGCATTAGTTTTTTAGTGCAATATATGGTTTCTAATTTATAGTTCATGCATAACTTGTACTCACTTCTATCGTCTGGTGAGATGATCATATAATGAAACTTGAGCTATTATTGAGTAACAACATCAAGATGTTATGAAATTAGCAAATGCTACGGGATTTATAATAAACATGACAAATACGACTCAAGTGGTAATAAACATCTTGTGAAATAACATATGTTTACTACATAAGTAACGTATGTTTGTAAATAATATCTTCTACTCTTCAAGAACCAACTTCGTTGACAATTGAACAGAAATAGTCGAGCAGTCTTGTTTAGCTTGCAAGAGCTTGTAAAACTCAAATGAGCTCTCTCAAACTTTTAGCCTAAAAATCTAATCAGCATTAAATCAACACATGCTCACCAACTCTGAAACAAAAAAAAAAAAAAAAAAAAAAAAAAAAAAAAAAAAAAAAAAAAAAAAAAAAAAAAAACACACACACACACACACATGCTCACCAAGTAACAAACCTGTATAACCTAGTACATATATGATAACTGGAAGAAGTGCGCAAAAGCTGTATGTTAATTTAAGAAGCAGGAAATAACAAAAGATCACACATTCGCTATATCTTTCAAACACTCAAAATTTGTGTAGGCAGTTTTGGCGGGAGAAGTTGGTAATTTAGTAGGTGGGAAAATCAAAAGTTAGACGAGGGTTCACTTCGCACCTTTAAACTTATGCAAATCTGGATAAACGGTTAATGACATGAATATCATTAAACATAACGGCCTCCTGAATAAAATGATTAATGACACTAAAAACGATTTAACACGGGTCGTTTACATTTAATATGGTTGGAACTCAGTAATGTTGTTTGTAGTTCTGATATAATATTTGTTAATGAATTAAAATTTAGTTTCTGTTTATGGCATCTTATCGAATAAAACTCCTAATTACAACTTAATATGTGGAAATCTAAAAACAATTCACATTTTTTCTGCTAGTTCCCTTTGTTTCTAGTTTTGGATTTTTCATTTCTGTGTTTGTAACTCGAATTACATAAACTACGGCGAAGCATCATAGAAACCAATAATGTTTTCTTTCCTCACCTATTTTACGCATTTCCCATTGCGTTTGTGCAGTAATTGCAAACATTAAGGAATCGTTGAAGGTTTTACTACTTTTCATGCATGTAATTAAACAACTTTCCACTTATAATAGGAAGACATTCTTCGGCCAAACGGGCCATAACCTCCAATGCTCCATATCTTAGACTTTGGTGTACTTTTGTATAAAGAGAGTTATCTTATGGTTTTCTAAGTTTGTCATAGCTTATACACACTTTAGTATAATTTCCTGTTTTCCCAGACGACTAGAAAATTTCTTTCGGTAGTAATTCACAAAGGTTCAGCATTGAAGTAAACCAAATAAATGAAGACACTCAAGTATCTTTTTTTTTTGGGTAACCATGGTTTCCGACCTTTTGCCGATGTTTTAACATGCTCCATGTGCTATATTACTCGCCGTAGTTGAGTATCTCAGCATAACACAAAACTGAGAAGACAATTTAGCATCGGTGGCGAAATGTGCATTTATCACATACATGTGACCCATTTGTTGGTCCCAAAGCCTACGACCGAATGAAAATTCGCATCAAATACAGAACACTTCTATTAAATAAAGCAAGTCCATTAATCAAGTTAACCAAACATCGTATCATAAATTTTAACAGATCAGGTGTCGAAATTCAAGTTCAATGTATGTACTACTACAGCATATTGTATTAAGTTTTACCAAACAATTCAGTTGTTTGTTTAAACAAACTTATGAGCAATGACAACAGGACGGAAAAAACTATCATCCTCAGGAGTATTTACTTTTACAGCTTTTTTTTTTTTTTTTTTTTTTTTTTTTGTAAAGGAAAAAAAAAACAAAAAACAAAAAACTTTCAACAATAAAGAATCTAACGGTAACAAACTAAAACAATAGTCTAAAGAAATTTTAAAAATAAAAAATTTAATGGTAAAATCGGAAAAGTAATGTAAACTTGATGCCCTGCAAAAGTTAGCAGCAGAGCTCGTTTCCAACTACAACTACACCTAAAATTCTGACATCCATAAGTTTATGAAGATCCCAATCCAGTTTTTTTCTCAATATGTGTTTGCAAGTGTTCCCACATTAGGGTTAAGATAATCAATGAGTACCGGATATTCACTTGAAATCGTGTTATCACTTTCCAATAGAAACTATTCGACCCTGTGCATGGGTTACACGAATATTTCTATGGGATAAGACCAAGTGATGTTCTTATTTTAGGCACAAATCAAGAACAGAATCGTATTCAAGTGTTTAGGGTTTGTGTTGATGATCATACATGCAATTCTGTTATGTCCTCTATTTATAATAGAGTTTACTCAAACCCTAGCCCATGGAATTATGTATAATTAACGGCCCATTAATTATAACATAATACTTTCCATAATAGTAGAAATCAGTGGTTATCAGTGGAAACAATAACACTTGCAGTGGTAATATTAACACTATCGGTGGAAATAATAACACTATCAGTGGAAACTAGCAGCAGAATCCACTGTCAGTAGAATCACACTATCAACAGAATCAATACATAACCACTATTGAGTCAGGTGATTCAGTGACCAAATGGGTGTACACTCCGTACCTCCAAACCCATTACCAGGTGTGAATTAATCCCTCAAGTGCACAAAATTTTCCAACACTTCAACCCGACAGAAACATAAAATAAAAACAGTCCTTCATGGGTCAAAAAATTTAAATAAAACGAATCAAAGGGTGGGGCAGAAAAATGGTAGAAAAATAAAAACTTGTTTTCTTTTGGGTATTTTGGTTGTCACCTTTTAGTGAAATTTTGGTTGGATCTTTTGAGTGAAGGCATCTTTTAACGAAGATTTTGTTAAAGGGTGTGGAGTGTTCGTTTTCATGCTTAATACATGTACAAGCTGTTTGCAGGAGCACAAGCGATTGAATTCTCGGTAGGATGCCATGCGAGATGAAGCAACTTTGTTGTGAAATCAAATGAATTGCCATTTGCATCAACACTGGTGCTATCTCCTCCTGTTAGTAGATTCAAAAAATAAAGGGAATTACGGGAAGCTTCATACAGTTTTTCTTAGAGAGGCTTATAATAAAGGCGAGTTGATTGAGACAAATGAGTTGTATTTGGCTAGAAGGAAATTGGCGAAATTGATCACTTTGAGGAGACCTAATATGGAACATGAGTTTGTTTATCATAGACGGGAAAACGGGACTAGTCTTTTTGACAATAATGATGCAGATAATGTTCCTCGGAAGTCTTGGAATCAGGATGATGTCACAGGAAGTGATGGTTCGGATAATGATGTGGAAAGTGATGCCGAATAATCTTCTGACACGGATGAAGAAAATGACTGCGATGGAATTGAAGAGATTGCGGCAAGCAAACTTCTTGATTGATGGTTCATTTTGTGAGCCGAAGATTCATGGTCCATCCTATGTGGCTGTTAATGCAGAGAGATCATGAGCATATTTTTGGAAGTCAGGATTGTGTCGCAGGTACCTTTTTATTCCATCCTGAATTTATGATTGATTACTATTAATGGTAATATTACAAAGATAAAATCACAAACCAAAATGACCCATCTATAACCAAATGGGTCGAATTTGCCATCTTTGCTTATCCGCTTTCCTATTAGCTACCATTAGTGTATCTCACTATGTGTGACTTTATTAATGAGATATCTACATAAATTCAGGCAGATTCTTCTTGATGTTGCGAGAATGTGGGTCTGTCATTGGCTGGAGTGTTGGTGGATCCTTGTTGATGTTGCGAGAATGGAATCATTGCCTCTCATGAGCATATTAACATAGCGAGGTCCTTTGCAATTAACGGAATTGTACACTAGGAATTCATTCTATCCAAAGTGCTAATAGTTGCATTTTGATGTACTTTGGCATTAAGTTTTATAGATAGTAATCATGTATTTTTATATGTAAGTTAATTTGGCTTTTACTGTCAAGCGGTTTTACAACGTAGCTATGGATAGATGGCGGGTGTACGTGTTGGAGCGTTGAACTTCTATTCTGTATCCGTAGAGTCACAAAAACCAGTATAATGACTTGATATAAACTTATTTGTTACTCATACTGCTTGGCCATAAACATTCAGATATTCAGTACGTCTATTATATAAAAATTTATTTCTGATCGACCCTTAACTAATGACTCAATGTGTTTATTAGCTCATCGGTTATATGTGATTGTTTAATTTCATCTCTTGTGCGATGTTTTCAGGGCCATGAAGAAAGACATGCTTAAACAAGTTGCAAATCGAACTTCGACCAATATCTACCAATGCAAAAATCCCTCCCATTATTATTAATTTTTTTTTCTCTTTTAGTTAGCATGGTATTTTTGGTGATGTGTTATAAGAATGTTATTGGAGAGAGCGTTTATGTTATAGAAATATTATAAGGTACAAACTGACGTGATAGCGCCTATAACGGTTATAAGGTTTCACTGCACCTTGCTCTATATTAGCTAAAATTTTTGTGTAGTCAATTAGCTACAATTTTGTGCTAAAAGTTGTGAGACACTAAGTCCTTTTGTGGGCCCCTGAATCATTTTTGTGAGTCTCTGAGCCATTTGTTGTGTATTTTTATTAAAGGATTGTAGTCAATTAGCTATAAAAATTGTTGATGATGTATAATACGGATAGCAGGCTTACTGAGCCTGGATCGCATTATACACAACTGGGCCCCGGCCCAACAAAACAAGTAATGATGAATAATACGGATAGCAGACTTACTGGGACTGGATCGCATTATACACAATTGGGCCCTAGCCCAACTAAACAGAAATACCGAACATTACCAAAGCCCAAGCCGCAAGCAGGGCGCGGTCCAGACTTCAAGCGACGCACGTGGATCGTCTGAGCGACAATTCCGAAATAAGCTTACGAACCAGCCCACGGTCCGACGGATGATTCACGCCCGCAGTCATGATTAAGCTGCGAACCCTCGTCCGACAAGGGTCCCACTCCGGCCACTACAAGGATGTCCGAAATATTAGGAAACCCTAGTATTTCGACCACCTATAAAAGGCAACCTTAGTAGTATGACTTTCTCACACATCTCAGTACACATACATTTCTCTGACAACATGAATACTTACTCTCACGTCGGAGCTTAATCGTGGGGTCCATCCCCACGGTTAGGCTAACGGTTTACTTTCATTTGCGCAGGGAATCGATCTATCATTTGGATAAGTGCAGAACTTATCATAACAGATAGCCCATCAAGGGCGGTCCAATTTATAACTAAGCTCAATCCTAACCCATAACACTTTTTGCACTAATAAGTTGGCGCCATCCGTGGGACCCAGTGCACAACTGCGTTCCATAAAATACTTGCCATGAGCAAATGATCTGGCAACATCATTCCCGCGTCAACATCTGCCTTGCAGAAAATGATAGGGAAAAACAAAATGCTAAAATGTCAAAGCAAGCTGATACTTGATATGGCCCCCCGGAAGCTCAACAAAAATCACGATCACCAGCTACTAAACGGCCAGAGTGAGAAAGCTCATCTAATGAAGGTGCCGCAACAAAAGCCTGAAGGTGCACAAGCATAATCAGACCCTGCAGATACTTCGCAACGGGCCGAATATGAGACAGCCAAGCAAAGTAGGAACGCTGGCGGAAAAAGAAGGGCAGAACAATTCCAAGGTAAGCTAAAAGGCGAAGATCCAGAGGGCAAGCGACCAAAGTCGCGGAAAGAAAGAAGACCCAAGAAGGAAAGCTTCACAGCTTCACACTCGCAAAACCAACGCGTACAACAATGCCACGACGACGAAGTAGAAACCAGAGGTAACTGTGAGAAGCTCCAGAAAGGAAAAATACAATTCACTCATGAAAACACGATGAACTAAGCGATAAAATGGAGGTCGGAAAAATGGATGACGGGGAAGATAACCAAAGACAACCTTACACGCCTAAAGAAATCGATCCGTTCACGGAGAATATCTGCAACGCAAAATTGTCAAAAAAGACTCGCATGCCAGATAATATCCAATTATATGACAGAAGCAAGGTCCCTGAGGACCACGTCAAGGTGTTTCAGATGGAAGCTTGGGCACACAACTGGGATATGGCTACCCAGTGCCGCATGTTCTAGTTCACATTCACAGGAGCTGCCAGGATCTGGTTTGAAAACATTCCTCAGGAGTCCATAAGCAATTACCGGGAACTAAGGGACACATTCTTAGAATCCTTCCTAAAAATGGAAAGACACAAGGGAAAAGACAAGAAAATCTATTGTGCCAGACAAAGGAACAAAGAATCAATAAAAGATTTCAAAAAAAGGTTCCTGTCAGAAAGTAGAAAGGTGAAGGAAGTGCCAGACACTGTAAAAATCAGAAAATTTACACACAAGATATCCAACCCAGGTTGGCTAAGTACATAATGAGTGACGCCCCAAAATCCATTGACGAAATGGTAAAGGCAATTATCTCCTTCAATCGGGGGGAAACGGCGGTTCAAAATATGAAACGAGAAAACTAACTTCCATTCCACAGTCAATAAGGACGATCAGGGGCCTCGTAAAGAGAGAGGCTTGAAAAAAAAACAAACAATAAAAGAATTTCGCGTTGAAAAAAGTATAAATATCCTAAGCCGTTACCACTAGAGCCGTCACCTCCAAGAACGAATCGGCCGCAATAACAACACGTCCCCCTGGAAATAGTCGGAAGATAATAAGACAAATAAAAATACACAAAGTCATTACAAAAATGAGATTCGGAGGTCACACCCTACCCCGGAACGTAACTCTCCAATATTCCACAAGGCTCCATACAAAATCAGCGGGTGAAACGGCCACATCAACAACATTAGAATTGCTTGGCTCCACACTACTCCCATCAACAGCTGGTATACTCGATCCAACCATACCTAAAAAAATCCCTTCCATAGGGTAGCAAAAAAAAAAATAAAAAAATAAACACGTGGACAAACCGTCGCAAAAACTTAAAGGAACGAGCCACCATTCTAGCTTATGAGATCCAGAAGACAAAGGATACCAGAAAAGATTAAAAATCAGCACTGAGCAAGGCTAGGCCACAAGATGGTTCAAATAGGGAAAATCCGGGAATCATAAATACATGTCTCTTTTCGAAGAATCAGAATGATGAAACTACATACTTTTTGTCAAACCTAAAAAACCCTAGATAAAAAAACCTACAAACGCGCCTGCAAGTCATAAATGCAAAATAAGAAATGCCAAAATTCATCTGCTATAAATAGCCATCAAAAGATGAAACAATCAACCCAAAAAATAAAAGTCACCATCACATACAAGATCTGCAAAGAATTTTCCCAAGAGAAGATGAAAACGTTACCAGAACGTTATAACACAACGTCGCTTACCAAAGGTGACAATCGTAATTCACTGATAGAACGTCACGTAATTACATTCATCATGTACAAATTTATGGATCACCAAGGTACAACGCTAAAGTTGACAACCGGCATCAGAGATCAAAAGTGGTTCCAGGACCCAAATGCGTTCTTAAGTGACTACTAATAAAACTTAGTCGCTCTTAAATGACGACTAATGACATCAGCCAAGAAGACTCTTCAAATCCCATTCATCCAAGTTCATCTTGAATCATTCTCCACCTCATCCCTTGAGCAGTGCGGAAACAGTCGTACCGCACTTGCACAAAAAAGAGGTCTCACCTTCCCCTACATACGTGCACACCGACCAGTTCGAACAACCGTCAACTAAAAAAAAAGACCAAGTGCCGTGGTCCTGAACCTAACAAAACTTTAGAGGATAAAGGCCTAGCTATAGAAATAAACACGTCCACAAGGATAGGCTGACCCATAGAAATATTCTCTCTAATCTTCTTAACTCTTTGGCGTGCAACGTTAAAGGACGACGACAAAGCAGCTTCGCCAACAACTAAGTTATCTCTAATCCGAGGTACGGAAAGTTGCTCCAAACTTGGCTGCAGATAAGCCAATCCAAGCTTCTCCGCAACATCAGCCTCAAGCTGGAGAAGGCACATAACATCCTCGATATGGGAGTCCTTACACGATGACAAATCCGCTAAGAGAGGGAAATCAAGTTTGTGAAAGGCCCGATAAGCGGAGTTGTAGTCTGCTTTCACAGTAGGATTATTAGTGGCAAAATCCGCAAGCTTTCTACCCTCCTTACCATGCTCAATTCCAGCATCCAAACCTTTCTGCATCCCTCTCCTGATAGCGCAACTCAATAGTTTTCCCAATATTGTGTGATACTGATGAGATCAAATAAGTACATTTGATTAGCATCATTTATCCTATTTAATTGACTTGTTTTATATTATTTTGTAAGAGAATTGGTGCTTTAATGTTTACTTTAATGATTCTCAGGTAAAAACAAGCAATTAGGTGAAAGTTAATGATATTGGACGAATTATGGAGATAAATGATCAAGATTTGAAAAGTCTACTGAAATTCAAGAGATGCGCCATATCACTCTCAAAATATACGCCGCAACATCATACTTAGATGAATTCGAAGACCATTGCCTGCCTTTGAAGAATGTGTCGCATCCGATTACAACATGAGCCGCATATGAATCTTTGGTCAACGAATAATAATCAACTTGTTCTACTCCAAAATACGCCACATCTCATTTACAACATGCGGCGTATCAACTAAAGACTTCACCAGATTCTATCCAAGATATTAAAGAACATGCGCCGCATAGAGAAAGAAGTTACGCCGCATCTAAAGGCGGTGTACGAATATTCCATAATATAATAATCTTGGACCTCACGCGAAGTTAAGTAGATGCGCCGCATCTATCATCAACATGTGCCGCATCGATCTCTCTGACAGAAACTATAAATATCCCAAGATAGATACAAGTTTTGTGTAAAGAAAAACCCTAAGGAGACGAATTCAGTCGAAGAAGCATCACAAGACACGCCCCAAATGAAGATCTTAGAGCTGTAAGAAGGTCCTGCATGTGTATAATTCATTAAGTAGTTTTGTTTATTGTATTAGTAAGCTTTAATCCATCAGGATTGATGGGCTTGTGGCCACCATACTGCTCCCCTTAAAATTGCTTTCCCATCGGTTAAAGTTTATATGATTGATGTTTTTGGTGACTTTATTTGTGAATTGATAACCTCTGTATTTAGTTAAGTCTTCTAGGCTATCATACCTGTTCGTCGCCTGCTTATTTAGTGTCTAGAAAGTAGGATAAACATAAGTAATCATTAAGAGTTTACTCGCCGATATTAGGATCCAACGAGACAGATTAGATTACGATACTCATCATATAAAACTAGCAATAAAACAAGTGACAAGCTACTTAACGGTTGGGAATTATTTGTAACCAGACTTAAGCCTAGATTAGTTAGTTAAGTCGGGTAGATAGTTAAGTCTGGCAGTACTAAGTTAAGTTTGGCAGACACTAGTTAAGTCAGTTTATGTTTTAGCCTGTTAAGTCTGTTTTGCTTAACAAGTTAAATATCTTAGGAGATATTATAGGAAAGGATATGCACACGGTTAGATATCTTAGGAGAAGATATGTATGCATCCTTTGACACGTTTTGTAGAATTAGGGTTTCCTTGTAGTATAAAAGGAACCCTACGGCATTGTGTTCTATGCCAAGTTTTCAAGATTAATAGAATATAAAGTTAGTAAATCCCTGTTTTATTCTTACTGCTTGTGTTACCATTCCGCATTAACATCAAGCATACATTGTTCTTAAGACTTTCTCATATAAATACTTTGGATTTATTCAAGGTGTTTATTGTCTTACAAAGGCTACTTAGATCCAGAACTTTGGACCTATAAGTGGTATCAGAGCCTGTAGAGGGACTCTGAGTTAGAAGAAACATAGAAACTATAACCACAAACACCCAAACACTCACCAATCACATAAGATGTCTACTCCTGCTGATGAATTCTCTTTACACAGTGATTCTGAGGAATCACAACACGCTAAGGTTGCATCAGAGAATAGCAAACCCAAGCAACAACAACAAGTGGTATCAGAGCCTGTAGAGGGACTCTGAGTAAGAAGAAACATAGAAACCATAACCACAAACGCCCAAACACTCACCAATCACATAAGATGTCTACTCCTGCTGATGAATTCTCTTTTGTTAGGAATACAAATATTCCTATAAAAGACTCGGTCACCTTAATATTGTAATAGCATTAAGTTAGCTCATAGTTAGTCTAGTTATTAGTTAGTTTAATATTTAGTTAGTTTTAGATTAAGTAACACCGTGGAAGAAGGGCGGGTCTTTACCCACTGTATACCTAATCCACAGCCCGGGTGTGGGTGTTTTATTAGTTATCTTGTAGGGACTATATATATCCCTCTCCACATGTGGAGAGGGTGAGCCTTTCATTTAATCTAATTTTTCTTTCTTCTTTTATCTCAAGGTTCCAAACTCTCTCTTTCTCTAGTTCTTGAATCTAACTCAAACATGGATATCATCTACCATGAATTAAGGCCACCCGAATCTAGATGTTCATATTCTACAATTGGTATCAAGAGCCATGGTTTCATCCTAGGATTGTTGGTGCTCTAATTTGTAGCTTGGTTTAGTTGGTTCGAATTTTTTTTTGATGAACACACCTCGAATTGATTATTGGTTGTGGTGATTTTGATGATTTGGTGGTATTGTTGTGTTTTGAGGTGTTGTAGTACTTAACTTTTCACTTGGGTAGGTTGAATTAGTTGATTAGTTTGATGTTTGATGTGATTTAGTGCAAGTTTCTTGGTTGAGTTTAGCTTGTTTCTTGGTTGAGATTAACTCAATTATAGGAAAAAGACGAAAAAGGACGAAAGTGACTGTTTTGTCTCTATTCTGCGGTTATCTTTGGTCAACTGCGGTTATCTTTGGTCAACTGCGGTTATCTTTAGTCAACTGCGGTTAGCTTTGGTCAACTGCGGTTAGCTTTGGTCAACTGCGGTTAGTTTTGGTCAACTGCGGTTAGCTTTTGTCAACTGCGGTTATCTTTGGTCAACTGCGGTTAGCTTTGGTCAACTGCGGTTAGCTTTGGTCAACTGCGGTTAGCTTTGGTCAACTGCGGTTATCTTTGGTCAACTGCGGTTAGCTTTGGTCAACTGCGGTTAGCTTTGGTCAACTGCGGTTACCTTTGGTCAACTGCGGTTAGCTTTGGTCAACTGCGGTTAGCTTTGGTCAACTGCGGTTTGCTCATCAGTTTGACCAAAGTTGACTTTTTACGTCAAAACTTCAAACGGTCATAACTTTTGAACCGTAACTCCGTTTTCAGCGAATTAGCTGTCAAAACGTCCGGAACAGGTTGAATATTGTGAGGTTTCACCACGAAGTCGTGAAACGAATTTTTCGAGGCCCAAATCACCTCCGGAGTGAAGTTTTTGAGGTTTTAAGTTTTCAGACCAAAAATTTCACCGTAAAAACTTGCATCAACCGAATCAAGATCACAACTAAACAACATATAACCTTGTCAAAACAAACTATCACCACTCTTAACATAAAATCACATTCTGGTATCAGGATTGAGTATAAATTTTGGGCAACGACTTTGTTTGAGCTTCAAGAATCCAGGATTGAATATTAATCTGGGTTGTGATATTCTCGAGTTTAGTGGATACAATTTCGGGGTATATATATATGTCGACGTGATTACAAAGTTTTTAAGCTTGTCAGCATTGTGGATGCCTATGATTTGAGTGAGCCTGCAATTTAATTTTTGCGACTTGAGCTACAGTTGACGACTTGCGATTTGATTAATTGCGGTTCGTCAAATTGCGTTTTGATTTGTTGCGACTTGACTGATTGCAATTTGACCAATTGCGATTTGACGTTGCGAGTTAATACTTGCGATTTGACGTATTGCAATTTGGTTGTATGCAATTTGACTTGTTGCGATTTTTCAAACTGCGACTTGACTTGCTGCAATTTGATCAAGTTGATACTTGACCTTGTTGACTTAAGTTTTGAAGATTAGTATTGCAACTCACCCTTAGATGTTCTTGTTAATTTCGCGGTTACTCTTGACGTTTTTAGAAAATCCCGCGAAAGATTCGATAGGCTGGACTTGGTTCTTGACATATTAAAACTTACGGGATCTGACTATTATCTTCGGGATAAGTTTGTGCTTCGAGAACAGCAGGAATTGGGAAATTACGGTGACTTGGTTGGTGTGTTAATTCACGGGTTGGCATACTTAGTGTCACAAACATCTCGGGGTGGATGGACGCACGATGTTTGGTGACCGTTGCTTGAGTGTATTTAAGGTGATTAGACTTGGATGTTCAAGAAGTGGATATATACAATTAAGGATGGAAGGTTGGGTATATGTCACTACCTATATTTAAAGGAGTTACGTTGTTGTGCTCAATATAGGTTCTAAATCACGATTTTAATGCAAGTATAAGTCTCTAACTTGTCCTTTATCATGCTTCATCAAGAGATTGTTGTTTCTCAAGCTTCTAATGGGATTGTAGTACAAGAACTTCTCAAGAGATGGTCAGACTTAAAGACAGGTGGTGATTTGTTTAGAGACGTGCTTTAACCCTTTACTCACTCTATAGTTAAGCACATTTCATCCAGTGGTCTAGCATATTCCGAACTACAATGAATCATTAATCTGCTAAATCATTGATGAGGAGTCCAGCAAGGTGTTACTACAAGCATGTCTTTATCACCATCTTCTCTGCAGTAGGTTTATGTGTCTCCTTCCATGTATCTGCTTTGCGCATGACAAACTCACGACTATCACAGACTTTCAGTTCTTTGGCAAAAAGGTCATTGCATGTCCTTTTTTAGGGGGAGAATTTGCGCAAGTTTCCTAGCGATTCCGTCTCCTGTCAGTCTCTAGAGGTTTGCTCACTCTTTAGCGACTATCTCTAACTTATTGACAAGTTACTAAGTGATGAGGTTCGTGTGATTGGTTAATCATTTTGCAACTAGTGAATTGTTGTAACTTAAGTCGTTTCGATTAATCAAATTGTTATCTGACGTTGTGAGTTAATCCTTACGACTTGACTAATCTCAATTTGATATATTGTAACTTGACTTGTCACGACTTGACACTTAGTGCGAATTGTGACTCATCCGGTATCTCTCTCTAAGTTTAACTTGCTGAATATATCTTCCGGTTTCTTTTTGTTGACTTTAGTAAAATCCCTAGAAAGTAACATTTCTCGGTTTAAGTCACATAAGTTGTAAAATCCCGTTTGAAGATATTGAGATGTCAACTGTTTCGGATGACATTCAAGCAGCTGGGTCAGACAGCTATGTTTGATTGGTCTGACTATGAGTCATGGGCACTCCTAAGAATTTGCGCATGTTTCTTCTCACTTTGATAGCTCAACCGCACAAAATGATCACGAAGCTAATTTGGTATTCCTTGCTTGAGGGTGAAGTTGGATTTCACGAAAGAGTCTACCTATTTTATCTTGAAATTGGGGATGGTTGGATGCAGGATTTCAATGATAACTTGCTCGCGCATATGATGTAAGTTGAAGACTTGGGTTATCTAGTTTCCAGAAGTCGGGGTGGATGGTTGAAGACCTGGTTAACTATCACTTAAAGGAGTTACGTTATTGTACTCAGTGTCACACGTAGATGACGTTGTGGATAATCGCAAGAGGTGATGATTGTCTCATACTTTGTCAAGATAGTATTGAGTACTTAGAGATTTGCATGGTGCACAAATTCTCTACACCATTCTTCCAACAACAATGCAAGCTTAGGTAACAAATTTGAGTAACTCTACTTCATTTTCAAGATTGGTATATCGGGTTCCTTCATCATGTGCTCACAATTGTTTGTGTTCGAGGTTGGTTAGTTGGACAAAGACTTTAAAAGTTGTGATGGGATCTGTAATTCTCACATGATATTCTTAACCCAAACTGATGCCTGTCATTACCAAATCAGTCATGCCACATTCAACCTGTTACCGTCTCACGGTTTCTTCTTGGTTTTGTAAAATCCCACGAAAGAACTTATTTCTCGGTTTAAACCATAGATTTGTAAAATCCCGTGATGATGGGCTATGAGCTCTTGACCATGATCGGGTTAAAACCATTATCAAAGTTCAGCCATAACATCACAAATGGCTGGATTGAGGCATTGAATTGACAAAAATGTGACTACGGGGATAGTTCAATATTATTTATTTGAGGCTGAAGTAAAATTTCATGGGTGCGTGTACTTAGTATCTGAAGATATCAGGGAGGTTGGATGAAGATTCTTCGAGATCCTTGTTCGAGCTTTCAATACAACGACAAGGACTTGGATATCTAATTATTTTTTTTTCTTTCTCTCTATTGCAAAATAACTATCACTTTAAGGAGTCACGTTGTAGTGCTCAGTGTCACACGAAGTTGTGGATTTCCAAGAGGTGATGTACTTCTTATACTTGATGGTTGGTTGGTTGAAGAGTATAGAGTACTTAGGGATTCGATGTTGCACGAAGTCTCTACACCGCTCTTTGTCTCGCATTAGTACAAGTTTAAGTCACAAGTTCGGGTCATATTACTTCAGTATCAAGTTCATCATATTGGGTTTTTCTCCATCAGTGGTCACGATATCAAGCCGACAGAATGATAATGGGGTTGGTAACGAGTTAGAGAAGAGAAGATGTAAAAAGAGAGAGATAATGAAGTCTGTACACTTCAGTGCAGGCCTCGTACTTCAACATAATGACGTCTACACACATCAGTGTAGGCCTCGCTCTTCAACATAATGACGTCTGTTCACATCAGTTCAGGCCTCGTTCTTCATCATAATGACGTTTGAACACATCAGTTCAAGCCTCGGTCCTCAACTTCATCATAATGGTGTCTGCTGACAACACTTCAGGCCCCGTTCATCAAAGAAAAGAAAGGTGTACGATTCAGTGCGCCTTATCTTCAAAAGAAGAGGAATCTTCTTATTTATGGCCATTCTCATCAACAAGTTAATGCTCTTTCCGTACTTATTCTGTTTTCAAGTGGATCGGCGCATATTGGAGTATTCTATTATTCACTTATTCAACCAAAACTTGCATTCGTCAGGCATATGCAATTTTTGAGGGGGGGAAAGGGTGAATAAACAACATGTCAGTCCTCAAGAACCGTCAAGTGGAGCTTCCTACCGTTGATGGTATTCATATTCACTAGTTCAATCTTCAAAAATTGCAGTTGGCTGGCATATGCAATTTTTGAGGGGGGGGGGGAAAGGGTGAATATTAATCTACATGTTGGATGATGATTGAGAAATGGTCATACGACTCCTGAATACGTCAGTTCAGGAGTCGTGCAAACCATGGTTCTCCAACACTACATCTTCCTCTCTATCAAGGTGTTGAAGAACATGGTCATGGAATGCTAATCGACTTCGTCTCACGGGCTGATACAATCTATAACAAAGGGTTTCTAGGCAATGCTTCATGTATTCGTCTTTAGGCTACATGTACACATTGTGATGATGATTCCGATTAATAGTAACTATCATGGGGGAGAGAAATGTGTACACCAAGGATGCATAAAAGGTTCACGTGATCGGGCTTAATCGTGTATTCCGGTCTTGAAAAGCCGCAGAGATGATCAGTGGTTCAACTTGTCACCTTGGTATTAACGTTTCACTGTTACGTTATGGGTTGATTAATCATAACCATCAGGGGAGAGAAAATGTGTACTTCAAGGACGCAGTCTATTCTTCATTCTCTGCTGGGTGTTATCATCTCATGTGTATAAGGGTTTAATGGGTTACATGTAAGGTTACTGGAAGGCATTTGGTGAGATGAAGATGGTTGGTATTCTGTTCCTCCATATTGGGCAATCTTGAAGAAGGTCGTGTCTACAGTCTTCTCTACATTCTCCGCTATGTGATTAGAAGACTAAAAGACGGCATGTATTTGGTTATCAAAAGACTTCTTCATATTATGGGTGTTCATCCAAAGTCTTCCTTCTATTGTGGGTGTTCATCAGAAAGGTTGTCAGGATTGGGGGAGAGCACTAATTAGGGGAGAGTGAAATGCCTGAATTAATCCCTGGTTAAATGTGCTCACGTTACTCTTCAGCATGTCAAATGATGGAAGCGGACAATTTTCTGGAAGTTGAGGAGTAATAATTTTGGTTCGTATCCTTGTATATATTTTGCCTCACCTATCCTTTGTACATAGTTTAAAACAAAAAGAAGATTGAAAAATATAAAAACCATAAAATTTTTTTGAAAAATCCTTAAAAAATTCCAAAAATATTCTTCTCTCGACATGTCTCTTGTGTAATCAATATTATGTACGTTTCTAGAAATGTCATTCAACAATGACACGGAATCATACATATGCTTGAGCAAGAGTTTTTCGGTTTCAAATAAATGTTTTTCTAAAACATGTCGATCCTCAATATTTTATTTAAAAAAAAAAAAAAATGGTTTGCTATTACTTCAGATAGCAACCCGGTTTTCAAAACTAAGGAAAACACGTCGCCAAAAAGACGGTTGTTCCTAACAAGGGTGCCGTTCATCCGAGCGTGAATTACTTTATATTCATGCACCCTCGATCTAATGTACGTTTCAGTGCATTATTTCTTGAAAAAGAAGAGAAGTCTTCTTTATATACAAATAGTTTTCATTCTATGATTCTTCTGAAAATTATTTATTGAGACACTTGGTGAATATTTGTTGTATGAAATTTGTTTGTCTTGGATTTGCATAAAATATTTTTGTCACTCAATCAACGACTAGAAATGGTCATTGATTGAGGGGGAGAGTGAATTAAAATTTTACACCATTAAACGAATTTCGTGGTTAACTCATACTTGGTTTTGTGGTTAATGGGGTTTAGTTGAAGAGGATCTTGCTAAAATTTATATCAAATGGCCAAATGTGTTAGTTGCTAGAAAGTTTAGGACATTATGTGCAACTTGCTTATAGTCTCCTAGCTTTATGTACCTAGAAGGTTCATTTGTGTTACTTTGGTATCCTCATATAATCCCCTAAATACGTTAAGACTCAAAACCTATAAGAAGTTTGAAAACCAATGGTGTTTGATGTTCTTGAATTCTCCTATGACATTTGTATGTTCTAAGTGAATGAGTTTCAAATGTTGCTTGTTTCGGCTTAAGTGTTGTTGATATTGTGCATATGTTCTCAGAATTTGCTTAGGTATAATGTTATCATGCTTGAATCATGTTCCTAAGATCCTGAGTTGAATATTGATATCTGTATGAATTGCCATGTGCATGATTGCTATCTGCTCATCATGCTAGATAGTAGTTTGACGTATTTCCTGACTATGATTCGATTAAATGAATTTGGTATTATTATGTGGCAAGCTGCTGAATGGTAGCTATTAAGGTATAGAGTATCTGTATGTATGTATATCTTTGTTGATATTCTTATGCAGAGTCCATAGCCAAAATGAATGTGCCAGTTCCAGCTCGAACCATGTGTTCAGACGTTCAAACTCTATTGATTGGCTCAGAATTCATCACAACAACAACATCGGCAACAACGACAAGGACAACACTTCACCTCCACCACCTTCAGTAAAACATAGCAATACTTATTCCGATCTCGCCATGTGGGGATCTACAATATTTGGACGTTTTGCTGGTGGTGCCCTAAATGTTGTCTTGTGCAAAATAAGCAGTGAATCCCCCTCTTAGTTTAAGGGGGAGCAAAGTATGTTCCATTATCAGAAAACATTAAATTGGACACATTTTCTCCCGCATTTTCTAACTTATTTAAATCAATTGGGATCACAAATCTCAAATGGATTGATATTTTTGATCAGGGGAGAGAATGTGATTTAAATATGAAATCTGATAAAATGTGATGTTTGGACGAAAATGTAAGCTCGCCCATATGTGCTAAACTCTTTCGTATATCGATACACATATTAATTTGGAGCGAATTGACTAAAAGGTTTTGGCAAGCATCTTGTGTGAGCAAGGCTCAGACTTCACCAATGAATTGACGAAACAAAAACAGTCATCAATCGAAAGGACTTGTCCTGGCCGGGTAATAATTTCAAGCTGGGTTAACCAGTGATGTAAGCGTGTCTCGAAGAGGACTTGTCTGAGTAGAGTGTACCTTTTCGAGAAACCTTTGTGGACTTGACCAGGCCGGGTAATAACTTCAAGCTAGTCTAACTAGTGATGTAAGCGTATCTCGAATGCCTGTTCAGGTTTACCAAAGGTGGACCAATTCTAAAGTGCAACTCTTCCCGACATGTGCAAATTTATTTTCAAAACATCGGAGCACATGTTAAGGGGGAGCATTTGAAAATGGCAAAACTCTCAACGTGTTAACAAAATGTGTTTTTCACTCATAAACACGTTGAGATAATTTTCAATGATTTGGTTTACGGCAACATAGGATAGCCATGAAGTTATAAGGTGGCTAAGGTTAGGAAAACCGTCCTATGATCCGCCAGAGCCGGAGGGATCTACCCATGGACAATACCATCTTGATAGTATTAGAAAGTCCGTAGGTATGATTATGAAAAAAAAAGGAGAAATGTGAGAATGGAGAAAGAAGGGGTTGAAGAATTAAAAAGAAATGAAATGAGAAAGGGTGAAAAGAAATAGCCCTCCATTTATTCAACCTTAGGGCAGAAACCGGGTTCAATTCATAATCTACTGATGGTTGCTAAGGCAACATCGGTATTGAAATCAAGACGTCATGGACCCAGTGACGCGCTGCACTTATCCTTCTAAGCTACTCAAGTTCTCTTAAAAGAGCTTGTTTCATTCTCATGGGGAACCGGTGTAACCTATCAACTTATCTCATAGAGATGGTTGATATTGAAGCAGGAGACCTCTCCCTAATCTCCGCATAGGAAAACCAAATGCACTTATTGAGTCTAGAGCCTCGAGATGCATAATAAGATCTCATAGGGACACGAATTATTTCTACAATGGTTGTTCAACATTAAGGACACCAGTTGTAATCTCATGAGTCCTACGCAGATCTTAGCAAGCTGCCAGAACATTTATGAGGGATGTTACTCATGTAACTCCTAATGATTGAATGGAAATTCCTGCCAGGGTCAACATCAAGCAGCCCTGAAAGCAGGTCACTTAGGTAATTCCTCGTGGATTACGCTTAGTGGTCGTGGCGGTTTCAAATGATCAACAGTCATGGAGTGATCTCCAGCGACTCACCTAATCGTTGATATACTACGGTACGATCTTAAAAAACCCTCTGTGGGTTTTCGATTAGGAACGGTCTTGGTAAGGATTAGAGAAAGTTTTCACACTATGCTGTTAACAATCTCGAAGTCCAAACCTGTAAGTACCGGACGTTTTATTGCTAACTGTCGTATGCAGGAACTTCTGGCGGTTGTAACTGTGGAATGCTGTGGCAGGTTGTGGGTTCAAACAGTCTACAGTCGTGGAGTGATCTCCAGCAACTCACCTAATCATTGATATGCTACGGTACGATCTTAAAAAGCCCTCTGTGGGTTTTCGATTAGGTGGGGTCTTGGAACTTCTGGCGGTTGTAGCTGTGGAATACTGTAGCTGGTAACTGATGTAGCTGGTCGCAGAAAAGATGCCAAACCTCTACCACATGTTCACACTACATCATCATTGCAATTCAACAAAGTCATGATCAACCTAAAAGACCTTTAACACGGCTTCTGCAAACTCTGATGCTAAAGATCATGACACCAAATAGTGTGAGCATGTCGGCTCTTAGATTATCACATCACAAGGAAACATACTGCTGAAAGATGACTGGGAAACAAATGTTGGATGACAAAATCGAAGAATACTCAAAGATCATCCAAGACGATCAAACAGTCATCATAATAACTCTGCTGAATGCACAAAGTTTCTAGACATTGAAGAATCAAAGACTACGAGCTATTAAGACATGTTTTGAAGTCAAAATGCTAGAAGATCAAAGAGCTTAATTTCCAAGGTGACCTCGCTTAGGGGGAGATTGTTAGGAATACAAATATTCCTATAAAAGACTCGGTCACCTTAATATTGTAATAGCATTAAGTTAGCTCATAGTTAGTCTAGTTATTAGTTAGTTTAATATTTAGTTAGTTTTAGATTAAGTAACACCGTGGAAGAAGGACGGGTCTTTACCCACTGTATACCTGATCCACAACCCGGGTGTGGGTGTTTTATTAGTTATCTTGTAGGGACTATATATATCCCTCTCCACATGTGGAGAGGGTGAGCCTTTCATTTAATCTAATTTTTCTTTCTTCTTTTATCTCAAGGTTCCAAACTCTCTCTTTCTCTAGTTCTTGAATCTAACTCAAACATGGATATCATCTACCATGAATTAAGGCCACCCGAATCTAGATGTTCATATTCTACATCTTTACACAGTGATTCTGAAGAATCACAACATACTGAGGTTGCATAAGGAAATAGCAAACCCAAGCAACAACAATAAGTGGTATCAACATCCACTACCATATCTAATATCAAACTCCCAATTCTTAAGAAGGAGGAGTATGATATTAGGGCTATGGAGATGGAGCACTATTTGAAATATGTTGATAATGATGTATGGAAGATGATTCAGAATGGAAACTAGAAAAAGAGGATCTCTGTAGGCAAGGATGGTACTGTCAGAGTACTTCCAGCAGTCTCTGCTGCAAAGATCCATGCTGTGGAGAAAGAAAGAAAAGCTAGGACCATCCTCTTGATGGCCATACCAAAGGAACACCTACGAAGGTTCCATGGTATGGATGATGCTAAAGATATTTGGGAAGCCATAAGAACTCGTTTTGGAGGGAATGCAAATTCTAAAAAGATGCAGAAGGATGTACTCAAGTAGCAATTTGAAGCATTCACTATTTCTAGTCCTGAAGGAATGGAAG
Organism: Artemisia argyi; assembly: GCA_030686995.1. Lineage (NCBI taxonomy): Eukaryota > Viridiplantae > Streptophyta > Magnoliopsida > Asterales > Asteraceae > Artemisia > Artemisia argyi. Next base: position 173,511,296 of record CM060691.1, read on the forward strand.
CAGCTGATATTTTGATCAACAATCTTAGTCAAAGTCAACAAAAGAAGTTATTGAAATAGAAAGTAGTTACTGAAGAGGTTGAAGTGATTAAGACTGGTAATGATCTGGTTAAGTCTGCTACAGAGATTAAGTCTGCTCCAGAGGTTAAGTCTATTGGTAAAATTGTGACTACCAATAGAAGGAAAGATAAAGGAAAGCAAGTCATGGTGGAAGAAGCTCCCCAGTCCAAGAAAACTAAAAAACAAATAAGAGAAGATGCAACAAGCTTGGCTGAGATTGAAAGAATTCAAGCAAAAGAGGAAGCTGAGCAAGCAAGAATTGATGCATTACAAGCCAAAGATGCAGAATTGGCTAGAGAACTGCAGAAAAAGCTTGATGGCCCAAAGCAGCACAAGACTAAGGGTGATTCAGATATGGTCTATAGGTCAAGTCCAAAAGAGATAAATCATTTGATTGAAACAGATCTAGAAGTTAAAAGAAAAGCCATTGAACTTGTTGCAGATCATAGCTTGAATGAAGAACAAAGGTCAGCACAGTTAGCTGACTTTATCAACATGAAAAATGAACAAGCTTTGGATGCTATGATGAACTCATTAATAGACTCAAATAAGAAGAGAAAAAGCCTTTCAAAAAGTGAAGTTCTGTATGGGATGAAAAAGTACTTATGCAATCAGTGCAACCAGAAGATGTCTCAATTTAAAGGCATATCTGTAGGATATATAGAATTGGCTTATTTTATCAACATGAAAAATGAACAAGCTTTGGATGCTATGATGAACTCATTAAGAGACTCAAATAAGAAGAGAAAAATCCATTTAAAGAGTGAAGTTCTGTATGGGATGAAAAGTACTTATGCAATCAGTGCAACTGGAAGATGTCTCAATTCAAAGGCATGTCTGCAGGACAGATAGAATTGGCTTATTTTACTGGATACAGAAGGAATATAAATTTCATTCCTATGGGCTCAGAACAAGAAGCACAACTAATTGGGCCCAAAAGGCATGGAATAAGACTTCAACAGGAGGATCCTAAAAGAAGAAAGGTTGAAGAATCTTCTGTAGTTGCTACCTCTGAGAATGTTGTTGATGTTGAAGAGCTTGAAGAATCTACAAAGGATCTCCCTGTGAAGAAGGAGGAAGAGGTAAAGGAGCCAGTTGTGAGACGAACAAGGAGAAAGCACATTGGCAAAAAGGGATCAAAGAAGGCTGATGTGGAAGAAAATGAAGAAGAACTCTCATCTGATTCTCCAACCATTGAAACCCTGACACAAAGTCTAAGGACACCTGCCAAAGTTGTAAACTGGCAGATCATCAAACAAGGGAACAACAGAGCAGCATATAAAATCATAAGGAAAGACTACACTAAAAATCTTTACTTGAACTTTCCAGCTATGTTGCAAGACCTAACAAGAGATGATCTCAAAGAACTGTATACACTTATGGTAACAAAGCATGGTGATGTTACACCAGAAGATGATTTTGAGGGAGTTCTATGAGGAGATTTAAAGATTATGTTTGATCCTACAAGCAAGGCTGATGATGTGTGGAAACTACCTCATCGACAAGAAGTGAGATATTGGAGATATTTCTCTAGCTGTGCAGTTCATTGCCTAACCTTGGAAACTGCACACATTTACATGCTTACTGTGGTAGAATACCCAATCCCTCCTAGAGTTTGTAAAGTTATGCTGGAAAAGAAGCTGCTAGGAGATAGGGAGGATGAGACAAGAAGTCAGCTTCTGGAGTTAATAGAAAGACAGTCCAAGCAGGAAGCTACGTGGGGTGTTTGAAAGAATTTTCAAAAGATATGGAGAGAAGGGCTTGAGATGGGTTTACTTGGAGCTTAATTGGTGAAGGTGCCTTGCACTAACACAACAAATGGTTATTAGTCTACCATGTCTAACCCACATAAGTACTGGCTAATCCAAGAGCAAACGGCTTTAGGTAAAGATATCTTAAATCCGTTTATGGCTGACAATTCGCCAAAAATTATATGGTATTCAACTCACCATATCTACGATAGTGAAGAGTTGACTAGCCCATAAGATTATGGCTTGTGGTAAAGGCTGCGGAAAACCATAATTGGTAATCAACTCACCAAGGTGATGACTGCTTTCCATCAAAGAGTTGGCTAATCCAAAAGCAAACGGCTTTTGGTAAAGACAAATCAAATCCGTTGATAGCTGATGGCTCGCTAAAAATCATATGGTTATCAATGTACCATGGTCTTGTACTGAAACATTGGCTTCTCCAGAGTTAATGGCTAACTGGTAAAGAGACATCAAATCCATTAAATTTTCAATGATTCTCACAGGTGTTAACACACCTGGATGTGATGAGAATAATATGAAACTTTTTGATTTGATGTACATACAGTCAATGTTGCTGAAATGATCAAATGATTGCTGATAAAGTATGCTGCACAAATATGGAAATTCAACAAAAGGTTGCAGCTTCAAAATAATTCCAAAAAAGATCAAATTCAAAATCCTCAAAGCATTTCTGAAGAAAGGAACTTGAAGATCATGGAGCATGAAGATCAAGTTAGGGGAGGATTGTTAGGAATTACTTGTAACCAGACTTAAGTCTGGATTAGTTAGTTAAGTCGGGTAGATAGTTAAGTCTGCCAGTACTAAGTTAAGTCTGGCAGACACTAGTTAAGTTTGTTTATGTTTTAGACTGTTAAGTCTATTTTGCTTAACAAATGAGATGTTTTAGAAGATATTATAGGAAAGGATATGCACACGGTTAGATATCTTAGGAGAAGATATGTATGCATCCTTTGACACATTTTTTAGAATTAGGGTTTCCTTGTAGTATAAAAGGAACCCTACGGCATTGTGTTCTATGCCAAGTTTTCAAGATTAATAGAATATAAAGTTAGTAAATCCCTGTGTTATTCTTACAGCTTGTGTTACCATTCCGCATTAACATCAAGCATACATTATTCTTAAGAGTTTCTCATATAAATACTTTGGATTTATTCAAGGTGTTTATTGTCTTACAAAGGCTACTTAGATCCAGAACTTTGGACCTACATTAACTATAAGGACAGGTCTTTTTACGTGTTTCTATTATCTATCTGTGTATGTGATTACTATTCACTGATTCTTTCTCATTAGTTTTACTTTTACTTTTATTAAATCCGTGTTAGTCTCTCAGGCTAAACCCCCTTTTATTAGATTAGATTGTAAAACTAACTTAGATATTAAAATACTGATTAAATCAACTAGATATTACATTCTATTCTTAGTGTTCGACACTCTACTTACCACTATATATATATATATATATATATATATATATATATATATATATATATATATATATATATATATATATATATATATATATATATATATATATATTGATCGGGTACACTGCTCGTTAAGTGTGCGTGTTAATAATAAGTCGGCTAAATATAAATTTAAAACTTGAAAAGGCTTAAACACCCTATGCTACAGCTACACTGACATATCACACGCATCATGTTTTTGGCGCCGCTACCGGGGAATGAATTGTTAATACCTGTTTATTTGAATAGTAATTTAATTAGATTCTAACCACTAACTTTGTTGTATATTATTATAGATTGCATTCATTGTATACTTTGCATATTTATTTTCTTGTTTGTTTGTTTGTTTTGTTTGTTTTATTTTCTGTTATTTTTTTTACTTTTTTTTTTAATTTTTTTTATGTATTATTGCTCTCTGCTGTATTTTGCTAATCTAAATGATGCGTCACAACTGATTTATCAGATACGGCGCATTGCATTTTTTATTTTTATATATAGCATAAACTTATAATTCGAGGTACGGCGCATCTATCCCCTAAATACGATGTATTCTGTCTTTAATCAGAAGAGTTTCAAAACCCTAACGAGATACGACGCATCTGTTTCGACAGTTGCGGCGTATCTATTTATTTGTTAAAAACAATTTTTTGAATTTATTATACTAAGATACGACGCATCTGTTTTCACAGATACGATGTATCGTTTTTCTGAATAAAATAATGATTTAATCTTTAACGTAATAAGATATGACGCATCCTACTTCTTCGATACGACGCTTCGACAACAGATATCAGCAACTTTTACCTTCAATCGTTTCCTTACTAATTATCTTCTATCAGGCAAATCCTACTGATCTATTTACCTATTATAACAGGGAATATTATGGAATATATCACTATTGACGAATACCTGACTATGGAGGGAAAGGAGACGATGAGATGCACAAGTTCTCCGATTACGAAACTTTGGACATTGGAGGACGATGATGACTGCAAAGTTTATGAAATTAACTTAAAAGAGTTTCCAGCATTACGTATGGGCAATAATAATTCAGAAAGTCTGGAATGGGAAAATGGCTGTCCAATTTTGGATGAGACCTTTGATGCTATTAATTGTAACTCACCACTCTTTGACGAATTATTTGAATCAGTATCTCACACTTCTATGCCAATATACTCTTTTAAGTCTTATGAAAGGGATGGGGTTGATTTACTCGCGATTGATGCTGACCTATTTACTTGGGAAACCCCTCTTGAAACCCTATTTGCCGAGTTTAAATGTTTTGGAAGCATTGACGATGACTTGTTCGTTTATGATTTGTTTATGAGCTACACTGATGACGAATGACTCCAGCTATGGCCTATGATAGAATCCAAAGGATTAGTCTGGACTACTATTGAAGAAGAGGAAGGGAGATTTCGAATTAAATACATAAGAAATAATGTGATGCATAAAGAGAATTTTCGAGACTTCAAAATCTTCTTATATGCCTTATGAGGAACAATTCTATGGATTGGAAATCAGTGATCTTGAAGAAGAAAGGATATATGCTGAGGCTGAAATCTTGCTTTATAAGAAGTTGGTGAGATTAATTGATATTTCTTTGGGGGATTGGTTGAAGTTCAAGTACATTGATCCGAAGTATGCTCCAAAACATGAAGTTATTAACATAATAACGACATGGTTGTCGCGTAGCTTTAAAAAACAATTTGACGAGTTTATGGAATTTAGGAAAAGGAGGCTAGTTGACATGAGCTTTGATGTCAATTACGACCCTAATGATAATAATTTTTCGGATTGGTTAGCTAGTAAATTCAACAACCATAAAACCATGGATCGTGCTACTAAAAATGTACTTTGGGTATATTGGATGAGAGGAGAAGATGAAGAAACGGAAACGGAAAATGAATTCTTATGTGATGATTCTACTTTAACAGATAATATCGAAGAATTGTTTAGCATTGACATTGACGTGTTTGACTATGAAACACCATTATGTAAGCAATTCAAGGAATATATTATTCAAACTATAGGGTCGTTTAATAAGTTCACAATTCATATTCGTAAGTATATATTATTCGAGTAACTCGTATTTCGTGATGATTGTTTTAACAAAATACGCCTCGTTATCGTGTTCCTTGTTCACCACTAACAGACCCTTTATTAGAGCCTCATCTTTTGAAATTTCTTGGCTATTCATGCACGTCTAAACACGGCCACGGAGGTTCACCTGCGTCGAATCCAGGCTATCCAAAAAGGTAGTCGCCATGGGATTAGTCTGCTCGCAATGTTGAGTCGGAAACGCATGTTAACCCCCCCCCCCCCCCCAAAAAAAAAAAAAAAAAAAAAAAAAGTGAACAAACGTTGCATGCAAGAATTAATAAATAAAACTAGTTCAGAACTATATAGGGTTTGACTCAATTCTACAATTGTTTAAGTAAATTGCACAAAATACTTGTCATCGTTTGTAGTTGTATGTACCATTGTTTGAATCCAATTATTTCGTGCACAGCTTTTCGAATTTTGATTTAGCTGTGTATTGATTCTTAAAAATACTTGATTTGATTCTCAAAAATACATAATTCGATACATCGAAATATGTCAACCGATACACAGAATAATCAAAATTTGAAAAGATGTGCACAAAATAATCAGATTCGAAAAATGATACACAACACTACAAAAAAATAATAAATATGATACAATTTTTAAACAATTAGCCAAGTATAAAAAGCAGATGCAAATAAATTATCCGTATGTTATCCATAGGGATGGCACCCGTGGGCAATGGGCACGGGTACCTCTAACCCGTCACCCGCCCACGTAGTTTTTTTCTCACCCGTCACTAACCAATGGGTACAAATTTCTACCCATGCATTTGCCCGTGGATATTTGTTGCCCATGGGTTAGTGTTATGCAACAAAATTACAAAACGATGATATGAAAACTAACTATGAAACTGCGTAATAAGATACCAATCAATTTACCAAATACAACTTTGATTATTTGATCTTTCATACTCTCTTTTTAGTCTTGAAACTCAAACAAACTTTTAGATTAATATGTTTTTTTGAGTGGCCGACTCATGTAGACATACCAGAACAGGATGATCGGGAGCCAACCCCCGATCCACCAGAAATAGATGAGCATGATAATGCTCATATTTATGATGTTATGGCTAGACAGATCAAAGATATGATATCTCAAGAAGTAGCCAAGGCACATGAAGCAGCTATACCATATTATACAGAACGTCTCAGTAAGATCATAGCTCAGGCTATCACAACAGAACTTTATCAGAAGCTGGCTGCACGAGTCGGTCTAACTAAGGAAGTTACTTATACTGAATTTTCAGCTTGTAAGCCCCCGACTTACTCGGGAGAACAGGATCCTTTTAAATGCCACAGATGGATCCAGGATGTTGAAGGGGCGTTTGTCACCAGCAAGGTCCCTGAGGATCGTTGGGTTAATTTTGTTATTAATCTCCTTCGCGATCGGGCTAAATCATGGTGGAATTGGACCCTTTCATCAAAAACACCAGAAATTGCTAGGAGTCTGACTTGGAAGCAGTTCAAGGAATTACTCTTTCAGAACTTTGCTCCAGAGGTGGAACTTAATAAGATTTTCCGAGACTTCTTGGGTACTCACCAGACCACGGAGTCAGTACATGATTTCTCCATGACCTTCCTGGACAGAGCACATTTTCTGCCTGAATATGCTAATGATGAAAGGTTGCTTATGAAACATTATGTGGATATGCTTCGAAAAGATATCTGTCAGTTTATTTCAGCCAGGGATTGGAAAAACATGGATCAGCTCATGAATGCATCTTTAGAGCAAGAACAGGAAACAAAGAAAGAGGAAGAGATTCCTCCTAAGAGAAAAATGGAGCAGGCTAGTTCATCTCGAAAGAAAGTTAAGCCAAATGAGGCTTATCCTAGCACGGGGGTAGGAGTTTTCCACTATGTGCGAATTGTAAAAGGTATCACCCGGGGGAATGCCGTGCAGGTAGCCGGACCTGCTACAGTTGCGATGAGCCTGGTCACATCAGTAAAGATTGTCCAAAACCAGCTTAGGTTTGCAGGAAATGCTATGATCCAAACCACATGACTGAGTCTTGTCCAAATGTCAGACCTCCTCCTCCGCATCAACAAGAACCTAGGAGGAATACAGACAGGCGAGGGGCGCCATCTACTTCTAGACCTTCAGGAGCCCCTGGCTTTCCTACTACCCAAAGACCACATAGACCCCCAGCTCGTGTTCATCAGATGACTGTGGATGAAGCTAAGGAAACATACGACGTTGTGACAGGTACCTTCTTTGTGAATCTATTACCTGCTCGTGTGTTATTTGATTCTGGTGCAGATAGATCTTTTGTATCCGAAAGGTTCAGTCAGAGATTTTCTGTTCCAATTAGCCAGCTTAAGCCACCACTAGATGTGGAAGTAGCTAATAATAAAGTGATAATGAAAAGTATCCGATCAACCTAATTCCTATCCCTATGGGAGAGCTTGATGTAGTTATCGGTATGGACTGGCTCGGCACAAATGAAGCCATCATTTTGTGTCATCATAAGCTAGTCCGACTCAGAACCCCAAGTGGGGGAGAAACAATTATCTTTGGTGAGCATAAAAAGGCTAACCTTGCTATTTGTACTTATGCTAGAACCAAGAAATACTTGGCACGTGGCTGTCAAGCCAATTTAGCTCATGTTGTTGATATTCAGAAACCCGTTCCAGACCTTAATAAAATTCCAGTTGTTCAGGAATTTCCTGATGTCTTTCCAGAGGAACTCCCAGGTCTACCGCCTGATAGACAAGTAGAGTTCCGCATTGATCTTATTCCAGGGAGTACCCTATTGCTAAAACTCCCTACAGACTTGATCCATCAGAAATGCAGGAACTCATGAAGCAGTTACAAGAACTGCTAGACAAGGGCTTCATTCGCCCTAGTAGTTCCCCATGGGGGGCACCAGTTCTTTTTGTCAAAAAGAAAGACGGTAGTATGCGAATGTGCATCGACTACCGAGAGCTCGATAAAGTTACCATAAAAAATTGTTATCCTCTTCCTAGGATTGATGATTTATTTGATCAGCTCTAGGGCCCAAGCTTGTTTTCAAAAATAGATCTTAGATCAGGATATCACCAGTTAAAGGTTCGGGAAGAGGACATCCCAAAAACAGCTTTCCGGACCAGGTATGGGCATTACGAGTTTACAGTTATGCCATTTGGCTTGACGAATGCCCTAGCAGCATTTATGGACCTGATGAATCGGGGCTGTCATCCGATGTTAGATCAGTCAGTTATTGTTTTCATTGACGATATCCTGGTTTATTCCAAATCAACTAGTGATCATGAAACCCACTTGCGCCAAGTTCTCAGTATGTTAAGACGAGAAAAGCTTTATGCTAAGTTCTCGAAGTGTGGGTTCTGGCTCCGAGAAGTTCAATTTCTCGGGCATGTTGTAAATGGAGAAGGCATTAAAGTAGACACAGCTAAAATTAGTGCCATCATGAATTGGGAGCGACCAAAAACTTCCATAGAAATTAGATCTTTCCTTGGACTCGCGGGTTACTACCGCCGTTTTATCCAAGATTTTGCAAAGATTGCTTCTTCGCTCACTGAGCTCACCCACAAGAATGTGAAATTCGAGTGGGATGAGGATCAGGAACTCGCTTTTCAGACTCTTAAACAGAAGTTAAGTCAGGCTCCAGTCTTAGTATTGCCAGAAGGCAATGATGACCTGGAAGTTTGTTGTGATGCATCAGCCAATGGCATCGGCTGTGTTCTCATGCAGAGAGGCCGAGTCATAGCTTATGCTTCCGGGCAGCTCAAGAAACAAGAGGAAGATTACCCCACTCATGATTTAGAGCTAGCAGCAGTAGTTTTTGCCTTAAAATTGTGGAGGCATTATCTTTATGGAGTAAAGATCAAGATCTTTACCGACCATAAAAGTCTCAAATACTTCTTTGATCAGCGTGACCTCAATATGAGGCAACGACGTTGGTTGGATCTAGTCAAAGATTATGATTGTGAAATTCTTTACCACCCGGGTAAGGCCAACGTTGTGGCAGATGCCTTAAGTCGAAAGACAAGGCATGATTCTCTACTAGTAAAATCACTTCAGATGGTGATTACTCCTGACTTCTATGAGCACATCAAAACCGTTCAGTTAGAAGCATGGGAGAACGGTGATGTAAACTTAGAACGACCCGTGGGTCAGGTGCACAACTTAGTTGTGGACTCACGAGGACTTAGAACACGCTTTGGTAGAATATGGATACCGAATAATAAAGAGCTCAAAAAGTTGTTGCTCGACGAGGCTCATAAGTCGAAATATTCCATTCACCCAGGTGCCACCAAGATGTATTATGATCTTAAACCAGATTATTGGTGGCCAGGTATGAAAAGAGATATTGTAAAATATGTCGAGCAGTGTCTTACTTGCCTTCAAGTTAAGACAGAACATCAGCAACCTTATGGTAAGCTACAACCTCTCGAGATTCCTGTCTCAAAATGGGAAAGGATCACTATGGATCTTATCACGAAATTACCCAAGACACCGCGTCAGCATGATGCAATATGGGTAATTGTAGATTGTTTAACAAAGAGTGCGATTTTCCTTCCTATTAAGGAATCGATGTCCTTAGAAGCTCTCGCGGAGTTGTATCTTCGCGAAGTAGTTAGATTCTGGCAGAAATTCCAAGAGAATCTAGGTACTCGTGTCCATTTTAGCACGGCTTATCATCCACAGACAGATGGTCAGAGTGAAAGGACCATTCAGACACTGGAAGATATGCTTCGATCCTGTGCTATCGACTTCGGTGGTAGCTGGGATAAGTACTTAGCGCTAGCAGAATTCTCTTATAATAACAGTTATCATTCGAGCATTAAGATGCCTCCATAAGAGATGTTGTATGGAAGGAAGTGCCGAACTCCTATATGTTGGGGTGAAATCGGACAAAGAGAATTAGCTAGTTCAGATGTTGTCCAACAAACGAACGATAAGATTGATCAAATCAGAGAAAGGCTTAAGATGGCCCAGGATCAACAGAAGTCTTATGCAGATAAGGGGAGACGACCTATAGAATTTCAAGTTGGTGATCGTGTCATGCTGAAAGTTTCTCCCTGGAAAGGTGTTATCTGATTCAGGAAGAGTGGAAAGCTAGGACCACGTTACATTGGTCCATTCAGAATAATCGATAGAGTTGGAAAAGTAGCATACATACTTGAGCTACCAGAAAAGTTGAACAGTATTCACAATACTTTCCACGTATCTCAGTTACGAAAATGTCTTGCAGATGAGGCACAATATATCCCTCTAGCTGATATAACAGTTGATGAGAAGCTTGGCTACGTTGAAGAGCCAGTAGAGATTCTTGACACCATGGTCAAGAAACTCAGAAAAAGAGAGGTCCTCCTTCTTAAGGTAAGATGGAAGCACAGAAAGGGGTCGAAGTGCACATGGGAGCCCGAAGAGGATCTCATTAAATACTACCCCGCTTTTCATCAGGAATGGTTTGTGAGGACCCAAACCAAATAAGTAGGGGAGAGTTGTAACACTCCAATCTTTTCAGGTACTAAACTTGTAACAATTTCCTACTAAAGGGGCTAAGTTGCCAAAGTGTGAAACTTAAAATTATAACTATGAAATTACTTCAATCACACGAAACTAAAATTCCAGAATACTCTCCCTCCTCTAACTCACGACTTATACACATCTCCCTCTTGCGATCTAGGGTTTTGATTCCAAGTTGATTTAGAGCAAGTTTGAAGCAAGATAATACCTTACCTAAGTCTAGAAATGCATAAATTAAGGTTTCCAAAACTCAATTCGAGGTAAGGAACATATCTTAATTTGATGTTAGTATGTTATGGCTTCCTAGTTGTGGGTAAAGCCTAAAGTTCATCTCTTTATGCCATTTATGGGGTTATTGTAGAATTTCACATGATTATGTGAAGTTATGATTTTTGAGAAATGCCCAAGTACACTATTAATCATGTAGAATTGGTTAGAAAAGTGATGGGTACCTTATTAAGGTGCTATAACACCATTTTGTGGTGTTAATTTTCAGAAATTATGTTGGTGTGGTTATATAAGCCACAAACCAAACACCCCCTTATGGCTTATCTATCCTTTTAGTGCTTATTATGATAAGCTTAGTTATGTTCTAAATAAGCTCCATGTCATTTATGTGTTCCTAGGTTATAAGAGTTAGCCAGGGACGTGTTTAAGGGAGCTCGTGAATTTAAATTAAACGCGAACGCGCAAAATAAAAAGTGAAACGTGAGCAAATAAAGTCCTATAAATGTGAAAATTATATTTTTACAATCCTAATTTTATAAGAAAATTTTTAGAAAATTAAAATTATTTTTACCACTATTTAATTAATTACTATTAATTAATTACTAAATATTAATTACTTTTTAATTAACTAAATTATACTAATTATTAATTAATTATGAAAATTAACTAGAAAAATGAAAATTAAATTTAGAAAAATCTAAAATATTATAAAACTAATTTTAAAACAGAAAGCCTATTTTTTCTACTTTTTAATTATTAATTAAAACTAATTATTTAATTGATTTAAACTAAATTTAATTATAAAAAAATACTAAATGACCAAGGAAAAATCTGAAAAAATTCCTAAAATTATTTTAACCTACAAGAAACCTGAGAAAAATTGAAAAAAATGAGAAATGCTTATAAATAAGCAGAAAATAAGCCAAAAAGGCTTAAATAGAAGCTATCACTTAACTTATTTTTTGTTTTTCTTAATTTTTATTTTACAAACCTAATTATCTACTGAAAATGAACAACTTTTGTAAAGGAACTTGCTGTGGAACTCAGAAATAAGCTCTGTGCTTATTAATAAGCCAAACAGTGAGCTTTTTGAGCTTGGATTGATTAGAAAAGCTACTTTACAAGCTACACAATGAGATCCAAAAGTAAAACAAGCTTCTAACAAGTTGAGTAAACTCAAAATAAGCCTAAACTACTGAAATAACACACTCGCTAAGCTGATAAGCCCAATAAGCAATTTCAAACAACCCACAGGCCACACAGGCCTTAAAGGGCAATCTGCAGCCCTTTGTGGGACCCACAGATGTGTTTGGAGACCCAAGATAAGATCAGATCTCAAAATGTGACCTGAGGGGCTTTCCAAAAAGTCCAAATTTAAAAGCTAATTCCCACAGAGAAGCTCACAAAAAGCTTGTGAACTTGGCCAATATACATTGATGCTTCAGTGTAACTGGTTCAGTGGTGAGGTTTTGATAGATCAAATTAAGCAAGCAAAAAGCACTTCAGAGGAGAATAAGCATGAGCATAAGCAGATCACATGGTAAGCTTCTCAAAATGACAAATGTCAGGCATCAAGCTCAAGAATTGAGCTTGTTGTAACCTGGTGAATTTGGTTCAGTAGTCAAAGGCTCAAAGTGAAGTTTGAAATAAGCAAAAGTAACACAATAAGCACTAGTGGAAAAACTGACCCATATTCAATTTCACATAAACTAAAACAACTTAAATCACCTACAAACAACAATCTAGAAAGCCTAGGTTAAGCAGAAATTAAAATCAACAATCTTGGTGCACACTAAGGCAAAACAGAAACAATGGCTAAGGGTGGCAACTAGGGAGGCAAATTTAAGCTATCATACAAGCACATGAGTGCAAACCAAACTTCACTCAACCAAGTACCCCTAACTGGCTTTCTAAATCACCCAAGAATAGGGAGAATGGCCAAGAATTGAACATGTGGTGGACATTGGAAAAATGGGTCAAACTGAGACAGGGGAGGATCTTCCCCTGCACCTCTCTTTGAGGCTCTGTGGGGCCCTCAATAAAAATTACAAAAATCAAGTAACCAAGGATTCTTAAAGTAGAGCTGGGGGGTTCCAATTGGAAACAAGTTTCAAGGTCTAAGCTTTAACACAAAAATCAAATTAATTCCTTCAAAATCTGAGTTTTCTGCACAAAGACAATTTTGACTTTCTAAGTTTTGCAAGCTACTTTGACTTTGTTGAATTTTAATTATTCCTAGTTGATTGTTTAGGCAATATTAGGCTAAAATGAAACTAATCTAGGTTACATTAACTACTTATGCATCTATGGTTATGAGCATGCAACCAAATGTCTAACAGATTTGCAAAGATTAAGAATCAATGTGAAATTTGACTTTTAACTGTAAACCTAGGTGACTATTGACTGATATGGGCTAAATATACTCACTGAACCATTATTCAACCAAAGCTAACCACAAAAACACAAGTGAGCTCAGGGAACTCACAGATCCAAACACCCCTTAATACTTAACTGTTTTGAGGTTTGTAGTGTTTTAAGGTGAGATAAGCTGAACTGCTGATTTTAATAAACTAATTATACCATTTTTAATGTGATTAAGCCAAATATGAGCAGAGATTATCAACACCTTATGCTATAACTAATTATATTAGCTAAGACAATTAACTATTAAAATGCATAAAACTGAAAATCCAATGAACAGATGAGCCCAGTTAAGCAATAAACCATCTTTCATGTACTGAATAAACAAAGATGACACAATCAAACACCTTCAAACAGTTCTACAGTTATATTGCAAAAACTTAGAAAATTGGCTCACAGATTTCTCCAAGCATATGTCTGAGGTACCAAGATCATTTCAAACCATCCTAATACTTCCCACGAAGTTCTAATACCACTGCCATCCAACATTTAAAGTGCTCCTTGCATTTACTTCATTTATTTTTAATTTTTTTTATATTCTCTTTATATATATATATATATATATATATATATATATATATATATATATATATATATATATATATATATTTTTGATTAAGCTGAAATGGTACAGAGAAATGGAATTTCTAAACTAAAGAACTTATATTAAATGAGAGTAACAAATTACAATACTGAAAATTGAAAAATTACAATAACTTTGAAAAATGACTGAATTAAAACTAAAATTGACTAACTCTGCTCCATGGCTTATCTTCCCTTTTATAGCTAGGTTTTAGGGTTCCTGAGCATGTCTTTGTCTTTTCCCAGCTGTAGTATTATCCCTTGGATTAAAGCATTTTGATCTTGACCATTGGAAGGTTTTGCCGCCAAAACACAATCATGTCTTTGACCTCTGATAACTTGTGAGGAGGTGTAATTGCTTGGACTGGGGTGATTTGGAGTGGGGTGGCAGTGTAAAGGGGTGATGATGAGAGGAGGGGGAGGTCACATGTGAGTGGTATTGGGGAGGGTGGTTTTGGCAGGGAGGGAAAGGGTGGTTTTGGGTGTTTGACTCTTTGACCCTGAATAATAAAAACGGGGGGATGGGGTATGGGCTGGAGTAGCTTTGGGCTTAGTTTGGGTGGGCTGGTAAAGGGTGTAAGGATTTGGATTGGGTATTTAATTTACAAAGGGTTGGTCCATTTGGTTTTGTAGTTATAATTTCACAAGGACCATTTTGTAATTTATGGGATTTTGAGGGGGCTGAAGTTGACAAATTTCCAAAGATATCATAAGGACCATTAATGCCATATTGTAATTCCATAAGCCTTTGAGGGACTGAAACTGCCAATTATGCAAACTTTGTTCATTTTTCATTTGTTTTTAAACATTTGCATCTAAAACATATAAAACACACTTTTGGGATAATTTCTGTATTTTGATGCATTTCTGAGTGTTTTTGGATGTTTTGACAGTTCAGATACGATAAAAATGATGAGTATTTACACACTCATCAGTGAGTAACATATTTAAGCATAGAAACGGGTCCTTGGTAACCCGTTAGTGTGCCACTTTAATTGTGGTATTCATGGTAAGGTTCATGTATTATATTTGAGTTACAAGTTCATGGTGTTACAATTATACACTATGTGCCTAAATGACTTACTTGTAGTATGTTTATATGTGAATTATGCTAGACGGGTCAAAACAGCCCCGAATGACCCGTTTGGGTTTAGTTATGTGATTTTAACTCTATTTCCACGATACTACTTGTATAGCGTCCTAAGTGGACGACACATGTTATATGTAATAACATGCTCCGAAATGGAGCCTAGACATCCTTAGTGGATGACCGAGTCTTTATTAGTGTCTCATCTCGTTAAATGGGACTTAGACATCCTTTGTGGATAATCAGTGTGTATAAGCGGCTCAAAGTCATGGAATATATGACTTAGACGTCCTAAGTGGACGACTAGAACATTTTCAGTTATATTGAACCAATATGGGTTCACAACGTCCTTAGTGGGCGACCAGTATATATAATAACAATACGAAGCAACCATAGTATAATGCCATGTTATGATTAGTATCTTTTATATGTTATCTCACTAAGCTATTGTTTACGTTGCTTCGTTATGTTTATTATAGGTGAAGCTAGTGGTAGTGCAATCAAGGGTACGAAGACCGAGAACTAAACCCGGTGAAATACTTGGGTATGGAGGTTTTTCCCTACACGCTCTCTTACCAAGAAACACCCTAGGTTGTATGCTTTTGTGTACGAACATATAAACTCATGGTTATGTAATGATCAAGTAGTTAAGTAGTTCTTTATGGTTCAAGGGTGTTTGGCACAGTGCCATTCTTGCCCATATTGACCCATTTTGATCATGTACGGGTCAAGGCGAATGATATATGTTATGTAAAGTTTTTAGGCGTTAATATAAGTGTGATGTTATTCTAAATTAGTTAAAAAAAAAATTGTTAGCCTGGGTGTTTCAGGTATACAAGTGGGTATTTTAAATGGATGTCATGGGTTTACCCGCGATGAGTATACCTTACCCGTCACCCACCCGCCACCCACTGATGGGTGAAGATTTTCACCCACGACCCACCCGTGGGTGAAAATTGACGCGTTAACCCACCCATTTATGGCGGGTACCCGCAGGTTGTGGGTTTTTTCTCGCCAAGACCTAGTTAGAACCAGGTAAGACTCGGCTATTCTGGCCAAGACCCAGTTAGAACCTGGTAAGACTCGGCTATTCTGGCCAAGACCCAGTTAGAACCAGGTAAGACTCGGCTATTCTGGCCAAGACCCAGTTAGAAACAGCTAATACTCGACTAGTCTAGCCAAGACCCAGTTAGAATCAGGTAAGACTCGGCTATTCTGGCCAAGACCCAGTTAGAAACAGCTAATACTCGACTAGTCTAGCCAAGACCCAGTTAGAATCAGGTAAGACTCGGCTATTCTGACCAAGACCCAGTTAGAACCAGGTAAGACTCGGCTATTCTGGCCAAGAACCAGTTAGAACCAGGTAAGACTCGGCTATTCTGGCCAAGAACCAGTTAGAACCAAGTAAGACTCAGTAAGACTAGGCTATTCTGGCCAAGGCCCAATTAGAACCAGGTAATACTCGGCTATTCGGGCCAAGACCCAGTTCGAACCAGGTAAGAATAAGCTATTCTCGCCAATACCCAGTTAGAACCAGGTAAGACTCGGCTACTCTGGCCAAGACCCAGTTAGAAATAGGTAAGACTCGGCTATTCTGGCCAAGACCCAGTTGGAACCAGGTAAGACTCTACTATTCTGGCCAAGACCCGGTTAGAAATAGGTAAGACTAGGCTATTCTGGCCAAGACCCAGTTAGAACCAGGTAAGAATCGGCTATTCTAGCCAAGACCCAGTTAGAACCAGGTAAGACTCGGCTATTCTGGCCAAGAACCAGTTAGAACCAGATAAGACTCGGCTATTCTGGCCAATACCCTGTTAGAACCAAGTAAGACTCAGTAAGACTAGGCTATTATGGCCAACGCCCAATTAGAACCAGGTAATACTCGGTTATTCGGGCCAAGACCCAGTTCGAACCAAGTAAGAATAACCTATTTTGGCCAATACCCAGTTAGAACTAGGTAAGACTCGGCTATTCTGACCAAGACCTAGTTAGAAATAGGTAAGACTCAGCTATTCTGGCCAAGACACCAAGACCCAGTTAGAAACAGGTAAGAATCGGCTATTCTGGCCAAGACCCAGTTAGAACCAGGTAAGACTCGACTATTCTGGCCAAGACCCGGTTAGAACCAGGAAAGACTCGGCTATTCTGGCCAAGACCCAGTTATTACCTGGTAAGACTCGGCTATTCTGGCTAAGAACCAGTTAGAACCAGGTAAGACTCGGCTATTGTAGCCAAGACCCAGTTAGAACCAACTAAGACTAAGTAAGACTAGGCTATTCTGGCTAAGGCCCAATTAGAACTAGGTAATACTCGGCTATTCGGGCTAAGTCCCAGTTCGAACCAGGTAAGAATAAGGTATTCTGGCCAATACCCAGTTAGAACCAGGTAAGACTCGGCTATTCTGGCCAAGACCCAGTTAGAAATAGGTAAGACTCGGCTATTCTGGCCAAGACCCAGTTAGAACCATGTAAGACTCGGCTATTCTGGCCAAGACCCAGTTAGAAACACGTAAGACTCGGCTATTCTGGCCAAGACCCAGTTAGAACCAGGGAAGACTCGGCTATTCTAGCCAAGGCCCAGTTAGAACCAGGTAAGACTCGGCTATTCTAGCGAAGACCCAGTTAGAACCAGGTAAGACTCGACTATTCTGGCCAAGAACCAGTTAGAACCAGGTAAGACTCGGCTATTCTGGCCAAAACCCAGTTAGAACCAAGTAATACTCAGTAAGACTAGGCCATTCTGGCCAAAGCCCAATTAGAACCAGGTAATACTCGGCTATTCGGGCCAATACCCAGTTAGAACCAGGTAAGACTCGGCTATTCTGGCCAAGTCCTAGTTAGAAAAAGGTAAGACTCGGCTATTCTGACCAAGACCCAGTTTGAACTAGGTAAGACTCGGCTATTCTGGCCAAGACCCCGTTAGAAACAGGTAAGACTCGGCTATTCTGGCCAAGACCCAGTTAGAACCAGGTAAGACTCGGCTATTCTGGCCAAGACCTAGATAGAACCAGGTAAAACTCAGCTATTCTGGCCAAGACCCAGTTAGAACCAGGTAAGATTCGGCTATTCTGGCCAAGACCCAGTTAGAACCAGGTAAGACTCGTCTATTCTGGCCAAGACCCAGTTCGAACCAGGTAAGAATACGCTAGTGTAATAAGATATCAATCAATTTGCTAAATACAGCTTTGATTATTTGATCTTTCATACTCTCTTTTTAGTCTTGAAACTCAAACAAACTTTTAGGTTAATGTGTTTTTTTAGACTTGGTGGTAACTGTTAAATGTTTACCTGCAACATCATAAATATTTTAATGAGTATATTTAATTTTAACATGGGTTTATGGGTATATCTACGGGTACTTTGACATGTATACCCGTGTGGGTATTTTAAATTGACGCGTTTACCCACCTATTTATGGCGGGTACCCGCGGGTTATGGGTTTTTTCTCGCACATTGCCATCCCTAGTTATCCGGGTTTTTTTTAATAAAACATGTACCATTACAAACAAATGTTAATTACCTATTGTTTGTGATGCATTTTCATTTCACCACATATGCTATTAATAAATATGTGCTTTTAATAATTCAAGATTTGGTCTAACGTTTTACTCCATGATACTACGTTATGTTATCCGACCTTAATACACTGCTAGCCTTTTCAGAAACATATATATTTTTACAATAAATGATGAACCAACAATAAATGGTAATAAAGGTAACTCTAGCTCTAAAATAGTAGTATTACAAATTTACAACAATACTATACCATTTTTATCAAAAAATTTTGATGACCCAATAAAAACAGAATCATATATTTCCATAGCAATAGTTGAACTATTCTATGAAAATATTACTTTTGTTTTAATGAAAGATATATTTCTTGTAATGACTAACTAGAAATGGTGTATAAAAACCAATAAGACACACTAGTATGATCACTTGATAGTATGTTAAGTGTCAAAAAAGAGAGCATGAAGTCACATTTTATGTTCCCTTTGCTTCTTGTTTTGATTTGTCATTTTTGTGTGTGTGACTCGAGTTGTATAAACTATGGCGAAGCATTATGGAAGTCAATAATGTTTTTCGAAGGTCAGCGGTCCGGTTACTTGCCAAAGGATCAGAGAATGAATTGGAGAGGTGATTCGGGGCTAAACGATGGTGTGTTGGGTGGTTATTATGATGCTGGAGACAATGTGAAGTATAATTTTCCTATGGCGTTTAGCACCACAATGCTGGCTTGGGGTGTGGTTGAATTTGGTGACATGATGCCACCTGAGGAGTTGAGGAATACTTTGGTGGCGATTAGATGGTCCACGGACTATTTGATCCAGTGTGTCGCACATCGAGGAAGGATTGTTGTACAGGTATACTACGTTTACTCAGGTGTCATTTTGGTTTTGTTTTTGTCACATATCAACATTTTTTTTCGGCTTAACATGACCTTTGGGATAAAGGACCCTCTTTGTGCATAAGTTAAAAAAAACGGCGCTAATCTAAAAACTTTTTTTTGTAGGTTGGTGATCCGTATATAGACCATAACTGCTGGGAAAGGCCAGAGGACATGGACACAGCTCGGACGGTATACACAGTGTATGAACCAAACGCTGCCTCAGATGTGGCTGGTGAGATGGCAGCAGCTCTAGCCGCTTCATCCATTGCATTTAGGCCTTCTGATCCCCAATATGCAAACAAACTCTTAAGTACAGCCACAAGAGTTTTTGGTTATGCAGATACTTATAGGGGGGCTTACAGTGATAACTTAGACATTAGGCCTGGTGTTTGTCCATACTACTGTGATTTTGACGGATATCAGGCAAGCATATCTATACATGTATATATCTCGTGTAGTTAGTGCTTGATTCTAAGTTAAAATACTGTATATGTATTTTGGCAGGATGAATTGTTATGGGGAGCAGCATGGTTACGAAAAGCATGGAAATTAAGAAGGATTTCACGTAGTAATTACTATTTGGATTATCTAAAACAACACGGTAAAACATTTGGTGCTACTGATAATATATATGAGTTCGGTTGGGACAATAAGCATGCTGGCCTCAATGTTCTTGTTTCCCAGGTATAGTAAACCAAATAGTACTTTTTTTTTTTCTTTTTAGTAATGATCTTATAGTTTTATGTTGAAATTGAGGTAACTATCTTTGATTCTGGTTTTCAGGAAGTTTTGGCTGAAAATTTGTATGATTTTGAATCTTACAAAGTTAACGCGGATAGCTTCATATGCATATTAGTACCAAACTCGACTTACCCTCACATCAAGTACTCTCCCGGAGGCCTAATTTATCGTCCTGGTGGATGCAACTTACAGCATGCTACTTCACTCACATTCCTCATGTTAGTTTACGCCAAGTACCTAGAACAGTCTTCAAAAACAGTAAACTGTGGCAGCGTAACTGTGGGCCCCGCTTACATTCGCCAAATGGCCAAACGTCAAGTTGATTACATCTTAGGGGATAACCCCAAAGGAATGTCATATATGGTAGGGTACAGCAATAAGTATCCACAAAGGATTCATCATCGAGGATCAGCCAACCCGTCCATTAAGCACCATTCCAGACCTATCAAGTGTAAAGAAGGGACCTTTTATTATGAATCACCAAACCCAAATCCGAATCTTTTGGTTGGAGCCCTGGTTGGTGGGCCTGAAGAGGACGATGAGTTTGCAGATGATCGAAAGGAATCTTCAAAATCTGAACCTACAACGTACACTAACGCACCATTTGTTGGTGTGCTAGCATACTTTGCCGCTAATCCTCAGACTATTTAAGCATACGCAATATAGGGATTGATAGGTAAATGTTTTTACTTGTTTTAAAGTCTCGCATCTTATTTTATGACAAGAGGGATGAGACATTTTTGCATTAGTTTTTTAGTGCAATATATGGTTTCTAGTTTATAGGTATTTCAGGCATAACTTGTACTCACTACTATTGTCAGGTGAGATGATCATCATATAATGAAACTTGAGCTATTATTGAGTAACAACATTAAGAATTTAAGATGTTATGAAATTAGCAAATGCTACGAGAGTTATAATAAACATGAACAGATATCGATACGACTCAAGTGGTAATAAACGTCTTGTGAAATAGAGTACATATGTAACTTATGTTTGTAAATAATGTCTCAACTCTTCAAGAACCAACTTCATTGACAACTGAACAGAAATCGTCGAGCATTCTTGTTTAGCTTGCACAAGTTTGTAAAACTCTAATCAGCCTTCAATCAACACATGCTCACCAAACCTGTATAACCTGGTACATATATGATAATTGGAAGAAGCGCGCAAAAGCTGTATGTTAATTTAAGAAGCAGGAAATAACAAAAGATCACAAATTCACTATAGAAAAATCTTTCAAACACTCTAAATTTGTGTAGGCAGTTTTGGCGGGAGAACTTGGTAATTTAGTGGGTGGGAAAATCAAAAGTTAGACTAGTGTTCACTTCGCACCTTTTAACTCGTGCAAATCTGGATAAATGGTTAATGACACTAATATCATTAAACATAACGGCCTTCTGAATAAAATGATTAATGACACTAAAAACGATTTATGACATGGGTCGTTTACATTTCATATGGTTGGAACTCAGTAATATTGTTTGTAGTTCTGATATAATATTTGTTAATGAATTAAAATTTTAGTTTCTGTTTATGGCATCTTATCAAATAAAACTCACAATTACAACTTAATATGTGGAAATCTAAAAACAATTCACATTTTTTCTGCTAGTTCCCTTTGTTTCTAGTTTTGGATTCTTCATTTCTGTGTTTGTAACTCGAGTTACATAAACTACGGCGAAGCATCATAGAAACCAATAATGATTTCTTTCTTCACCTTTTTTACGCATTTCCCATTGCGTTTGTGCAGTAACTGCAAACATTAAGGAATCGATGAAGGTTTTACCTTTTTCATGCATGTAATTAAACAACTTTCCACTTATAATAGGAAGACATTCTTCGGCCAAACGGGTCATAACCTCCAATGCTCCATATCTTAGACTTTGGTGTACTTTCGTATAGAGAATTGTCTTTTGGTTTTCTAAGTTTGTCATAGCTTATACACACTTTAGTATAGTTTCCTATTTTCCCAGACGACCAGAAAATTTCTTTCGGTAGTACACTGGGAAAACATGTAGTAATTCACAAAGGATCAGCATTCAAGTAAGCCAAATCAATGAAGACACTCGAGCATCTTAACATGCTCCATGTGCTACAAGCCTAGTAGCCTACAATACTCACCGTCATTGAATATCTCAGCATAACACAAAATTGAGAAGACAATTTATCATCAGTAACAAAATGTGCATTTATCACATACAGGTGACCCATTTGTTGGTCCCAAAGCCTACGAGCGAATGAAAATTCGCATCAAATACAAAACACTTCTATTAAATAAAGTAAGTCAATTAATCAAGTTAACCAAACATCGTATAATAAATTTCAAATCAGGTGTCGTTATTCAAGTTCAAAGTATGTACTACAACATATTGTATTACGTTTTACCAAACAGTTGGTTGTTTAAACAAACTTATGAGCAATGGCAACAGGACGGAAAAAACTGTCATCCATAGGAGTATTTACTTTTACAGATTAAAAAAAGAAAAAACACTTTCAACAATAAAGAATCTAACAGTAACAAACTAAAACCATAGTCTAAAGAATTTTTAAAAATATAAAAAATTTAATGGTAAAATCAGAAAAGTAATGTAAACTTGATGGCCTGCAAAAGTTAGCAGCAGAGCTCGTTTCCAACTACAACTACACCTAAAATTCTGACATCCATAAGTTTATGAAGATCCCAATCCAGTTTTTTTTTCTCACTTCAACCCGACAGAAACATAAAATAAAAACAGTCCTTCATGGGTCAAAATTTTTAAATAAAACGAATCGAGGGCGGAGCGGAAAAATGGTAGAAAAATAAAATCTTGTTTTCTTTGGGTATTTTGATTGTCACCTTTTAGTGAAATTTTGGTTGGATCTTTTGAGTGAAGGCATCTTTTAATGAAGAATTTGTTAAAGGGTGTTTGTTTTCATGCGTAATACATGTACAAGCTGTTTGCAGCAGCACAAGCGATCGAATTCTCGGTAGGATGCCATGCGAGATGAAGCAACTTTGTTGTGAAATCAAATGAATTGCCATTTGCATCAACACTGGTGCTATCTCCTCCTGTTAGATTTAAAAAGATGCTTCAGATTACTCAGCTAGTACAAAAAATAAATACGAGTATACAACTTTAGAGGTCGACCCATTGGATGGGTTGTGTACAGGTCCTGCCAGTTCATTTATTCATACGGGTCAAAATGGCCAGGAAGGGTTGGGCTGATCAAAAAAAACCCATTTTTACCAGATTTTAAAGGTTAAAAATATATTCTTTGGACAAATTTTAGCCTATTTGAACAGTTTTATGGCTAAATAGTTTAATTTGACCCGTTTGAAATTGCTGCCTCTACAAAGCTTCCTATAATGTGGAAGTTTCAATCAGCAGCTTTTTAAAAATCAAGAACTAAATAATAGCATGCACTAATTTCATCCCATAATATTCTTATACTTGCATTATTATTTTTGGATAAATTCGATACGTTAACTAGCAATCAAATTTCTTTTTATACACACGCAGATGATTTTGGGAAAGAGGGAGCATTAATAACTAGAGGTGGCAAGATGGATTTGTCGAGCCAGTTGGATTATAGGTCTAAATGGGTATGGGTGGGTTGTAAATGGGTCCAAATCGCCACGTCTACAAAATTTCTAGTTATTGGGAAGTTTCAGTCCACAGTTTTTTATACATAAATATTACTAAAATAGTAGTGGCAGTGTGGCACTAATTATGGTATCAAGATATTTTAAGATATGTACTATTAAATGATAATGCATGTGTAAAGGATGAAATAAGAGAAGTGGGCTGACCTCGTCTAACAGCACGGGTAATGCTGCTTAAGGATCTGGAAGGCCTTGAGGGGGTTTGCACTTGCCTCCTACAAGGTATTTAAATTGTTAGTTATCCAAATTACAGTTTAAAGTAACACTCGCCTCCGGAAAAAAGATGGAATTACAAAGTTAAAGAGCCACATTGGGTTCTTGCTATTCAGAGTTTTCAAATGTTTATCTTTTACAAGTTTGAAAATGAAATATTTTTTTGATATAATATCGAATATGATTCATTATAATTCAAAACATTGTTAGATACCTCATTGGATTCTTGCTAGCTTCCAGGGTAGTCGCTTCAGTACTTCCAGATTGGCAGCCAAACACACGGAATAAGTTACTGAAATCATATTGATTTAACAAGTGAGTGAACATCCAAAGGAATAAAAAAAAAAATGAAATAAATTTGATATAAATGTTACCTGTAAGAACCAGTTGCAACTCGCTGGCTATCACCACTTAAACAGCACTCAAATTTATCGAAAATAGAATCATTTTCATATAAATCACACAACTGAATAATCAATAGTACATCATCAGTAATTCTGTAATGCTTAAGAAAAACTAGCAGCAAAAAACTTAATCAAAAACTAATAAAGTATACCTTAGGTCTTAAATATTCATGCACTTGAAACGTGGAGACTGGACCAGAGTCCATGTTGATGTCCCATAACTGCACACCACGACTTAGGTTTCAGTAAATAATAAATACTCATATGAGGGCCAAGATTTGACCTACGATACTTAAAGCACCACGTGCGAAGAAACCATAGATCTTGGGAACTTAAAAGGTTTTCACATTTTAAATCGTCTAAGAGTAGATGATGGAGCAGAAGAGGAAAAACATTGCAAACCTTAAGGGTCATATAATCACGACTTAGTAGATATCTTCCTTCTCTTCCAAACTTAATATCTGAAATAGACGCTATTATCTCAGTGAAGAATGATCTTGAACCAGGTGCTTCGGGTTCCTCAAACCTATATAAGAAAACGTTATTGCTTTTTCTGCTATTTAGTATTGTTCTTAAATAATAAAAGCCAGAAAAAATCAATAAAAGAAAAATATAATTTTCTTATAAAACAGAACCAGATGTCCTAAGGTCTGCGTTTTAGTTTTGGGAAATATGTACAGTTGCACAAAACAGAAAAGAATAGAGTTTACAACGTTGATCCACTAACCTATTATCGGATCTATTTGGGTCATGTTTAATTTCTAAAAGGTAGAAAACATAGCTTAAAAAAGGGCACGTCAAAGATTGGATGTCATCCAAAGTGTGTTTTTAACGCACACAACCTCCTAACTTGTTTATTTAAAGTATTTGGATGATTAATAAAACAATATAACTTTTGTAATCCTATCTTATCGCCTCAACCCCGACCCAGCTTATTTCGAACCTGAATCTAAAAATTACACAGCCGTCTTGACCCGACCATTTTGCCACCACTAAGAAAGAACAAACTAGAATTAAAGGTAAAGGGTGCTCAATACCAAAAAAACTTACAATTTAGAATGCTTATCACACAGTGCAGACTGACGCAAGTCAATAAGGCGAATAGATCCTTTCGAACTACTATATGCTAGTGTATGACAATGTGTCGGATGGAACTCAGCTGATGTAATCACCTCTGCAACAAAGTAGAGTCAAAGTCAAGGCTCACATATTATCAAACAAGTAATATAGCATCAAAATTCTAAGAAATTGAAGAACAGTGTCACACACACATAACAAAATATCTTAAATGGGTTGTGAAATGCAGAAATAGTTAAGAAGAGGAATGTCACAGACAGCCAGACATGGACGGACCCACATAGGAGCCGGGTGTGGCATGGGCCACACCCTATTTTAGGTCACGAAGTGCAAATTTTTGATAAAATGTGACATTTTTTGGCACTTGCAACCCCCAATTTTTTTTTATAAGTTCTTCATTGGGCAACTTAAATACTCATAATCATAAAAGAAAAAATTGTGCAACACCCTCACAAAAATCCTGGGTCTGGGTCCGCCTCTGCAGCCAGATGCTCTGATGTTCAAACTTGAGATTCAATTTTATAAATGGTTGACTTTGAGTTAAGCTTTTGAATTCTCAGATATTTTGCGTGCTGTTTATGAGCTTAAGGTTTCATTTCAGCAATAGTTCCACTCCTTATGTTACGAGTATTCTATATTTTTGGACCCAAATTGTGCGTTTGAAACCTTTTTGAATCTACGGTGTGCCGTGTGCATTTTCAAACTTTAATGGAAAGTATCCTCAAATAGAAGATACTACCACAGGGGCGAGATTTATAATATACTCTACAAAAAACAGAATGTAAAATCGATCACTACTAAATACTAACCAGTGAGGTCCTCCATGTTCGTAGGCTTCACATCCACAATATTGAAACTCTGATTACTGATTTCCAAATTCCAAAGGTTTATCCGAAGATCGTCAGCAGAGATAAATGTTTCACCATCACTAAATCATCGAGAAAAGGAAGGTGGTCAGAAGATGTTCAGGGAAACAATCTCATACAAAAGATAAACAGCCATGAGTCTTGGAGAGTAAACATGTGTACAAGTAACAATAGCTGAGAAACACTTGAAATAAGTAAATAATTATACCTGTTATTCGAAATAGAATTAATATGATAGTCATGTGCATGAGCATACACTCTTCTACATCTTGCAACAAGGTTGGTCTCATTGCTAGTTACCTGCAACAATACCCTTTGGTGTTACACTATAGAAAAAGCAAATAACAAGAGCTAATAATACGAATACACTAGGCGCCAACACATATGTTTTTAGAACTTCTCAAAAACGGGATGGGTTGCCTCAGAAACGCTAAGGAGTCTTACTTAAAATGTTCTATTGAATACATTTTGGATGACTTGACCCGCTAGACCCATTTGACCTGTTTCCTTTTTTCATTGAATCTTTTAGCTTTACCCATTTGACCCTTAAGATATAAAACATAAACCATATTGACCAATTTGTACATAAATCGAAAACAAATAAGGCATAAGTACAACTACCACAGGTAAACGAAGTGACGGGATGCCCCCCGGAGGAAATAACAAGTCATTGCTCAAACTAGTGTAAGATTTGTCAGTGTATCCATTTGTAAGATGTGGCTTAGGGGTGGAGGTAACACTTGGAGTAGCGACAATTCCATTTCCAGTCGCTTTAGAAGGTTCCATGCTCATTTCTGCAACTTTTTTTATCTTCTTCTCTTGGACCTGTGTAAATAGAAATAAGTTTCAGAAGTTCAATAATACAAACAAGCCGGTCCACATAGAACTTTAATTGCCTGGAAATAAAGTGAATGAGAAGAACGACCGAAAGCAATCGGAACAAAAAGAAGACATAGCTAGACCTGGGTCAGCCACAAATCAACTGAATATTCCCAAGTCAAGTATGTTTACTGAGAACAAAACTTTCTTAAACTGGATTCTCAAATGTAAATGTGCAGGCATGTTTTTTTCTGAAGATTCGGGAAGCAGGAGACATATAAACACAGAAGACGGTTTTGATCTAATGATTTATGATATACCACCAGATAACGCAAAAAAACATTTTCACCTAATTTAAAAGATGACTATCATTTAAAACTATCAATACAGAACTTTCTTAAACTGGATTCTCAAATGTAAATGTGCAGGCATGTTTTTTTCTGAAGATTCGGGAAGCAGGAGACGTATAAACACAGAAGACGGTTTTGATCTAATGATTTATGATATACCACCAGATAACGCAAACAAACATTTTCACCTAATTTAAAAGATGACTATCATTTAAAACTATCAATACAGAACTTTCTTAAACTGGATTCTCAAATGTAACTGTGCAGGCATGTTTTTTTCTGAAGATTCGGGAAGCAGGAGACATATAAACACAGAAGACGGTTTTGATCTAATGATTTATGATATACCACCAGATAACGCAAACAAACATTTTCACCTAATTTAAAAGATGACTATCATTTAAAACTATCAATACAGAAAAAGCTGCTGGCAAAAAAGAAGCTAATGCGGACTAACAGTGCATACCATGAAACGTGCTTAGAGAAAACATAAAATTAAGCTTAGATTCACACTGTTATTCAATTACACTCATGCAAAGTTGCTAAGTTCCACATTAACATTTTTTTAAAGCAGCGATTTGAATCAAAGGCCTAAAATGAACCCCTCTGTTATCGTAAACACTAACATAGTGAAAGTAAAGAGAATCTGAATATAATTGATTCTAAGCCTACATGATCACAAAACAACTATATGTAACTTTACACACTAACAGTCTATCAAACAAAGCGATTAAAAAAGGCACATAACTTGTAACTTATTGAATAATAAACAAATGGGTCACTGTAAAAGTTGCAGAGCAGATTTAATGATTTATACAAATCTACTTATAAAGAATGCAAGTAAGATGAGAGTTACTGTTGCTACCTTCCAGTACTTAATGGTTTTATCATTCGTAGACAAAAGAAAGAGGGCACCATTTGCTGTTTGGCACCATCTTATTTTGTTGATTTTCTCCTCGATCTCCAAACTCTTTAAATAATCAAACTATAACCAAAAAATGATAACAAATAATTAAAACCATGGAAGATAGTTGGCGTAGACAAAAATAAATAAAAAAATAATGAAACGAGCAATTCAGCGAAAAAGTAAGAAAAGAAACCTCAGGTTCGTGACTCTGGAACTCTGTTTTGTAGCGGAATTCTGGATGCCTATTAATCGCGTAATCGGTCTTCTCTAACTCCCTTCTATTTCCACCATGCTACACAGAAGAATATTGTAGTGTAAGTAACAAGATAAACTAAAACACCAAAAGAATAAATCTCAAGAAAGCATAGCAAGTTATCTAAACTGAAATAACCTACCTCCTTGTTATCAGTCCTCTCAAATAATACTACCCTGCCCCCACGGTCACCGGTGGCAAGATGGTCACCACTTTTATCAAACTCAATCGCCGAGATGATATCAACTGCAAAAGATTGCAAATTCATCATTGAACTATGAAACAATGTAAAACAAGTGGTATAATATTGTGTTATTAAGCCTTTAAACAGATAGCTACCTTGGATTTGTCACTATCAGGTAAACAAAAACACAGATACTAAAGACAAAAGGGGGAGAAACATGGGTATTCACTATAGTTAGTCATAACCAAGCATATTGGTCATGGAAATTTCTATCAAGCTACCTATCCAGTAATTGTATAATAAATACGAAGTTATGTAATGGCGGTTCCATGATCGCATATCTTAGCATTTAAATAAACACAAATCATCAATAAGGAAAACAATCGAAAGCCCACAAATCATGTAGCATTTATAACATTTCCATAACTATCAAAGCCCACAAAAGTAACATCATGTAGCTGAGACCTTCTTCCAGTGTCTTAGAAACTATAAGAAACTAAGAATGATGCCTCCTAACCATGCAAAAGATAACACTGCCACGTTGAAAGAACCAATGTCTTTGTGCCTATAGAATTGAATTTCCTCTAGGGCACAATAAAGTTTTGGATCTTAAAGTGAGCATCATGGATTCATGGTTTTGTTATATCAAAATAGGATAAGCACAGTGGCCAAGGCTCAGGATAATCTAAATAATAAAATCAAATCTAATTTTCATTGAGAGTCACCTTTGGAACTTTCCTTATAACAAACAACATGTCAAACAGCATGTTAAGGGTGCCAAACACGTTTTAGTCATTGACTATATGTAAACTATATAAAATCTTAAATAAGCCCACGTGAGAGTATAATAAGCCATTAACCAGGCATCTAATTGAATAAAAAGTTTCTGGCTTTTACTATATAATGAGTATATAAATCTTTATTTGTAATAAGCTTTTAGAACACGCGACTCAAGTTCCTCCTCCTGACACACCTATGTCACGAGACAAGTCAAACATGAAATAATGATATTACAAAAACACTGTTGAGCGACCTAACGTTAGCATGATCAGTCAAAAAGGTAATAGAATAAATACAACCACCTATGAAAGCCGTACATCAAGTAACCCAAAAGGTAACTGGCATCTAGCATTGGATACTCTCCATTTACCATCAGCCACGTGCAATCTGCATTGTCGTCTACCTCATACATATAAACTACTCAATTCCTATGGCTGGAGCTTTTTGCGTTAATATAATGCTTGTTAGACAATTATCATTTAGCTTCTAGATTTTGTTTAAACGCTCCTATTTGTACCGCTAACAAAACAAGTGCTTAGCTTTCACGTCATTTTATACTTTATAAATACAGCTACAACTATGTTACAAAAGGTGTTTGTTTAAGCTTATATGTGGGCTTATGAGCTTATCTGATTTCGGCGTATATTTCATAAGCCTCCATTTTCCGGCTTATTTCGAGACTTAATGGGCTCATATAAGTTTATCATATCATGATAAACTTACATACAAGTCTCAAAATAAGCCGGAAAATTAAGGCTTATGAAATACAAGCCGAAATCAAATAAGCTCATAAGCCGACATATAAGCTTAAACAAACACCCCCTAAGTAACTACACACTATTTAATCAACCGCACGAGCGCAAATCAATCATTTCCATTTCTAACTAGCAAAATCTCACATAAAAAGCGATCCGATAACAATTACCTAATCCAAACCCTAACTACACATCCAAACACCCAAATTCACATATTTATACCTTCCTGAACTTCCTCCCCCGCTGTTCGCTCTCCGAAAACCTGCGAAAACTTCCACTCCAACGGCGAAACCTCTCCGCCGTTCATTTCACTCATTTCGCCTACTTTTCGCCTTATCGAATCACTAAAACTAATCAAAACTTTTTATAAAAAAAAAAAAAAAAACTAATTATTATTATTACTATATATCAAATCATAATCATAATCATAACCATAACAGATTCATTCAATTGCACACGTCATCACATCGACTCATGACGTCATCAAATCAGATCACACACACACATAAACACACACACAGTTAAGCTTTCTTTTGTGTATCAATAATAGAACTTTTTTTGGGATCAATTTTTTTATGTCTGTGACGTAAGGCTAAAGTGACGGTGACGGGTTGGGTGATAGGTGATGGGAAGGGTGGAGTGGACACGTGGAGGGTGGGGAGTGGGCTGTGAGGGAGGGGAGGTGACGGGAGGTGAGATTGGGTTTTTTTAAGTGTTGGTGGTGAGTGACTGTGTAGTGTATGGGGCTTATGGTTTGTTTATTGGGTTACAAAAAGTTATATCCAAATGATATTTATTTATGAGATAATTCTTTGCTATAATTGGGCAACTCAAACTAGTAAGTGACAAACGTAACTTTTACTGATTACAAGGTGATGAGTCATATGGCAACTGCTCTACATCGGTATAACAATTGGGCAATTGGTCTACTTTGGTACAATAATGTCGGACACATGGCGATTGGTGACACATAGTTGGGTAGTTCAAGTTGCCCGGTATAGTTTCGGAAGCAGAAAAATTTTAGTCTCGGATGTAAATAGCACAAAGGCAACTGAGACATTCAGGGAATTATCCATTTATTTATTTTTATAGTTTTAGTAAAGAAAAAAGAAGTTAGGATTTGCATTAAATAAAAAAAAAAGTATGTTTGGCGAAATGGTTTAAAATGTTTATATTATAAGTCAAAAGCTGGAGCTTATATTTTTATAAAGCTATTTAACTAATTAGTTGTAGCTAAAGCTTATTAATGTGAAGTCACATAAAAATAAATCAAATTAAATTCATACATATTTTCAGTTTTCGCGTGATAATCTATTATATTTTGAATAGTATTTAAATAGTTTTTGAGTAGCTATAAGTCTTTTTAAATGGGTTTGGGCTTATGGAAGCTCATGACATTATAAAAGCTTTTATAAGCATTTGTAAAAAACAAAGCTATTTTATAAGCTAGCTTATTTTAAAGCTTCTCCTATAAGTCCTTATAAGACTCGCGGCAAACATAACCAAAGTGTGTGGTTCCTGAAAAGGTTTCAATTGCATAGAAATATTGATCTCGTGTATCCTTTTAAAAATAAAATTGCATGTTTGTGGTGGATTTAAAAGAATTTACTTTGCAAGAGCATTGATACGGGTTTATGATTTAGCGATGGTCTATAGGTTATGTTATGAAAACGATATCAAATAGTTGTGGTTTTTTACTTGATTCGGCGTCCTAATTAAAATCATGCTAGTGAAAGAGGTATTTTCACATAAGGTCTTGTGGTCTAGTAGTATCTCATAATATTTAACTAATTAAATACTCACTAATCATCTTTTTTCACATATAATTAAGTTTTCTGTTTTTTGATGGGGCCTCACTTAAACTTATGGCACCACTAAAATTCACGAGACTCCCTGGTATGGAGAGACTGATATGTTTTAAAAGAAAATGTACTTCTTGTTTTTTGTAATAAATGTGTTAGTATTGTGGGCCCGTTTGGTACACCTTTTCTAATGGTTTGGATTGATAGATTTTTTCAAAATTGTGTTTGGTACATGTAGGAAAACAGAATTTAACTCAGAAATTTCTACTTGAATCTCAATTCAAGAACCACTTTATTAATCAACCAAAATCACAAGATCAATAAGTAACTGATCTCAATCAATTCTTACAACACAATCACAACTATCAAGAACTTAACCAAAACCCAGAATCCTACCCACTACTAATCAGGTGGCAGGCTATTGACTAATTATCAATAGTTCTATTACAAATACCTCACAAACACTCAAAACCACAAATAAACTGATCTTGGTTGATCACAGAATGAAATAAGAGAAATATGTGAAAATATGAGAAGATACGGCTTTGATGATAATCAGAAAACCCTAGCAGATAAGTGAGCTTATATAGCCTTGACCAAAGCACTTTAGCTACTTGTCAACTTCAGTCCCTCAGTCTTTATCATAATGCTAAATCCAGCCAATCTTATACTTCTCTTTATACCTAAAATATAAAAATGACAACATTAGTCCCTATTATTTATGTGTTCCACTTTGAGTTATTTTCAGCATCCCCCCTTAACTCAAACCTGGAACATATCAACCATTCCAAGTTTAGAAACAAAGTTTTCATGTTGAAGCTTATCAAGTCCTTTTGTTAAGACATCAGCTGATTGAACCTTTATGGTTTTAATAACCCTTGCCAAAAAAATTTCTCTTACAAAATGCAAATCAATTTCTAGATGCTTAGTTCTTTCATGAAAAACAGGGTTTGCTGCAATCTTAATTGCAGCCTCACTATCACAAAATAGTTTTACAGGTAAAAAATGTTCCCAGTTTAGGTCTTTTAAGACTTTCAAGACCCAAACAATTTCTGAAGTAGCAGAGGCCATTGCTCTGTATTCAGCCTCTGCACTTGACTTAGAAAGGGTATTTTGTTTTTTTCTCTTCCATGAAACAAGTGAACCATTTAAGAAAATACAAAATCCTGTAACAGACCTTCTAGTAACCACACACTTTGCCCAATCAACATCCACATAAGTCTCAAGAGACTCAGAATAATTTTTAACAATATGTATTACCCTACCAGGAGAACCTTTAAGATACCTCAGAACTTTAAGTGCAATTTTCAAATGAGACTTAAGTGGTTTATGCATAAACTGACTTAAACAATGCACAACATAAGAAATATTAGGCCTAGTGTGTGTAAGGTAAATTAATTTACCTACTAACTTTTGATATTCAGTTATTTTGTCTAAAACAGGATCAAATATAGTTGGTTCATTAGAAATAGTCAAACTTTGTTCTAAAGGAAAAGCAGATGGCTTACATGCCAGTAAACCAAAGTCATATAAGAGGTCTAAACAATATTTTCTTTGTGTTAAAAAAAGACCTTTATCTGTATCAATAACCTCAATTCCTAAGAAATACTTAAGTTTTCCCAGATCTTTAATCTGAAATTTAGACTTAAGAATTTTTTTAAACTTTTCAATCTCAACTAAGTTGTTACCAGTGACAATAATATCATCAACATAAACAAGCAAAGCAACAAAACTTCCAGAATCACAAATAAAGAATAGTCACTTTTACTTTGCACAAATCCATTTTCAATTAATGCACTAGTCAACTTAGCATTCCACTGTCTAGGTGCTTGTTTCAACCCATATAAAGATTTTATAAGCCTGCACACTCTCTTATCATTAACATAAAAAAAAAACCTACAGGTAAAGACATATAGACAGTCTCTTCTAAATCTCCAGACAAGAAAACATTGTTAACATCAAGTTGAAATATGGGCCAATCTTGCTGAACAGCAAGATTTATAAGACACCTAACAGTCACAATTTTAACAACAGGAGAAAATGTTTCATCAAAATCAACTCCTTCCTTTTGATTATAACCCTTAGCAACAAGTCTAGCTTTGTATCTATCAACTTCACCACTAGATTTATATTTAATCTTAAAGACCCATTTAGAACCTATGGCTTTTCTGCCATCAGGCAACTCAACAATCTCAAAAGTATCATTTCTATACAAAGCTTGCATTTCATTATTCATTGCATCCATCCAGTGTTGATATATGCATGTCTCCCAATATGTTTTAGGTTCAAAACTTTTATTAAGTTCAACAACAAAACACAGAGTATCATTTTTAAGTTTAGCATAAGTAACAAACTGATACGTGGGAATTGCGCCCTCGCAACAGGTTTTACCTCTCAAGGAATCTCAAGAAGCTTACAACCCCCACCAGGCAGTGTACCTGATCCTTGTAGTAGAGTATAGTGACAAGTACCGGGGGATTGATCGTTCAACTCAGGAATAGTGTCGCTAGGATTAGAAAGCCTATTAAACTAGGTCTAGAGGTGAGGGATGATTCTTTTTGTATTTTTATATTTTTATGAAAGCAAGTAAAATCTCGGGTTTTGGAAGAGTGGGCGGAATTAGTTGCTAGCCAACTAACCCAAATAACTACTAATGCAATCAAAATAAAATAAAATAAATGAAAATAAAACTATTATACTAATGTGGTGGAAACAATAATGAGGAAAGTTGTGTTTACTTAGATTTCATTACTCCCTAGATATCTTTTACAGGTTGATTAGCTTGTTACAATTGCATGGATGACGGGTCATATTCCTTAATACTAGTCGTAGGGCCGTGTACAATATTCCCTAACTCTATAAGATCCTACTTCACTCCTATGTTGAGCCGTTAGAAGCTCCTAACATGGGATCATTAGAATTCTCTTACGCATTAAATACAACCAAAAATCGTAGTACACCTCCGATCATGTTTCTTAAGACGTTCAAGCAAGTTACCAATGGAAGTTTGGCAGTTTTCTTAAGCCTAACATCGAATACAATCATCCGTAACAATTATAAACAAACAATCAACCCATAATTAACATCTAGGTTTCACTACATCTAAGCAAACACAATGAAAATCTAGCCTAGCATGTTAAAGAGAAGACAAGCGTAAGATATAATCACACAACACATATACATATTGAATGATTTGGATAAATACTTATCTTCAATTGAACATGGAAGAATCAAGGGGTTGAAACCCTTGAAAAAGCTGTAAAATTCGGCCTAGGGTTTATTCCCTCAAAGTTGCACACCAATGAATGAAAATTAGAAAACTATATATATAGATTTTACATCTTGACGGCGTCATGTATTAACTTGTGACGCCGTCAACTCGCCACCATGATAAAATTCGTATTGCCTAGATCCAAATCTGATGCCATCATGTAGAAAATCACTTTGAGCCGTCACGTGTAATTGGACCCTGACGGCCTAGGTGACGCCGTCAGGCCATAAGCTTGAAAACTCTCTGGCCCATCACGTTATAGTTCCACATCCACCTCTTTTGTAACTCTTGACGCCGTCAGGTACTGTTCTAGCAAGGAAATTTGAGACTTTGCCGTTTTCTTCACTTTTATGCTCCAAAAACGTCCAAAATGCTTCCTTTTCCAGATTCTTCCTCAAAAGTACCTAAAATGACAAAAGGAACGATTTAGGGCAATATTTGATCGAATAATCTCGAATTAGGGCTTAAATGAACCCTTAAAAGCGGTACACTTTTCGCCTCACCACAAACTTTTCAAGACCAAATTTGAATTTAGAATCAACTATATAATCATTATATTTATTTGGAAAAACAGATGTCCTATCAGACCTTCATAAAGAAGGCTAATCATTATTAAAAGGCAGGTCTGCTGCTTGTTCAGGTAAGAAACTATTTTCACCCTCAGAACTGCTCACACCAAGAGGAGTTGCACCTATCTCACTTGTACTGGTAACCTCATTGGAACCATCAGAATGCCCCAAATCACCCTGTTCATGGTCAATTGTTGGGCTGCCAAGATGCAAGGAGTTTCTGCCCTCACTCTCATGATGATCATCATGAGTATTATCATCATTGGGTGTGTCAGGGTTGTCACAAGCTACTTTATCAAAAAATTTAACATGATTCAAACCCTGACTGAGAGGTTCAGGAGCAGCAAAAGAGTTTTTAATCTTGAAAGGAAAAACATTTTCAAAAAATCTTACATCTCTAGAGAATATAAATTGTTTCCTTTCAAGACTATAAAGCTTATAACCTTTTTGAAAGTTGGAATACCCAACTAAAACACATTTTTCAGTACTACTACTAAACTTATCATTGCTGGTAAGAATGGTAGCAAAGCAAAGACAGCCAAAAGTTCTTAAATGATTTAGTTCAGGTTTTCTATTAAAAACAAGATTAAAGGGAGACATTCCATTCAGCACTGAAGATGGCAATCTGTTAATCAAATAAGTTGCAGTTAGAACACATTCAGACCACAAATACAAAAGCAATCCCCCTGAAACATAAGGGATCTGGCAACATTTAGAAGATGCCTATGTTTCCTCTCAAAAACCATTAAATTGAGTATCAACAAATTCAATGCCATAATCGCTCCTAAATATTTTAACACATTTTTCAAATTGTGTTTTAATCAGATTATAAAAGATTTGAATGTAATCAAACACACCTCTTGCTTACTCTTAAGTAAATAAACCCAAACAGCCCTGGTGAAATCATCAACAATGGTTAAAAAGAATCTATGACCTTCTTTACTTTTTATTCTATAAGGACCCCAAAGATCTAGATGAACTAAATCACCTAAAGCCAAGGTTTTATGGTCACTTAGAGGAAATGGCTCTCTGGTTTGTTTTGCCTTTTGACAAATGTCACAAGGCTCAAGTGCAGTTTTATTATCAAAATTGATTTCACCCTGTAGCACTATCAAAACTTGATCAGAGGGATGACCAAGTCTGCAATGCCACATTTCTTTAGTCAAATTACAAACAGTCCTAGACTTCTCAAATCCTAGGTCAATACCTTGATTTCCATCAAAATAAAAAAGTCCATCTTTCTGTCTACCAATCCCCAGCACACTCATTCCCCTCAAATCCTGAGGTAGCACATAACATTGTGACTCATCAAAAGTAACAACAAATTTGCTATCTCTATCCACTTTATGAACAGACATTAAGCTTACACAATACTCACGTACAACCAGCACATCATATAGAGTTAAATGTTTGGTTAAAATCACATTTCCAACTTTGGTAATTAAAGCTTCAGTCCCATTGGGATGTGAAACTTTAATTCCAAGTTTGGAAATGTCAATGACATTAACCAAATATTTATCTGTATATGTAAGATGCTGATTTGCACCTGAATCAACAATAATTCCAGCTGCAACAAGTGCAGATCTAAACTTACTGTTATTACAAAAGAACTTTTGAAAATGTTGATTAAAAAACTTGCTATTATTCAAAACAATACCTGTCATATTGGCATGTACACTTTTTCCATTCTCATCAACGTTACCAGAGTTTTCCTTAATCAATGAAATCAATTTTGAAATCTGTTCATCAGAAAAAGTTGAAGTGGAACTAGAACCCACAGAATTGTTATTTATAAATCTTCTATTAAAATTTTGTGTGCCCTGATTATTATTATTAGTATTCCTCCTATTTTTTTCCAAAATCAGCAGGGTACCCAATGAGCTTAAAACATCTATCAGTAGTACGTCCATTGAAACCACAATGTTCACAAACAAAGGTAGGACCACCAGCAGTCCTCCTATTGACATTAGGTCTGGCAGTGTTATTAGGCCTTGAGGAATTAGCAGAGGTTTGGGGCCTCTGAAAACTACCTCTATTGGGCACACTGGAGTTAAACACAGTTGACTGAGACCTTTGAGAGGTACCAGCAACTGAACCAGTGACCACAGATCTGTGAGACTCCTCACTAGAAATAATGGCAAAAGCCCCTTTAACATCAGGAAGAGGGTCTCTAGACAAAATATTGGACCAAATTTGCATATAAGAATCATCTAAACCCATTAAAAATTGCATAAGTTTCATTAACTGGTTATGTTTCTTAAAATCCTCAGCAGCATGACAAGTGCACCTAGGCAACTGTATTAAAGCATCAAATTGTTTCCATAATGTACTCAACTTATTAAAGTACTCAGCAATAGAACAACCATTTTGAGACAAAGAATTGATTTTATGATGCAGATTAAAAGTAACAGAACCATCAACTCTATCAAATGTTTATTTTAATTCAGTCCATACATCAGAAGCTTTCTTTGAAAAAATTTGCCCCAAAAATAATTCTTCTGATATAGAATTTAAAATCCATCCCAATACAACAACATTCACCCTATCTCATTGTCTTCCTAAAACTTCATCAGTATTAGATCTTCTACAAGATCCATCTATAAATCCAGTTTTATTTTTGCCTTCTAAGGCTAACAACATAGCACAAGACCAAAAATTATAATTTTCAGTTCCTGTTAGTTTTATAGACACAACAGTTAGGGTGGCTGAATCATTAGGGTGCAAGCGTAATGGATGACTGAGGTCAAGCTTACTAATCAAAGTAACTGGAACCTCATCCTCATCAAAAGTATTATGCACAGAAACAGGAGGTGTAGAATTATGAACAAACATAATAGAAACATATATAAATGCAACACAAACACACAAGAAAAGGACAAGAAGGTAGTTCCCAGGCTTCCTTGCCACTCAAGGTGGTAGGTCAAGGGCTGAACACACAAGAAAAGAAAGAAAAAAAACAGATAGCAATTAATCAATAAAGCACAGACAACACCTCAACAATAATCAAAACAACTTCAACAATCCCTGAATCCTACTCCCCGTCAATCTAAACAAGAAATAAGAAAGAAAAAAAATTAAAGTAAGAGCGTGAAAGGTGTTACATTGCACGCAAGAAACCAATAAGCAACGGAACAAGAACCCAGATTGTGATCTTGATTCACTTAGTCAAGAATCACAACCCACACAATCTCAGTCAGACAGAATTAACAACCACCAAGCCCTAATTTTAAAGAATTATGAAAACCACCAACAGAATCACCAAGATTCACCAGAAACCAATCAAGAATCCAAAACCAACCACCAATCGAACCAGAGATCAAAGAACCCCTAAACTTAATCAAACCCTAACTTTATCAAAAATTAGGCGTTTTTGAACAACTTTTAGAATCAATCAATCGGAGTCAAAATACACCAATTGATGCGTGGGGATTGCACCAGGCTTTACCTCTCGAGGGATCTCGAGAAGCTTACAACCCCCACCAATCAGTGTACCTGATCGTTGTAGTATAGTATAGTGACAAGTACCGGGGGATTGATCGTTCAGCTAGGAATAGTGTCGCTAGGATTAGAAAACCTAAATACTAGTTCTAAAGATGATGGATGATTATTTTTGTATTTTTATATTTTTTTAGAAAGCAAGTAAATATCTTGGGTTTGAAGGATTTAGGCGGAATTAGTTGCTAGTCAACTAACCCAATACTAAAGATGCAATCAAAATAAAATACTAGAAATGAAAATAAACTAAATTAAACTAAGGTTGTCAGCAATAAGTGGGGAAATTGTGTTTACTTAGATTTCACTACTCCCTAGATATCTTTTACACGTTAATTACTTGTTATAGTTGCGTGGATGACGGATTGTATTCCTTAATACCATTCATGGGGTGGCGCAATTAATTCCCCAATCCTATGAGTGCCTACTTCGCTCCTATGTTGAGCCGGCTAAGAAGCTCCTAACATGGGATCATTAGAATTTACTCATGCATTAAATACAACCAATAAAACCTAGTGCACATCAGTTCATGTTTCCTAAGACGTTCAAGCATGTTACCATTTGGAGATCTGCCAGTTTTCTTAAGCCTAACATCGAAATCATTCATCCAATACAACCATAAACAAGTAATCAACACATAATCAACATCTAGGTTTCATTAGATCTAAGCAAACACAAGATAGATCTAGCTTAGCATGGTGGAATTAAGACAAGAATAAGATATAGACAACCAACACATAGACATATTGATTGAATTAGAAGAACACTTATCTCAATTACACATGAAAGGGTTCAAGGGCTGAAAACCCTTGAAAAACCTGTAAAATTCGTAATAGGTTCGGCCTTAGGGTTTCTCAAAACTTCTCTCTTTTTTATGAATGAAAATTAGAAAACTATATATAGGAAATTGAGGTTGACGGCGTCAAGATCAAATAGGTGACGCCGTCATCTCGCCGCCAAAATATTTCTCGGACTGCCTTGATCTTCATCTGACGCCGTCATGTGTTAGGGTCTTCCAGGCCGTCACGTGTTTTACTCTTGACGCTCTACTTGTGACGCCTTCACGTTTGCACTGGGCCGTCATGCAATTTACTCTTGACACCGTCAGGATATTACTCTTGACGCCGTCACCTACTGTTCCCAGCAAGGAAAATTAAGACTTTGGCGTTTTCTTCACTTTTATGCTCCAAAAACGTCTGAATTGCTTCCTTTTCCAGATTTCACTCCCAAAGTACCTAAAATCACAAAAGGAACGATTTAGGGCAATATTTGATCAAATAAATTCAATTCCGGGCTTAAATGACCCCCTAAAAGTGGTTCATTTTTCGCCTCATCATATACCCTTACACTTGAGATTTGCTTGTCCTCAAACAAATGCGCTTTTATTCTAGTCAAAATACAAGTTAGGGGTCATTTAACACTAATATAAAAGTAATTACAACAAATAATCGTTCCACTAAAGACCAAAGACAAAGCACGGAGGTCATACACAAGCACCTCACAAATAGTGTTTAGATACTCACATCTCTCGGGTGTAATAAAGTATAAATTACAATATGGAAACGGAAGATATCTCACTACCTGTCATAGCAAAATAGATTACCATAGGCTTGGGAAAGGATCAAACCTCCACCACATGGCGTAAGCACCTAGGATAAACTATCAAAGAGGTCTTTTAAAGGGTTGTAACGTTAGGTGTAGGGATATGAAATACACGGTTTTGTTGGATAAAGGCAATCTTTACTGGTGGCGAGTTAACAATCTTAGTTAATTACATGTACAACATGGCGTTGCTAAGCCAAGACTAGACTCGACTTAAGCTAATAAATGAAAAATAACAAAAACATAAAATAAACATAGAATGAAACGGGATGGTAGTCCGTATGTTTTTTTTCTCTTTTCTTTTTCTATTTTTTTTCTTTTTCTTAATTTTTCGATTTTTATTTTTTTTATTTATTTTTTTTGGCATACACTCTTACCCTACCATCCAAAATAATACATCATAGGGGATGAACATTCCCCTTACACTTGAATTTTTACATATTTTACAATAAACTAATCTAATGACTCGAATTAAGAAAATCAAAACACTTGGAGTACTTTTAAGATTAACGTACATATGAGGGTAATAAATGTTGTTCTTCCCCATTACTCCATAAATAAGTACTTTA
Source organism: Artemisia argyi (assembly GCA_030686995.1). Classification (NCBI taxonomy): domain Eukaryota; kingdom Viridiplantae; phylum Streptophyta; class Magnoliopsida; order Asterales; family Asteraceae; genus Artemisia; species Artemisia argyi. Next base: position 173,553,175 of record CM060691.1, read on the forward strand.
CCCATGAGTCTCAATCGTCCCAAAACAATATGTACAAGGATATGACTCGACTTAGCAACCATGTAATCAATTAGATAGTTAACTTAGGGTTTAACAAATAACAATAATGCACTAAAAATTAGCGCATACATGGAAGGCTAAGGCGATTTGGGTGTACATTTAAGTGGGGTGTAACAAATTCTTCCTTTAAGTAAAATGCTTAAAATTAGAAACGAAAAGATAGGCTCGGAGGGGTGTACTAGGGGTTTCGTGTACTAAAAATGAGTACAACGCAAAGGGTGTGGGAAAAATTAGTTGACTTAACTAGCCAAGTAATATGACTTAAATGGTCAAGTAATTATGATACGGGTTTAACACAAGGGTGATCCTAATGCCTCTTATCATGTAGTAAATCCTACTACACGAATGTAGTCTCACTAGCGGTCTCGGGATGCATCACTAACGCAAGTTCTAGAATCTAAATGCTACCGGTAACTCATAAGCACGAATAGTAAATGCTTTTCCTATCAAATCTAAAGGCGAACCTCACATATTTGGGTGGAAAATTTTTCTGAATATACGGTTTTGTGCTAGTCATACAATCTCCTATCCATGAGACGTTTGCTATGGCTAAAGTTTCACTCCTAAATGTTGTAAAAAATTTTAAATTTGGCGCTAAAATTGCACTAACAAGTATTTCTCATAGTTTTATTACACATCTACCATCAAACAAAACAAACTCAAGCGAAAGTGTATATGTAAGGTATCATCATTTTACCCTCCCCTTACACTTAAGATGAACATTGTCCCCAATGTTCAAGTAAAGAATGTAAAAGTGAAAAAGTAAAAAGAATGAAATCAAATACTCCCCTGATTCGCTTGGTATGGATAATAAGGTGGCCAGGTTAAATCTTCCTCCAAGAAAATGAACAATCAAAGCTTCCCTTCCAGAAAAATAAATCATCTTCTTGTCATACATAACCTGTAAATCCTGAGAAAACAAACAAAGCAACCTCGCATAAAATCGACGGCAATCTATATATAAGTTACTAAATCCTAGAAAACATGTAAGATATAATGCTCGTGGAATGAAGTTTGTAGATTTCCTGGAGATTATAAAACTTAATACTTCAACAAAAACTTTAAGACTCCGTCAGAAAAACAAAACCGGTAAAATTTCCAGTTTTTTACACGTGACGCCGTCAAGAGTTAACTCGTGACGCCGTCAGAAGTGATCTGCAAAAATTCTTATGTTAAGTTTCCGGAAAATTTCTGGAAAAACTTGGTTCTACTTCCTGGAAAATCCTGCAAAACTTCATTATGACTCAATACAAGCATTTGACTCTAACAATTACGAATATACATGTTCACTTAATATTGTGGAGAATCATGATCGGTTTGTTTCTTAAAAACATATTTGGGGTTTCCCCTTACACTTATCTTTTGCAAAAATACCTTTAGGTGGAGTTAAGACTAGGCCAAAACAACAAAGTAAAGTATTTCCACTTTTTAGTTAGAAACATGATCTACCAATAATAAAAATAAAACATGCATACGGAAGCAAATAACAAACAAACAAAATAAAAATCACACAAAATCATGGGTTGCCTCCCAAGAAGCGCTTTTATTTATTTACGAGTCTTGTAGCTAGACTCAAGGTCATGGGTTACTACGTGACCTCATCCCTTGAGATGATGTACCCCATGTAGTTGTGATCATTACTATTGTGGTGGTAATGCCTCAACCTGTCGATACTTGCAATCACCTCTCCACCTACTTCGCTTCTCAGGTTAGCCATCCCATCTTGGCTCACGCCTTCAATTGTGAAAGGCCCATACCACCAAGGACTTGGTTTATCGGGTGGTATTGTTGTTTCCAAGTGTCTTAAGAGTACCAAGTTCCCTTCCTCAAATGGTACATGACTTTCTGCTCGTCGATTATGTTCGAATTCGACATGAACCTTATTGCTTTTGCTTCTTTCGTATTTAGCCTCCTTGTAACTTTTGATTCTTGCCTCCCAAGCAAGAATTTTATTCTGAACACGAATGGGTGTCGTGTCAATGTTGTTTTTGAGCTTTCTCCAACTCAAATTCTCATGCCCACTTCGCGGAGTCATGGGGAAGCTAACCTTTCTTTTTCCAGATTTAAGCTCAATTTTCCTGCCTTCATACTTGATGACGGCCCTAGCGGTGGCGAGGAATGGTGCCCAAAGGATTATTGGCATGCATCCATCTCCCTTGTCATCGATGATCATAAAATCAACGGGGTACATGAATCCTGCGACATTAACTAATACATCTTCTGCAATTCCTAGGGGGTATACGTACGAGTGTCCAGCGAGGGACAACCTAACATGAGTAGGGGCTGGCATTTTTTACGTTAGTTGGATGTAAATAGTTAGGGGCATAAGATTTACTTCCGATCCTTGGTCGGCGAAAGCACTAAGATATTTCAAATCCCCGATGCTAGTTGGTATCTCAAAGTTCCCACACGCTATCTGCTTAGTAGCCACTTTTTGTATCAATAGCCTCTCGAATATTGACCCCCCAGGTAACGTATCATACTCATCCTTTCCCTTTTCCTTTTTTTTAGAACCCTGTGTAGAAGGTTGGTTACGCCCGTCACCTGATGAGGCGGAAAATGAACCACTTTTAGGGGGTCATTTAAGCCTGGAATTGACTTTATTTAATCAAATATTGCCATAAATCGTTCCTTTTGTGATTTTAGGTACTTTGGGAGTGAAATCTGGAAAAGGAAGCAATTCAGACATTTTTAGAGCATAAAAGTGAAGAAAACGCCAAAGTCTTAATTTTCCTTGCTGGGAACAGTAGGTGACGGCGTCAAGAGTAACATCCTGACGGCGTCAAGAGAAAAATTCCATGACGATCCAGTACAGATTTGAAGGCGTCACGAAGTAGGGCGTCAAGAGTAAAAGTCATGACGACCTGGAAATGCATAATACATGACGGCGTCAAATGTAGATCAAGGCAGTCCGAGAAGAGTTTTGGCGGCGAGGTGACGGCGTCACAAGCTTGGTCTTGACGCCGTCAGACCTCTTTTCCTATATATAGTTTTCTAATTTTCACATTAAAAGAGGAGAAGTTTTGGAGAAACCCTAAGTACGAACTTGGTGCGAATTTTACAGGTTTTTCAAGGGTTCTAAGCCCTTGATACCTTTCATGTGTAATTGAGATAAGTGTTCTTTTAATTCAATCAATATGTCTATGTGTTGGTTGTCTATATCTTGTTCTTGTCTTAATTCCATCATGCTAAGCTAGATTTATCTTGTGTTTGCTTGGATCTAATGAAACCTAGATGTTAATTATGTGTTGATTACTTGTTTATACTTATCTTTGATGAATGATTTATATGTTAGGCTTAAGAAAACTAGCAGATCTCCAAATGGTAACATGCTTGAACGTCTTAAGAAACATGAACCGATATGCACTAGGTCTTTATTGGTTGTATTTAATGCATGAGCCACTGTTTATAATCCCTATGGTTGTGCTGGGCATGGTATAGGAGGAGATAAGAGCTCATAGAATTGGGGAGTTAAGTGCGCCACCCCATGAATGGTATTAAGGAATACGATCCGTCATCCATGCAACTATAACAAGTAATTAACATGTAAAAGGTGTCTAGGGAGTAATGAAATCTAAATAAACACATTTTCTCCACTTATTGCTCACAACCTTATTATAATTTAGTGTATTTTCATTTCTAGTATTTTATTTTGATTGCATCTTAGTATTGGGTTAGTTGATTAGCAACTAATTCCGCCCAAATTCTTAAAACCCGAGATTTTTACTTGCTTTCAAAAAAATATAAAAATACAAAAATAATCATCCCTCACCTTTAGAACTAGTATTTAGGGTTTCTAATCCTAGCGACACTATTCCTAGCTGAACGATCAATCCCCCGGTACTTGTCACTATACTATACTACAACGATCAGGTACACTGCCTGGTGGGGGTTGTAAGCTTCTCAAGATCCCTTGAGAGGTAAAGCCTGGTACGATTCCCACGTGTCAAGTTTTTGGCGCCGCAGCCCGGGGAATAGTTATTGTCTAGGTTAGAATCTCTTTTTATTAGGTCTACTTGCTAGATTCCTTTCTAGTAAGATTTCATTTTTTTTTAGGTTCTCTTTAGTCTATCTTATTTCTTTGTGTCTTTGTTCGTAACCACCCGACATCATGGACAACGGGAACATCTTTGAACCCGTCATCCCACCACAACAAAACCCACCATTAGAACTCCTTAGGCCCCGAACCTTAGGAGAGTATTCCCGACCTAGCTACCAAGGCTACCGAAACACCATTGAGCTCACTGGAGCCAATGTGACCCCCTTGCGATCCGACACCATCCGGTTGGTGCAAAGCAGATGTGCATTCCATGGACTTCGTTCCGAAGATCCAAACCAACATCTTAAGGACTTCCTCAAAATCGTAGATTCCATAGACCTAGATGTTGCAACTAGAGAGACAACCCGATTACGCCTATTCCAATTCTCTCTACGGGATCAAGCTAGTCAATGGCTTGAGCGTTTACCCGCGGGATCCATCACCACATGGGATGATCTCACCACTCGTTTCCTTGCTCAATTTTTCCCACCAGGGAGAACTATTAAGCTTAGAAATGACATCTTGATGTTCCAACAACGTCAAAATGAATCTCTTTATGAAGCATGGACTCGTTTCAAGGACTTACTCCAAAAAGTCCCTCATCATGGTATAGATCTTTGGCTCCAAGTCCAAATCTTTTATGACCATATCGACATCTCCACGAGGCGAGCCATTGACCAATCGGCCGGTGGTAAGCTACGTGATCTAAGTGCGGAACAATCATGGGAACTCACAGAAGATCTTGCTCTCTATGACAACGAAAGTTGGAATGATCCCCGTGATTTGAACAAAACGGTCAAGGCAATATCTTTGCCTTCGAACAATTCTAGCACTCCCGACCGTAGGATCATGGAACTTGAGGACCAAGTCAAGTTTCTCATGAAATCTTATGAAGCTCCTAAGCCTTCAAGCCAAGTGAACAAAATCACTTCTTCATGCGAATTATGTAGTGGTCCCCACGACATTCGTGATTGTGTGGAACTCCCCGGAACAGCTTTTGCGGACTACGCATCCACGCGTACCGACGAAGCGGGAGATAAGTGGTACACTTTCAAGCCCGAGCCAAACACTTACGGTGATTCATACAACCCCTCTTGGAAAAATCACCCAAACCTTAGGTGGAAACAAAATCAACCTAATCCTTCCAATCCGCCTAATCGTTACCAACCAAACGGTCCATCATCCAACCGTACTTTCAACAACAATCCTTCTAACAACTATGGTAGTACCAACAATCTTGAAGGATTGATGTCAAAGTTTATGGCATCTCAAGAGGCTCGCATAGCTAGGTTTGAAACCGAATTCAACCAACAACAAACGGAGATGACCAACAAGATTGACAACTTGTTGAAAGCCCGCAACAACCAAACGTTAGTCACACCTAGGAAGGACACTAGGGACACCAATAACGGAATCCAAATTAAGGATCCCTCATCATCCAAACATGTCCACTTTGTCAATGTTGTCACCATTAAGCCAATAGACAAGGAGATAGAAGAGAGTGACAAGGATGAAGTTAGAGTAGAAGCCGAGACTAAGGATGAGAATAGGGAAGTTGAGGTTAATAGGAGTGAGGAATTAGAGGAGGTAGAGCCTATGGAAAAATACTTTGATAAGTTGCCCACCAAGGAAGAACGGGAATACCATAAGGATTTATTCGATAGTCCCAAGAGACCATATATCCTTGGCACCCCCCTTATAAAAATGGGAGACCCCTCTAACATTAACATACCATGCAATATCGGGCACATGCATATATGGAAAGCTTACATCGACCCTAGATCCCCCGTGAACATCATGACTAGGACTTATTACAATTGGGTGATGAAGAAGCAACTCGATTTTAGGATGATGCCCAATAAGAATCTGATAAGTAATTTTGCAGGAAGAGTGAAGGGATTGCATGTGATTATAGGGAATCTCACCTATGAGATCGATTTTATGATAGTTGAGGACACTCGTCCGGTGATTGATGCTTGCCTAAGCCAAATAATATTTGGAAAACCATTTGTTGAGGCCACTAGTATGAGTTATGATCCGACTTTAGGGATAGTTAGATTCAAGGAAGAAAATGATGAAGTTGCCTATCAAATGCCCTACAAAATTGAGCAATACCGCCTTCTCTCTAATTTCGAAAAGGAACACAAGCAAGCGGCTTATTATAGGAATGAGGAGGATAGACGTAGAGGAGTAGAATATGTAAAGAATAGAATGCTTGGTTTCTACAAAGAATGCTTGCAACTAGGTCCGGAATACAAAACTGGTTTAGAAGACAACCTAGAGAGTGGAACCAATGATGAGGTAACGTAGTAACCCATGACCTTGAGTCTAGCTACAAGACTCGTAAATAAAGAAAAGCGCTTCTTGGGAGGCAACCCATGTTTTGTGTGATTTTGTTTGTTTGTTTGTTATTTGCTTCCGTATGCGTGCTTAATTTTTATTGTTGGTAGATCATGTTTCTAAACTAAATAGTGGAAATACTTTACTTTGTTGTTTTGGCCTAGTCTTAACTCCACCTAAAAGTATTTTTGCAAAAGATAAGTGTAAGGGGAAACCCCAAATATGTTTTCAAGAAACAAACCGATCATGATTCTCCACAATATTAAATGAACATGTATATTCGTATTTGTTAGAGTCAAATACTTGTATTGAGTCATAATGAAGTTTTGCAGGATTTTCCAGGAAGTAGGACCAAGTTTTTCCAGAAATTTTCCGGAAACTTAACATAAGAATTTCTGCAGGTCACTTCTGACGGCGTCAAGAGTTAACTCTTGACGGCGTCAAGTGTAAAAATCTGGAAATTTACCGGTTTTGTTTTTCTAACGGAGTCTTATGGTTTTTGTGAATTATTAAGTTTTATAATCTCCAGGAGATCTGCAAACTTCATTCCACAAGCATTATATCTTATCTTGTTTTCTAGGATTTAGTAACTTATATAGGATGCCGCCGATTTTACGCGAGGTTGTCTTGTCTATTTTCTCAGGTTCTACAGGTTATGTATGACAAGAAGATGATTTATATTCTGGAAGGGAAGCTTTGATTGTTCATTTTCTTGGAGGAAGATTTAACCTGACCACCTTATTATCCATACCGAGCGAATCAGGGGAGTATTTGATTTCATTCTTTTTACTTATTTCACTTTTACATTCTTTACTTGAACATTGGGGACAATGTTCATCTTAAGTGTAAGGGGAGGGTAAAAAAGATGATACCTTACATATGCACTTTCGCTTGAGTTTGTTTTGTTTGATGGTAGATGTGTAATAAAACTATGAGAAATACTTGTTAGTACAATTTTAGCGCCAAATTTAAATTTTTTTACAACATTTAGGAGTGAAACTTTAGCCATAGCAAGAGTCTCATGGATAGGAGATTGTATGACTAGCACATAACCGTATATTCAGAAAAATTTTCCACCCAAATATGTGAGGTTCGCCTTTAGATTTGATAGGAAAGGCATTTACTATTAGTGCTTATGAGTGTACCGGTAGCATTTAGATTCTAGAACTTGCGTTAGTGATGCATCCCGAGACCGCTAGTGAGACTATATTCGTGTGGTAGGATTTACTACATGATAAGAGGCATTAGGATCACCCTTGTGTTAAACCCGTATCATAATTACTTGACCATTTAAGTCATATTACTTGGCTAGTTAAGTCAACTAATTTTTCCCACACCCTTAGCGTTGTACTCATTTTTAGTACACGAAACCCCTAGTACACCCCTCCGAGCCTATCTTTTCATTTCTAACTTTAAGCATTTTACTTAAAGGAAGAATTTGTTACACCCCACTTAAATGTACACCCAAATCGCCTTAGCTTTCCGTGTATGCGCTCATTTTTAGTGCATTATTGTTATTTGTTAAACCCTAAGTTAATTATCTAATTGATTACATGGTTGCTAAGTCGAGTCATATCCTTGTACATATTATTTTGGGACGATTGGGACTCATGGGTAAAGTACTTATTTATGGAGTAATGGGGAAGAACAACATTTATTACCCTCATATGTACGTTAATCTTAAAAGTGCTCAAAGTGTTTTGATTTTCCTAATTCGAGTCATTAGATTAGTTTATTGTAAAGTATGTAAAGATTCAAGTGTAAGGGGAATGTTTATTCCCTATGATGTATTATTTTGGATGGTAGGGTAAGAGTGTATGTCTAAAAAAAAAAAAAAAAAAAAAAAAAAAAAAAAAAAAAAATCGAAAAAAAAATCAAGAAAAAGAAAAAAAAAATAGAAAAAGGAAAAAGAGAAAAAACATACGGACTACCATCCCTTTTCATTCTATGTTCATTTTATGTTTTTGTTATTTTTCATTTATTAGCTTAAGTTGAGTCTAGTCTTGGCTTAGCAACGCCACATTGTACATGTAATTAACCAAGATTGTTAACTCGCCACCAGTAAAACTTCCTTTATCCAACAAAACCGTGTATTTCATATCCCTACACCTAACGTTACAACCCTTTAAAAGACCTCTTAGATAGTTTATCCTAGGTACTTACGCCATGTGGTGGAGGTTTGATCCTTTCCCAAGCCTATGGTAATCTATTTTTCTATGACAGGCAGTGAGAGATATCTTCCGTTTCCATATTGTAATTTATACTTTATTACACCCGAGAGATGTGAGTATCTAAACACTATTTGTGAGGTGCTTGTATATGACCTCCGTGCTTGTCTATTTGTCTTTAGTGGAACGATTATTTGTTGTAATTACTTTTATATTAGTGTTAAATGACCCCTAACTTGTATTTTGAGTAGTATAAAAGCGCATTTGCTTGAGGACAAGCAAATCTCAAGTGTAAGGGTATATGATGAGGCGAAAAATGAACCACTTTTAGGGGGTCATTTAAGCCCGGAATTGACTTTATTTAATCAAATATTGCCATAAATAGTTCCTTTTGTGATTTTAGGTACTTTGGGAGTGAAATCTGGAAACGTAAGCAATTCGGACATTTTTGGAGCATAAAAGTGAAGAAAACGCCAAAGTCTTAGTTTTCTTTGCTGGGAATAGTAGGTGACGGCGTCAAGAGTAACATCCTGACGGCGTCAAGAGCAAAATTCAATGACGATCCAGTACAGATTTGACGGCGTCACGAAGTAGGGCGTCAAGAGTAAAAGTCGTGACGGCCTGGAAATGCATAATACATGACGGCGTCAAATGTAGATCAAGGCAGTCCGAGAAGAGTTTTGGCGGCTGATGAGGCGAAAAATGATCCGTTTTTAGGGGGTCATTTAAGCCCGAATCCGAATTTATTTGATCAAATATTGCCCTAAATCGTTCCTTTTGTGATTTTAGGTGTTTGGAGAGTGAATTCTGGAAAAGAGGCTATTTTGGACGTTTTTGGAGCATAAAGTGAAGAAAACAACAAAGTACCAAATCCAAGCTGGAATTACAAGGTGACGGCGTCAAGAATTTACTCTTGACGGCGTCAGAAAGGATGAATATTTTACCGAAGGTTGTGAAGGCGTCAGATGAAGAGATGACGGCGTCAAAGTGACCAAGATTAATTTACCGATGGTGGTGACGGCGTCACATAGGCCGTCACGATTGGATCTAGGGCGTCCGAGGAAGTATATGGCGGCGAGTTGACGGCGTCAGATTTTACTCTTGACGCCGTCAGGACGATTTTCCTATATATAGTTTTCTAGTTTTTTCATTAAAAAAAGAGAAGTTTTGGTGAAACCCTAAAGACGATTTTGGTGCCTCTTTTACAGGTTTTTCAAGGGTTCCAAACCCTTGAGACCTTGCATTGTAATTGAGATAAGTATACTCTTAATTCAATCAATATGTCTATGTGTTGGTTGTCTATCTTTTGTTCTTATCTTAATTCTACTATGCTAGGCTAAATTTTCTTTGTGTTTGCTTAGATCTAATGAAACCTAGATGTTGATTATGTGTTGATTACTTGTCTATTCTTGTTTTGAATGAATGATATTATATGTTAGGCTTAAGAAAACTGGCAGATCTCCAAATGGTAACATGCTTGAACGTCTTAAGAAACATGAACCGAGGCGTACTAGGTCTTTATTGGTTGTATTTAATGCATGAGCCACTGTTTACAATCCCTATAGTTGTGCTGGGTCATGGTGTAGGAGGAGATAAGAGCTCATAGAGTTGGGGAGTTATGTATGCCACTCCACGAATGGTATTAAGGAATACAACCCGTCATTCATACAAGTGTAACAAGTAATTAACATGTAAAAGATATCTAGGGAGTAATGAAGTCTAAGTAAACACAATTTCTCCAACCACTGCTCACAACCTTAGTTTAATATTAGTTTAATTTCATTTTCATTAGTTAATTAGTTATAAAGTAGTTTTTGGGTTAGTTGATTAGCAACTAATTTCGCCCACTCCTTCAAAACCCGAGATTTTACTTGCTTTCATAAAATATAAAAACACAAAAAAAATAATCATCTTCCATCTCTAGAACTATTAATTAGGCTTTCTAATCCTAGCGACACTATTCCTAAGCTGAACGATCAATCCCCCGGTACTTGTCACTATACTATACTACAACGATCAGGTACACTGCCTGGTGGGGGTTGTAAGCCTCGCGAGATCCCTCGAGAGGTAAAGCAAGGTGCGATTCCCACGCATCAAGTTTTTGGCGCCGCAGCCCGGGGAATAGTTATTGTCTAGGTTAGGATTTCTTTTTATTAGGTCTACTTGCTAGATTCCTTTCTAGTAAGATTTTTATTTTTATTTTTAGGTCTTCTTTAGTCTATCTTTTTCTTTGTGTGTTTGTTCGTAATTTCCATTGACTATTCCGTTCACCATTATGGAGTACGCGAATCCACCATACCACCAACCTAAAAGGCCATTCTACCCTGTTGACATCTTGAATTTCAAACAATATCGAGATGAACCCATATATGATGCATGGACTCGTTTTAAAATTTTACTTCGAAAATTCCCTCATCATAGTTTCTCTTTATCATCCCTAACTGAAACCTTTTACTATCGTGTTAGCCAATGTGACCAAATGCGCATCGATGATTTTGCCGATGGGGGCCCTAGGGAATTAAATGATGAAGAAGCGTGGGATACCATAGAAAACTGTGCCCAATATTATTATAGAGTAGACAACCCAACAAACAACATCACAAATCAATCAAAAACAAGTTTGATGGAGCAAACAGGAAGTTTGTTGGGGGATGAATATACTCATGTTGAGATACCTAGTTGGATGGCACCTAATATCATAGTACAAAACAAACATATAGGTAATCTAGGTACAATGGAGCATGAGGTGGATAATCCAAGCCCACAAAGTACCCCACAAGTCCTACCATCATTTGAGGCACATACACCGCCCGTGACTTACCCGGAAGAAGTAGAAGAGACTATAGGAACCCCAATTGAGGTAGAACCCTTGGACCAAGCACCACTAGAGGATATAGGTTTGAACACTTGTAGTGATAACCTTACTCCTAGTTCTAGGGAAGTTCCAAGTTTTGATGAACCGGAGCCTCAACCAAAACCATTACCCAATCTTCCATCCTTGGATGTGAATTTAGGAATTGAAATAGGTCCCGATCCACCCATCAAACCATATAGTCCTGGTAGTCTTAGGACAAAGGTAGTAGACTTTAAGCCTTGTAGAGAGGAAGCTGACATAGGAGTGGAACATGACCTTACATGCTTACATCACCCATTTATGACTGATCACAAGAAACATTATGGGTTTAAACCGGGTTTATTAGGTCAAGATGGATTCCCAACTAGGAGTCTCTCGAAATTGATAGAAGATGATCCCTTTCTAAGAGAAAATCTTAATCCATCCATTAACCCGATTGAATTAGGTAAGGTTATGATAATAGGAGCACAACCCTTTGAGCATATAATTCATCCACCACTCTTTCCTCACGTGGCATACTTCCACCCTAAGGGTGTGTATCGCTACTTCTACCCACACTTAATTCAAAGTGTAGGGAAAACTTCCCCTATTCATGTTAAATAAGGGTAGAGTCAGGCTCGTGACTCGAACAAAAACAAGCGCTTCTTGGGAGGCAACCCATGTTTTGTTTGATTTTAATTGTTTGGTTGTTATTTGCTTCCGTATGCATGTTTTATTTTTATTGTTGGTTGATCATGTTTCTCAATTAAAACGTGGAAATACTTTATTATGTTGTTTGGCCTAGTCTTAACTTCAACCTAAATGTATTTTTGCAAAAGATAAGTGTAAGGGGAAACCCCAAATATGTTTTTTAAGAAACAAACCGATCATGATTCTCCACAATATTTAATGAACATGTGTATTCGTATTGTTAGAGTCAAATGCTTGTATTGAGTCATGATGTAGTTTTGCAGGATTTTCCAGGAAGTAGGACAAAGTTTTTCCAGAAATTTTCCGGAAACTTAACATAAAGATTTCTGCAGGTTCATTCTGACGGCGTCAGGCAATTGCTCTTGACGGCGTCAGGAGTCAAAAATCTGGAAATTTTACCAGTTTTGTTTTTCTAACGGAGTCTTATGGTTTTTGTGAATTATCAAGTTTTATAATCTCCAGGAAATCTGCAAACTTCATTCCACAAGCATTATATCTTATTTTGTTTTCTAGGATTTAGTAACTTATATAGGATGCCGCCGATTTTACGCGAGGTTGCCCTGTCTACTTTTGTCAGGATTTACAGGTTATTTGTGACAAGAAGATGATTTATATTCTGGAAGGGAAGCTTTGATTGTTCGTTTTCTTGGAGGAAGATTTAACCTGGCCAACCTATAATCCATACCGAGCGAATCAGGGGAGTATTTGATTTCATTCTCTTTACTTTTTAACTTTTACATTCTTTACTTGAACATTGGGGACAATGTTCATCTTAAGTGTAAGGGGAGGGTAAAAAGATGATACCTTACATATGCACTTTCGCTTGAGTTTGTTTTGTTTGATAGTAGATGAGTAATAAAACTATGAGAAATACTTGTTAGTGCAATTTTAGCGCCAAATTTAAAATTTTTTACAACATTTAGGAGTGAAACTTTAGCCATAGCAAGCGTCTCATGGATAGGAGGTTGTATGACTAGCACATAACCGTATATTCAGAAAAATTTTCCACCCAAAAATGTGAGGTTCGCCTTTAGATTTGATAGGAAAAGCATTCATTATTGGTGCTTATGAGTGTACCGGTAGCATTTAGATTCTAGAACTTGCGTTAGTGATGCATCCCGAGACCGCTAGTGAGACTACATTCGTGTAGTAGGATTTACTACATGATAAGAGGCATTAGGATCACCCTTGTGTTAAACCCGTATTACGATTACTTGACCATTTAAGTCATATTACTTGGCTAGTTAAGTCAACTAATTTTTCCCACACCCTTAGCGTTGTACTCATTTTTAGTACACGATACCCCTAGTACACCCCTCCGAGCCTATCTTTTCGTTTCTAACTTTAAGCATTTTACTTAAAGGAAGAATTTGTTACACCCCACTTAAATGTACACCCAAATCGCCTTAGCCTTCCGTGTATGCGCTCATTTTTAGTGCATTATTGTTATTTGTTAAACCCTAAGTTAACTTTCTAATTGATTACATGGTTGCTAAGTCGAGTCATATCCTTGTACATATTGTTTTGGGACGATTGGGACTCATGGGTAAGTACTTATTTTATGGAGTAATGGGGAAGAACAACACTTATCACCCCCATATGTACGTTAATCTTAAAAGTGCTCCAAGTGTTTTGATTTTCTTAATTCGAGTCATTAGAATAGTTTAATGTAAAGTATGTAAAGATTCAAGTGTAAGGGGAATTCTCATCCCCTATGATGTATTATTTTTTTGGATGGTAGGGTAAGAGTGTATGCAAAAAAAAAAAAAAAAAAAAAAAAAAAAAAAAAAAAAAAAAAAAATGAAAAAATCAAGAAAAAGAAAAAAAAAATAGAAAAGAAAGAGAGAAAAAACATACGGACTACCATCCCGTTTTCATTCTATGTTCATTTTATGTTTTTAGTTATTTTTCATTTATTAGCTTAAGTCGAGTCTAGTCTTGGCTTAGCAACGCCATCTTGTACATGTAATTAACTAAGATTGTTAACTCGCCACCAGTGAAATCCCCTTTATCCAACAAAACCGTGTAATTCATATCCCTACACCTAACGTTATAACCCTTTAAAAAGACCTCTTTGATAGTTTATCCTAGGTGCTTACGCCATGTGGTGGAGGTTTGATCCTTTCCCAAGCCTATGGTAATCTATTTTGCTATGACAGGTAGTGAGAGATATCTTCCATTTCCATAATGTTATATTACTTTATTACACCCGAGAGATGTGAGTATCTAAACACTATTTGTGAGGTGCTTGTGTATGATCTTCGTGCTTGTCTATTGGTCTTTAGTGGAACGATTATTTGTTGTAATTACTTTTATATTAGTGTTAAATGACCCCTAACTTGTCTTTTGAGTAGAATAAAAGCTCATTTGCTTGAGGACAAGCAAATCTCAAGTGTAAGGGTATATGATGAGGCGAAAAATGATCCGTTTTTAGGGGGTCATTTAAGCCCGAATCCGAATTTATTTGATCAAATATTGCCCTAAATCGTTCCTTTTGTGATTTTAGGTGTTTGGAGAGTGAATTCTGGAAAAGAGGCTATTTTGGACGTTTTTGGAGCATAAAGTGAAGAAAACAACAAAGTACCAAATCCAAGTTGGAATTACAAGGTGACGGCGTCAAGAATTTACTCTTGACGGCGTCAGAAAGGATGAATATTTTACCGAAGGTTGTGAAGGCGTCAGATGAAGAGATGACGGCGTCAAAGTGACCAAGATTAATTTACCGAGGGTGGTGACGGCGTCACATAGGCCGTCACGATTGGATCTAGGGCGTCCGAGGAAGTATATGGCGGCGAGTTGACGGCGTCAGATTTTACTCTTGACGCCGTCAGGACGATTTTCCTATATATAGTTTTCTAGTTTTTTCATTAAAAAAAGAGAAGTTTTGGTGAAACCCTAAAGACGATTTTGGTGCCTCTTTTACAGGTTTTTCAAGGGTTCCAAACCCTTGAGACCTTGCATTGTAATTGAGATAAGTATACTCTTAATTCAATCAATATGTTTATGTGTTGGTTGTCTATCTTTTGTTCTTATCTTAATTCTACTATGCTAGGCTAAATTTCCTTTGTGTTTGCTTAGATCTAATGAAACCTAGATGTTGATTATGTGTTGATTACTTGTCTATTCTTGTTTTGAATGAATGATATTATATGTTAGGCTTAAGAAAACTGGCAGATCTCCAAATGGTAACATGCTTGAACGTCTTAAGAAACATGAACCGAGGCGTACTAGGTCTTTATTGGTTGTATTTAATGCATGAGCCACTGTTTACAATCCCTATAGTTGTGCTGGGTCATGGTGTAGGAGGAGATAAGAGCTCATAGAGTTGGGGAGTTATGTATGCCACTCCACGAATGGTATTAAGGAATACAACCCGTCATTCATACAAGTGTAACAAGTAATTAACATGTAAAAGATATCTAGGGAGTAATGAAGTCTAAGTAAACACAATTTCTCCAACCACTGCTCACAACCTTAGTTTAATATTAGTTTAATTTCATTTTCATTAGTTAATTAGTTATAAAGTAGTTTTTGGGTTAGTTGATTAGCAACTAATTCCGCCCACTCCTTCAAAACCCGAGATTTTACTTGCTTTCATAAAATATAAAAACACAAAAAAAATAATCATCTTCCATCTCTAGAACTATTAATTAGGCTTTCTAATCCTAGCGACACTATTCCTAAGCTGAACGATCAATCCCCCGGTACTTGTCACTATACTATACTACAACGATCAGGTACACTGCCTGGTGGGGGTTGTAAGCCTCGCGAGATCCCTCGAGAGGTAAAGCAAGGTGCGATTCCTACGCATCAGCGGCGAGGTGACGGCATCACAAGCTTGGTCTTGACGCCGTCAGACCCCTTTTCCTATATATAGTTTTCTAATTTTCACATTAAAAGAGGAGAAGTTTTGGAGAAACCCTAAGTACGAACTTGGTGCGAATTTTACAGGTTTTTCAAGGGTTCTAAGCCCTTGATACCTTTCATGTGTAATTGAGATAAGTGTTCTTTTAATTCAATCAATATGTCTATGTGTTGGTTGTCTATATCTTGTTCTTGTCTTAATTCCATCTAGCTAGGCTAGATCTATCTTGTGTTTGCTTGGATCTAATGAAACCTAGATGTTAATTATGTGTTGATTACTTGTTTATACTTGTCTTGGATGAATGATTTATATGTTAGGCTTAAGAAAACTGGCAGATCTCCAAATGGTAACATGCTTGAACGTCTTAAGAAACATGAACCGATGTGCACTAGGTCTTTATTGGTTGTATTTAATGCATGAGCCACTGTTTATAATCCCTATGGTTGTGCTGGGCATGGTATAGGAGGAGATAAGAGCTCATAGAATTAGGGAGTTAAGTGCGCCACCCCATGAATGGTATTAAGGAATATGATCCATCATCCATGCAACTATAACAAGTAATTAACATGTAAAAGATGTCTAGGGAGTAATGAAATCTAAGTAAACACATTTTCTCCACTTATTGCTCACAACCTTAGTATAATTTAGTGTATTTTCATTTCTAGTATTTTATTTTGATTGCATCTTAGTATTGGGTTAGTTGATTAGCAACTAATTCCGCCCAAATCCTTCAAACCCGAGATTTTTACTTGCTTTCAAAAAAATATAAAAATACAAAAATAATCATCCCTCACCTTTAGAACTAGTATTTAGGTTTTCTAATCCTAGCGACACTATTCCTAGCTGAACGATCAATCCCCCGGTACTTGTCACTATACTATACTACAACGATCAGGTACACTGCCTGGTGGGGGTTGTAAGCTTCTCAAGATCCCTTGAGAGGTAAAGCCTGGTGCGATTCCCACGTATCATCACCCTTAATCCAATTTGTTATGCTGTTTTCGTTTATATCATGTTTCAGGTAGTGACTCAAGGGCTGGGATTTTGGTGGCTTATCTAAGGTCTATTTAGTAGAGGCTTCTACCTTCTCGTCATCCTTGTGGACAATTGTGATGGAATTAACAAATTGGGTAGTAGGGGTGACGTTTTTTTTTCCTTAGTAGCATTCTTTCGGGGGTTCTCTGGTTGGCATACTCCTCCAATAGACTCATCATCTCATTCATTTTCTCTTGCATCTCCTCTTTTTGCTTATAAACTGCTTCCTCAAATCTAGCAAGCCGATCTGAATGAGTTGCCATATATTCTCTCATCCTAGCTTCAAACTCCGAGCTAAGCTCCTCGGGAGGGGAATAAGGTGGGGCATAGTTTTGAAAAGTCCCGATATTTTCTCTAGAGGGTGACTCTGATAATGGTGTTGAAGTCGGTTTCGAGACAGAATTGACAGTAGCCCGTCTAGGACTTAAAGGTCTCATTTGCCTTTCCTCAAAATAGTCAACTTTTGCCTCGAGTTTGCATGGAGTTCATCGGGGATTTCGGTGGTTCCTCCAGATGTTGAGATTGCATTGATGGCCGTTTTTATTGTATGATTAAATTCCCACATCTCTTGATTATCGGCGGCGAGCTCCTCAATAATTGCCCAGGACTCCTCGGCGTTTTTATCATGCAGTTTACCTCCCGCGGCCCTATCGATTGTACGTTCAGTATGATAGTCAACATGGTCGTAGAAAATTTGAACTAATAACCAAAGGTTTATACCATGATGAGGGACCTTATGAAGGAGATCCTTAAAACGGGCCCATGCTTCGTTGAAAGTTTCACCCTGATGTTGTTCAAACATCAAAATGTCGTTTCTAAGCATCGCAGTCTTCCCCGGTGGGAAGAATTGAGTAAGGAAGCGATTGGTGAGATTATCCCATGTGGTGATGGATCCCGCGGGTAAACGCTCAAGCCATTGACTAGCTTGATCGCGTAGAGAGAATTGGAATAGGCGTAATCGGGTTGTCTCTCTAGTTTCAACACCTAGGTATATGGAATCTACGATTTTTAGGAAGTCCTTGAGATGTTGGTTTGGATCTTCGGAACGAAGTCCATGGAATACACATCCGCTTTGCACCAACCGGATGGTGTCGGATCGTAAGGGGGTCACATTGGCTCCGGTGAGATCAATGGTGTTTCGGTAGCCTTGGTGGCTAGGTCGGGAATACTCTCCTAAGGTTCGGGGCCTAGGGGGTTCTAGTGGTGGGTTTTGTTGTGGTGGGATGACGGGTTCAAGGATGTTACCATCGTCCATGGTGTCGGGTGGTGAAGAGTTACGAACAAAAACACAAAGAATTAAGATAGACTAAAGAGAACCTAAAAACTAAAAATTAAATTTTACTAGAAAGGAATCTAGCAAGTAGACCTAACAAAAAGAAATTCTAACCTAGACAATAACTATTCCCCGGGCTGCGGCGCCAAAAACTTGATGCGTGGGGATTGCACCAGGCTTTACCTCTCGAGGGATCTCGAGAAGCTTACAACCCCCACCAGACAGTGTACCTGATCGTTGTAGTATAGTATAGTGACAAGTACCGGGGGATTGATCGTTCAGCTAGGAATAGTGATGCTAGGATTAGAAAACCTAAATACTAGTTCTAAAGATGATGGATGATTATTTTTGTATTTTTATATTTTTTTAGAAAGCAAGTAAATATCTTGGGTTTGAAGGATTTGGGCGGAATTAGTTGCTAGTCAACTAACCCAATACTAAAGATGCAATCAAAATAAAATACTAGAAATGAAAATAAATTAAATTAAATTAAGGTTGTGAGCAATAAGTGGAGAAATTGTGTTTACTTAGATTTCACTACTCCCTAGATATCTTTTACACGTTAATTACTTGTTATAGTTGCGTGGATGACGGATTGTATTCCTTAATACCATTCATGGGGTGGCGCACTTAATTCCCCAATCCTATGAGTGCCTACTTCACTCCTATGTCGAGCCGGCAAAGAAGCTCCTAACATGGGATCATTAGAATTTACTCATGCATTAAATACAACCAATAAAACCTAGTGCACATCAGTTCATGTTTCCTAAGACGTTCAAGCATGTTACCATTTGGAGATCTGCCAGTTTTCTTAAGCCTAACATCGAAATCATTCATCCAATACAACCATAAACAAGTAATCAACACATAATCAACATCTAGGTTTCATTAGATCTAAGCAAACACAAGATAGATCTAGCCTAGCATGGTGGAATTAAGACAAGAATAAGATATAGACAACCAACACATAGACATATTGATTGAATTAGAAGAACACTTATCTCAATTACACATGAAAGGGTTCAAGGGCTGAAAACCCTTGAAAAACCTGTAAAATTCGTAATAGGTTCGGCCTTAGGGTTTCTCAAAACTTCTCTCTTTTTTATGAATGAAAATTAGAAAACAACTAGACGAGTACCCGTGCATAGCAACGGGATTTTATAGCGACAAATAGTTTATTGATAATAAAAATTTATAGGTTATAAACGAAAAATAATAAAAGTTTGAAGATTTGGGAATTAAACATAATGTTTTGAAACCCGGTTCGACTAGGGTGGTTCAACCGATTGAACCATTCCGGTCGAAAAATGGGTCGATTTAAACCGGGTCAACTTGCTAGGTTTGGTAAAAGCGGGTCAAATTAAAATGGGTCAACCCGCCGGGTTTGAAGCGTCCCGGGTCAACCCGATTTGTGTTTTAATTGGTTGTATTTAGTTTGGTAGATGTGTTTTAATTGGTTGTACAATGTGAATAAATCATTTTACTTTTAAGTAATGGATAATGTTTAGAAACCCAGTTCGACCCGGGTGGTTCAACCGGTTGAACCGTTCTGGTCTAAAAATGGGTCGATTTAAACCGGGTCAACTTGCTAGGTTGGGTCGAAAACGGGTCAAATTAAACTGGGTCAACCCGCCGGGTTTGAAGCGTCCCGGGTCAACCCGGTTTGTATTTTAATTGGTTGTATTTAATTTTGTAGATATGTTTTTAATTGGTTGTACAATGTGAATAAATCATTATACTTTTTTAAGTAATGGATAATGTTTTGAAACCCGATTCGATCCGGTTGGTTCAACTGGTTGAACCGTTCTGGTTGAAAAGTGGGTCGAGTTAAACCTGGTCAACTTGCTAGGTTGTCGAAAACGGGTCAAATTAAACTAGGTCAACCCGCCGGGTTTGAAGCGTCCCGGGTCAACCCGATTTGTGTTTGATTGGTTGTATTTAATTTGGTAGATATGATTTAATTTGGTTGTACAATGTGAATAAATAATTGTACTTCTAAGTATTGGGGTGTTTTAATAAGAGTGTTAATTACATTTCACTTTCTCTCTCGTTTGACCATTGTTGAAAACTCAACATTTCACTTTTGACCATTTTTCCATTATAGATAGTATAGATATATAGGAAATTGAGGCTGACGGCGTCAAGACCAAATAGGTGACGCCGTCATCTCGCCGCCAAAATATTTCTCGGACTGCATTGATCTTCATCTGACGCGGTCATGTGTTAGGGTCTTCCAGGCCGTCACGTGTTTTACTCTTGACGCTCTACTTGTGACGCCTTCACGTTTGCACTGGGCCGTCATGCAATTTACTCTTGACGCCATCAGGATATTACTCTTGACGCCGTCACCTACTGTTCCCAGCAAGGAAAATTAAGACTTTGGCGTTTTCTTCACTTTTATGCTCCAAAAACGTCCGAATTGCTTCCTTTTCCAGATTTCACTCCCAAAGTACCTAAAATCACAAAGGAACGATTTAGGGCAATATTTGATCAAATAAATTCAATTCCGGGCTTAAATGACCCCCTAAAAGTGGTTCATTTTTCGCCTCATCATATACCCTTACACTTGAGATTTGCTAGTTCTTAAGCAAATGCGCTTTTATTCTAGTCAAAATACAAGTTAGGGGTCATTTAACACTAATATAAAAGTAATTACAACAAATAATCATTCCACTAAAGACCAAAGACAAAGCACGGAGGTCATACACAAGCACCTCACAAATAGTGTTTAGATACTCACATCTCTCGGGTGTAATAAAGTATAAATTACAATATGGAAACGGAAGATATCTCTCACTACCTGTCATAGCAAAATAGATTACCATATGTAACAATTCGCAATTTCAGGTTAATTACTATTCCCGGAAAATTTACTATTCACTTTTACTATTCATTTACTATTCATGTTTACTATTCATTTTTCCCGAAATTTTCCCGAAAGTTGATTTTTATTTGATATTCTCGAGTGATAAATCATTTCCATGGCAAATTAAATGTTTGACATTCGTCAGATCATTTTCGTGAAAGTTATTAAGGAATTACACGTTTTAGGGTAAAACGTCATTCAGAAATTCTACGCACAACGAAACTCGACCACGTTAAGTGACCCCGCATCGGAAAAATGTTTGACACACTCATGATTTATTTGAGAATAAATCATGACTGAGAAAAAACATGACCAAAAATAAACCTCAGCCGTGAAAAAAACTGGAATTTTCAGTTTCAAGCGTTTTTACTCAGCCGTAACCTTAGCCTATACCTGCACCGCATTTCTAAGACGATTTGAGTTTTCAACTTATTAGAAAAAGTCAACATATTTTTCCCTCCTCCTTTGACCAAAAATCATTCCTTGATTTTTAGGCTTACGGTTTGATGTCTAAAAGACGTTTAATATCAACCGACGCTAGACTGAGCCCAGTCTAGACATTATAAGTCATTTTAAATCATTTATATCCTATTAGAAAAGTAACATTTTACTTTTCTCAATTTTACGCAATATTCGTACATTTTACGTATTACGCGTTTTAGACCCGTGTTTCCAGTTTTAGCAGGGTTTTACCACCCAAATGGAACCTACCACTCATTTTATATTTTATTATGGAGTATTTTAACAAGTTTAATCATTCTTCCAAGTTTCGTATTTTTACGATACCCGGTTTTACGTATTATGGCTTAATCGTTTACGGTTAGCATTTTACGGAGTCAAAACTAACTACATAAGCTTGGATAAGATCATCACAAACCAATACTTCCTCCCCAAACTTGGCAAACCGCCACTAGGGGGGGGGGATTCACACTAGGTGGCTTAATCTCATGCTTTAGGCCTTAAGATGTTAACATGTGTTAACCTTGGTGAGCAAGTGTTGACAAGTCAATGAAATGTAACCTCCTCAAGCTCCTATAAACCCCTTTCTCCTCTCTTGTTGCCGCCCCATATCCACCACACCAACACCATCTTCTTAGCAAAATTTACTCCAAGTTTCATGCAAGATTCAAGTGCTATAACAACACATAAACACTAGTTTGGTTTTGATTCATCAAAACTACTTCCAATCTTTAGAACTTTGGTGATTTCTCTTGAGTTTGAATCTAATCAAGTCACCTCAACTTTCATCATCTCTCTTTCAAGATTACAAGAGTAGAAAGATTGCATGAAGTGAAGTGGGTTGAAGCAAGTCTATCAAAGTCCTATCCTTACTAGTTACTTCCTTTCTTTATTTGAAAGCCAAAAGTTGTAAGCCAAACCCTAACATGCTTCTTGTTAAATAATCATGTTCATGTTATTTACATTTTATTCTTGCTATATTATGTCTTGTATTCATGTCCATGATGTATAAAAATGAGCAAAACAAGTTATTGTATATGATTGTTAAGATAAGTTATTAAAACAAGTGAACTAGTGACTTTCTTGGTAAGACCTGATCAAAATGGTAGAATTATGATATTGGATCATTACATATTGTAGTAGAGGACCTAACAAGGAAACCGTAGCAATTTGAACCACCTAAAACGAGTATACGAGTCAAAAGTTATGACCATTTGAAGTTACTAAAACTTTGCGGCAAAGCTGCCAAATACCTTCTGTTACAGAAACCTTAAACACGCAAAAAGAGGCCTTACTGGTCCGTTTCATGAAAAAGTTAAAACACGAAAGTTGTCCGGAATCACGTTTCTTCAAAAACTCGGGAGCACGTCTCCAGAAAATCAATAACGAATGAGATATTTCTCAGTTTCTTAACAGCTATTTACATATATATAAGTCACTATATATTGGTTATGTTTTAAAAGGAACAAGAGGTCTTATGACCTATAATCAAGACCACAACCATGGCTAGAGCCAAGGTTGAGTCTCATGACCATTGAACAAGGACCAAAGGTCATGGCAAGGCCATGACTAAATGACCATACAAGCTTACTTAGGCGTAAACATGAAACAAGGAATTGGCGATAACTTGAACAAGCAATTTGGATCTACTTCACTTAAAAGAACCATGAGATAATACAAAGAAAAATGGTCATACAAGACTTATGAAACTTACCCTAATAACAATCTTCATGTAAGAATAAACTTTCCTAAGTTTATTCAAATATCGGACATGTAACTTTTCGGATCGAAACTTATATCTATATATTTTATCAACTACTACAATAGTAGGGAGCCTAATGTGAGGAGTTCATTATGTAAGCCGTCGAGATGAGTTGTGGATTTACGAATTAAAGTGTCCTGGCTCCTCGAACGCTTACTAACATGACTTCTGAATTATGTCGGCCCGAACGGTAGTAAACGATATATAAAACTTACATGTTTCATGAATCTTTTCTTTCAAAGACTTACAATATACATCACACCACATCATGGACTAGATGCAAGATATATATATAGGCACTTATTCATATTCTTTACTCAAATCCTAAGTCGCAACATTCTATTATAGGTTGCTCGTAGAAACCTTCACGATTCAACCGTTACATTCATTACTTGCTATCTTACTTAAGGTGAGTTCATAGCCCCACTTTACATTACTTCAATGTTTTACAAACCCTTGGGGGGAATACATGCTATTTTTAACCGAGCACAATGTTTTTAAATTGTATGCTTGCCTGATTGTTTTATTATTACTAAGTACCAGCCTTGCTAAACCGAGATCCCTTATTATGAACCATTTAATCACTAGCAATAGTGAGCGCGAATATTGTGAATAGGCCTATTGGGATTGAAGAATCCCATTTGTATTGACTAAGTTCAAACAAATGCACTAATATTTGAGATTTAGGTATGTTAGCAAAGTACCTACCGGGATAAATCTGCCGATCGATATTGGTACACGTTAACGTTTTGGTGTCATAAGCTTAGTGTATAATACATTTTATGGGCGTATAATAACGTAGCCTGCCTGTTTTGTTTTCCAAACATTGGTGTGAGTCTATAGCTCACACTACCAACATATTGTGTTCAAACATTAAACAAACTCTATGAATATCACTCAACCTTTGTGTTGACCTCTCAAGCATGTATTTCAGGTTCATGACGATCAAGGATGGCACGGAAGGGCACGGATACTCAAGAGGGCTATAAATTTTATTATCATTCAAAAACTCAATTAATGTAAATTGTAAACATGGAACCATTTGGGATCTCATTTTGTAATCTCTGATATTTATATAATTTGAATGATAAATCTTTTAAAACGACTCAATTAGAGTTCGTTTTCTATTATTGTGACTATTGTGCCGTCGAGTAACACCCAGTTTGAATTCCGCTGCAACCATGAATTGGGAGTGTTACAGATTGGTACCAGAGCGATGGTTATAGAGAAACGGGTCTAAGTGAGACCTAAACTATAACTACAATCACAAGCAAAAACATTTTATAGCCTTCCGCTCTCCGTGTCTTCCATCCTCCAGACGATTATGGACTTAGTAAGCATGTTATGCTACACAAACATATTAGTATATTCATATATACCCATTTTGAGCATTTCCCCGTAGACATTTTTATGATACACACTTCTCACATTTTGAGCACTTCCCATAAACATTGAATTGTTCTAACATAGAAATTCTTTTCATAGAAATCATGTGCGTACCCACTTCTCCCGATTATATGCCCACTCTACCTAATAACTTCCAAGTCTTACCACCCTCACCCGAATTCGGATTTGACTTCGTAAATGCCTTCGCTTCTGATGACGAAGAAGAACCCTTCGAAGATTCAACCGACGAAGAAGAGGATGAACCAATGCCAACTAATTTTGCGATGAATATTTCTAATTATTTTGAACAAAATTGGGTTGAGGGAGACTCCGAGGAGGATAATGAGTATGAATATGTACTAGAGCCATTACCACCACTTCCCTTTGATATCCCTACATGTGATGATTTGGATCACTCATTATGGATCGTACCTCGACCACCATTGATCCAACAAGAAATTCAACATGAAAACTACAGCTTCTCAAACTTCATCGACTCGTACTTCTATGACACCCAATACTCATCATTTTTGTCTTATATGAACTGCCAAAACATCAAAAAACACCCAATAATGCATCAAAATACTGAAATTATCTCAAAAGTGTGTTTTATATTTTTTAGATGCAAAACGTTTAAAAACAAATGAAAAACGAACAAAGTTTGCACAATTGGCAGTTTTAGTCCCTCAAGTTTCAAATGTTGACAAAACTAGTCCCTGACGTTTTAAAACGAAAGAAAAGTCAACCCAAAGTTTTTAAAAGTAAAAATTATTAAAATAAGTCCTTGGGTGAAAAAGTTTGAGAAAATTACACTTTTACCCCTCAAAATCCAAAATTGACATAAATGGTCCCTGGAATTTCAGAAAATGGCAGATTTGGTCCTTGGTGGGGAATTTTTGGAAGAAAAGTTATTTTTGGTCCTTAGAAACTCAAAAGTAATCACATGTGATCCCTGGGTGAAAAGTTTGAGGAATTTACAAAATTGGTCCCTGAAGTTTCATAAATGGCAAAACAAGTCCCCCGGGTTTTCAAAAATGGAAAATTACCTTTTATAACCCTTATACTATTCAGATTTGTCATGATTAACCCTTGGGACAATTTTAGGAAATTGGCATAACACACCCCTCAAGTTTCATTAATTACGAAATTGGTCCTTGTGATTTAGTTAAAATACCAAACGACCCTTGTTTATTATCTATACCAAACAAGCCAAAACCCAACAACCCACCAAGCCC
The DNA here is from genome assembly GCA_030686995.1 of Artemisia argyi. NCBI lineage: Eukaryota > Viridiplantae > Streptophyta > Magnoliopsida > Asterales > Asteraceae > Artemisia > Artemisia argyi. The sequence continues at coordinate 173,579,207 of CM060691.1, forward strand.
ACTAAACCAAATCCAGCCCATCCTACCCAAGCCCACCCCCGGTCAAAGCCGGTCAAACCCCAAAACCTTACAACCCATTTTATTTAATCCCTTGGTCAAACCCAAGGTTGACCTCCCATCCTCACCACTTGACTGCTAAACCTGCAACACCCTGCCAACACTCTTTCCCCCCATCACTCCAACTCAACCCCTACACACTTCCACCCCCCTCCAAACACTAGAAACCAAAAACTCACAACCCCAACAAGTTATCAGACCCACACCCTGCCAAATAACTTTTCCCGCCAAAAAAGAAATTCGAAGGCCAGGATCAAAACTAATGCATCCTATGGTCCAAATTAAAGTGGGAATGAGAGAGAATGAAGCTTCAGTCCATATAAGTCAAGAAAGATAGAAGAAGCGAGAGTAGTTAATTTTTCAGTTGTAGTTTAGTTTTAAGTTATGTTTTTCATGTAATTTTCATTCCCAACTCTAATGTTGTAATCTGTTTTCTATTTGAATAAAGTTGCTTTTAGTTTATATAAATTTCCATTTTCAAATTCAAGTCTCAATTTCCTCATAAATACAAAAAGGGAAAATATAACAAGAAATAAATGGAAATAAGTTAAGAATAAAAGAAGCAGAGGAGTTAAGCTTGGTTTGAAATCTGGTTTAGTGCTCATGGGAGCTTAGGTTCATAGTTGGTTCTTGGTTCTCAGTTTATAGCTTGGATACAATTGTAAGCTCATTTTCCAAATTTTGCAATATTTTGTATAAGTACTAATTGCTTGCTAAAATCTGTGTTTTTATGTCTCTTAGGTGTAGTTAAGTAATATTATTGCTTATTAGTTGGTACTTGTTCAACATATTTCATTATGCACACCTTTCATAGTTTCACTGTTAACATAAGCTTCAAATTGATCCATGATTAGTTAATGTTAATATTGATGCATCTGTGTTAAAAGAAGTTCACTACATCATAATTTAACATTGTGAACCTGTTTCATGGCTTGAATCAGTCTATGGTTTTGGAAATTTCAAAACAGGCCTTTATAGGGAGTGTTTGGTTCATGCTTTTCATCTGAGTCTATGACAGTTGTGTTGTTGTTTAGTAGTCAATCATGCTAGTTTAGGTCCTAATAGTTCATTCAAGTAATAAAATCTAGTGGTCATTTGTTCAAAAGTCAATTTCATCTTTAATACTCTTATATGTTTAACTGTGTAGTAATTAGGGTAGTATAATCATCACTACAGTTGTTAAACTAGTTAACCTAGCTTAATCTAGTTTCATTTTATGTTTTCACATCATTTTTAGCAATCTAGGGCTGCTTGAAATCCAAGAAAGTCAAAAATCTCATCACAAGTAGAAAAGTCAAAATCTGTCTCAGTTATTTTGAGCCAACTTTGGAGGTCTGCAAATTGATGGATACTAGGTTCTAAGGTCTAATATTTTACAAGCTAAATCTCTACTACCTTGTTGATTTTTGAGGTTTTTCCTAGATTTTTGCCATTTTTTATCTGGGCCCCACAAGCCCTCAAAGAGACTTGCAGGGCAACCTCTGCTCTGTCTCAGCAGTAGCAGTCCCAAACACCACCATTGGTGGTGGTTTTCTGGCCACCATGGTGGTCCACCACCTTCACATATTGATTCCCCCAACCCCCCTCCTGGTAGACTTGTGGTTTTGACCCAAGCTTTGACCTCAAGGCCTGTTGATAAGATCGTTTATAGCTCGAGGTTGTTTAGACCTCATCTAGGGATTGCACAATAATAATGAATTAACACGATAGGCAGCGGAATAAACAAACACATCATTATTATTGCTAACAAGGTTTCTCGTCATCATCTCTACTCTAACATACATCAAAGCCCCAATGCTACGTGATCAAGTGTAGCACGGTTACACTCTAACAGCTATCTAAGATAGTTGAGGCTTAACATCAATCTACCCTAGGTGTTTCCCATTAAACACCTGTATACACAAGTCTAGGCGTTTCCAGCCCTAGACACACACACACACGTTTTCTGTATATTACATTGTGGAAGACATATAAAACATATTCCCTGTATCTCTTTATATACTAGAGATACTAGGGTTACAAGGAATAAACTAGAATAATAAAAGATATGCTGTAATCTTTTTCTTTCTTTGCAAGTTTCTTCCTTTGTCTCCATAAGTCCTTCATCTTTCATATTTGTCAATATCAACTCAAAGTATAATTCCTAACAATCTTCCCCTAGTTGATATGACAAAACCAAGTATATGAAAAATGTCGTCTTCCCCTCAAACCATGCATATCATCAAGGATCTTCAAGCTGCAATCATGTAAATCTTCTTCCCCTTTTTGTCATCATCAAATAGGGGACAAATGTATGCAACCTTGATCTTCACAACCACGAATCAATATTATACGTCCAATCCATCTTTCCAATGTTTCTAAGTCGCCCACCATTAAGTTTTCCGCATCTATAAATGGACTTGAAACAATAGAAATCAAAATCATCAGTAGTAACAACAACTAGCAGTAGCAAAAACCTTCACCTCGATGTAGCAGATAAATGGTTAAACATTTAAACACTTAAGCTTCCCCTGAAACCCATATGTTAACCATTTGTTGAATCTTCAATTTTGTAGGCTCTTATGTAATGATTACTAATGAAGAAAACTAAATATAACCAACTTGATGCTGAAGTAGAACCACCCAAACTTGTGTCTTATATCTTGTACTAAAATTGACTTCGAACGTATACCTAACGTATAGGGAGATCGCAACCTCTTGACAAAAAATCACTGAGCACAATAATGTAACTCCTTCAAGTGTTTTGCCAATTCGTAGTCACCTGAACGAACAAACAAGTTATCTTCAAAGTGCCATACTCACTTTGAGATATGATAAGAACACGCATCCAAGAACCTCCACTTCAACTTCAAATAGGTGATAAAAACTTTTCTTCGTAATCAATTAAATCAATAAAAACGAGCCTTTGAATATGTTAAGAACCAATAAATCAAACAACCAAATTTCCATCCTGTGTGTGTATCTTCCCCCGTGTGTGTGTTGGAACCAACTGTTCCAAAATAATATATACTTCCCCTCACTGCTTGTAACTCATGATTGCCAATGAAATAATCAAAGTCTCCACGTGAAATATAGCAACATGAATAAGTACCAACCACATGCCCTTTAAGAAATATGAACAGCAGCGGAAACAATTAAGGCATCAGTGGTAACTTGTATAAGCAGTGGAAAAATAATTACCAGCAGTGGAAACAATGTAAGCGTAGCAGTTGTAACTTTTAACTAGCAGTGGGAACGCACAGTGGTAACAATCTTGACAGCAGTGGTAATGATTAAGCTTGCAGTGGTAACTGTCAACTTGCAGTGGAAACGTATAACGCAGCAGTGGTAACATATACACTTGCAGTGGAAACGAATACACTTTGCAGTGGAAACGAATACACTTGCAGTGGTAACTATATAAGCAGCAGTGGTAAGTTGAAACGCAGCAGTGGTAACGTAGAGGAACAGTGGAAACGAATACATAGCGAGCAGTGGTAATATTAAGCCTTGCAGTGGTAACTCTGAAGCTTCAGTGGTAACAAATAACACAGCAGTGGAAACCATCAGAACTTCAGTGGAAACATATAACGTGCAGTGGTAACTATCTAGACAAGCAGAGGTACCAATCGAAGCATCAGTGGTAACAAGAAGCGTGCAGTGGAAACCTGAAACGCGATAATACGAACCTCAAGGACCACGAAAAGCTCACTGACCAACACCTCCAAAACTAACAAGCGTACCATCAATAGTTATCACCATCAGTAGCTTTTATATCATGCGTTAGACAACAAAGCTATGTATCAACCCATCTTCATCAATTTGTAAGAGGCAATAGCAGCAACAACAATAATAATTAGGGTTTTAAGGATAAACCCTAATTTGCATGAAACCCTAAAAATCAATTACAACAATAGTATTCAAAGCTCAGCATCGTTAGGGTTCATCATAACTCGTTCCAGTATCATCATTAGGGTTCATCACAGGTTTTAAAACCTGCTCACCAAGTCTAATGAAAGTACCAGTAGAAGCATGTATAGCAGATCCATAAGCCCTATTAATCGTACTCCTCTCACCAATTAGGGTTTCTTTTGTAGTCGTCCTTTTCCCTTTTTTTTTTTTTTTTTTTTTTTTTTTTAAGTATAAAGACAACACTTTTTAGCCTTTAGTGACACTTTTTATAGTCACTAGAAACCCTAAAAATTCGAAACAATATACCTCTCTGCGCAGCAGTTTTCAAGAATTTTTATCTTTTTATTGGAAGCTCAGATCGAAGATCCCTCCGGTGGAACTCTTCCTTGATATGTTGAGAAGCTCCAATAAAAATTTCAACCCGATCCAACGGTTAACGAAGGAGATATCGATGTTTGAAAACTGACCTGCAGTGAGTTTTGAAGATACGAACCAGTTACGAATTTTCTTCAATTTTCGACAAACCAAACCTTGTTTAATCCCACGATCACGAGCCCCATGGCTCTGATACCAAGTGATAAGATCGTTTATAGCTCGAGGTTGTTTAGACCTCATCTAGGGATTGCACAATAATAATGAATTAACACGATAGGCAGCGGAATAAACAAACACATCATTATTATTGCTAACAAGGTTTCTCGTCATCATCTCTACTCTAACATACATCAAAGCCCCAATGCTACGTGATCAAGTGTAGCACGGTTACACTCTAACAGCTATCTAAGATAGTTGAGGCTTAACATCAATCTACCCTAGGTGTTTCCCATTAAACACCTGTATACACAAGTCTAGGCGTTTCCAGCCCTAGACACACTGTTGATACAAAAGTTGGGCGTACCTGGTTGTTGGGCTTTGCTCTTATATCAATTGGATCCTTAGCACTTTGTTACCTGCGTACTAAGAAAAGAGAATAACACCGTTAGACTTATCGAGGGATTGTCTCCCCCGATTAGACTCCGGCGTGAGAGTAAGTAATCGAATTTAGGTTTTGGTTTAAGAGTTTTAGGGATTCCGTGAATCGTACCTTGAATGAGAATCGTATGATTCTATATATAGGGGCTAAGAAACCGTGTTTCTTGCTCCTTACTCTTCGCACGCATGGTGCTTATCCGAGGTAAGGATATCTATTCCTTGAATAGATGATCCTTATCGGATATCCGGTGAGTTAGATTGGGCCTTTGGGCTTCGTGAGCCCAAGCGTTGATACCACGGCCCATACCATTTGTCATGGTAGCCCATTCGTGATGGACTTAGGTGTAAGTAATGTCTATCATTTGGGCTTGCGGCCCAAATATAGGCTATACGTCATCATGTCCCCCCAGTCTAGTATGCGCGGCACGTAGCCGCGGGTACTAGACTTAATGTAAGCAGCGGTAAGCGTGGCGGGATAATGAACAAATTGTTACCGCCTTTTTGGAGGTGCAATGCACCTAACAGGTTCAAAATAGTTACCTCGGTAAATGGGGATGGTGTCCACGTATCACTTGGGATTCGGGAAAAAGTGTTGTACCTTTTGATCTTCTAGCCACACGTTTACTGTGAGTGGGATCCACGTAGGCGTGAATTAGGGTTTTTACCACCCTATATAAGAATGCCGCCCCCCTTTATTTACACCACACAGTAAAATACACACACAACCACTATTCATCTTCTTCATTTTGAGAGCGTTTTTGCTAGAAAACCTTTGAGCTTCTGTAGGTAAGCTTTGTGTGCGTACACTTAGTTTTAAGATGAACATGGTCGCTCAATTAGAGGAGTTTCGCTCTGCGTTGTCTGTTGAGGATGTGATGCATTTTTCTTCCGACTATTTTGTGCCTTTGGATGTGCATCCAGAGGCGCCAGATGTCGATGCGTGTATAGCCGACTTCCCCGAAGGGAAGATAGGGTTATACACGAAATTCTTCGAGTACGCTAACTACCGCGTACCTATATCTATATTTCTGAGCGATTTGCTCAATCACTACCGCCTCCACATCTCTCAGCTGCACTGTATAGGTGCGGCGAAGGTGTCGAATTTTGAGGTAAACTGCCATTTACTAGCGATAGAACCAACTGTAGATTTATTCCGCTCTTTTTACCACTCAACATGGTCGAACGGTTGGGTGTCCTTTGCGAAGCGCCCACGGGCGTTTCAATGTTATACGGAGAAAGTTGACGCCCTCAAGAATTGGAGGGAATTTTTCTTTTGGGTAGACGACGTGGTCTTTCCTTCCAATTTTGAGTTTTATACTCAAGCGTCTTTACCAAGGGATGGGCATCCCGCACCCGGTTCCTATAGTATTGCTGACGCGCAGACGTTAAATGCCAATCGATTGGCCATTAACCCCTATCCGGAGGAGTTTTTGGTGCATGTAGGATTGAGCCGCGCGTATTTTGGCGCAGCGGATGAGGTTCCCACTTTCCTGAGTGAGGATGGCCGGGGTGGGTGTTCATCCTTTGTAATTGTTTGTAAGTTTTTCATCCTTTTTCTTCGCGCATTTACCAACTAATCTTTCGTTGTTTTCTTGCTTCATTTTTATATGTGCAGAGATGGACCTATTCGCAGTGGTGAAGCTTGATAAGCCAAAGCAGGTGACCATAGGGGTGCGTCCTCTAAGGGAAGGGGAGCTGCCTTTGCTGGAAGCAACCGCGGGGCGTTTGACTGTTTTACCCGCGACAGTCCCTGAGGACACGCCACCACTTGTGGTGACGCCCGTCCAGAGTATGGCGCCAGAGGTAGTGGTGGCGCCTACTGTGGTGCCTGAAGTGGAGGTGGCGCACGAAGAGGCACGCTCAGGGTCATCTGACAGTATTCGGATCCTGAAACCTGAAGAGGTGCTGAGAGAAGAGGTTGCGCAGAACTTAAAGCGCAAGGGAGGTGCTGGAACCAGTGGCACCAGCAAGAGGCGTCGACACGTCATCAAAGACGCAGGGTCGAACGCGGAGGAAACTTCGACCTCCGGCGCACGGTTGAAGGCTGATGCTTCTCCGTTTCTGTAAGTGTGCACTTCCTCTCTCTCCTTTTTTTTTTTTTTTTTTTTTTTTTTTACTTGTTGTAATTTTTTTTGTTGACTGTCTTTGTTCCGTAGGGATGACGACGCGAAAGATGATGAAGTATCCTCTCCGCAGAATGAAAACAAGGGAGAGGATACCTTGGCAGCAGGTGGTGGTGAGGCGCAGCAACTTCTTGATGAGTTGGCTGCGACTACTGCCCGTCAGGCTGAGCTGGTGGCGCAGCTGAAGGGAAAGCGCATTGGGGAGAGTCGTGCTCTGGCCCAGAAGGAAGAGGAGTTGGAGGAGCTGCGCGCGCAATTGGCGGGCGTGCAGGCTGAGCTTGGGGAGTCAAGGGCGTATGGGGAGAAGATGGCTCAGGACAAGATGAGCATCTTGGCTGATCTGCTACATGCGAGGTCGTGTCTCGAGCAGATGAAGGCCAGGGCATCGTGGTCTGTGTCGTTCCTTGAGGAGAAAAGATCTGAGCATTATGCTATGCTTCAAGAATTCAAGGAAAATATGGAGAAGACGCTTGTGGCGTATGAGGAGAAGCTGCGCGCCCTTAGCATTGAGTACGACGAGGAGCTGTATCCTCATCTCATGACTGTGATTGCTGAGCGCAGGTATTTTTACACCCTTATCTTTTAGAATTGTTTTCTTCACTCCATTTTATCTTATCTTGTTACCACTTTGTGAATGCAGGTGGTTGATCAGCCATGGGCTTCGTCTGGCAGCTCTAAGTACTTTAGAGTCTGCGGAGGTGGTGGAGGCCTTTGGGAAGGTTGTCCACTGCGCGATAGCGCGTGGCCGTTCGCAGGCGATGGAGGAGCTCCGTGAGGCCAAGCTGTTGGAGAAGGACTTGGCGGAGATTCCTGGTTATAACTCAACGGCGTACGATGAGCTGGTGGAGGCGATGGCGGGGCTGAAGGTTCTTGAGCTGCCGCATATAGGGAAATTGGAGCGCGACCAAGATGACCCTATAGCTGTGCTGATGGCCGGCTTAACTTTGCAGCGCCATCTTGAGAAGAATGCGGAAGAGGAGTTAGACTATTATCTAAAACCTGATATATCGCAGCTTCAAGTCCCAGTTTTTGCGCGGCCCCGTGATATCCTCAAGCCTTTTGCTTTGGAGAAGGAAGTCCCCTTGAAGGAGGTGCTGGAGCAACATGCGCAGAGGGCTGCGGTGAAAAAGGGTATCAAGGGCAAGGCCGTGATGTGCGGTATTGGCGCTGCACACCTTCCTAGATCAGATGGTGTGGCTGTAAGTGTTCCAACCGTATCAATGCAGGATGCCATAACCTTGAGTAAGTTGAAGGAGGGAAGTTCCGCCGCTCCAGAAGAGAGCCATGATCACCGCCATAGCATATAGGTTGTTTGTGAGCTTATGTATTTTGTCCTTGTAATTTAATAAATATGGAATAAAATACATTTTGTTATGAGCTCGTAACTTAAATACACTTGCATTGTATGCTTTTATTATTTTTTTTACTAAGTCTTTTAAGTGCGTGACTTAAATATACTTGCATTGTTTGCTAAGTTTTATTTTTGACTAAGTTTTTTAAGTGCGTAACTTAAGTATACTTGCATTGTTTGCTAAGTTTTATTTTTGACCAAGTGTCTTGGCTCGTTATATTGCTAAGCTCGTACAGTGTACTTGGTATACGCGCATCCGTCGTGGGGTGCACATGTGAAACTTACTTTGACGTCTCAAGAGTAAGGCGCTTAGCAAGGATACGTGATCCAATGTTGATGGGTTTGCAACCCTCTTATTCAACGAGTAAATTAGTAGGTTAACTCATCCTCTATGCCTTCGTGGGTCTTTAAGTGGTGCATGCACGCCATGTAGGCAAAAAATATACAATAGACAATATTGACATATATGCAATAAAGTAAAAGTGCGCTATGGAGTTAGCTAGAAACCATAACATTTTATTAATACTTGCAAGTTTATTGAAAAAATGGAAAACATAATTCCTAAGAAAGAAAAGAAAGACAAACACTTATTGGGCACCGCGTAGGGTGTGAGTGTGTTTGTGTAAGGGCCGTAGCCTAAAAGTAACATCTTTTGAGATTACAGATGTTCCAAGTGCGCGCTAGGTCGTGACCTTCCATATCGCGCAACCTGTATGCGCCGTTGCCGAGCGCGTCTGTGACCTCGTAAGGTCCTTCCCATTTGGGTCCAAGTTTGCCTGTGTCTTCTGCGTGGCTTGCGTCATTGGCGCGATAAACAAAGTCCCCTGGTCGAAATGAAGTGTTCTTGACTTTTGCATCATAATACTTCTTCATTTTTGCCTTGGCCTTTGCTTCTCGTATGGCTGCGCGTTCGCGTCTCTCCTCCAGTATATCTAAGTCTATGCGCCGTTCATCGTCATTTGTCATGACGTTGACTTCTGCTGTGCGTATAGTAGGCATTCCTATCTCAGCTGGTATGACGGCTTCTGTTCCATAGACTAAGGAAAATGGCGTGTCGCCAGTACTGGTTTTGATTGTTGTGCGATGCGCCCACAAGACATGCGAGAGTTCATCTACCCATCTTCCTTTATGTCTGTCAAGGCGCGCTTTTATGCCTTCGCCTAGACTGCGATTAGCGCGCTCAACCAGGCCATTGGTTTGTGGGTGTTTGACTGAAGCAAAGTGTTGTGTGATGTTTAATTGTGTGCACCAATCTTTGAATGGGTTATCACAGAATTGTTTTCCGTTGTCTGATACGATCTCGCCTGGTAGGCCGAAGCGACAGACAATATTGTCCCAGACAAAGCGTTTTACTTGGTTTCCCGTAATGTTCACCACAGCTTTTGCTTCAATCCACTTTGTAAAATAATCTATGGCTGCGATGAGGAATTTTACTCCTCCCGCTGCGACGGGAAAAGGTCCTGCGATGTCGATACCCCATTTGTAAAATGGCCATGGTGAGGTAATTGGTGTTAGCTCGTGCTGTGGTCGGCGCGGAATAGGTCTATGTACTTGGCAGTTGCTGCACTTTCTTATTAGGTCGCGTGCGTCGCGGTGCATTGTTGGCCAATAGTATCCTGCCCTTAAAGCGCTTGCCACCACGGATCGCGGTCCTGAGTGCATACTACATGATCCAGCGTGAAGTTCGCGGAGTACATAGTCTGCTTGAAGGGGTCCAACACATCTGAGCCATGGTTGTAAGAAAGATCGCCGATAGAGTACGTTGTCGCGGAATTCGAATCGTTGCGCCGTGCGCCGTATTCTTCGAGCGTCTTTATTATCTTGGGGTAGAGTTCCCTTGCTGATAAATTCGATGATAGGTGTCATCCACGTAGGATCTTGTTCTTCTATCACCGTTGATATCTCCATATCAAGGATTGACTTGTTCTTTAAGGTTTCCACCAATACCTGTTTTGAAAGGTGTGCGAAGCTTGTAGATGCGATCTTGCTGAGTGCGTCCGCCTTTCTGTTTTCCCCTCTAGGTATTTGTTTTATTGTGAACCTATCGAAGTTTTTGATCAGAGACTTTGTCTTTTCCAGGTATTGGATCATATGGTCATCCTTGGCCTCGTATTCTCCTAACACGTGGTTAGCGACTAGCCGAGCATCTACATTTGCCTCCAGGTTGCGTACACCCATTTGAATTGCGATGCGTAGTCCGGCCAGTAGGGCTTCATATTCTGCCTCATTGTTTGTGGCTGTGAACTCGAAGCGTAGCGCATAGGTGAATTCCATACCTTCTGGGTTTGTAAGAATGAGTCCTGCGCCTGATCCATCTGCGCATGAGGATCCATCAGTGAACAGTGTCCATGGTTCCTGTAGATCCGCTTTTGCTGCAGATGTTGGGCTGTCGCCCTCTGGCTTCTCCACGATAAAATCAGCTAAAACTTGCCCTTTGATAGCAGTGCGCGGCCTGTATGAGATGTTGTACTCACTGAGCATTACACTCCATTTTTGTAAGCGTCCCGATGCATCTGGTTTAGAGATAACTTGTTTAATTGGCTGATCAGTGATTACCGCAATTGGATGCGCTTGGAAGTATCTGCGCAGTCTCTTGGCGGCGAACACTAAAGCCAAGACCAGTTTTTCCATGGCGCTGTAGTTGACCTCTGTTTTCTTTAAGGCTTTGCTTACGAAGTATATGGGTGTCTGGACGGAGTCTCTATCTGTCAATAGTACTGCGCTAACTGCTCCGTGGGTTGCTGATAAGTACATGATTAGTTCTTCCCCTTGTCGCGGTGCGACTAGTTTGGGAAGAGATGCCAGATGATGTTTGAGTTGTTGGAAAGCTTCCTCGGCTTCATTGGTCCAACGAAAGTCTCCCTTTTTTGTACACTTCGTGAGTGTTTTAAAGAGAGGAAGGGACTTGTCTGCTGACTTAGATAAGAAGCGATTCAGCCCTGCCAGCTTTCCATTCAGTGATTGGACTTCTTTGAGTGTGCGCGGGGAGGGGAGGTCAATAACAGCCTTTGTCTTCTCTGGGCATGGTTTGATTCCATCGGGTTCTATTAAGTATCCGAGGAACATGCCTTCAGTTGCGCCAAAGGTGCACTTTTTTGGGTTCAGTTTCATGTTTATCCGTCCCAACGTTCGGAATGTTTCCTCGATGTCACGCACTAACTCATCCTCTGTATGGCTTTTTATAACGAGGTCGTCCACGTAGACTTCTAAGTTACGGCCTACTTGTTTTTCGAAAGCTGTGTCCACCAGTCGTTGGTATGTCGCGCCTGCGTTCTTTAAGCCAAAAGGCATTTTTGTGTAGCAGTATACCCCTTGACTGGTGTGGAAAGCTGTTTTTTCTTCATCCTCCACTGCCATTTGGATTTGGTGGTACCCTTTATATGCGTCTAGGAAGCACTTGAAGGGGTATCCACATAAGGATTCAACCTTCCAATCAATTTCTGGCAATGGATAGCAGTCTTGCGGGCATGCTTTATTGAGGTCCGTGAAGTCCACGCACATCCTCCAGCTATCATCGCTCTTCTTTACCATGACTGGGTTAGAGAGCCAGTCGTGGTAGTACACTTCGCGCATGATGCCCGCCTCTACTAACTTGCGTACTTCTTCCAAAATAGCTTTTGCACGATCTGGAGCCTGACCGCGCTTCTTTTGTCGTATTGGAGGGTATCCTTGTCGGATTTGTAGTTTGTGCTCTGTGATAGAACGAGGCACTCCTGTCATATGCTTTGGTTCCCATGCAAAGATGTCTAGGTTCTTTTGCAAGAGTGCGCATACGGCTGCTTTACCTTTGTCAGATAAAGATCCTCCAATCGAAACTTGTTGTTCCGGATAGTCTGGATGAATAGCGACCTTTAAATTTGGCGATTTTTCCGTGCGCTGTTCTGGAATAGTATCTGCTTCAGTTGTCACTGCGATACATTCTCTTGGTGGTATCGTTGTGTTATAGAGAGTAACTACTCCTCCTTCAACTGGGAATTTAAGCATTCCGTGTGCTGTGGATGGTACTGCGCGCATGGATGATATTCCTGGTCTTCCAATTATGCCATTGTATGGTGAGGGAGACTTGATTACCATAAAATTTATCCATGCCGCGGTTGAGTGTTGCTCATCTCCTACGACCACCAATAAGCGTAACTGCCCCATGGGCCAGATCTTTTCTCCTGTAAATCCTGTTAGTGACATTGTAGCTGGTATCAACTGACTTTGGATTTCAGGTCGCAGCCTTTTGAAGCAGTGATCATACATGATGTCTGCGGATGCTCCTCCATCAATATACATGCGGTGGATGTCGTGTCCTCCTGCATGTATTTCAATGGTCAGGGGTTCCACGACTGCGTTGTCCGCAGCGATTGTAGGGAAGGATATCTCTTTTTCTGGAGAGAATTTTTGGCTGACTTTTTGCTTTATTTTGCGCTGCCATGATTGTATCATGTATATAGTATCAGCCTTTTCCTTTGGGGGTTCTTTCTTGCCTCCATTTCTCTGTCTATCTTTTCCTTCCTTGATGTTTTTTACGAGATGGTCCATCCTTCCTTCTCTCACTAATTTTTCGATTAGTTGTTTCAGTTGGACGCACTCGTTAGTTGTATGGCCCTTTTGGCCGTGGTACTCGCAGTATCCACTACCTTGGCGTTTTTCTTCTGCCGTTTTAATTGGTGGTGGTCTTGGGAAGTTCGCACCTTCTGTTGCAAATATCTCCCTTGGAGTTTTAGTGAGAGGAGTATATTTGTCGTTGTCTCTTCCACTGCGGTAGTTCCTGCCGCGGTTATTGTTTTGATCATTGGATTGTCTCCGCGGCTGTTCTTGTTGTCTATAGTTTGAATATCCTTTCTTGCTATCCGCAGCAGCTGCTTCTCCTTGTATAAAGGATCTGGTGCGTTTTGTGAGTTCATCGAAAGACTGTGGAACTCTATCATTGAGCTTTCGGATGAGTTCTGGATTATTAATTCCATTCATGAACCCCGAAATTTTTAGTATTTCGGGACATGCTTTGACCTGTATGCACTCATCCTTGAAGCGCTCCATGAAGGCGCTGGTTGATTCTCCTTGGCGTTGCTTCACCCTTGCCAATTCCACAGGATTTTTAGCGCACTTCTTTCGCTGGGTGAAGTTGTGGCGGAATGCTTTTCGCAATTCCTCAAAGCCACCTATACTCCTACGTGGGAGTTTGCTAAACCATGTGCGCGCGTTCCCTACTAATGTGGAATTAAACATATGACACCACACAGGCTGTGGCCAATTTTCGATAGTTGCGGCGGACTCGAAAATTTTGAGATGGTCGTCCGGGTCACCTGTTCCATCATATGTCTTCACATTAGCGGGCATGCGTCTGCGCCTGTCGTCTGAGTAATCACTTATACGACGTGTGAACGCATCAATTTTATGGCGTCGCCATGGGAGAGACATATCCTCGTTCTCTTCCTCGCGACGTCGTCCTTTTGATTTCCAGTGACCTGTTTCTTTATCCTCGTTGTCCGAGGAATCGCTGGAGGAAGGATAATCTCTCCGTCGGCGTTTGCGCCTGCTCCTTTCAGAAGAGGAGCCTGAGGGATCTCTGCTTGGGGATCTTCTTCTCCCCAACCTGTCTTGGATCCTCCTACTTCTGGGATTGGAGGATCCTTGACTCGGCGAATGCTGAGGACCTAATCGGTCGTGTATTCCCCGACTGCCAAGTCTGGAATGAACATTGGTGCGCCTACCGCTGTCTCCAGAATTTTGTGAGCCAGACACCGTACCCAACCTGTCATGGACATTGGTACGTTCTGTACGTCTTCCTCGTGGGTGACGTGGTGGTGTTAGTTCACGTTCTGGCCCGAAATTAAGTCGGGTTTGCAGATCCGTACCGGCTCTTCTTGCCGCTTCTTCCTGCATGAGGGCAGTTAGGGTTTCATAGTTTTGGGACACGAAATTTCCCAAAGTTAAATCGGGTACGTCCTCAGTCGTTGTAAGGATCTCTGCCTCAGTATGGGGCGCCCGGTTTCGTTCAGGCGCGCCTGGCGGCACAGTGTTGTTCACTACGGGTGCAGCCTGATGAGGAGTGGTGAAGAGGGTGCGCTGGAGTTCCTCAGCGTTTGGGACCACTGACGAGATTAAAGGTAGTTCCATTGTTGGAATAGGCTGGGTTGTTCCCGCCTCCTGGTGATCAGGTGCGCTGGTTGTCCCAGCAACCTGCTTAGAGGTCGAATCTTGTCGATTCTTCTTCTGATGATCACGTTTTTCTGACTGCGGAGTCCGCTGGCCCGAATTCTTGTGTTTCGTCATTCTAGTTCGTTGTAGGGTCCCACGGATGGCGCCACTTGTTGATACAAAAGTTGGGCGTACCTGGTTGTTGGGCTTTGCTCTTATATCAATTGGATCCTTAGCACTTTGTTACCTGCGTACTAAGAAAAGAGAATAACACCGTTAGACTTATCGAGGGATTGTCTCCCCCGATTAGACTCCGGCGTGAGAGTAAGTAATCGAATTTAGGTTTTGGTTTAAGAGTTTTAGGGATTCCGTGAATCGTACCTTGAATGAGAATCGTATGATTCTATATATAGGGGCTAAGAAACCGTGTTTCTTGCTCCTTACTCTTCGCACGCATGGTGCTTATCCGAGGTAAGGATATCTATTCCTTGAATAGATGATCCTTATCGGATATCCGGTGAGTTAGATTAGGCCTTTGGGCTTCGTGAGCCCAAGCGTTGATACCACGGCCCATACCATTTGTCATGGTAGCCCATTCGTGATGGACTTAGGTGTAAGTAATGTCTATCATTTGGGCTTGCGGCCCAAATATAGGCTATACGTCATCACACACACACACACGTTTTCTGTATATTACATTGTGGAAGACATATAAAACATATTCCCTGTATCTCTTTATATACTAGAGATACTAGGGTTACAAGGAATAAACTAGAATAATAAAAGATATGCTGTAATCTTTTTCTTTCTTTGCAAGTTTCTTCCTTTGTCTCCATAAGTCCTTCATCTTTCATATTTGTCAATATCAACTCAAAGTATAATTCCTAACACCTGTGGACCCCACTTGAAATCACCACAGAAATCTGTCCCACTTTTCAGTCCAGAAATAATAAGCAAGTGCTTATTGATTAGCTTATAGCAATTCAGTGGTCCCATTGTGCTTCTCTCTGCTTAAACATGTTCACATAAGCTAATTGTATCAGTTTTCACCATTGTGGGTCCCACTCAAAGCCATTTTAGCTTCTTTCCAAATCTGGTCAACCAAAGTCAACTGTTGACCATATTAGCTTATATTGTGCTTATTTTTGATTTCCAAAAAGTTTGTTTTTACAAAAAGTGTTTGTTTTTAAGTATAAAATAGGTTTGTAAAAGAAAAATCAAGAAAAACAAATTTAAAATTAAGTGATAGTTTCTATTTAATGTAATTTAATTTTAATTTTCATTTTTAAATTTTTATTAAGTACTTGTCATTTTTATATTTTTATTAAATTACTCTTATATTAAAGTATTTATAATAATTTTTCAGATTTTTATTTTGTCCTTTAGTATTTATTAGAATTAATATTAGTTTTATTAATTATTAATTAATATTAAGTTTAAAATAGCATAATTAGTTTTTATAAGGTAAAACCTAGTTTTTATATTTTTTTATAGCTTTTATATGTTGTAAAATATTTTTAGAAATTTTCTTAGAATTTTTACTGTTCATTTAGTAATTTTCTTAATTTAAAATAGTTTAATTAGATAAATAGTAATTAATTAGTAATTAATTAATAGAAAAACCACAAAAAGACAAAAAGACTTATTTTTATTTTTAAAACTTGTTTTTAGTTATTTTATAATTTTAGAAATTTTATTTTCACCTTTTTAGTATTTAATTAATATTGTATTATATTTAAGTTGTTTAAATATTAATAATAAGTATTAATTAGTTTTTATTTAATATTAAATAATTAAATAGTGTAAAAAGTAATTTTAATTTTCTAAAAAGTTTCTTTTATTATTAGGATTGTAAAAATGTGATTTTCACTTTTGTAAGTATTTTATTTTGTTAAAACTCGCGTTTTATTTCGTACGTCTACGTTTATTTAAACGTAACGTACGCGGTTTTAAGTCTTAAACGTTTCTGGGTTTTCAAACTTTCCCGTCTTATTCATATAGCTTCTTTAAGCTATTTCATTATAGATTCCTTAGTTCAATCACACTCAAACCCCTTTTTCATCCAAATTCACCCGATCACGAAACCGTTTTGTTTACAATTCACACCTCGTCGGGACATACGACCCGGGGAAACCTTATACTTCCGCGGAGCATTGACTCTAGGCTGTTTGACTTTATTGACCATTCCTTGGTCAATATAAGTTAGGTGGTTTAGGCTCAATCAACTTTTGGCGCCGCTGCCGGGGAGGTTGTGCGCATTTATCTAAACGGTTTTTCTGATTAGTGTCTTTGGAATTCGTTCCATTGTACAGTTATCCATCCCTTGTTCATATTTTCCTATTTTCAAAACAAAACCATTCACGAAAACTTTTTTAATCAAGTTTTCAACGAACACAAAAACACAAAAACATTTTTCTTATCATTTGTACAAAATGTATTTTCAAAAATCCAAAAACATTCTCCTTTACCCTTTCACATCTTTGATTCTTCATCCCTACCCCTCCCTAGACTTTTGATTCTTTCTATGTCTCATCCACACTTTCTGGTTTGCCAGTGGTGTGGTAATCCTCATAATGGTGGCAATTGCCCTAGCTGTGGCATGGTAGAGTCGGGAAACGGGTCTGTCTATAACCAGAATCCCTATTCCTACCATGACACACCTGATTCATTCCATCAGTTACCACACCATGAGACTCAACAGTTTTACTGTTGTGAGTACTGTGGTGGTTCACATTACAGTTCCGATTGTCAATCGAGAAACACGCTTGTCTATGAGCAGTATCTTGGTAACAATTATAACTCTATCACACACCACCCACAATCACATCAGTTTTACTGTTGTGATTATTGTGGAGGTCCACAATCTAGCTCGGATTGTCAAACAAGGAATCCATTTCCTTGTAACAATTACGACTCTTCGTTTTCAGACCCACCTCCACAGTACGATATGATTCACACAACTCCTCAAGAAACCGAGCAAAACCTTTTACTAAAGGCTCTTGATATTTTAAAAGAACTTAAGGAGGAGTTGGTTACTACACCGTTTCAAGACTCTCGTGAGAAATCTATGGCAGAATTACTTGCTGAAGAACGAGAGGCTAAAAACGAATTGAGCGGGGAAGAATTACTTGTCTTAGAACAAGCAGCTATAACACGTGCCAAATTTCGTCAAGCTGCTCTTCTAGACTGTGATGATGATAGTGATATTGAAGACACCCTTGATATCCTTCAATTTTATAAGGGTTCGTCAGATTCATCACTTGTGATTCCTTCCATTGAAAATCAGGGAGAAAATAATGAGACGGAGAAATTACTAGCCGTTGAACAAATGGAACTTGAAAATTCCATGAATGCTAGCTCCTCTCATCTCCCTCAGTCTGTTGTTATCACACCCGAAGTTCACACTCACTCTCTAAACATGGGGGATGAGCATCTTTGCACTATTCCTAATAAGGAATCGGACGAATTAATAAAGTCTAGTGTTGAGATCCTTGTCCCAATCCCGAGAGAGTCACAGGGGACTTTTGATCTTATGTGTGATATTCCTTCCAACCCTAATAATCCAAATGATCAAATTGAGACTGTCTCTGATTCCAGTGATGATTGTTTATCTTATGGAGACATTGAATTTATTGATGCATCACTTCTCCACTCTGATGTTGACTTTCTTCTTGAAGAGTTCGCTGATGAACTCTCTCATATGGATCCCATCCCACCAAGGGATGAAAATGAAGTCTTTGACTTTGATGCGGATTTGAGAGAGTTAGAATTCTTACTTACTCGTGATCCTTCGATTGAACTTACTCAGATCAATCCACTTACTCCGGAAAGTGAAAATGATCTGGACGAATTCGAGGCTTTTCTTACTGAAGATAGTTCAATTTCATATGAAGTTGATGATAATTATCTTGATCCTGAGGGGGACATTCTTTTTCTAGAGACTTTGTTAAATGAGGATTCATTCCCCCCTCTCCCACCCAAACAACTTCATAATGAGGAAATCAAATCAGTTGAGGAAACTGATAAATTTCCTGAGATCAAGCTTAAGGACTTGCCTCCTCCACTTGAATATACATTTCTTGAGGAGGAAGTTCTTATCTTAATTGCTATTCAGATCTCTCTTCTTTCCTTCACCTACCAGGTGATTTCTCCTCTTCTTCACTCCTTCAGGAGTGAGGACACTATATTTGATCCCGGCATTTTCATGTATCATTATCTTGATCCGGATACTTATCTCATCGGTGTGGAACTTTCACGTGCTTCATATGTTTGTCCAAACATTTTGAATGAAAGTCCGATTGAGATCATTTCTTCCACATCATGTTTCCCCAAGGACAAATGAATTCGGGGTCGAGTCAAGCTATCGACTCGGTAAACAAAAACAGTAGCACGCTTATAGGGTTTTCACCCTAAGTGTGGGGGAGTCCCCCATGCTATGCTTACAAATGAGTGAAAAAAAACAAAATGGTTTTTCCACGCTTAGCTTGTAATGTTGCCCTTTTACGTTCAAAATGTCGGCATAATAGCCGGGATTTTGAATATTGAGGACAATATTCATGCTAAGTGTGTGGGGGGGGGGGGGGGTATTCGCTATTCTAGCGAATTTTATCACATTTTACTATATAATACCCCCGTTTTAGCCAAAATTTCAAAAATTTTCAAAAATTTTTCACTGGTGCTTCAAAATTTTTGGTAATCAGTCCGCCTTGTCTAACCGACAAAAGGGATTGGCTAGTCCAGGAGCAAACGGCTCTTGGTAAAGACATATCAAATCCGTTTACGGCTTGCAATTTGCCCAAAATTGTATGGTTCCTCAACTCCCCGAAAACAAATGAGTTGGCTAGCCCGCAAGATTATGGCTTGTGGTAAAGGCCGTGGAAAATCCATAATTGGTAATCAGCTCACCAAGATGTTGACTATTCCATCAAGATCTGGCTAGTCCAGAAGCAAACGGCTTTTGGTAAAGACTACTCAAATCCGTTGACAGCTGGTGGTTTGCTCAAAATCACACGGTTATCAGGTGTGCCACAGTTCTTACACCTGGCTACTCCAGAAGTAATGGCTTTTGGTAAAGAGTTTAAAATCCATTAAGTTTTTCTCAAAATATTGCTAGGGACTAGCAATAGTTTAGTGTGGGGGATTGATGAGTGTGTAAATACTCATCATTTTTGTCTTATATGAACTGCCAAAACATCCAAAAACACCCAATAATGCATCAAAATACTGAAATTATCTCAAAAGTGTGTTTTATATGTTTTAGATGCAAAACGTTTAAAAACAAATGAAAAACGAACAAAGTTTGCACAATTGGCAGTTTCAGTCCCTCAAGTTTCAAATATTGACAAAACTAGTCCCTGACGTTTTAAAACGAAAGAAAAGTCAACCCAAAGTTTTTAAAAGTAAAAATTATTAAAATAAGTCCTTGGGTGAAAAAGTTTGAGAAAATTACACTTTTACCCCTCAAAATCCAAAATTGACATAAATGGTCCCTGGAATTTCAGAAAATGGCAGATTTGGTCCTTGGTGGGGAATTTTTGGAAGAAAAGTTATTTTTGGTCCTTAGAAACTCAAAAGTAATCACATGTGATCCCTGGGTGAAAAGTTTGAGGAATTTACAAAATTGGTCCCTGAAGTTTCATAAATGGCAAAACAAGTCCCCCGGGTTTTCAAAAATGGAAAATTACCTTTTATAACCCTTATACTATTCAGATTTGTCATGATTAACCCTTGGGACAATTTTAGGAAATTGGCATAACACACCCCTCAAGTTTCATTAATTACGAAATTGGTCCTTGTGATTTAGTTAAAATACCAAACGACCCTTGTTTATTATCTATACCAAACAAGCCAAAACCCAACAACCCACCAAGCCCACTAAACCAAATCCAGCCCATCCTACCCAAGCCCACCCCCGGTCAAAGCCGGTCAAACCCCAAAACCTTACAACCCGTTTTATTTAATCCCTTGGTCAAACCCAAGGTTGACCTCCCATCCTCACCACTTGACTGCTAAACCTGCAACACCCTGCCAACACTCTTTCCCCCCCATCACTCCAACTCAACCCCTACACACTTCCACCCCCCTCCAAACACTAGAAACCAAAAACTCACAACCCCAACAAGTTATCAGACCCACACCCTGCCAAATAACTTTTCCCGCCAAAAAAGAAATTCGAAGGCCAGGATCAAAACTAATGCATCCTATGGTCCAAATTAAAGTGGGAATGAGAGAGAATGAAGCTTCAGTCCATATAAGTCAAGAAAGATAGAAGAAGCGAGAGTAGTTAATTTTTCAGTTGTAGTTTAGTTTTAAGTTATGTTTTTCATGTAATTTTCATTCCCAACTCTAATGTTGTAATCTGTTTTCTATTTGAATAAAGTTGCTTTTAGTTTATATAAATTTCCATTTTCAAATTCAAGTCTCAGTTTCCTCATAAATACAAAAAGGGAAAATATAACAAGAAATAAATGGAAATAAGTTAAGAATAAAAGAAGCAGAGGAGTTAAGCTTGGTTTGGAATCTGGTTTAGTGCTCATGGGAGCTTATGTTCATAGTTGGTTCTTGGTTCTCAGTTTATAGCTTGGATACAATTGTAAGCTCATTTTCCAAATTTTGCAATATTTTGTATGAGTACTAATTGCTTGCTAAAATCTGTGTTTTTATGTCTCTTAGGTGTAGTTAAGTAATATTATTGCTTATTAGTTGGTACTTGTTCAACATATTTCATTATGCACACCTTTCATAGTTTCACTGTTAACATAAGCTTCAAATTGATCCATGATTAGTTAATGTTAATATTGATGCATCTGTGTTAAAAGAAGTTCACTACATCATAATTTAACATTGTGAACCTGTTTCATGGCTTGAATCAGTCTATGGTTTTGGAAATTTCAAAACAGGCCTTTATAGGGAGTGTTTGGTTCATGCTTTTCATCTGAGTCTATGACAGTTGTGTTTTTGTTTAGTAGTCAATCATGCTAGTTTAGGTCCTAATGGTTCATTTAAGTAATAAAATCTAGTGGTCATTTGTTCAAAAGTCAATTTCATCTTTAATACTCTTATATGTTTAACTGTGTAGTAATTAGGGTAGTATAATCATCACTACAGTTGTTAAACTAGTTAACCTAGCTTAATCTAGTTTCATTTTATGTTTTCACATCATTTTTAGCAATCTAGGGCTGCTTGAAATCCAAGAAAGTCAAAAATCTCATCACAAGTAGAAAAGTCAAAATCTGTCTCAGTTATTTTGAGCCAACTTTGGAGGTCTGCAAATTGATGGATACTAGGTTCTAAGGTCTAATATTTTACAAGCTAAATCTCTACCACCTTGTTGATTTTTGAGGTTTTTCCTAGATTTTTGCCATTTTTTATCTGGGCCCCACAAGCCCTCAAAGAGACTTGCAGGGCAACCTCTGCTGTCTCAGCAGTAGCAGTCCCAAACACCACCATTGGTGGTGGTTTTCTGGCCACCATGGTGGTCCACCACCTTCACATATTGATTCCCCCAACCCCCCTCCTGGTAGACTTGTGGTTTTTACCCAAGCTTTGACCTCAAGGCCTGTGGACCCCACTTGAAATCACCACAGAAATCTGTCCCACTTTTGAGTCCAGAAATAATAAGCAAGTGCTTATTGATTAGCTTATAGCAATTCAGTGGTCCCATTGTGCTTCTCTCTGCTTAAACATGTTCACATAAGCTAATTGTATCAGTTTTCACCATTGTGGGTCCCACTCAAAGCCATTTTAGCTTATTTCTAAATCTGGTCAACCAAAGTCAACTGTTGACCATATTAGCTTATATTGTGCTTATTTTTTATTTCCAAAAAGTTTTTTTTTACAAAAAGTGTTTGTTTTTAAGTATAAAATAGGTTTGTAAAAGAAAAATCAAGAAAAACAAATTTAAAATTAAGTGATAGTTTCTATTTAATGTAATTTAATTTTAATTTTCATTTTTAAATTTTTATTAAGTACTTGTCATTTTTATATTTTTATTAAATTACTCTTATATTAAAGTATTTATAATAATTTTTTCAGATTTTTATTTTGTCCTTTAGTATTTATTAGAATTAATATTAGTTTTATTAATTATTAATTAATATTAAGTTTAAAATAGCATAATTAGTTTTTATAAGGTAAAACCTAGTTTTTATATTTTTTATAGCTTTTATATGTTGTAAAATATTTTTATAAATTTTCTTAGAATTTTTACTGTTCATTTAGTAATTTTCTTAATTTAAAATAGTTTAATTAGATAAATAGTAATTAATTAGTAATTAATTAATAGAAAAACCACAAAAAGACTTATTTTTATTTTTAAAACTTGTTTTTAGTTATTTTATAATTTTAGAAATTTTATTTTCACCTTTTTAGTATTTAATTAATATTGTATTATATTTAAGTTGTTTAAATATTAATAATAAGTATTAATTAGTTTTTATTTAATATTAAATAATTAAATAGTGTAAAAAGTAATTTTAATTTTCTAAAAAGTTTCTTTTATTATTAGGATTGTAAAAATGTGATTTTCACTTTTGTAAGTATTTTATTTTGTTAAAACTCGCGTTTTATTTCGTACGTCTACGTTTATTTAAACGTAACGTACGCGGTTTTAAGTCTTAAACGTTTCTGGGTTTTCAAACTTTCCCGTCTTATTCATATAGCTTCTTTAAGCTATTTCATTATTGATTCCTTAGTTCAATCACACTCAAACCCCTTTTTCAACCAAATTCACCCGATCACGAAACCGTTTTGTTTACAATTCACACCTCGTCGGGACATACGACCCGGGGAAACCTTATACTTTCGCGGAGCATTGACTCTAGGCTGTTTGACTTTATTGACCATTCCTTGGTCAATATAAGTTAGGTGGTTTAGGCTCAATCAGCTGCTCGGACCTTCTAACCCGCAATTGACTAGTGTGATGATACTAGTTATCTTTTGTACTACTATACTGATTAGACTCATTTAGTAAATGTTATGAAATCCATGTAATAACTAGCGATAGTAAAAACGTTGTAATTACTAAACTGAAAGTATCAGTTAGTAAATTTTGAAGAAGCTTGTAATAGGTTTCGATTTTGTAAATCAACCAACGTTGTACGAATAAAACTCTTGTTTTATACTATCATGTGTTATGCCTTTAAATCTTCAACATAAGTATTCTATCATTTCCCATAAAAAATCATGCACTATGTTGTACAACGTGTATGTCATCCCTAGTAATGGGAGTTTTATGACTTAAGAATATTTACTGTTCAATAAACAACTCTTTGTGATAATTCTCATCTATGGTACTTTCTATCTCCAAACCAATTTGATTGTTTAGTAGACTATTACCATTCTATAAGATTTACCCAGTTATCTTATAAACCATTCAACAAATTTTACTTCAAGCTATTTTGTTATCACTTTATTGTTTCACACCATTTTTCTCCAAGATATTCTATCACCATCTTAGAAAAATCACTTCGTTGATACCACCCTATAAATCAATATCATGCCTTCATTTCCAACTTTCATCACAAACCACTAAATCTCAACATACCAAAATGAAGAACACAAACCTTCTTAACCTTCTCACCATCATCATCTTCACAACCCTTAATCCCACAAGCTCACTTTCTGATCTTGATGCACTTTTAAAGCTCAAATCACCCTTAGTTACACCGTAAGCACCCTCATCAGCTTTACAAAATTGAATACCATCTAAAACTTTTAAGAAACACAATACTACGTAACTAAACCGAACATCACATTATCGGTCCTAAATTATACATAGCCTGATCACCTATGTCTAATTCAGGAGGGATCATGTTATGCTGGGAGCAGTCACCTGTATGTTTTCTTAAAAACGAACTTCTCACTTATAATCTTAAAACAAATTTCGTGTGAAATTCATGAAGTATTCATCTGATAGAGTACGACAATTAATCACTCTTACTCTACCTTTCCCACATAAAAGTAAACCTCATCCTACGCCATACCCTGAGCCGAAAGGAACGGGTTAAACCACTACGAGTCCGAGCCTTAGTTTTAACCATAAATTCAAACTTTCCTGCTCAAATCCTTCACGTTCAAACTGAGGCAGTGAAAGAAGACATCCAAAAGGAAAAGTTGGACGGCATGATACAGAAGGAAATTCGAAACCCGTTCAGATGGAACTCTATGCTTCCAAGGTCGAAGTTGGTTACTACTTTATGGTGGCCTACGAGACTTGATCATGCATGAATCACGCAAGTCTAAATACTCCATACATCCTGGATCTGATAAGATGTATCATGATCTTAAGTTACTCTATTGGTGGTCGAACATGAAGGCCGATATTGCAACATACGTTAGCAAATATCTTACATGCTCCAAAGTAAAAGCCGAATATCAAAAACCATCCGGTCCATTGCAACAACCAGAGAAATGGGAAAGAATTACTATGGACTTCATTTCCAAGCTCCCAAAGACATCAAGCGGTTATGACTCCATTTGGGTCATAGTTGATCGTCTCACAAAATCCGCACATTTTATACCAATCAAAGAGACTTACAAAAAGGAGCAACTAACTCGACTGTACGTCAAAGAAATAGTCTCAAGACATGGTGCACCGATATCCATCATATCCGACAGAGATGGTAGATTTACTTCAATTTCTGGCAGTCACTCCAGGACACCTTTGGAACAAATCTAGACATGAGTACAACGTATCATCCTCAGACCGATGGTCAGAGTGAACGAGACATTCAAACACTTGAAGACATGCTTCGAGCTTGTATAATAGACTTTGGAAAAGGATGGGATACTCATCTACCATTAGTCGAATTTTCCTACAACAACAGCTATCATACAAGTATTAAAGCAGCTCCATTTGAAGCCCTTTGCGGTCGAAAGTGTCGTTCACCTACTTGTTGAGCTGAAATGGGAGAAGTTCAACTCACTGGTCCAGAACTCATCCGTGAAACAACGGATAAGATTGTACAAATCAGAAGTCGACTACAAGCCGCAAGAGATCGACAGAAAAGTTATGCCGACACACGACGCAGACCCCTAGAATTCCAAGTCGGAGATAGGGTTATGCTAAAAGTATCGCCTTGGAAAGGCTTGATACGATTCGGTAAACGAGGAAAACTAAACCCAAGATACATCGGACCATTTAAAATCCTAGCCAGGGTTGGCCTTGTGGCGTACAGACTTGAGCTTCCATCAGAACTCAGTAGTGTACACCCCACTTTCCATGTATCTAACCTAAAGAAATGCTTGTCAGATGAATCACTCGTGATTTCACTCGATGAAATTCAACTCAATGACGATCTTCAATTTATCGAGGAACCCGTAGAAATCATGGACCGAGAGGTCAAACAACTCAAGCAAAGCCGTATTCCAATTGTCAAAGTTTGTTGGAACTCACGACATGGTCCTGAATACACATGGAAACGAGAGGACCAGATACGTAAGAAATACCCACATCTTTTTAGCAACAAAGTTTCTACTCCCAACGCAAATTGATCACCGGGACAGAGCTCTCATATGGGGTGGAGACTGTAACAATTCGAAATTTCAGGTTAATTACTATTCCCGGAAAATTTACTATTCACTTTTACTATTCATGCTTACTATTCATTTTTCCCGAAAGTTGATTTTTATTTGATATTATCGAGTGATAAATCATTTCCATGGCAAATTAAATGTTTGACATTCGTCAGATCATTTTCGTGAAAGTTATTAAGGAATTACACGTTTTAGGGTAAAACGTCATTCAGAAATTCTACGCACAACGAAACTCGACCACGTTAAGTGACCCCGCATCGGAAAAATGTTTGACACACTCATGATTTATTTGAGAATAAATCATGACTGAGAAAAAACATGACCAAAAATAAACCTCGGCCGTGAAAAAAACTGGAATTTTCAGTTTCAAGCGTTTTTACTCAGCCGTAACCTTAGCCTATACCTGCACCGCATTTCTAAGACGATTTGAGTTTTCAACTTATTAGAAAAAGTCAACATATTTTTCCCTCCTCCTTTGACCAAAAATCATTCCTTGATTTTTAGGCTTACGGTTTGATGTCTAAAAGACGTTTAATATCAACCGACGCTAGACTGAGCCCAGTCTAGACATTATAAGTCATTTTAAATCATTTATATCCTATTAGAAAAGTAACATTTTACTTTTCTCAATTTTACGCAATATTCGTACATTTTACGTATTACGTGTTTTAAACCCGTGTTTCCAGTTTTAGCAGGGTTTTACCACCCAAATGGAACCTACCACTCATTTTATATTTTATTATGGAGTATTTTAACAAGTTTAATCATTCTTCCAAGTTTCGTATTTTTACGATACCCGGTTTAACGTATTATGGCTTAATCGTTTACGGTCAGCATTTTACGGAGTCAAAACTAACTACATAAGCTTGGATAAGATCATCACAAACCAATACTTCCTCCCCAAGCTTGGCAAACCGCCACTAGGGGGGATTCACACTAGGTGGCTTAATCTCATGCTTTAGGCCTTAAGATGTTAACATGTGTTAACCTTGGTGAGCAAGTGTTGACAAGTCAATGAAATGTAACCTCCTCAAGCTCCTATAAAGCCCTTTCTCCTCTCTTGTTGCCGCCCCATATCCACCACACCAACACCATCTTCTTAGCAAAATTTACTCCAAGTTTCATGCAAGATTCAAGTGCTATAACAACACATAAACACTAGTTTGGTTTTGATTCATCAAAACTACTTCCAATCTTTAGAACTTTGGTGATTTCTCTTGAGTTTGAATCTACTCAAGTCACCTCAACTTTCATCATCTCTCTTTCAAGATTACAAGAGTAGAAAGATTGCATGAAGTGAAGTGGGTTGAAGCAAGTCTATCAAAGTCCTATCCTTACTAGTTACTTCCTTTCTTTATTTGAAAGCCAAAAGTTGTAAGCCAAACCCTAACATGCTTCTTGTTAAATAATCATGTTCATGTTATTTACATATTATTCTTGCTATATTATGTCTTGTATTCATGTCCATGATGTATAAAAATGAGCAAAACAAGTTATTGTATATGATTGTTAAAATAAGTTATTAAAACAAGTAAACTAGTGACTTTCTTGGTAAGACCTGATCAAAATGGTAAAATTATGATATTGGATCATTACAAATTGTAGTATAGGACCTAACAAGGAAACCGTAGCAATTTGAACCACCTAAAACGAGTATACGAGTCAAAAGTTATGACCATTTGAAGTTACCAAAACTTTGCGGCAAAGCTGCCAAATACCTTCTGTTACAGAAACCTTAAACACGCAAAAAGAGGCCTTTCTGGTCCGTTTCATGAAAAAGTTAAAGCACGAAAGTTGTCCGGAATCACGTTTTCTTCAAAAACTCAAGAGCACGTCTCCAGAAAATCAATAACGAATGAGATATTTCTCAGTTTTTTAACAGCTATTTACATATATATAAGTCACTATATATTGGTTATGTTTTAAAAGGAACAAGAGGTCTTATGACCTATAATCAAGACCACAACCATGGCTAGAGCCAAGGTTGAGTCTCATGACCATTGAACAAGGACCAAAGGTCATGGCAAGGCCATGACTAAATGACCATACAAGCTTACTTAGGCGTAAACATGAAACAAGGAATTGGCGATAACTTAAACAAGCAATTTGGATCTACTTCACTTAAAAGAACCATGAGATAATACAAAGAAAAATGGTCGTACAAGACTTATGAAACTTACCTTAATAACAATCTTCATGTAAGAATAAACTTTCCTAAGTTTATTCAAATATCGGACATGTAACTTTTCGGATCGAAACTTATATCTATATATTTTATCAACTACTACAATAGTAGGGAGCCTCATGTGAGGAGTTCATTATGTAAGCCGTCGAGATGAGTTGTGGATTTACGAATTAAAGTGTCCTGGCTCCTCGAACGCTTACTAACATGACTTCTGAATTATGTCGGCCCGAACGGTAGTAAACGATATATAAAACATACATGTTTCATGAATCTTTTCTTTCAAAGACTTACAATATACATCACACCACATCATGGACTAGATGCAAGATATATATATAGGCACTTATTCATATTCTTTACTCAAATCCTAAGTCGCAACATTCTATTATAGTTTGCTCGTAGAAACCTTCACGATTCAACCGTTACATTCATTACTTGCTATCTTACTTAAGGTGAGTTCATAGCCCCACTTTACATTACTTCAATGTTTTACAAACCCTTGGGGGGAATACATGCTATTTTTAACCGAGCACAATGTTTTTAAATTGTATGCTTGCCTGATTGTTTTATTATCACTAAGTACCAGCCTTGCTAAACCGAGATCCCTTATTATGAACCATTTAATCACTAGCAATAGTGAGCGCGAATATTGTGAATAGGCCTATTGGGATTGACGAATCCCATTTGTATTGACTAAGTTCAAACAAATGCACTAATATTTGAGATTTAGGTATGTTAGCAAAGTACCTACCGGGATAAATCTGTCGATCGATATTGGTACACGTTAACGTTTTGGTGTCATAAGCTTAGTGTATAATACATTTTATGGGCGTATAATAACGTAGCTTGCCTGTTTTGTTTTCCAAACATTGGTGTGAGTCTATAGCTCACACTACCAACATATTGTGTTCAAACATTAAACAAACTCTATGAATATCACTCAACCTTTGTGTTGACCTCTCAAGCATGTATTTCAGGTTCATGACGATCAAGGATGGCACGGAAGGGCACGGATACTCAAGAGGGCTATAAATTTTATTATCATTCAAAAACTCATTTAATGTAAATTGTAAACATGAAACCATTTGGGATCTCATTTTGTAATCTCTGATATTTATATAACTTGAATGATAAATCTTTTAAAATGACTCAATTAGAGTTCGTTTTCTATTATTGTGACTATTGTGCCGTCGAGTAACACCCAGTGTGAACTCCACTGCAACCATGAATTGGGAGTGTTACAGATTGGTACCAGAGCCATGGTTATAGAGAAACGGGTCTAAGTGAGACCTAAACTATAACTACAATCACAAGCAAAAACATTTTATAGCCTTCCGCTCTCCGTGTCTTCCATCCTCCAGACGATTATGGACTTAGTAAGCATGTTATGCTACACAAACATACTAGTATATTCATATATACCCATTTTGAGCATTTCCCCGTAGACATTTTTATGATACACACTTCTCACATTTTGAGCACTTCCCATAAACATTGAATTGTTCTAACATAGAAATTCTTTTCATAGAAATCATGTGAGTACCCACTTCTCCCGATTATATGCCCACTCTACCTAATAACTTCCAAGTCTTACCACCCTCACCCGAATTCGGATTTGACTTCGTAAATGCCTTCGCTTCTGATGACGAAGAAGAACCCTTCGAAGATTCAACCGACGAAGAAGAGGATGAACCAATGCCAGCTAATTTTGCGATGAATATTTCTAATTATTTTGAACAAAATTGGGTTGAGGCAGACTCCGAGGAGGATAATGAGTATGAATATGTACTAGAGCCATTACCACCACTTCCCTTTGATATCCCTACATGTGATGATTTGGATCCTCGACCACCATTGATCCAACAAGAAAGTCAACATGAAAACTACAGCTTCTCAAACTTCATCGACTCGTACTTCTATGACACACTAAACCAAGAAGTTGCCGATCAATCAGAGCTGCTCGGACCTTCTAACCCGCAATTGACTAGTGTGATGATACTAGTTATCTTTTGTACTACTATACTGATTAGACTCATTTAGTAAATGTTATGAAATCCATGTAATAACTAGCGTTAGTAAAAACGTTGTAATTACTAAACTGAAAGTATCAGTTAGTAAATTTTGAAGAAGCTTGTAATAGGTTTCGATTTTGTAAATCAACCAACGTTGTACGAATAAAACTCTTGTTTTATACTATCATGTGTTATGCCTTTAAATCTTCAACATAAGTATTCTATCATTTCCCATAAAAAATCATGCACTATGTTGTACAACGTGTATGTCATCCCTAGTAATGGGAGTTTTATGACTTAAGAATATTTACTGTTCAATAAACAACTCTTTGTGATAATTCTCATCTATGGTACTTTCTATCTCCAAACCAATTTGATTGTTTAGTAGACTATTACCATTCTATAAGATTTACCCAGTTATCTTATAAACCATTCAACAAATTTTACTTCAAGCTATTTTGTTATCACTTTATTGTTTCACACCATTTTTCTCCAAGATATTCTATCACCATCTTAGAAAAATCACTTCGTTGATACCACCCTATAAATCAATATCATGCCTTCATTTCCAACTTTCATCACAAACCACTAAATCTCAACATACCAAAATGAAGAACACAAACCTTCTTAACCTTCTCACCATCATCATCTTCACAACCCTTAATCCCACAAGCTCACTTTCTGATCTTGATGCACTTTTAAAGCTCAAATCACCCTTAGTTACACCGTAAGCACCCTCATCAGCTTTACAAAATTGAATACCATCTAAAACTTTTAAGAAACACAATACTACGTAACTAAACCGAACATCACATTATCGGTCCTAAATTATACATAGCCTGATCACCTATGTCTAATTCAGGAGGGATCATGTTATGCTGGGAGCAGTCACCTGTATGTTTTCTTAAAAACGAACTTCTCACTTATAATCTTAAGACAAATTTCGTGTGAAATTCATGAAGTATTCATCCGATAGAGTACGACAATTAATCACTCTTACTCTACCTTTCCCACATAAAAGTAAATCTCATCCTACGCCATACCCTGAGCCGAAAGGAACGGGTTAAACCACTACGAGTCCGAGCCTTAGTTTTAACCATAAATTCAAACTTTCCTGCTCAAATCCTTCACGTTCAAACTAAGGCAGTGAAAGAAGACATCCAAAAGGAAAAGTTGGACGGCATGATACAGAAGGAAATTCGAAACCCGTTCAGATGGAACTCTATGCTTCCAAGGTCGAAGTTGGTTACCACTTTATGGTGGCCTACGAGACTTGATCATGCATGAATCACGCAAGTCTAAATACTCCATACATCCTGGATCTGATAAGATGTATCATGATCTTAAGTTACTCTATTGGTGGTCGAACATGAAGGCCGATATTGCAACATACGTTAGCAAATATCTTACATGCTCCAAAGTAAAAGCCGAATATCAAAAACCATCCGGTCCATTGCAACAACCAGAGAAATGGGAAAGAATTACTATGGACTTCATTTCCAAGCTCCCAAAGACATCAAGCGGTTATGACTCCATTTGGGTCATAGTTGATCGTCTCACAAAATCCACACATTTTATACCAATCAAAGAGACTTACAAAAAGGAGCAACTAACTCGACTGTACGTCAAAGAAATAGTCTCAAGACATGGTGCACCGATATCCATCATATCCGACAGAGATGGTAGATTTACTTCCAATTTCTGGCAGTCACTCCAGGACACCTTTGGAACAAATCTAGACATGAGTACAACGTATCATCCTCAGACCGATGGTCAGAGTGAACGAGACATTCAAACACTTGAAGACATGCTTCGAGCTTGTATAATAGACTTTGGAAAAGGATGGGATACTCATCTACCATTAGTCGAATTTTCCTACAACAACAACTATCATACAAGTATTAAAGCAGCTCCATTTGAAGCCCTTTGCGGTCGAAAGTGTCGTTCACCTACTTGTTGAGCTGAAATGGGAGAAGTTCAACTCACTGGTCCAGAACTCATCCGTGAAACAACGGATAAGATTGTATAAATCAGAAGTCGACTACAAGCTGCAAGAGATCGACAAAAAAGTTATGCCGACACACGACGCAGACCCCTAGAATTCCAAGTCGGTGATAGGGTTATGCTAAAAGTATCGCCTTGGAAAGGCTTGATACGATTCGGTAAACGAGGAAAACTAAACCCAAGATACATTGGACCATTTAAAATCCTAGCCAGGGTTGGCCTTGTGGCGTACAGACTTGAGCTTCCATCAAAACTCAGTAGTGTACACCCCACTTTCCATGTATCTAACCTAAAGAAATGCTTGTCAGATGAATCACTCGTGATTTCACTCGATGAAATTCAACTCAATGACGATCTTCAATTTATCGAGGAACCCGTAGAAATCATGGACCGAGAGGTCAAACAACTCAAGCAAAGCCGTATTCCAATTGTCAAAGTTTGTTGGAACTCACGACATGGTCCTGAATACACATGGAAATGAGAGGACCAGATACGTAAGAAATACCCACATCTTTTTAGCAACAAAGTTTCTACTCCCAACGCAAATTGATCACCGGGACGGAGCTCTCATATGGGGTGGAGACTGTAACAATTCGAAATTTCAGGTTAATTACTATTCCCGGAAAATTTACTATTCACTTTTACTATTCATTTTACTATTCATGCTTACTATTCATTTTTCCCGAAATTTTCCCGAAAGTTGATTTTTATTTGATATTATCGAGTGATAAATCATTTCCATGGCAAATTAAATGTTTGACATTCGTCAGATCATTTTCGTGAAAGTTATTAAGGAATTACACGTTTTAGGGTAAAACGTCATTCAGAAATTCTACGCACAATGAAACTCGACCACGTTAAGTGACCCCGCATCGGAAAAATGTTTGACACACTCATGATTTATTTGAGAATAAATCATGACTGAGAAAAAACATGACCAAAAATAAACCTCGGCCGTGAAAAAAACTGGAATTTTCAGTTTCAAGCGTTTTTACTCAGCCGTAACCTTAGCCTATACATGCACCGCATTTCTAAGACGATTTGAGTTTTCAACTTATTAGAAAAAGTCAACATATTTTTCCCTCCTCCTTTGACCAAAAATCATTCCTTGATTTTTAGGCTTACGGTTTGATGTCTAAAAGACGTTTAATATCAACCGACGCTAGACTGAGCCCAGTCTAGACATTATAAGTCATTTTAAATCATTTATACCCTATTAGAAAAGTAACATTTTACTTTTCTCAATTTTACGCAATATTCGTACATTTTACGTATTACGCGTTTTAGACCCGTGTTTCCAGTTTTAGCAGGGTTTTACCACCCAAATGGAACCTACCACTCATTTTATATTTTATTATGGAGTATTTTAACAAGTTTAATCATTCTTCCAAGTTTCGTATTTTTACGATACCCGGTTTTACGTATTATGGCTTAATCGTTTACGGTTAGCATTTTACGGAGTCAAAACTAACTACATAAGCTTGGATAAGATCATCACAAACCAATACTTCCTCCCCAAGCTTGGCAAACCGCCACTAGGGGGGGGATTCACACTAGGTGGCTTAATCTCATGCTTTAGGCCTTAAGATGTTAACATGTGTTAACCTTGGTGAGCAAGTGTTGACAAGTCAATGAAATGTAACCTCCTCAAGCTCCTATAAACCCCTTTCTCCCCTCTTGTTGCCGCCCCATATCCACCACACCAACACCATCTTCTTAGCAAAATTTACTCCAAGTTTCATGCAAGATTCAAGTGCTATAACAACGCATAAACACTAGTTTGGTTTTGATTCATCAAAACTACTTCCAATCTTTAGAACTTTGGTGATTTCTCTTGAGTTTGAATCTACTCAAGTCACCTCAACTTTCATCATCTCTCTTTCAAGATTACAAGAGTAGAAAAATTGCATGAAGTGAAGTGGGTTGAAGCAAGTCTATCAAAGTCCTATCCTTACTAGTTACTTCCTTTCTTTATTTGAAAGCCAAAAGTTGTAAGCCAAACCCTAACATGCTTCTTGTTAAATAATCATGTTCATGTTATTTACATATTATTCTTGCTATATTATGTCTTGTATTCATGTCCATGATGTATAAAAATGAGCAAAACAAGTTATTGTATATGATTGTTAAGATAAGTTATTAAAACAAGTAAACTAGTGACTTTCTTGGTAAGACCTGATTAAAATGGTAAAATTATGATATTGGATCATTACATATTGTAGTATAGGACCTAACAAGGAATCCGTAGCAATTTGAACCACCTAAAACGAGTATACGAGTCAAAAGTTATGACCATTTGAAGTTACAAAAACTTTGCGGCAAAGCTGCCAAATACCTTCTGTTACAGAAACCTTAAACACGCAAAAAGAGGCCTTTCTGGTCCGTTTCATGAAAAAGTTAAAGCACGAAAGTTGTTCGGAATCACGTTTTCTTCAAAAACTCAGGAGCACGTCTCCAGAAAATCAATAACGAATGAGATATTTCTCAGTTTCTTAACAGCTATTTACATATATATAAGTCACTATATATTGGTTATGTTTTAAAAGGAACAAGAGGTCTTATGACCTATAATCAAGACCACAACCATGGCTAGAGCCAAGGTTGAGTCTCATGACCATTGAACAAGGACCAAAGGTCATGGCAAGGCCATGACTAAATGACCATACAAGCTTACTTAGGCGTAAACATGAAACAAGGAATTGGCGATAACTTAAACAAGCAATTTGGATCTACTTCACTTAAAAGAACCATGAGATAATACAAAGAAAAATGGTCATACAAGACTTATGAAACTTACCCTAATAACAATCTTCATGTAAGAATAAACTTTCCTAAGTTTATTCAAATATCGGACATGTAACTTTTCGGATCGAAACTTATATCTATATATTTTATCAACTACTACAATAGTAGGGAGCCTCATGTGAGGAGTTCATTATGTAAGCCGTCGAGATGAGTTGTGGATTTACGAATTAAAGTGTCCTGGCTCCTCGAACGCTTACTAACATGACTTCTGAATTATGTCGGCCCGAACAGTAGTAAACGATATATAAAACATACATGTTTCATGAATCTTTTCTTTCAAAGACTTACAATATACATCACACCACATCATGGACTAGATGCAAGATATATATATATAGGCACTTATTCATATTCTTTACTCAAATCCTAAGTCGCAACATTCTATTATAGGTTGCTCGTAGAAACCTTCACGATTCAACCGTTACATTCATTACTTGCTATCTTACTTAAGGTGAGTTCATAGCCCCACTTTACATTACTTCAATGTTTTACAAACCCTTGGGGGGAATACATGCTATTTTTAACCGAGCATAATGTTTTTAAATTGTATGCTTGCCTGATTGTTTTATTATCACTAAGTACCAGCCTTGCTAAACCGAGATCCCTTATTATGAACCATTTAATCACTAGCAATAGTGAGCGCGAATATTGTGAATAGGCCTATTGGGATTGACGAATCCCATTTGTATTGACTAAGTTCAAACAAATGCACTAATATTTGAGATTTAGGTATGTTAGCAAAGTACCTACCGGGATAAATCTGCCGATCGATATTGGTACACGTTAACGTTTTGGTGTCATAAGCTTAGTGTATAATACATTTTATGGGCGTATAATAACGTAGCCTGCCTGTTTTGTTTTCCAAACATTGGTGTGAGTCTATAGCTCACACTACCAACATATTGTGTTCAAACATTAAACAAACTCTATGAATATCACTCAACCTTTGTGTTGACCTCTCAAGCATGTATTTCAGGTTCATGACGATCAAGGATGGCACGGAAGAGCACAGATACTCAAGAGGGCTATAAATTTTATTATCATTCAAAAACTCATTTAATGTAAATTGTAAACATGGAACCATTTGGGACCTCATTTTGTAATCTCTGATATTTATATAATTTGAATGATAAATCTTTTAAAACGACTCAATTAGAGTTCGTTTTCTATTATTGTGACTATTGTGCCGTCGAGTAACACCCAGTTTGAATTCCGCTGCCACCATGAATTGGGGGTGTTACACCATAGGCTTGGGAAAGGATTAAACCTCCACCACATGGCGTAAGCACCTAGGATAAACTATCAAAGAGGTCTTTTAAAGGGTTGTAACGTTAGGTGTAGTGATATGAAATACACGGTTTTGTTGGATAAAGGCAATCTTTACTGGTGGCGAGTTAACAATCTTTGTTAATTACATGTACAATATGGCGTTGCTAAGCCAAGACTAGACTCGACTTAAGCTAATAAATGAAAAATAACAAAAACATAAAATAAATATAGAATGAAACGGGATGGTAGTCTGTATGTTTTTTTCTCTTTTTTTTCTATTTTTTTCTTTTTCTTAATTTTTCGATTTTTTTTTTTTTTTTTTTTTTTTTTTTTTTTTTTTTTTTTTTGGCATACACTCTTACCCTACCATCCAAAATAATACATCATAGGGGATGAACATTCCTCTTACACTTGAATTTTTACATATTTGACAATAAACTAATCTAATGACTCGAATTAAGAAAATCAAAACACTTGGAGTACTTTTAAGATTAATGTACATATGGGGGTAATAAATGATGTTCTTCCCCATTACTCCATAAATAAGTACTTTACCCATGAGTCCCAATCGTCCCAAAACAATATGTACAAGGATATGACTCGACTTAGCAACCATGTAATCAATTAGATAGTTAACTTAGGGTTTAACAAATAACAATAATGCACTAAAAATGAGCGCATACACGGAAGGCTAAGGCGATTTGGGTGTACATTTAAGTGGGGTGTAACAAATTCTTCCTTTAAGTAAAATGTTTAAAGTTAGAAACGAAAAGATAGGCTCGGAGGGGTGTACTAGGGGTTTCGTGTACTAAAAATGAGTACAACGCAAATGGTGTGGGAAAAATTAGTTGACTTAACTAGCCAAGTAATATGACTTAAATGGTCAAGTAATTATGATACGGGTTTAACACTAGGGTGATCCTAATGCCTCTTATCATGTAGTAAATCATACTACACGAATGTAGTCTCACTAGCGGTCTTAGTTTTTTAAAATATACAATGGATTACATAATGGGTTGAACAAAAGGTGTGGGTATTTTATTCCGAGTTAGGTGGTGTCTGTATTTTAAGAGGTTTTTCGTCTGAATTTGAATACCATGTCAGAATGTTAATTGTTGATTGAAAAGTCTGAATCTGACTGTTTGTTTTTTTTATAAACATATAATTGCTTTAAATCGTATATTTTTGTCGTAATAAATATTTAGTTAATGTATTTATTCATATTTTGTTTCTTTTGAACTTCCAAATTAATATAGTTTATTCATAAAAGTTGAAGAAAATATATTATTATTATTTTATATTCAAACTTGCTTGATATATCATATGTGATAAGATTATGTAAGCCCGTAAGTCTCAAAAAAAGTCTAAAAAATTTGAGTTTATGAAATGTAAGCCGAAATTACGTAAACTCGCAATGAGACTATTCTTATATACTTATTTATGGAAATGTAAAAGGAGATTTCTATACCCTTATTTATGAGATAGTTTATGTGGAGTTTTTTTAAAGAAGAAAAAAACAAAACTTAAAATCGTGTTTGCGTATGATACGTATTCATTGGTTTTGGGGTATGATTTGGGTGAGGATAACTGTATGTTCGGTTTTTCACGTTTGGTAGGGACACAAAGGTATGATTGAGGATCAAAAGTTGGGGTAACACTCACATATGACCATGAAGTGTGTGAAGATTGAATAGCTTCACTTGATTGTTGCTTCGCTCATTTCATATAAATGAGCCGGTATTATAGGGATGTATTTAGGGTTTTGTGTCACCCATGAATGTGATCCAATGGTTAAGGAGGGTCCACTTGGTGGACAACCAAATGAAAAGACAATAATGACACGTAGCGTGAAATTCTTGACTCTGCTAGGTGCATATAATATTCCATGCACGATTGCAAGTATCAGCGAGATACTCGCAACACTACCTTTATGCCAATGAGGTAAGACATGTGTTGTATGTTATACCGGCCCTTTGAATAAGATCTCACTCCAGCCTTTTCCTGGATGTGTTTATCCAAGCTTGGCTTGGTTGCTGTTACGCTTGGGATTTGCTTCTCAGGCGAATAATGATGGGTTTTACTTTTGCGGCTTGTCTTGGGCGTGTGCCGAGTGTATGGGTTTTAGCCAATTGGATTGAAACCCCTATACGGTATCAGTGTTCAAATTAAGTGTTTTTCAAACGTAAGTTATGCATATACAAAAGCCATAGTTTTCTTACAAAGTTAGAAATATATTTCTTCAAACTAATAAGTAACCAATTATTCTTTCAATCATTTTGGTGAAGTATAGTAGAAATTTGCTCTTGAGTACTGATTAATTTTTTTACAATCTTACGCAACCAACACGCATCCCAAAACCTCTTTTTTGTGAGTGTAGTTTCAAGTCTATTGTTGTACAATTTTAGGCTAGAGGGATTGCTAGTCGAAGAGGATGCATACTGTAGTCATTTATGGACAAGCTAAATGAACATGTTATGCAAATTTTAATATTGTACATTAAGTAAAATAGGATGATCTAAACTAATATTTGTAAGATATTAGTTGATCATTGTGAAACTTAGACATGTTTGATTTGGTTATTAGATTGCATGAGCTTAATTACGTGCATACAATATATCTATACATAAACTCTAGAGTTCGGACTTGTATATACACAGATAAATCCATCTATGCATCACATATTTTGTATACTTTTCACTTGTTGACCATTAATATTTTTGCATACATACTCTTATTGCGCCATTAGTTAAATCCTTTCGCGCTACTGTCTAGAAATGTTGCTTTAATGGAAATGTGTGTACTAGAGTCTAAAACATAGATACATATATGCAATAGAGAATTAAAATTTATTGGAATTCTTGTATTCAATTATCCTCACATTATTGTTCTCGCACAAATGTCCTTGAAACAAATATCATGACGTCATTTAAATACTATTTTAGTACAGACTAGAGACAATTTGTCATTTGCACCAAGATGTATATGATTAAAGGAGTTTTGCTATACTTATGATTTTTTTTCAGGGAGGAGACAAGCGAATATCAACCTTGCAGAAGGAAATCGAGTGTATGGTTATGAAAGCTTCACATTCTGATTTCAAAGAGAATTATAAGTTTAAGCATCAGTTTGACCAAAGAGAATGTTGAACATCTGAAGCTGAACCATCGATTTTTGGAGGCGGTAAGTAACTTTTTTTCCCATTTAACTCAGGTCTTGTGTATTGTTAGCCTGTACACAAATATGTTTTAATCATTTGATTCATAATCACTTAATTACCATTTTTACTATCCATTTTTAATTTTTTCTTATTTTATTTGTAGAAGTTGGAAGTTGGAATTTATTGAATGCTATGCTTTGAACACTTATAAAGACAAAACTTTTGTTTAGCCAGGCTTACTCTCAGTCGTGCACTCGATGATCCACATGAGGAAGTATTGGCACAACATGTGTAATGTTCGACAAATACTTATGCTACATTGACAAATATTTGGTTGTTTTCTACACTATAATATGCAAATGTTTGTTTTGAGGTGCACTACTAAGCTCCCTCGTATGTCTTTATACAATTTTCTAATCTAACGCACTGATTATTTTGTGTGTTTATTATTTTCTTACAAACGTTTAGCTTGTATATATCGTTTATTTTTCCTAAAGACAGATACTTAAATGGGTACCTTAAACATATGAGATTATACTTCATAGCCTACATTGAAGGTTCTTTGTTGTGACAAATACGACGAATACACAAACTTCACAACCAAGATTATTTACAAAGAAATCTTATTTCATATATGAATAAGGACCATCCACTTTATTTGTTTTCACACTTTACAGTTTTTTATTTCATTTTTTTTCAATTTTTATGTTTAAGATATTTTGCGTTGTTTATGATTTATTTACATCAGGTTAATTAGAATTTGTCAAGTAATATTATGAAGCTAGCACGTTCATTCGGGCGGGATATGAAGCTAGTCAATTATATAGACTAGACGAGTACCCGTGCATAGCAACGAGATTTTATAGCGACAGATAGTTTATTGATAAAAAAAGTTTATAGGTTATAAGCGAAAAATAATAAAAGTTTGAAGATTTTGGGAATAAACATAATGTTTTGAAACCCGGTTCGACCCGGGTGGTTCAACCGGTTGAACCGTTCTGGTCGAAAAATGGGTCGATATAAACCGGGTCAACTTGCTAGGTTGGGTCGAAAACGGGTCAAATTAAACCGGGTCAACCCGCCGGTTGTGAAGCGTCCCGGGTCAACCCGGTTTGTGATTTGTATTAATAGTTTCCTTTTGAAATATACGTTTTCAACATTTTCTTTTTTAGTTTCAACTTTTCACTTTTCAGTTTTTCCTTCGGGTACCCTGTGATGATTAACCGGAGAAATAGATCTCGATGAGGCCTACTTCACCAGTTTATATCGGTTTCAACGGGTCATCTCTGGTTCGTTTTCGGATGGTTTTTATTGGTTAGCCGAACCGCTGGCGACACCGGCTCCCGGTTGAACCCGTTGGTCCTGTCCATTTTTCAATACTATATGTACTATCAACTTGTTAGGTTGTATGAAACTTTGTGTCTTTTATTAATTTGTATAATGTGTATAATAACATGTACTATTCATGTTAGGGTGTTTAAAAATAACATTAATTAGTGTGTTTAATTATTTCATATGGATTATATTGTAGCTTATTTAAATTGTACATTATGAAAATTTTATTGTACTTTTTAGTAAATAGTGTTTTAATTGGTTGTATTTAATTTGATAGATATGTTTTTAATTGGTTGTACAATATGAATAAATCATTGTACTTTTATGTAATGAGGTGTTTTAATAAGAGTATTAATTACATTATTTTTCTCTCTATATGACCAAGTGTTGAAAACTCAACATTTTTCTTTGACCATTTTTTCATTATAAGTAGTATAGATATAGATAATAATAATGATAATAAAAAAAAAACAGAAAACAAAAAAAACAAAACAAAGGTGGAACTTTGTACTCATTGAGAGACCCTTTTGCAAGAGATTAAATATAACTTTGAGCTAGAGTTTGTGTTATGATAAATGAGCCAGTATTTATAGTATTTTTATACTATAGAAAAAAAATTATAGTATTTAGATGCTAGACCAAGTTTTATATGTCTTATAAGAAACAACAAGAAGTTCATAGGAATCTTTCACACTTTCAAAATTTGTTTAGAATTTTCAGAATCCTAGTTAATTTATAGCATCAGATGTTGTGTGCAAATTAATTGCTTAGAAGTTTCAAAGTTCTAGTTAATCTTCTTAACTTGTGTAGAACTTTCAGAATTCTAGTTAGTTTTCGTAAACGACGGTGGTGTTTGTTTAAGCTTATTTGTGGTCTTATAAACTTATTTAAATTCCGTTTTATATTTCATAAGCACGAACTTTTGGGCTTATTTTGAGACTTATGGATTATATGCTTATTATGATATGATAAGCTTGTAGCACATAAGTCTCAAAATAAGCCGAAAATTTTGAGCTTATGAAATATAAGCCGAAATCACACAAGTTTGTAAGCATAGTCTTATTGGAGATTTCTAGACAACTTATTTATGAGATATTTTATGTAGAGTTTTTCGAGCAATGGCGAAGCTATATAGGGGCGGGGAGGGGCGCCCGACCTCCCGAAATTTTTTTTGCCATGCGAGGGTATAATGTTTTCGTGTAGAAAAATTTCGGTATATTCGGTTTCGACCCTACATTTTAATTGTGAATTTTTTTTATACATTAAGCAATAAAATTGATCCGTTACATTTTACATAAGCCCATATACCCAAACTAAATTCTATTAACAAACCAAATCCCAAACTAAAATCCATTACTTAGCCCAATTAAATAATAATAATAATAATAATAATAATAATAATAAAATAAAAAAACGAGAACAATAACAATTAACAAACCAATTAACCAAATCCCAAACCCTGCCCTTTCGTCGCTCATCTCCTCCCACCTTCCTGGCTCCTGCAGTCCCGCCGATGACCAACCAACCTCCACCATGCCTGCCGCCGCCTGCAGCGGCCTTTCTGGTTTGTTGTCTTTAAATCTACTTGTCTTTTATTTAGGGATTTAGTAGAAATTAGGGATTTAAGTAGAAATTAGAAATTGTGGTTGAAAGTTCAATATTCCAGCCTGGCAGGAATCGTCAATCGTGTACCACTAATATAAGTTCTTTGCAATTTATGTAGGTGTAGGACAGATTTATAGATTGTGACTATGATGAAGAATAAAACCATAACTTCATTTTTAGTGATTGATTTTTTTTTATAATAATAGTATTTAATTTTTGACCCGACCCGACCCGACCCGAATCGAATCGAATCACTGACCCAAACATATTACCCAAAAAATAGCGTTAGAAAAAAAAATTTAGATCCCGACCCCCTACTGAAAATTTTCTAGCTTCGCCACTGTTTTCGAGAGGAAAATACAAAATTTAAAAAACGTGTTCAAATCAAGTGTTTTTCACACATAAGTTATGGATTACAGATTTCTAGACAACTTATTTATGAGATATTTTATGTAGAGTTTTTCGAGAGGAAAATACAAAATTTAAAAAACGTGTTCAAATCAAGTGTTTTTCACACACAAGTTGGATTACAAAACCCGTTTCTCAAATTTTATACCTAAAATCCAAAAACAATGATCTTGTACGTTTATTTGACAGAAAACACATATGTAAAAAAATGTTTTTTTTTTAATTTTTTTTATTATTATTATTTTTTTTATAAAGAACGAAAACCGGGTCAAACAAAGTCTTTTCCATAAAATTCTCCACGAGAGTCAGTAGAAAACATTCTCCTGACGTTACCTTTTCTTTACCCCCAAAAAAAAAAAAAAAAATAGAAAACACATTTTTTATATTTTCTTTGTAACCTAAAACCCACGCTTCTTTGTCAAAATGGAAATTACAAAAATTATTTTGTTAGAAAAATGATTTAATTTCTAAAGGTTATTTGGCAACTTTGGTATTTAGAGTTATAAAACTATATTAGGGAGTTGTTTTTATAATCAGGGATCAGTATCATTTGAATTTTTTGTACTTTAAATTAGAAATTGGTACTTTTGTATTTGTTTTGATAATTTTGAATAAAGCTTCCGCTTCTCTTTGTCTTTGATTACCAACACATTTGGACATGTTTTCAAAATCTTAGTTGAAACCCCCTCGAAATTCTAACAAAATCATAAATATGTTTCTTCAAAGTGTAAGTATCACTTCCCTTCTTCAAACTAATAAGTAACTGATTATTCTTTTAGTCATTTTGTCCATGTTCTTAAATAACAGAAATTCGCTAAGCACTCAAATGACTGATTATTTTTTCGTTACAATCTTAAGCAATGGAGACACACCCGAAAACTTTTTTTGTAGTGTGTTGTCGAGCTTAGTGTCAAGTCTATTGTTGTACAGTTTCGGGCTAGAGGGAGTGCGATAGTCGAAGCGGATACATAATGTAGTCATTTATGGACAAGTTAGTACTAAATGAACATGTTATGCAAATTTTAATATTGTAATATTTAGTAACATAGGATTTCTTATTGCATATCTGTAAGTTATTTGTTGATCCTTTACTTGATTGTGATTAAAAATGTTTGATTTGGTTATTAGACTGTATAAGCTTAATCACGTGCATACTTGATATCTAATGCAGATCGAAACTCTAGAGTTTAGACTTGCATATATACAAATAAATACATCTCTGCATCAAAATTTTGTATACTTTTTTGGTTCATTTATCGGCCATTGATATTTTTGCATAAATACTCTTGTTGCGCCATTAATTAGATACTTTCATGCTGCTGTCTAGAAATGTTATGCAGCAAAAATGTCTGTACTAAAGTCTAAAACATAGATGCATATATGCAACTGAGAATTGAATTTATTTGAATGTAGGTATCCTCACATTATTGTTTCCGCACATATGTCCTTGAAACAATAGTACGCCCTCATTCAAATACTATTTTAGTACGGAGTAGAGACATCGTGCAATTACAATGTTTGTAGAGACGAAGAATTATTGTATTCATGTAAAGAATAATTATTTTCTTCGAACATGGATGTTCTTTTGCTATATATAACTGAATTTCTGAACAGAGTTCCTTCTGCAACTCGACCAGTATTCGGCTACAAGTTTGGAGAAGAAAGAATCAGTCTCCATTAGCTTTGAAGGATCATCATACTCCACCATTTTCCCTGCAAAGCAACAAGGTCAACTTCTTAAACGTACCTTTTTTTTTATCTTCCGATATTTAGTGTACATTTTAACATATATGAATATGATCCAACAATGTGGGAGCAAGCTAAAGCTTACCGAAAGAGAGAACCATGACCTTGTCACTGTCTATAAC
Organism: Artemisia argyi; assembly: GCA_030686995.1. Lineage (NCBI taxonomy): Eukaryota > Viridiplantae > Streptophyta > Magnoliopsida > Asterales > Asteraceae > Artemisia > Artemisia argyi. Next base: position 173,623,910 of record CM060691.1, read on the forward strand.
TGTTGGAACTCTGTGAGCGACCGTTATGACAGTGCAACTCGAGAATTCTTCCCTTATGACTTTTTGTAGGATGGCGTCTGTGGCTGAATCGATGGATGCAGTCGCTTCATCGAGTACTAGGATTTTGTTTCTTCTGAGTAATACTCTTCCAAGACAGAATAGCTGTCTTTGACCAGCACTCCAGTTCTCTCCTTCATCACTCACTGTCAGAACGGAAGAAAAGTAAGGCCGAAAGTCTTGTATAAGAATCGGTTAGAATGACATTCCTATAAAGTCGACTAACCTGATGAATCTAGCAAATTTGGAAGACTTTGGATGGTACTTTTAAGCTGACACTTCTCTAATGCCTGAAAGTCAAATAATGCTGATTACGCTTTTACGTTAGAAATGTATGGATTCATAGAGGTTATATAGATGGTTACATTACCATCCATATCTCGTCATCCGAATGTAGTCCTAGAGGGTCCAAATTTGTACGGATACTGCCCCTAAAAAGGGTAGGTTCTTGCGGGATGACACTTAGCTTCATCCTTAGATCTTTAAGGCCTATAGAGCAAACATCTAGTCCATCTATAAGAATCCTTCCACTATCAGGTTCTACTAAACGAAACAAGGCTGTTATCAGTGTCGTCTTGCCACTTCCTGTCCTTCCAACGATGCCTACTCTAGTCCCTTCTTTGAATGTACAAGTGATTCCTTTGAGAACTAGGGGTGCGTTTGGACGATACCTCAACTAAAATCACAAGCCCATAAACATTAAGTATAACCTTTGAGTAGTTTTATACGGAGTAGTTTAAAACTGGTTGGATGGGTCATTTAAGACAAGCCTTATGGGTTGGGTTTACTGGCAAACATTCCTTTTGGTCCAAATGCATGTGAACAACCCTAATGTCCCTTATGTTTAATCCAACCCGTCTGAGATAAAGCACAATCGTATCAACCCATTTATAAGTCAATGGGTCAAAATCGTCACATATGTTTTTGATGCATTTCTTTAATAGAAGGGCTGATAAAGTAGGCTTTTACCTTAAAATCCTCAAATTGTATCCTTCCTTTAGATGGCCAAGATGATGGTGGTCTGTTATTCTCCACAATCGCTGGTGGCTCTTGTGGAATGTGCATAAATTGTTTTATCCGTTCTACTGAAACGATGTAATTGGCTAAGCTACAATACCATCTAATAAAGATCACTTGGGCGGCCGATAAGGCTAGTGCATAAGAAAGAGAGAGGCCAACCAACCCTATAGAAAGGTAAAATTAATTAAGCTTATACATCACAATGATTTCATATGAGCTATAGTGAAAACAAAGCCGTGTGGTATAAATACCTGGAAATACAAAGCCGTGTGGTATAAAAACCAGTAGAAAACTAGCTGTGATTAGGGTCACATTCGTAAACGCTTCTGTTCTCAAAATCAACCATTCTAAGGTTGCATTTGAGAAAATGAAAGTACTTGCATCTGTATCCACCAACTTAAGATAGTCTCTGAAGAACCTGTCTTGCATCTTAAACGCTCGTATTGTTGCCACTCCAAGCGATGTTTCAGATGCGTAATTCATCACGGGGGCTTTTGTGGTTCCGTTGATTCTCATTAGCTCCCTTGCAGTTGGCTGATAATATCCCTGAAAGTCAGAAATAAATGTTATGTCTTGAACCGTGGGCTCAACCCGTAAGTACTTGCCAGATATAGATTTTACCTGAGCGTATTTTGAAGCTACAACAGCTATGATGGCTACAATGAGAACTTGCCATGTCACTGACGCCATAACTGCAATTGTTGCGAGTATTTCAATACCAGAACCAATCGCATAGGCAGTCGAAAAAGGTATGTCAAAATCAATTACACTCTGATCAGATGAGGCCTGCATGAACAATAGATTAGTTACCAAATATGTTCCAACGAACTTTGGTCAATGAATTCTTACCCTTGTCAGGATTCGTCCAACTGGAGTCGAGTCAAAGAAGACCATTGGAGCACTGAAAATTGAAGCGGTAAACTTACTAAAGAATGATTTAGAGGCTTTTAATCCCAAAAGAGTAGCAAAAAATGTTCTCATAAACACAAAGAAGACGCTTGTAGTTGAAAGCAAAGTGTAAACACTAATCAACATGATGGTGGTGATTTTCGGGATTGGAATACAAAATGCTAGCCAATAACTTGCTGCTGCCTGAAGACCAACAAAACCAATATGACTTATGATGGTCAAAGCGAAAAACCATAATCCTTCTGAGATGACGACATAATCTAAGAACGTGTTCCATCCAACATTCCCCGTCGCCTTCTCTTCTTCTTCAGTCAACTGTACTCCTGCTAAGCCCTTTTTTGGTATCTGTGCCTGACTATTTTCTTTACTAAGGTAACTTTTATTTTCTGTTTTGTCGAGTTCAGTTTTGTTTTCATGAGGTGATGGCTCTAATCCTGTAATGACATCTTTATGAGCGTTCACAAGCTGTTCAAAGGCTGTTCTTGCCATTAAGAGATCCTCATAGTTTCCTGATTGTGTAACTTGACCATCTTTCATAACCTTTAAAAGAAGAAGAGAAAAATATCATTATTAAAATATCCATATATAATACGCTTAATGTTAAGTTCTCGTTACCAGAATATTGTCCACGGATGAGAGAAATTCCACTTGATGAGTGACGAGAATTACTGTTTTCCCCTCTAGACAAGTCATAACACAATCCTGATGCACAAGGTCTAAAATTATATGACCAAAAGTGAATAATAAGCTTAGAAAAAAAAAATTAAATACGAGAATCCCGTTTCAAAAGTTGAAATCTTACATTAAAAAGACTTGCTGCTGTATGTGCATCTACAGCACTAAATGGGTCATCGAGAAGATATATATCAGCATCGTTATAAACTGCTCTAGCGAGTTGAATTCTTTGCTTCTGTCCTCCACTCATGTTAAGCCCTCTTTGGCCTATTTCTGTTAGATCCCCGTGTTTAAATGCTTCGATATCCTTATCCAAAGCACAAGCTTTAATGGCCTTCTCGTACATAGTTCTGTTCATTGGCTTCCCGTACAGTATGTTATCTTGGATCGTCCCACTTTGAATCCAAGATGTTTGGCTGACATAAGCAATCGATCCAAAAATATCTACCTGAAAGAAAAAACTATGTAAACGACCTTCATATAAATAATTGAAACTTACGTATACATATCTATCCATGAACTCACTGTTCCTGAAATTCTGGAAATCTCTCCAAGTATAGCATATAACAACGATGATTTTCCAGCACCAACTGATCCACAAACCGCAACTTTTTGCCCACGTTTTACTTCAAGATTAACATTCCGAAGTTTTGGAGTGGTGGATTCAGGATCCCAAACGAAATTCCCATCCTGTATTCTGAAACTGTTACCTGAGTTCTCGGTTTCTTGTTTGTTGTTATCTTTTAGCTCATCGTCAACTAAGAAAGAAGTAATCCTATCAAAGGATACTTTGACCTGAATTAACGCTGAAATTGCATCAGGCAAAAACCGTACGGGTTCAGACATAGTCCGCAATGTTGCTAAAATTGTAAAAATAGTGGCAGCATCTAGAGGGGCACTTCTCAAAAGCACGCATCCAAAAAGGATAACTGAAGAAATGAGTGTCGGTGACATCCAATACAACATCGTAGCATAAACCTTCTTGAACTGAGCTTCACGCAGCCAATGGAATTCAATTTCTCTACAAGATTCGATTAATTTCTTGAACTTTTCTTCCCAAGACTGTAACTTGATGACCTTCATATTGTTTAGGATCTCAGAAGTTGATCGTAGTCTCTTGTCCTGAGCCACCATGAATTCCAACTGACACTTTTGAATAGCTTTTGCGAAAGGAAAGTTTAGTAGCCCACATATAATAATAGGCGCTAAACCAGGAAGAACACCTATTCCTACTATGGAGAATAGTACACCAATAGCTAGAATTAGTTGAATAAACGATGACCAACTCACATGAAACCACATAGGAAATTCACCCATCCTATAAGCATCAACCGCTATGTAATTCACAACTTCACCAGTCGAGTGCCTTTTTCTTCCTAAATTAGAAAGCTTTAGTTGCTTCTCGTACACTGCCACCATTAACGCTGACCTCATTCTCATACCAGTTCTTCTTGCAATAAAGAAAAACTGTCTGTGAGACAATGATTCTGTAACCTTGACCACCAACAAATACCCTACTAATAAGAGTCCTTGATTTAAGTTTTTAACATCACTGTTTGTATACTTAACAAAAGCGTATAGTAACAATGGGCTAACTACAACCGCTATTGTTCTAAGCAATACACAAAGTCCTGTAAAAACTATTTCCTTATAATAAACTTTGATTAATGCTTTAGCAACCATGTTTGTGCTGTTTGAGGCTTTTTCCGTTTGAAGTGAATCCCATGCTTTTGTGAATTTCTCATAGGCAGTGGCGGCTTGGTCAACGGTTGCTAGAGACGGAATATCTTCGAGAACTAATGGTTTTCTGTATCCTGTTGCAAGCAATGGGTTCACCCAAGTAAATGTCAACTTGCTGAGAAAACTAGGCTCTTGTAGCTGGTTTGTATTTTCATGAACCAATAAAGGCTCGGATAAAGTATGGTTACCCCCTGCATTAAGCTTACTAATTAGTAACAGCCTTGAAATTATCAGAACATGTTAGAATCATAGTATCAGTGTTACTTTTAAGAATATATACATGATAAGATAGAGAATACAATGGTACCATGCAAAGTATTCTGAGAAGACATCTGCGTTTTCTCAGATTGAACCACTACTTCAATCTTCTACCAGCAAACCAACTTGTTCTTCGACCACTTTAGCATATACAGATAAGTATCAATTCAATCAATGTTTTGTTTCTTCTTCTTTGGAAACATTTATTGAAAACGCCTCTAATATCGCCTTGCAGATGTGGTACAACCTTTATTTATCATGTGTTATACGGTAAGATTGATGGAGGTAAGTGGACTTCACTATCTAACTGTAATTTTTTTCTTTGGTGTGTCTAACAGCTTCAGGTTTGTTCGTGTTGTTATCACTCTATAGTGCTTCTGTCAAAAGTGGTGAATTGACAGTGTGGCGTATCAAAATGTTACACTAAAAAGCAAATGAAGCTCCTGTTTTCTGTCACACGATAAAATCCCATTCGAATAGGTAACATGTATATTGTCTGTTTACTAGCACAAGTATATAGAAACGAGAATCATTATTTTTCAAAAGTGACATCTAAGTTATCATGCATGAAAAGTTTGATTGCATCTCTTTACATTTGCACCATTCCTTTGTGAGTCGTGTGTCTTTCTCTATCAACACATGAAAAACATGTTGCCATCATTGTGTTTTTGTATCCCATGATTTGTAAGGCATTATTATTTAGACACCGATATTGTTTTGAGTAACCATGGTATCTGACCTTTTGGCCGACTAATCCAAGAGGTTTTTAGCCCACGCCACATGCTCATACATATATACTCCAACATGGTAAAGTCCACTGTCCACCCCTTAGGGGAAGGTTGGCGTGGCCAATTCAGACCACACATAATAATTGAACTTGAGACATATTACATTTTAGTTATGATAGTTACAAGTTATTTACCGCTAGAATTCATGAGATTGCTGTGTATTGCGAGATTGTTAGTTGTTTTACAAAAAGTGTACTTCTTACCTTTTTAAGGGAGAATTGCATGTATCCAAAGGCTCATAATTGCGTATATATCCATGCAAAGACTTAAATATGTCATCTATATCCAAATCATTATTTTGTACATATTTAAAATCTTAAAAGACATGATAATTATGTTTTGAATATGAAATGTCAATTTTACCCTAGTTCTTATCATTTCTCCCAACCCTTACAAACAAGAACAATACCCGTGCGTTGCACAGGCAGACGCTTTTTTTTTTTTTTTTTTTTTTTTTTTTTTTTTTTTTTTTTTTTTTTTTTTTATGTTTGCAATAAGTTAGGAAGAGATAGAACATTGAAAAGTTGAAGAAAAAATCATAATTAAACTCTAAGAGAATAATAAAATAAAGCATAACGTATGATGGTCTAAACTCATTATTTTCATAATGTACTAAATGATCATAGTAAATTTGCGAACGGATTAAATGGCTGCAAATTGTCTAAACGATTCAAGTAAAGGACTACAAACGATTAACCACTTCCACATCTCCCTCATCCTGCATTATATCCATACGTTGAGGAACTGCAACCTCATTAACCTCAATGTTCATGTTGTTTACATTATCCTCATCCGGCATTTCATCAATTTCTCTTACAACAGTAGCATTTGAAGAAGGACACACAACTGTGTTTATAGCAATTGTAAGTTCATTACATGCATGAGATACATCATGTACGGAATCATCAACAGGAGTCTCAACAACATATACAAATGTGGCGTAGTAATTATTTTTTCTTAACTGGTAGTGAATTCAAGCTGGGATACACTACATGCTCCATTATAGTTGCTCATTTTTGTGCCATTTTACCATAAGTGCACCTCAAAATAAAAACATTACTGCTTAAATCTATTATCAAACTTTATATATGTTGTTGTATCAGATTTCAAAGCTTTATTTTATTAAGGTTTCAAGAAATACATATCCATCTCTATCAGTCTTACGTATATTCTTCCTTATCACTCCTTCCTCCCCCCAAAAAAATTCAGCCACCCTTATTTCTCCTTCCTCCCAAAACTGTGGAACATCATGCATCACTACACATAATCACTTTATTATGTTCTCAAACCTTATCACTCCAACACACATAAACAAAAATCCATCCTTATTACTCCAAAAGAAATGCCACATAACAGGAGAACAAACCAAGATCGAATTCGACACATCAATAGTTCCATTTTTGGTAAGTAAATAAATGGAATCAAAAATGTTGTTCACCACCGGCATATCTTGTAAAGTGACAATATAAAATTATAAAGTAAAGCATTTGTTTATTGATCACCTAAAAAGAGAGAATGACAAAAGAGACAATAAAAAGACATGCTACTGAAATAGTAGTTTAATTGATCAAACTAAAAGAAAGATACTACTAAGATAGTAGCATGAGAATTGAAACTAAAACTTAAAATAGTTATGAAAATTTGCTAAATCCGGTCATCATCTTCTTCTTCGGTTTCATCTTTTTCACTTTTATCTTCATCAAATAGTTTCTTCGACCTTTTCTTTCCCTTATTTTTATTTGGCTTCTTTTGTTTCTCTTGATCAGGGCCATTGGTATTTCATCATCACTATCATCCTGCATGAAAAACAAACAAACTAAAATAGTGAGATCTGTTACATTACCAGTGTTTGGGAAAGGTTCATCATCATCATCAGGAATATCATCAACGTCAATGATACTTGACTTGTCGCAAAGAGGAAAAAGTACATGATGGTTTGCCATTTTTTATTTGTATGTAAAGAGTGAACGTTACACTTGCTAATGAGTGAAAGAGTGAAAGTGACCACTCATATATATAGTACACAAACCTTAGGTCATGCATTGGTAAGAGGCCCTAAAAGTGAGATACTTTAAATGTTTGAAACCTAGGCGCCAAAAGATATACATCTGTTTTCAATGAATGTGCCAATGAAAGGGTACAAATACATTCCTTAATTGTAGTGGAGTTTCGTTTTTACCACAGGCATATCCATAAATAGGTCTATAAATACCCATACGTACAATTGTAGGTACCGCATTATCGGGATATAGGATTTTGGAAAGTGACGAAGTATTTCGTCACTATTGGACGTTAAGTTCACCCAAAAAATGACGCCTTTCTTTCATCACTAATTCCAGCAAATAGTGACGACTTTAGCCACTGAAGTGATGAAATGAAGTGACGAAATGGGTTGTCACACACCCATAAGTGACGACTTTATTTCGTCACTAATTTAGTGTCAAATATCAGTTTCGTCACTATTAACTTAGTGACGGAGCTATAGTGACGACAAGTGACGACCTTGATTTTCGTGACTAATCCATTTTAGTGACGATTTTTCCACCTTTAGTGACGATTTTCCTATCGTCACTATAGCCCTTTTTTCTTGTAGTGTAAGGAGCATCCAACATTAACTAAAGTAATTCGAATCATCCATCTTTATTTTTTATGTTAATAGTAATACATCATACTGCGAGTTGATTAGATATTTACAATCACGCAATCGAAACTATCGGTTAATGATCGATATGCATTGTAAGTTGATATTGGCATGTTGCCTGCGTGTTTGTTTGCACAAATAGTGAACCAATATGGATTTTGAATATAGGGGCCTCTTAGTGGGTTAAAAATTGGCCTTGTAAGAATGTGTATATAGACTGGGCTTTTATGAAAAATGTACCCCTCAATTATTGAAGCCTTGTGTCTCGGCTCAGCTTGAGCTGGCAAAAACCGAGCCTGCTTTTGGTATTGAAGAGAGAAATGTTTCGCTTGACCTCATATTTGGCTTTCGCCACTCTAATCATATTTTGTGGTATAAAGGTACATTTGGTATTGAACGTGTCAAATTAAAACTTAGCCACTCGCCGTAGCGAAATGTTAATGACAGTAAAACTATGGGTGAAAGTTAAAAACACGTAACATATTTATTCAAAACACACGATGACGCAAGGAACTTTCAAAATTATCATTGTACGCAAGTTATTTTCAAATTTCGTACAATGTACGCAATATGATCGAGAACCAGTAGGTTACCAGGTTTCAAACTTTGAAAATTGACATGAATGATCCCTGTGGTTTGCGTTGACTTTCACCGGTCATCCATTGACTTTTTATCACTTAGAAAAGTTACAATTATGGTCCTTATGGTCCCTGTGGCTTCCATTTTCGTCTATTTTTTATGTTTTCTTCCATTTTTGGCGGATCTAAGTACAAATCAATCTTAACCGTATAAAATACTTGACACTTTCATTTGTTGTGACTAGGGTTTTTAGTTTGTCAATTTAGCACATGTTTCAAAAAACTAAATAAGGATAAGTATAAACACTTATCCACTCCATGCATTACATGTTATACCTTCTTAATGAAAAATAGTACATACCAAACCAACATCTATCTTTACAACAAACTTTGAAGATTCCCTGCTACTTTTTGAAGTCTCAATATATATGGCGCCACTTTTAGCTTTCACCTTTTACTATATATACAATTATACATGATACTCACTTTCACCTTTTAACCTACAAAACATAAGCAAACATACTTTATATACATTGAAAACATGTCAAACAATCATATTACTGTAGTTGACGATCTTCCATCTATATCCATTTTCATTTTCTAAAGTATCTTTACATATACAAACATGTTTAAGTATCACTTCTTTAAATGATCATGCATTCTAATCTTCTACTTTTACTCACGACGATCCTGCTGAAATCATCTATGCTATGGTGGCAATTAACAACCACAACAACCAGGTTATATGCGTTATACACATCATGCATTTTATGAGTTTTTTGTATCGTATATGTTTTTAATCTACTGTATACTTTATCAGGATATGCGATCAACAATGAGGCAACAAAAAGAGAAAACGTTAGACAACCTCAGAAACTGGAAATGGAGTGAAGTCATTGTCCTTGATGAAGATGAAAGCGAAGAAGATGAAGACACTAAAGATGACATAACTGTTTTAAGTTTTAGTTTCAATTGTTGTGTTACTACCTTAGTAGTCTCTTTCTTTTATTTGCATCACATATTCGTACTATGTCTTTTCATTGTCTCTTTTTAGGTGTTCTTCAATAAAGGATCAATAAACAAATGTTATCACAATGTTTTACTTTATATTGTGGGTTTACAAGAATGATATGCCATTTGTGAACAAATTTTTTGATGAGATTTATTTACTTTAGAAAAATGGATCTATTGATTGGATTTATTTACTTTAAAAAATGGATTTATTGATGTGTCCATCATGAATTCACTACCATTATTGCTGAAGAAAATAATGGAAGAATGTGTTTCATGAGACTTAGGATATGTTATAGTTGATATGATGATATATAGTTATAGTTGAAATACATAAGTTGACTAAAGCGACAGCGATGTACAAAACATAAGCTAATGTTGCAAAAGTTGTATACAAATATAAGTCGACTGTGTATAAAGTTTGATAATAGATTAAGCGGTAGTGTTTTTATTTTGAGTAAATGTTGCACGGGTAGATGATTTTTTTTTTTTTTTTTTTTTTTTATGTGAGTTTTTATTTGATACTAATGTTGCAAGAGTAGACGTTTTTATTTTTATTTTGAGTTATATTTATATACAAATATAACCTTTTATGTAATGAAAAATAGGCTCTAATACGATGAAATATAAGTGAGACTAATAGAAATAGATATGTGTTTCTTGAAACCTTAATAAAAGAAATCTTTGAAATCTGAGACATGTATAAAGTTTGATAATAGATTAAGCGGTAGTGTTTTTATTTTGAGTTGTACGTATGGTAAATGGCACACAAATAAGCAATTAAAATGGAGTTAGTACTTAATTAGTATTATAATCCAGCTTGAAAAAATGAGCATATATACTTCAGACGTAATTGTCGCTTCACAAGTTTGACGAAGTTAACAATCTCCAAGTTTGATCATACTTCAAAAGATTTTTATTAAGGATAAACATGAAATGTTACAACTTTAATAGATAAACATTAAATATTTAACAACTTCTTTATAAATCTCCAGAAAATGGGTTTCTTAATACGATGACGAACTACATTCAGCAAAGATATATCTAAATATGAATACATATTTGGTGTTTTAAATAAATGACACAATGTATTTAAGTTTTGCAATTCAAAATTAAGCCGCAATTATGATTCTATTATGAGTTTACAATCCCCGTCTCAAAATTATTGTCATGATCTCAACCACTTAAATAGAATTTTTCCCAATAAATTCTGTTTTTCTTACATAAAATGGAAAATTGACAATTATTTTGAGACATCTCCAAAGAGAAATATGGACTATAATTTTGATACGGATGGAGTAATTTGTATTGGTAAATGAGTGGTAAAACGAAATTTGTATTGCTAGCTATTTCAAAATACTTTGATATTTTATGTGAGCAATTTAATGTCTTCTTTGATATTTTAAATTTCTATTTTTGGCTCTTTTGCTACATATAATTTATTCAAAGCAAGTGTCAAATATAGTCATAATCCATATACAAATTGATACGCAAAAAGAGTTCAGTAGTTTGAACCATCCTTATTAAAAGATTGTATCATTTCGGTTGATTATGTTTTACTTTTTTATTTTTTTTTTCAACTTTTAGATGTTCTAACTCTTTATAACTTAATGCAAACATAATAATAATAATAATAATAATAATAATAATAATAATAATAATAATAATAATAATAATAATAATAATAATAATAATAATAATAATAATAATAATAATAATAAATAAATAAATAAATAAATAAATAAATAAATAACATAAAATAAAAAAAATCGTCTACCCGTGCAACGCACGGGTATTGTTCTTATTTCTTGTTATTGACTAAACAAATGTCTTTTTGCATCTATAAATACCCATACGTACAATTGTAGGTACCGCATTATCGGGATATAGGATTTTGGAAAGTGACGAAGTATTTCGTCACTATTGGACGTTAAGTTCAACCAAAAAATGACGCCTTTCTTTCATCACTAATTCCAGCAAATAGTAACGACTTTAGCCACTGAAGTGATGAAATGAAGTGACGAAATGGGTTGTCACACACCCATAAGTGACGACTTTATTTCGTCACTAATTTAGTGTCAAATATCAGTTTCGCACTATTAACTTAGTGACGGAGCTATAGTGACGACAAGTGACGACCTTGATTTTCGTGACTAATCCATTTTAGTGACGATTTTTCCACCTTTAGTGACGATTTTCCTATCGTCACTATAGCCCTTTTTTCTTGTAGTGTAAGGAGCATCCAACATTAACTAAAGTAATTCGAATCATCCATCTTTATTTGTTATGTTAATAGTAATACATCATACTGCGAGTTGATTAGATATTTACAATCACGCAATCGAAACTATCGGTTAATGATCGATATGCATTGTAAGTTGATATTGGCATGTTGCCTGCGTGTTTGTTTGCACAAATAGTGAACCAATATGGATTTTGAATATAGGGGCCTCTTAGTGGGTTAAAAATTGGCCTAGTAAGAATGTGTATATAGACTGGGCTTTTATGAAAAATGTACCCCTCAATTATTGAAGCCTTGTGTCTCGGCTCAGCTTGAGCTGGCAAAAACCGAGCCTGCTTTTGGTATTGAAGAGAGAAATGTTTCGCTTGACCTCATATTTGGCTTTCGCCACTCTAATCATATTTTGTGGTATAAAGGTACATTTGGTATTGAACGTGTCAAATAAAAAAAATTTAAAATTTAAAAAGATATATATATATATATATATATATATATATATATATATATATATATATATATATATATATGTATATATATATATGTATATATGTATATATACATATATGTATATGTATATATACATATATGTATATATATATTAATTTAAAAAATATATAAAATAAAAAATTTCGAAAAAATTAAAAATTTTAAAAAAAATTCAAATTCTTTTTTTCGAGAATATTTTTTTGAAAAACAAAAATTTCGAAAAAAAAATTTCAAAAAAAATTTAAAAATATATTTTTTTAAATAATTATCGTAAAAAAAAAATCAGATTTAGAAAAAATTATTTTAAAAATAATTATCCACAAAAAAAATATTTTTTTCTAAATTTGAAATTTTTTCCAAATTTTTTTTTACGATAATTATTTTAAAAAAAAATCAAAAATTTTTTTTGAATTTTTTTTTTTCGAAATTTTTTTATTTTCTAATTTTTGTTTTTCAAAAAAATATTTTTGAATTTTTTTTTTCGAAATTTTTTATTTTCTATATTTTTTTTTAACTTTAAAGAAATTATTTTTTAAAAAAAAGTTTTATTCTTTTTTTATTTTCTAATATTTTTTTAAAAAAAAATTAATTTTTTTTTCCAATAAAAAATTTTGATTTTTTTATTTTCTATTTTTTTTAATTTTTATATAATTTTTTTAATTTCTAATTTAAAAAAAAATTCTATATTTTTTTTGAAAATATTTTTTTTTTGTGATGGACTTTGCATGAAATGCCTATAAATATTCAAGGACCAAACGTGTAATTTTCTAACTAAGTGATAAAAAGTAAATGGATAAACGGTGAAAGTCAACGCAAACCACATGGACCATTTCTGTCAATTTTCAAAGTTTAAAACCTGTTAACCTGCTGGTTCCAGGTCATATTGCGTACATTGTACGAAATTTGAAAATAACTTGCGTACAATGATAATTTTGAAAGTTCTTTGCGTACATCGTGTGTATTGAATAAATATGTTGCGTGTTTTTAACTTTCACCCTAAAACTAAATCCATTCACACCCCGTAGTAAAAGAACGACACATAGCTATTTGGGTTTTTACCCTACTATTTATCTTATATATGCACATGTATCTGAGACATTATAGATCAATTGAAGAATACTTGTTATCCACTCAATTCTTGTTTACAACACGTTATCAGCACGCTATAAGATTTTTACTTTATTTTATTTTATTTTACTTTTATTTTTATGTTTTTTAAGTCTAGAATTCGTACGGTATGTCTTCTAACCCGTATAATCATAGGTTTGACTTAGTTGTTTTGTTTTATTTGTTTGACTTATAAGTTTTAAAAGCTAACTGTGTGTACTCTCGTTGATACAAGTATGTTACGTTCATGTACTTCGAATTTAATATTGATGTGTTATGCCAAGTTTTTGTTATCAAGTTTTTCTTTCTTGCAAGATTATATGTGTAAGTGATGTGTGCTTGATCTATATGAAATTGTTTAATATACATTGAAGTTCACAAAGTCACTTTATGATGTTAAGATTAATTCTTGTTAAGATTGATTAAGGATTGTCTATTGGTTTTAGTTTATTTACTCTATTTGTTCCTTTTTTTTTAGTTTGTTCACTACTACAAAAAAGGGCTTTTAGACCTCCTCATAAAGACCTTCCAACAAAATCACGGGTCTAAATAGGTTTTTTTCCGTGCTCAAATGTATATAGACCCGTCCATTTGATAAGGACACGTCTTTAAGATAAAAATGCATCTAGACCGGGTGGTATTACATCCACCGGCCTATATTATTTAACAAATAAACCGGCCCGCTAAATAAAGCCGGTCCAAAAGTCCAGTTTAATTTTTGATTTTTTTAACTTATTTTGGGCGGGTTTTAGTCTTTTAGATCTTACTTTTTCACATACATCACACTCAAAACATCACACCTCTCATTCCAAAATCCAAACTTCCTGAGCACAATTATAGATCCAATCCTTCAAGAATCAGGTATGTAACATTGCTTCTATTATCAACTGGATTTGTTCTATTAAAGTGTTAGATCTCAAAACTTGATTACTAAATAAATCCTTATTAAGGTTCATCACAACCCAAAACCTACCTTTGATTTTGGTCAAATTAGTTCTTATATCATGTGGGTATATGTTTATGTATGCTTTTTAGTTGCTTAATTTTACATATCATAAATTAAGATAAGTTGAAAAAATAGCTTTGTTAGGGTCGGTCATAAGAATTGGGGCTGTTTAGTTTAGTGTTTTTGTATGTTTAAATTTTTTATATTTTACAATTAAGTAAGTTATTTTATTTTATTTATTTATTTATTTTTTATTTAATTCTTGGTGGTTGATATGAACTTACCAACTAACTTGGTTATGATGATTTCTTATGTACATACGGAGATGGTGAGCCAACAGATTGCAGGGTCACTACTTATTTAATGTTTGTAACTTGTAACGTCTGGATTATATTAGTCTGCAAAATATTTGTTATTAACAATTTCATAAGCAATCCTTTTGGGAGTTTGTTGGTGTTGTTTATATTCGTGTCGAAGCTAACTTTTGCTGTTTTACCATTGAAGCAAACTGAACTTTTCTCATAAATCACAGAGATTGATGACAGTAGCATTGAGGAGGTGATCCTCTTTGGAGGAGGTATCTCAGTTCATCATGAGGTGTTGATTTTGGAGCTTACATTGAGACAAAGTTAATAATTTGCAGGACTAGCTAACAAACAAATCTCGTTATAATGTCACCATCCATTGGTACTCTATTTGTTTATACAGTTTTCTTAATTGATATTTTTTTAGTACCATATGATTAGGGGGTGTTTAGAATTGATTATACGCATTTTAAAGCAGATCAAAAATTGCAAAACTATCAATTTACGACTATTTATCTACTTATTTTTCAAAAATAAGCAAGTTGGTACCATGAAGTCTATTTATCTACTGAACCATGTAATTTGTTGATTGACCTTTTTCGTACTTTATGTTATAGGCATGGACTTGGAATGATGCAGAGCCGATGGTCCGGAGTTCGTGACTCAATATCCAATCAGACCAGGCGACTCGTACACATATAAGTTCATCATACAAGACCAGGAAGGCACGTTGTGGTGGCATTCTCGTAGCCGATGGTTAAGAGCCACTGTCTATGGTGCATTTGTTATCCGTCCCAAGTTGGCTGTTTCATACCCTTTTCCTAAGCCAAAACTAGGACTCACAATCGTTTTAGGTACAATAAATTATACATCAAAATAATTAGTATCCTGCAAAAAGAAGGTCAGTGTATGTATTATTCAACTTTCCTATAGTAGTATGTACTAATCACTGGATGACCCTTGTCACAGGCGAATGGTGGAACCGAGAAATAATTAGCGTCCTTTAACAAAAAGGTCAGTGTATGTATCATTTAACTTCTTCAATTACTTTGAATTTGATTAAGAATCAATCACTTATCTCAGTTTATCATTGGGTCTAAGTTGTTTGGGTGATAGTCATAGGTGTTAAGAGTTTTGGTTTGTTGCACCCTTCATTTATTTTTAATACGTAAATGGGTCATTGGGTCATTTGTGATCTATATATGCAGCTTATGATCACTGCAGCAGCATTTCTTGCCTTTGTTATCGGAACCTCCATCACATGGGGGACCTTGGCATTAACAGGTACAAACATTCTAAACACACTTCTTAGTATCATTTGGCTCAATGCTCACTAGTTGAGATTTTGTTATAATTACTTGAACTTTACATGACATATCAGCATTGTAAATAGTAATAAGAAAACCGTGTCTAACTAATGTGCAGGCTAAGACAGGTAACAATAAAGAGATCCATGATGTGCTTAGAAAACTTAGAGGAAAAGATGCTGATATATCCATTTTAAACTTGACAGATAATAAATGATATACTTATAAAACTTAGCTTAGCAAGTGAAAGTGATGGGTGCTGTTTGGAACAGCTTATACAGTTATGGTTTGGTGTGTTGGTAGAAAGGGATGCTGCAATATGTCGTTGCAATGTCCATGTTTCTTTGTATTTGGTTTGTAATTCTTAAAAATGTTTCTTTGTTTGGTTTATAATTCTTGAACGGTATGTTTCTTTGCATTTGCCTATTCCCGAGCGTAAATATAGATATATTCAATAAGCAATCCCAAACGGCCTTTTATATGTGGTATTAATAAGCAATCCAAGCAACCCTTTTTATAAGTATTTTCAGTTAGAAAATGCTTATAGTGAGGGTTGAATGAGATTGCTTATTGAATCTGCATATTAATAGGCTGTTTGGGATTGGATTTTTTTTTTTAATAAAATTCACATTTAGACCGGTTATAATGAAAACAACCGGTCCCAATAATATTTTTTTAGACCGGTCTACCAACCAGTTTATATGACTTTTACAACCGGTCTTAATAATACTCTATTAGACCGGTGCTTCAACCGGTCTATATGACTTTTATCTTTTGGACCTCTCCCTTTTAGACCTGTTAGGTAACCGGTCTAAAAGGCATTTACAACCGGTCTAAAAGCCCTTTTTTTGTAGTAGTGGTTATACATGACCTATCCGAAGTGCTTCTCTGTATTAACTTTGTTATCACTCGTAGTTGTTTTGCCATATAACGACAATATTGATGGTATAATTATTGTAGCTACATCTAAACTGATTTCACATCTTAATCAGTGCAATTGATTCTATAGCTCATGTAAAACTTGGTAAGTTAAGGTTGAATAATGCTATAAGTTAAATTAAAGAAAAGAAAATTACTTTATGTGTTCCAGAATATTATTTTGTGAATAATGAACACAACTATTTACTAATGTACTACTTATTTTTTAAACTTAGTGATTATCTAGTGTAAATTATTGACTGCGAATGTGACACATATTGTTGACTAACTATAAGTTTGATGTATGTTTAATGCATAGTTTAAAGCTATTTTGTGTTTGCGCAAAAAAAAAAAAAAAAAAAAAAAAAAAAAAAAAAAGCTATTTTGTGTGCATTTAAAGAGTTTGATATGATAATTAGTTGGACAAAGAGTCCACAGCAAAACTTCTACTTCTACGTCATATGGTAATTTTATTTTATTTTACCCTAGTTCTTATCATTTCTCCCAACCCTTACAAATATCTTCTTAACATCTAGTGATGAAAACATGTACTCCGTATGTGATTCTAAACAGCTGGTGACAAAACAAAACAAAACAAAACAAAACAAAAAAAAAAAAAAAAAAAAAACTCGTTTTGCATTCATCGATTCTAATACGATATTTTCATTTTTGAGAGGATTTCTTTTTAATTATTTTCAACAAATGAAATCCACAACTCAAAGATGCTGCTACAATAAAGTTGCATAAGATTTGGATTAAAGCAATTGAAATTAAATAAGAACAATCAATGAATTAAACATAAACAAGAACGATATTTGTGCAAATTAATACAGTGAACTACCAATGAAGATACAATTGAATATACTAGTTATAACTTATAAGTCTCGTGCACACACATGATTTACATTTTATTTCAGTATATGAATATATAATAATTAACATGTGAGAATTGTGATATAAGTACAACTAATATATATATATATATATATATATATATATATATATATATATATATATATATATATATATATATATATATATATTTTAATGTATTAATATCTATTACAGTAATATTTTGTAAAAAAATTTGTCGGTTGAAAGATTTAACTTTATTTAACTGACATAGATGTTGAGGTTGTGGTTGAGGTTGTTGTTTAACTTTAACTATTTATATCATGTTGTACAAAATGTGCAAGTTAGTAGCACATAATCAGCATTGATGAAGTTAAAAATTGCTCCGTAAAGTTTTTTAAAAATGTTTTTCTGAATATCCATATATAAACTTTAAATAAGAATTTCATGAATCGTTGTAAAAAGTAAAATAGCGTATATTTATTTTCATGTCACAGTAATCCGTGCTGACATTTAATATCTATATTCCCGTTAATAATAGTTTAACCGTATTTAATATTCAAGCACATGTACGCATAAATTAAACTTTTAAAATAAAATAAATGAGTATTTATTTAATGTATATAGTAAATAAATGTTTAATGGATGAAAGTCTAAAATTAATATTAGTTTTAAAAAATATTTAATATATATTTACAAAATTTTGTAATTTTTAATAGATGAAAGTCTGAAACTAATACTAATACTCATGTCATTTTAAACAAAGTTTATATTATAAAGTGTAAGGTTTTTATTTTTTTTTATTATTAAAAATATGAAAACTTGTAATTTTACACTAAAGTACTAAACTCCATATATTTTGTAAAATTCAACCACTAAAGTTTTATTAATTACTTCCTCTTTTTTTAAGTTTTTGTTTTCACAAATTTGACACAAATATTTTTATATGTTTTTTTCTCAATCAAATTCATTCACCAAATTTATTAAAGTTTGACCAAAATCAATTTAATTTTTGATTTTTTTTAACCAATCATGTCGTTTGATTTTGTCTACATGGCAAAATCGAGCTCTCTTATTGGTCTAATTTTTTTTCGATGAGAAGGGTTTTGCAAAATCACTCCGAAATAATGTAATTCTTTGATTATATGAAAGATTTGTGATTTATGATTTAGTTTAGAGTTGTTGGAGCTTTTTGGAGTGATGAACGGTGAGCAATGAGTATTTTGATTTTTGGTAGTCGTTTGACAAAGGAGCAATTTGCTATTTTTTTTGGGAATACTCATCTTTTCAATGCTTTTTTAAGAAGCTGTGAGCGGTGAGTTGTGGCTACTGCTCACAGCTACTTTTAACAAACACGCTGTTAGTGTATATGTTTGTTACCAAAAGTAGTTTTTTAATATTCAAATGCTAAACAATAAATGCTACTAAAAAATGATTTAAAAAAAAAAAAAAAAAAAAAAAAAAAAAAAAAAAAAAAAAATCGTTTGGCTAAAGATATCCAAAATGAAATGAAAAAAAGGAAAAGAAGATCAAAAAAAAAAAAAAAAAAAAAAAACTAACTTGATAAAAAGTTACCCCTTGTCATTTTCTAGTTTGTACTTGCTCTTACCCCTCATCAACCTCTCGCCGGTTTTCAGCAGGTTTCACCGGTTTTGACCTGTTTGTGGCCGGGTTTCACTGATTTTGGCCGGGTGTCACCGGTTTTGGAAGAGATAAACGAAGCATTTGGCCGGGTTAACCGGTCCGGTTTTCAAAACCATGAGGTTGAGAGACCTTTGCAAGAGATAAAAGATAACTTGAGTTGTAGATGAGCAAGTCCTATTTATACTACTTTAATGCCAGACAAGGTTTGGGATAACTTTTTTTTGTAGTGCGTTGTTGAGCTTAGTATCAAGTTTATTGTTGTACAGTTTCGGGCCAGCAGGCGCGCTATAACAAAAAGTATGCATTATAATGTAGTCATTTATGGACAAGCTAGTACTAAATGAACATGTTGTGCAAATTTTTATATTGTATATTAAGTAACATAGAATTTCTTATTGCATATCTTTACTACATAAAAAAGAAAAATAGTCAAATTTGAATTATTTACTTGTTGAATTGTTGAAAAGTGGTTAAGGAAAGTATTAAATGTTTAATGTAATTAATGCAATATATGAAATGTTAAATTTTTTCAAAATGTTGAATGGGTAATATACAAAACCAATTTTCGGGAAAAATATAATTTACTAATTTTCAGGAAAAATATACAAAACCAATTTTCGAGTCTAACCGGGCTTCGAAAATATAAAAACCGGTTTTATTTGACCCGTTTTTTCAATCGAAACCGGTGGAACCGGATTTCAAAACATTATATTTAAACCCCAAATCCTCCAATTATTATTATTTTTCGTTTATAAACCATAAACTTTTTTTTATCGCTACAACTATCTGGCGCTATAAAATCTTGTTGCTATGCATGGTAACGTCTAGTATGTAAAGTTATTTGTTGATCCTTTACTTGATTGTGATTTAAAAAAACGTTTGATTTGGTTATTAGACGGTATGAGCTTAATTACGTGCACACTGCATATCTAATACAGATCAAAACTCTAGAGTTTAGACTTGTATACATACTGATAAATACATTTATGCATCAAAGATTTGTATACTTTTTTGATTCACTTATCGACCATTATATTTTTTGCGTACATACTCTTATTACGCCATTAGTTAGATACTTTCGTACTAGAATGTTACTCGATATTTAGATGTTGGGCCTAGCCCAATTCTAGAATAGTCTATTTATTAGGCATTCAATTAATATATAAAATCAATTCATCTCCTTATTTTAACATTCAATCGATCTCTTAAGCCGCAAGTTAAAGAAAACTCACCACCGAAAAACATGGCTTCTACTTCAACATTAACAACAGAAGACAAAGTAATAAAGGAACATGGAAGAGCTGTCTTAACTCTAGAAATTGCTTTTGAATTGAATGAAGCACTTCAAAAGAGTTACGTTCCTCTCTTAAAGAATGAATTTCCCTTCTTTAAACGTCTTAAGGGAGATCGCAAAAAAAAGTTTGGCGATTACATGTGTTATAATATCTTGCACGTATGTGACGTTTTAAGATCAGAAGATCCACAGCTTTTCGAGAATACACCACCAAAAGCTATTGCACAAGTCATCAAGGATAATTTTCCGAAATCCGATATGTTAGAAGAAGTCAAAATACATGATGTCGGCTTTTTAACCTTCAAGTTAAGCGGGCCCTGGATGATTGAGAGGATCGAAAAGAATCTAACCGTGGGTATAGCTGCATGGGCACCGATAATGCCTTTCAAAAGGGTAATAATCGACTTCCCGCACAATGATTTGTGTCAAAGTTTTCGATCCATATGTATAAGAGATGTGTTAGTTCGCATGCTTGAGTATTGTGGAGTTGAAGTTAGTGGCAGAATGCGCAACGAAAAGTCTTTACGTGAGGTAAGAAAATACTTTCCTGAAGAAGAAGAAGGTGTCATTAGGAGTAAAAAAAGGTCGGACTTTTTTTTTCTTCGGGAGGAAGAAGCATTACTAGATCAACCACAGCCAAACAATGTTCATGAAGACCTTGCAGCTTTGTGGTGTGGAGGTTATGAGCAAAAGGCACAATGGATTGTATATGTTACTCCCGTATGGCAGCGGGAGTACATTATGCAGTGCTTCAATGCCGCTAGAGAATTTTTGGATGAGCACCACACTACATTGAGTTATCTTGGGTATGAAACCGTTAGTGATGAAGAAGAAATTTTGGCTCAATTGCTGATGTACGAACCGTTAGTGATGAAGAAGGAATCATGGCTCAATTGCTCTGGGTACAGTTATGAAGCAATTGTTGAAGGCACAATGAAGTATGCCTATCTGAAAACTCTAACATATTCTGGTTGTACATTGAATGCTTTGGATTTGCTTAATATAGAGGGAGATACCTTTATACATCTACTTAGTGTACAAAGTCGTATCAAGTCATGTTTTATTCGCCCACATCACCATAAGTCACACAAGGCATTAAGCTATAGAGAACGTGAGGTGGGATTACAGTTACTACAATTTACGGAGATTATCGAAGATTCTATTCTAAGGAAGGTGCCCTATTTGCTGTGTGAATACCTCTATTCTTTATCTAATAACATTTCCAGTTACATCCTCGAGGATGAGTTTAGTGAGTCCGGAGTTTTGCTGTGTAAGGCAGCTGGAGTGGTGATGAGGAAAAGCTTTGATCTTTTGGGGATCACTCCGGAATGCCCATTAAAAATGAAGCCATACTTGGAAAAGAAACATGATGATAAGTATCAAATCATTCGGGGGGATCACTACATTTCATCTTCTCCTCCTTCAAGGACTTATGAGCTAAGATCACGCTTTGAGATGTTCTCAATGAGTATCGAAGCACCTTTTGACGAGGGAAATCTTTTCGGGGGAATCATGGTAACGGATACGTTTGGATTAAGATCAGATAATTGGAGTGGCATGGATA
The DNA here is from genome assembly GCA_030686995.1 of Artemisia argyi. Taxonomy (NCBI): domain Eukaryota; kingdom Viridiplantae; phylum Streptophyta; class Magnoliopsida; order Asterales; family Asteraceae; genus Artemisia; species Artemisia argyi. The sequence continues at coordinate 173,646,252 of CM060691.1, forward strand.
AGAAAGGCCGCGGCCAGGTCGATTATTTCAGCCATAATTGGGATGATGCCGTAAAATTTTGCGACAATTCTCTCATACCCTTTGGTGATCGAAAGTGTGGCCATTCCGTACCATTTTCTTCAGCGATTCAAATCGACGCTCGTTTATGGGCCACTTCAAAAAATGGGGAATCGTGCTACCAACTTTCTTATATCGGTCAAGAGAGAAATCTGTTAGATTTTTGGAAGGGTGAAGAAAGTGTTGAGAATGGTACTTGGTCCATTAAAAGCCGCATTGGGTCTCTATACTTTTATTACTGTTTATTAAGAGAGGCTGTAGACACTAAATTGAGCTTAAAGTATGCTGGTCATCTAAGAGTACGTGGAAGCATATTGGCTTACTACGGCGGTGGTGCTCGTCAACGCCTTCACCAATACAAGGCTCTAATATTTGATACTGAATCAACTAATTTAGTGCAAGGCGATCTGACATTGAAAAGGTCCATGATGGCTGTACCTATCGATGGCTCTATCGTGTTCGCCGCTCACTTTGTAGATGTTGATACAGAAGAAGTTGTTGTGAGTGACAAGTGTGAATACAAACTTAAAGGTGAGAACAAGGACTGGATTATAAGGTGCAACGACAATTGCAGGTTCACTCTTAAGGTGGAATGGCTCCCGGACCTCTAAGCAAATGTGGAAGCTTCCAGAAAGTCTTTTGGGTTGCTAAAATAATGGAAAGTTAGGCAGTTTTAGAAATAAGGAAGTTAATTGAGAGGTCTTTTTGTGTCTTTTTGTGTCTTTAGAAATAAGGAAGTTAATTGAGAGGTCTTTTTGTGTCACTGCTGCGTTATTATGTCTGCGAAATTCTATGGTGCTTTGTTAACTGGTCTTGTGTTCTAGTATTTTAACCAAGTGTTGAAAGTAGATAAATTGGTCATCGGGGGAACTGTTATCTAGTATTTTAACCGTGAGTTGTATTACCCGTCCCATTGTTATGTCTTTCTGAAATTCTATGATGATTTGGACCAAAAAATCCCGTATAAAAAGAGGATACTTTGGTTTATCCCGTATGAAAATAAGGATACTTTGGGTTATCCGCAAAAAGGGATACTTTGGGTTATCTCGTATGAACAAATAAATAAATAAATAAATAAACGGAATCTTTGGGTTATCCAAGTTACTTTGGTTTCTCTAGGTTTATCAATTCGTGACTTTCAAGTTTGAAGATTTGTAGTGCTATATTTAAATTGGGTTGGTTTATATGTTGGGCCTAGCCCAATTCTAGAATAGTCTTTTGATGCTATTTATTGTAACCCAATATCATTGTATCAGGCATTCAATCAATAAAATCAATTCATCCTTATCGTATCATTCTCATTAACCTACATAGAAATGTTATGCAACAAAATTGTTTGTATAGAACTACTGTTTAACAGATAGATACATATCTGCAACTGAGAATTGAAATTTACTTGAATTCTCGTATTTAGGTATCCTCACATTATTGTTCTCGCACATATGTCCTTGAAACAAATAGTACACCGTCATTCAAATACTATTTGAGTACATACTAAAGACAACGTGCAACTACATTGTTCATAGAGACGAAGAATTATTGTATTCATATAAAGAATAAATATTTTCTTCGAAGATGGATGTTCTTTTGCTATATATCACTGAATTTCATTGAATTTCTGAACAGAGTTCCTTCTGCAACTCGACCAGTATTCGGCTACAAGTTTGGAGAAGAAAGAATCAGTCTCCATTAGCTTTGAAGGATCGTCATACTCCACCATTTTCCCTGCAAAGCAACAAGGTCAACTTCTTAAACGTACCTTTTTTATCTTCCGATATTTAGTACTGCAGTACATTTTAACATGCATGAATATGATCCAACAATGTGGGAGCAAGCTAAAGCTTACCGAAAGAGAGAACCATGACCTTGTCACTGTCTATAACTGTTGGAACTCTGTGAGCGACCGTTATGACAGTGCAACTCGAGAATTCTTCCCTTATGACTTTTTGTAGGATGGCGTCTGTGGCTGAATCGATGGATGCAGTCGCTTCATCGAGTACTAGGATTTTGTTTCTTCTGAGTAATACTCTTCCAAGACAGAATAGCTGTCTTTGACCAGCACTCCAGTTCTCTCCTTCATCACTCACTGTCAGAACGGAAGAAAAGTAAGGCCGAAAGTCTTGTATAAGAATCGGTTAGAATGACATTCCTATAAAGTCGACGCACCTGAAGAATCTAGCAAATTTGGAAGACTTTGGATGGTACTTTTAAGCTGACACTTTTCTAATGCCTGAAAATCAAATAAAGCTGATTACGTTTTTACGTTAAGAATGTATGGATTCATAGAGGTTACATAGATAGTTACATTACCTTCCATATCTCGTCATCCAAATGTAGTCCTAGAGGGTCCAAATTTGTACGGATACTGCCCCTAAAAAGGGTAGGTTCTTGCGGGATGACACTTAGCTTCATCCTTAGATCTTTAAGGCCTATAGAGCAAACATCTAGTCCATCTATAAGAATCCTTCCACTATCCGGTTCTACCAAACGAAACAAGGCTGTTATCAGTGTCGTCTTGCCACTTCCTGTCCTTCCAACGATGCCTACTCTAGTCCCTTCTTTGAATGTACAAGTGATTCCTTTGAGAACTAGAGGTGCGTTTGGACGATACCTCAACTAAAATCACAAGCCCATAAACATTAAGTATGACTTTGAGTAGTTTAATTGTTTAAAACCGGTTAGATGGGTCATTCAAGACAAGCCTTACGGGTTGGGTTCACCGGAAAACATTTTTTGGTCCAAATGCATGTGAACAACCCGTCTGAGATAAAGCACAATCGTATCAACCCATTTATAAGTCAATGGGTCAAAATTGTCGAATATGTTTTTGATGCATTTCTTTATTAGAAGGGCTGATAAATTTACCTTAAGATCTTCAAATTCTATCATTCCTTTTGAAGGCCAAGATGATGGTGGTCTGTTATCCTGCACAATCGCCGGTGGCTCGGGTGGAATGTGCATAAATTGTTTTATCCGTTCTACTGAAACAATGTAATTTGCTAAGCTACAGTACCATCTAGTAAAGAACACTTGGGTACCCGTTAAGGCCAGCGCATAAGAAAGAGAGAGGCCAACCAACCCTATACAAAGATACCATTTGTTAAGCTTATATATCGTCGCCTTGGATACATGTTCTATAGTGAAAAGAAGGAGGCGCAAACATAAATACCTGGAGATGCAAATCCGTTGGGTACAAAAACCAGTAGAAAAGCAACTGTGATCAGGGTCACGTTCATAAACGCTTCTGTTCTCAAAATCAACCATTCTAAGGTTGCATTTGAGAAAATGAAAGTACTTGCATCTGTATCCACCAGCTTCAGATAGTCTCTGAAGAATCTGTCTTGCATCTTAAATGCTCGTATTGTTGCCACTCCAAGCGATGTTTCAGATGCGTAGTTCATCACCGGGGCTTTTGTGGTTCCGTTAATTCTCATTAGTTCCCTTGCAGTTGGCTGATAATATCCCTGAAAGTCGGAAATAGATGTTATGTCTAGGAACATGGGCTCAACCCGTAAGTACTTATGCCAGATATAGATTCTACCTGAGCATATTTTGAAGCTATGACAGCGATGATGGCTACAACGAGAACTTGCCAAGTCACTGAAGCCATAATGGCAATCGTGGCGAGTATTTCTATACCAGCACCAATCACAAAGGCAATCGAAAAAGGTATGTCAAAATCAATTACACTCTGATCAGACGAGGCCTGCATTAACAATAGATTAGTTCTCAAACACGTTGTAAGTGTCTAACACACTGACACTAACTTAGCTCAATAAACTCTTACCCTTGTCAGGATTCGTCCAACTGGAGTAGAGTCAAAGAAGACCATCGGAGCATTAGAAATTGAATCGGTGAACTTACTGAAGAATGATTTGGAGGCTTTTAATCCCAAAAGAGTAGCAAAATATGATCTCAGAAACACGAAGAAGATGCTTGTAGTTGAAAGCAAAGTGTAAACACTAATCAACATGATGGTGGTGATTTTCGTGATTGGTATACCAAATGCTAGCCAATAACTTGCTGCTGCCTGAAGACCAACAAAACCAATATGACTTATGATGGTCAAAGCCAAAAACCATAATCCTTCTGAGATGACGACATAATCTAAGAACGTTTTCCAACCAACATTCCCCGTCGCCTTCTCTTCTTCTTCAGTCAACTGTACTCCTGCTAAGCCCTTTGTTGGTATCTCCGCCTCGCTGTTTTCTTTACTCAGATAACTTTTATTTTCTGTTTTATCGAGTTCAGTTCTGTTTTCCTGAGGTGATGGCTCTAACCCCATAATGACATCTTTATGAGCGTTCACAAGCTGTTCAAAAGCTGTCCCTGCCATTAAGAGCTCGTCATAGTTTCCTGATTGTGTAACTTGACCATCTTGCATAACCTTTAAAAGAAGACAAGAAAAATATTATCGGAAAAATATTCATATATAATAACCTTACTGTTAAATTCTCGTTACCAGAATATTGTCCACAGATGAAAGAAATTCCACTTGATGAGTGACGAGAATGACTGTTTTCTCCTCTAGACAAGTCATAACACAATCCTGAAACGCATGACTAAAAATTTAATAATCATACTAAATACAAGAATACCATTTTCAAGAAGTTTGAAATCTTACATTGAAAAGAGTCGCTGCGGTATGTGCATCTACAGCACTAAATGGGTCGTCGAGAAGATAAATATCAGCATCATTATAAACTGCTCTAGCGAGTTGAATTCTTTGCTTCTGTCCTCCACTCATGTTAAGCCCTCTTTGGCCTATTTCTGTTAGATCTCCATGTTTAAATGCTTCGATATCCTTATCCAAAGCACAAGCTTTAATGGCCTTCTCGTACATAGTTCTGTTCATTGGCTTCCCGTACAGTATGTTATCTTGGATTGTCCCACTTTGAATCCAAGATGTTTGGCTGACATAAGCAATCGATCCAAAAACATCCACCTGAAAGGAAAAAAAAAAGAATGAAAACGACCTTCATATAAATAACGGAAACTTACATGTCATTATGATATATACATATGTCTCCGTGAACTCACTGTTCCTGAAGTTCTGGAAATCTCTCCAAGTATAGCATATAACATCGATGATTTTCCAGCACCAACTGATCCACAAACCGCAACTTTTTGCCCACGTTTTACTTCAAGATTAACGTTCCGAAGTGTTGGAGTGGTGGATTCAGGATCCCAAGCGAAATTTCCTTCCTGTATTCTGATACTGTTTCCTGAGTTCTCGGTTTCTTGTTTGGTTATCATCCTGTTATCTTTTAGTTCATCGTCAACTAAGAAGGAAGTAATCCTATCAAAGGATACTTTGACCTGAATTAATGCGGAAATCGCATCAGGCAACAACCGTACGGGTTCAGACATAGTCCGCAGTGTTGCTAAAATTGTAAAAATAGTGGCAGCATCTAGAGGGGCACTTCTCAAAAGCGCACTTCCAAAAAGGACGACTGAAGAAATGAGTGTCGGTGACATCCAATACAACATCGTGCTATAAACCTTCTTGAACTGAGCTTCGCGCAGCCAATGGAATTCAATATCTCTACAAGATTCGATAATTTTCTTGAACTTTTCTTCCCAAGACTGTAACTTGATGACCTTCATGTTGTTTAGGATCTCGGAAGTTGATCGTAGTCTCTTGTCCTGAGCCACCATGAATTCCAACTGACACTTTTGAATAGCTTTTGCGAAAGGCAAATTTAGTAGCCCACAAATAATAATCGGTGCTAAACCGGGAAGAACACCTATTCCTACTATGGAGAATAGTACACCAATAGCTAGAATTAGTTGAATAAACGATGACCAACTCACATGAAACCACATAGGAAATTCGCCCATTCTATAAGCATCAACCGCTATGTAATTCACAACTTCACCAGTAGAATGCCTTTTTCTTCCTAAATTAGAAAGCTTAAGTTGCTTCTCGTAGACTGCCACCATTAACGCTGACCTCATTCTCAGACCGGTTCTTCTTGCAATAAAGAAAAACTGCCTGTGAGACAATGATTCCGTTACCTTGGCTACTATCAAATACCCTACCAATAAAATTCCTTGATTTACGTCTTTAGTATCACTGTTCGTATACTTAACGAAAGCATATAGTAACAACGGGCTAACCACAACCGCTATTGTCCTAAACAATACGCAAAGTCCTGTAAAAACTATTTCCTTATAATAAACTTTGGCTAATACTTTAGCAGCCATGTTTGTGCTGCTTGAGGGTTTTTCCGTTTGAAGTGAATCCCATGCTTTTGTGAATTTCTCATGGGCAGTGGCGGCTTGGTCGATGGATGCTAGAGAAGGAATATCTTCGAGAACTAATGGTTTTCTGTATCCTATTGCAAGCAATGGATTGACCCAAGAAAATGTCAACTTGCTGAGAAAACTAGGCTCTTGTAGCTGGTTTGTATTTTCATCAGCCAATAAAGGCTCGGATAAAGTCTCGTTCCCTCCTGCATAGAGTTTACTAATTAGTAACCGTCTTTAATTATCAGAACATGTTAGAATCATAATAAGAAAGAGTATACGAAGGTACCATGCAAAGTATTCTGAGAAGCCATCTGCGTTTTCTCTAATCAAGCCACTGCTTGACTGCTCTACCAGCAAACGACCAACTTTTTCTTCGACCACTTTAGCATGTAGAGAACACGTTTAAAACATATTCTGCGATAACATTTCAAAATTTTGTGGACATAAGACAGACACCCTCTAGATAAAATATAATAAGTACGAGTAAAAAAATGTATGTCAACAACGACAGGTTCGTACAGTAGTCAAATATGTACAAATTCAATCAATGTTTTGCCTCTTCTTTTTTGGCAAAATTGAAAACGCCTCTAATATCGCCTTGCAGATGAGGTACAAACTTTATTTATCATGTGTGATACGGTAAGACCCATGGAGGTGAATGGGCTTCACTATCTAAACTGTAATTTTGTGTTTCCGGGCAGCTAGATCATTTTTTAGATAAATGATTTACTTCCCTTAGCTGCGAAATGTACTTTGTTCTTGTATTTTTTACGAGTTAGAACTTTTTTCTTTGGTGTGTCTTCCAGCTTCAAGTGTGCTGCTGTCAAAAAGTGGTGAATTGACAGTACTGTGGCGTATCAAAATGTTACAAGAAAAAGCAAATGCAGCTCTTGTCACATGATAAAATCCCATTCTAATAGGTAAAATGTATATTGTATGTTTACTAGCACACGTTATAGAAACGAGAATAATTACTTGTATCTTTTTAAGTTGACATCTAAGCTATCATGAAAAGTTTTGATTGCCTCTCTTTACATTAGTACCATTCCATTGGGAATTGTGTGTCTCAATGTTTTCAAACCCGGGTCAACCCGGCTGGTTCAACCGGTTAGACCGGTGCTCGAGCACAAAAACGGGTAAAAAAAACCCGGGTTTTGAGTGACCCGAGTCAACCCGGGTCTTGAAACCCGGCCAGGTTTGTTTGTTTGTTTGTTTTGTTTTTGTTTTTTTTTTTTAATATAAAAACCGGGTTGACCCGGCAAAAAAAAAAAATTAAAATGAAAAACCGGGTTGACCCGGCGGTCGAATCGGTTGAACCGGTGCCCAGTGACTCCACCGGGTCGATTAAAAACCCGGTTTTTAAAATATTGGTGTGTCTTTGTTTATCAACACATGGAAAACATGTTGCTATCATTGTGTTTATATGCCATGACTTTGTAAGGCATTATTATTTAAACACCTATTTTTATTTATTTATTTATATTTATTCATTCATTCATTTTTTTGGTAATCGTGGTTTTGGCCTTTTGACCGACTAATCTATGGGGTTTTAGCGCATGTCACTGCCCACAGACTCCAACAAGGTAATGTTCATCCCTTCAGGGAAGTTTGGCATAGCCAGTACTTCAAACCAAGCAGGAATTGAAGTTGTGACCTATTAACATCCACACACAATTCAAAAAAAAAAAAAAACAAAAAAAAAAAGAAAAAAAAAAACACAAACAACCTCACACAATGTGCATGTCAAAGAGAAAATTTAACACAATATGATTGGTAAAACTCACATGCCACATGTGCATGTGAAACTTTTGTTGTAAAATTTATATGGATGTATCATTTCTCGCACATTTTAGTGATGATAGTCACATGTTATTTACCACTTGGCCTACCCTGGTGGTTCGTTAACGCCTACTTTGGTAACCATTAGGGACAGAGGATTGTGGAGACAAAAAGGGCTTGTGCCCCCCAAATTTTTTAACCTGAAGCATAAATTTTACCCTTTTACTTATGTTAATAGTCATTTTCTATATAACATATTTAAATTTATAAAATGCCCCCCCCCCCCCCTAAAATGAATACGTTATATTGTGGCCCCTCTAGTAAATTTGTTGAAGCTCCGTCACTAGAAATCATATATAAATTTACTGGTTTTAGATTATTGCAAAGAAGTTTCAACCACTTATATAATACCTTATATAATACCTGCACATTTTGGAATCTTGTTTCCATATCTAGTATTCATGTTTGTATTGTAGACACAGATTTACATATTTGTTTGTATGTGTGTGGATACATATGTTGTTAGTTTTATGGACATAAATTAGTAGTTATGTGTTAGGATCGAACTCGAGATCACGGGATTGTATACTTTACGTATTAGAATTAAAGATTAGTAATTTAATATAAAACGTTATATTTAATTATGAATTATCACAAAACGTATAACGATCGTTTGTTTAACGGAAAATGATTAATGACCGTTAAATACAAAAGAAAGGGACTAGATTGAAAATTATGGCAAGAAGGATCCGGAACAACTCCCTTGGGCTTGTAGCCGGTCGTAGGTTCCTAGGGGAAACCCTAACCCATTTAAACTTGGTCACCAAGTTACAATTAGTATATAAGCAAAGCTAGGGGTCTTTGTTTTAGTACTCTTGTGCACATTAACTAAACCCTAAACATGTGTTTTCTTTTCTTTGGTGATTAGATCGGCCGAAACCCCCCCCCCCCCCCCCCCCAAGGGTTTCAACTTTTGTTTTATAATAAACAAATTGTTTTGTGATTGTTTTACTAGCATAACTTTAATTCGATTTATTATGCGTGTACAAGAACGTGAATCAAACACACTATTGTTTGATTCATGGATTGAATTACAAAAGTTAAGGGGTAATTCCAATAATCCACATAAACCCTAATTAAGGTTCTTAAAGTCGATTGCTTGAATTTGATTCTTGTTTTGCTAGAATCATAAGGTATGTATACTCTTTATGATATGTCATGATTATATAATTCCAACAATGGTATCAGAGCCAGGTTATAATATGTAATTAATTACCAAAACGCATAAAAAACGAATCTTGAATTGTGTTTACATGTTTAATTCAATTTTTAGGGTTTAAAAATCCGAAACCCTAATTTCTAATTAGGGCTCATTTACCCAAAATTATTTTTTAGGGTTTTGGTTTTGATTTTTAATTTGATTAGAAACCATAGGATTTCATGTTATGTTTATGTGTTTAGTATGCCATCTTATGACAACATGAATAATTGTTATGTAGAATCCATGAAAATGTGCACGTTTAGCATGGATTTATTGTTGTTGTTATTTAAATTGCCTATTAGAATCAATCATTAAGTTATTTATTCACATGTAATATTTTCGATAAATTCTAAAATTGGGGAAGATCTCAATATAATAATAAATCAATTACTTGTTTTGTAGTATATATTTAATTATGGTTCACGCAATCGATACGTCAATTCATGTGGTTCACTTTCCTTTGTAAGTGGGAGCCTTAGTTAATTATATACCTTATAAACCTAGAAATTGATTATTAATAGGTTTTATAGAATAAAGTTTGCATGTGGCTACAAGTTTTATATAATTTATTGTAGTGTTATGTATGTTTATTTAGTTGTTTTATTTTTTTATTTGTATTACTTGTTTTTTGTTTATTTATTGCAAAGACATATTTATAAACAAAAAAGGGTAATTTTGAATAGAAAAATAATATGGACTAAATGATGGCGAAATTTGATTTGGTTTTTTGAAGAGTTAAATTTTCAATAGATTAATTGATGATGAGTTTTGTACCAATAATAAGAACGACTCACCTAATTAGGACAAAGTCTGAAGATACGCAACATACTTTCTCAAAAGGATCAAAATACGCAACATACTAAATCTATTACTTATATCGCTAAGAAACTTTCAAATTTTGCACAATATACGTAATGTCACCGTTTGCTAGCAGGTTATTTCATACATGGCTTTTTTATTTTGAAAATTAATTACACGTCATTAGTTAACCCGGTTTTATGGTACCCAAATGTTAACTCGGTATGTATTTGACCCGATTAGCTTTATATTGACCAATTTGTACAAAAAAAAAACTCTAAATCTTATTCTGTCCAAAAATCAGTCAATTAAAGTAATGTAACCCTAACCCTAATCCTAATTACATTGCAATGTCTTCTTCTTCTTCCCACAATGGCTATGTTTATCGTAATCGTGTTCCCCCAAGTCATTGCAAATGCAACCTTCGTTTGACAAGCGTATTTCATGGACTGAGCGAAATCCAGGGCGTCGTTTTCTTGTTTGCCCAAGGCCATCGGTATTTTCTTTTTTCCTTTGTTGTAAAAAGTATTTTTTTGCAGTACATTTTTTTACTTTTTTTCCTTTTTTTTTGTTAGTCTTCTCGTCATAGGTGTGATGCTTTTTATTGGATTGATGGGGAGCTGTATGATTGGTATAAAAGTGTAATGTATGAGATGTATGTGAGTATAAATCCCCATGAAAGAGATGCGTTTGAACATGATGTCTACCAACAAGAGAGCGAAATTGATAATCAACAAAGAATTGTAGCTTTGGAAGAAGAAAAAAGGTCAAAAGCAAATATTGTTGATGAATTGAAAAGAGAAAAATCAAATGTTGCTCGTTGGAGAAAGATTTCTAGTTTCTTAATGTTTATCATGTTTGTAATGGTTATGTTGTTGTTAGTTGTTCTTTGAAATTACCCTGTTAGTGCAATGGTAGTCTTTTGGCACTTGTGTTAGTGCAATGGTAGTCTTTTGGCAGTTATGTTAGTATAATGGTAGTCTTTTGACACTTCTGAATGTATGAAACAATGTATGGTATTAGTAATTTTGTATAAGCCCAAGGAAGTTTGTAATGAAATCCATCATCCTTTGAACCTATTTTGTGTTTTTGCAACAAAGTTTGTAATGAAATGTATCAACAGATTGTATCTTGGGTTATTGCACATCACCCAAGCCTATTGCACATGCCAAAGCATAATGCACATGCATGCTAAAATACCATTTTACATGTTAAATAACCATACTGCACATCAAATTGAAAAATGGACAACACACATAATCATTAAAACTGTATAGATACATAGGCAAAAGGTTCAAGTGTTTACAGGCACTAAGGTGGTTACAAAAGTTATGCCATGTTTTGCACACCTATCTAACAATTATATTGCTGGCTACAGGCACTAAGGTGGTTACAACAAAAGTTGTGCCTTTCCAGCTCACACATCTAACAGTTATAAGACCAACTTAGACAACAAGTTTTGATACAAAATCATTGAAATAGATTGACAGCTACATTTAGAGACTGAATGGTCTGTCTGGAGTTTTCCCAGTGCCTTATGCAGGATAGTTAAAATTCCTCTTCTTGGCAATCCTTTCTAATCTAGGCCTTGGTTTGATCTGAGGTCTTTGTCTTGGTGCCCTTTCTGTTTGACTTTCTTCAGTAGGAGCTTGCACTAGATGTGGAGGAATTGGTTCAACTTGTGAATTTGGGTGTTCAGGTTGTGATATATCCACACTAACAGTTTGTACTCCTTCTGAGATTGAGGGGAGAGTAGCATTATGTTCATCAATTGCTTCATCAAGTGCTGCTAGTTCACTTAATGTAGCTATTCTATCCATTAAATTTTCTGAGAAAGCATCCAATTGTAGATCATCCCAATCTTGGTAAATTCTACCATTTTGTTCCCACTCTGCTTTTATCCTTTCCTCTTCTTGCCTGGTTTCTTCCAGTACTTCTCTTTCTGCTTCCACATCTTTATTGTATTGAAGTTCCTAGCAGTTCAACATTATCAAAGATGGTATAGTTACTAGTTGTTATACTCAGTTTAAATGGAAGTATCATTAGCAATCAATTTTTTGAAAGTAAAAAAAAGGAAAATAAATAAGTATGGTACCTCTGTATCAATGGTACCATCACATTCTTTACTTGCACACCGAACACCTTTGCTTGCAGATCCACCCCTCTTCCTTCCAGATCCATCCATCTTGCTTGCAGAACCCCTACCCATGCTTGCAGGCCCCCTACCTTTGCTTGTAGACCCCCTACCCATGCTTTCAAAACCTTTACCCATGCTTGCATACCCCCAACCTCTGATTGCAGACCCTTACCTCTGCTTGCATTCCCTCCACCTCTCTTGCTTGTTTCCCCAACTTGTTTTTGAGACTTACACACATCATTGATGGTAATACCAGATTTTCTTTTTAGGCCTTTGGTGTATACATATTTTGGTGGCCTTGGTGGATCAGTATCTTTTGGTTTGTCTGTTTTAGGATTAGTGCAACTAGCCTTGTTATGACCTGTCCTCCAACAGTTTTTACAAGTCATGACCTTTCCAACTCTACTAACATGATGCTCATCATCTTTCTCAATAGGGTGCTCGATTCTACTCTTCCTAGACCTTCCAGGCATTGATTTGACAATTGGTGGAAGTGGTGGTGTGTTTATGGTTGACCTCCATATCTTAGACCCATAAACTTGTTTTATGGAAAACTAATAAGTATCAAACCATTTAGCCTGAGTGTACCAACTACTGACTCCATCATCTGGATTTAACTTAAAATTCAAGTATCATACAACAGCGTGTATACATGGTACCCCACTTAACTCCCACAACCTATAGTCACATGTTCTAGCTATCATATTAACACCAAATGCCTCATTCCTCCTTCTAACTTCAACTACTTGGTATGTACTAAGAACAACCTGCCACTTATTTTGAGCATCTTTCAGGTGTTCCATATGTTTTCTAATTGATGGAGTTAGTAAGTCATCACATGCAGCAGCTTTCTCACTCATATGCCACATTCTTTGCATAATATATACTCTAATGTCCTCAAGCATAGTGATAATTGGCTTACCTCTATCAGCAACTATCTTACCATTGAATGACTCTGAAATGACATTCTCAAAAGAAGAACATTTTGTATCTGATTCGAAAAAAATCCTTACACCAGGTTTCAGGATCTTTTGCCATTAAATAAGCATAAGCCTCTTCATCTAGTTGTCTTATCTCCTGCATCTTGCTTCTGAAATCTTGCTCAATGGTTGGTACAGCTGCACTCCAAAATAATCTTTTATACTCTAGGCCATTCCATTTCCTTTTAAAATTTACATAGATATGTCTTGTGCAGTGCATGTGTTCTGCTTGTGTCAACCATGTCCTTACAACCTCAATGAAACCCTACAATAAACAAAAACAGTTAACCATGAGAGTGAACATACATATATATGACAGAAAGTATGAGATGGTGATATTGATAAAAGAATTGAAAGTTACCTTGTGAGAATCTGAAAGTATTGTCAATTCAAGCCCATTATCCAGTTGCAGATCATCAGCCAATAGTGATAAAAACCAACACCAATTATTCTTATTTTCTACATCAACTACTGCCCATGCTATCAGATACATTTGATTGTTCCCGTCCCTTACCATGGCAGTCAACAACTCACCTTTACACATGTGTGTTAAGAAGCAACCATCAATTCCAATCACCTTCCTACACCCAGATAACCATCCATCCTTCACACCCTTGAAACACATATCAAACCTATGGAAGTAGTTCAGTCCATCATCATGCACATCTACATCTATGTGACAGGTGGAACCAAGATTTGAATCAAGTACTGCTCGTCTGTATTCCCAAAGTTTCCCATAATGTTCAATAAGGCCTCCATCATATTCATACAAAGCACATTACTTTGCCCTCTTACATTGGCTTATACTGACATCAAGTGAAAACTTTTCTCTTATACCTTCCCTCATAAACTTGTATGTTAGTGTAGAATTCAAGATAATATCCTTTGCATAATGTCTTGTTATCCACCTAAATGTAACAAGTGAGCCCAGATTGTAGTTTCATCAGTGTACAATGTCTTAATTTGAAAAGACCTTTCAATACTCATCCAACTAGCCCAAAGCCTAAATGGATAATGCATACCCTTATGCTCCTGCACTCCCATCCTTTTCCATTTACTCTCAGGTTTCTTAGCACTCTCATCTGCCACTTTCTTACCCTTCACATTGTCACTCTCATCTGCCACTTTCTTACCCTTCACCTTGTCACTATCATCTGCCACTTTCTTACCCACCTTATCACCCTCTACTGCACCTTTTTTCTTCTTTTTTAGTCCTCTCCTACCAACACATCTACCCAATTCTACATATCTACCACAATATATAAGTAAAGACTTATAGTCACTCCTATAATACCACAACTGGTATCCATGCTTAACACCATAATCAGCTAGTGCATTTTTTAAATGCAGTAGACTTTCAAATTTCATGCCAAGTATTGGTTTAAACTCATCCTAAGGTGTTTCAGGGTTATAAGAAGGATACTTAACACCCTTTTTGATCTTATACTTAGCATCTATAAGATCATCATCCAGATCATTTTCTTCAAGTATGTATTTTCCACTTAATAGGGGTATAAGATTGTCTCTAGTTCCTATGAAATTACCCTTACCTACCAGTTTTGTTAGGAAAGGGTCATCAAGTGTCAACCTCTCAAACACTACATTATGTTCCCCTCGTGTAAGGAAATCTATGTTATCTGGATCCCCATAAGATTCATCACTCACATAATCAAAGCCATCTAAGGTCTCTGTGGAAAACTAGAAGGGGGGGGGGGGGGGGGGGGGCGTTTGAATAGTTTTATGTCAATTTGTATTTTAAAAACTTTGTTTTCAAAAACTTTGATTCTTATTTATGTGAGATTCAACACTTGCACAATATAAACAATTTAAACTAACCAACTAAATAATTATAGTGTAAATATGAAAGTAAAGAAAAGATAGAGATAGAAAGATCAAACCACAACACAAGGATTTATAGTGGTTCGGCTACGAAGCACCTCTTCGCCCTTGTGGCGGAGAAACCTTGCACGACTTTTGCTTACACCTATTTACGACACTAAGCTAAATGTCGAGTTCTAATAGTAGCTAGAACCAATCTCACGACTTCTTCACGACTTGATACACCTTCTTCACAACTTGTACACACCACTACTACTTCACACTACTTCACTACTTTTTCTTCACACCACTACTTCTACTATACTAGATTTACAAACCCACCTAAATCTACTTATTACAATCACTACTCAACTTTACAATTTATATAAACAAACTACACAACTAATCTTCAATACTTCTTGATTAGATATGAAAGGAGTATTCTTCTCTTGCACTTTGAATGATAAAGGATTGAATCACTTGAAACAAAAACTAATAATTTTATAATAAAAGGTTTAAGGAAGATGATTAGAGAGGATTTGGACAGAAAGTTTTAGTGCAAAAGGTGAGGAAAATTACAAATTTGAACCAGTATTTATAGGCAAAAGTTTCTGACACAGGAGCATGTGCTGGCCCCCTTAATTCATGGCCGGCCCCCTTAAAATTAAGGGGGCCACCCACCTGTAACGGCCTGAAGCTTTTGTCTTTTATGGTGAAAGTTTATTTGGTGTAGATTTAACTGATTTTGGTTAAAATTTTGAATTCATATATTTATTATGAATTAAACATTTTCCTTTAATTACCAAAAGTGTTTTTCTAAATATATAAAATGTTTATACCATTTTATATAGTTTGTAATTATTATTGTAATTATTAAATAAACCTTCCTTTGATCATAAAATGTATTAGGCAATTGTTTATTCATACCTTAAGTGATTTAGTTGGATGTAATGATATTTTGTTACTAAATACTTGTTTACGTAATGATTTTACGTTTAATGATTTTACATTTTGTGATCGTCAAAACATAGGGATATCGAGAAATATTAATAACGTTTTTACGTATTATTTATATCAATAGTCTCATCATTCTGACAAAGGTTATCATTATTAACGTGTTCTATAACATCATAATCATTAAACTCAATGTACAAATCAACCTTAAATCCATTTTCAAAGCCTACTTTCATAAATGCTTCCATATCCTTGTCTGTTTTTAGTGACCTAATACCTCTAGACAGTGTTGTACCAGGTATACTATAGTACAAACTTGTAGGGGGATTAAACACTAACCGTCTAACAACCTCGAAAAGATCACCAATATGCATATCTTCAAAATGGATATTATTAAGTACTTTTAACCCTCCTTGCACGTACTTAAGTGGGTTTGGAACAAAAAACCTATCGTGATTAAGGTTAACAGTAAACGCAGCCATCGAATTACCTGAAATTGAAAATTAGGGTTTCAAATTGATGTTTAAAAATTAGGGATTTGAAAGATTAAACAACAATTATTTACAACATACTATACCTTATAACATTTGTACAACCACAAATTTCTTCCTTAGGATTATTAGGGTTTCAAAGTGTCTAGATTTAGGATTATTGTTGGTGGAAAAGTGATAACGAAGTGGGTGGATTTTGGGGGTAAGTATAAGTCAACTGTGCTTATATAGGGTCAAAATTTTTTATTATAGTAATATGTTATATATTCCATGTAGATAAATAAGTTAAATCCACGTGGATAACCAAAACGAATAAAAAATGTCAGGTTATAAGGTGTAACCGGTTAACCAGCTAGCAAACCGTGACATTACGTATATTGTGCAAAATTTGAAAGTTTCTTAGCGATATAAGTAATAGATTTAGTATGTTGCGTATTTCGATCCTTTTGAGAAAGTGTGTTGCGTATCTTCAGACTTTTTCCACCTAATTATGATAAACTATAAGAGGGGTATAAGGAGGATTGAGATTAAATTGTCAAACCGAAAGAAATGGGTTTTTAATTGGCTTTTAGAGCTGACCTTTAGTTTCTCCGCTCCTTTGTGCATCATAGTGGAGCTACCAAGTACGACTATTTTTTAGTAAAAAATCATCTTAAGGGTGAATTAGCTTTAATTCCATGCGCCACTTTGTGGTAATTATCTGAAACACTAGGTCTTTTGACTTATGAAAAAGTACGATATAATGGACGATAATTAAAGGTAAATTCTTTGATTGGTGAACCCAATACCTCGATCAAAACTTTGTTAATTTGATTTTAGTGAATTGGTAAATAAAATTGTTTTGTTAAAACGAATGTTATGAATTTATATGCATGCTTCTTCATACATTCTTTTTTGATAAGACACATCAAAACTAGTATCCTTAAAATTAAGTTAATGCCATCTAAATAAAAGAACACTTGAAGTTGTGATTTACGTCATGTGAGAGCTTGGACTAGATTACAATGGAAAGGTAAATTTCATACTTTCATTACTAGCAAATCAACTGATGTAATGGAACTATGTTAATTTGCAGTTTTTTAAATTAGATGACTTAATTGAGTTGTAAGTGAGAGCTTGGGCTCAAGACATAAGATGTGGATAAAAGATGCTTACATTGCAATATTGTTTACCAATTTAAATCCCATAATGATCTAGGAATTGGAAAATGTTTGCCAATTATTGTACGACATGATTACCTTATTTTATACTTTTGTTATTAACAGATCAACTGATGTAATGAAACTATATCAATTTGGGTCCTAGTTTTTAAGAAAATTCTATGGTTATATGAATATATCTTTAGGTATTTTATTTTCTTGAAAATTGTATTATCGAAAATACTAATATTTGAACTTTCTTATCTGTAGAAATGGCTTAAAATGATAACACTACTTTGAATTTTGCGTTCAAACTTTCTTTGAGCGAGAAAAATTGACTGGCTCACAAAATTTCAATGACTGGTTCCGCTCACTCAGGATTGTCTTGTGAGTGGCTGAGAAACAGGAATATTTATATAAGCCTTGTCTTGCTGAACCTGATGCTACTTCAACTGATGCTGCAAAAGTTGAATGGCAAGTTGAATACAAGAAACATAATGATGTGGCTTGGATGATGTTGGGAATGATGTCACCTGCATTACAAAAGCAATTTGAGCATTTTTTTCCCTTATGACATGCTCAACGAACTCAAACGCATATTTGAGAAACCACAAGCTATTGAAGTTTATGATTTGATCGATGCTCTTCATAGCTGCAAGCAGGAAGAAGGTAAACCTGTAAGTGCACATGTGTTGGAAATGAAGGGTTACATGGACAAACTACAAGCACTTGGCAAGATCTATGAACAGGATATTGCTGTGAACTTAATCAATAGATCACTGAATAAGGAATTTAGTGGTTTTGTTCATAATTTCAATATGCACTGTGTGGGGAAGAAAATTTTTGAATTACACGTATTGCTTATTGTTTACGAGAAAAGTTTACCAAAGAAGGCTCCTACACCCCAGGTACTGGCTATTCAGGGAGGTAGGATCAACAAGCCAAAACCGCAAATGAATAAGAACAAGAAGAATATAAGCAAAGGTAAAGCTGATAAGGGTAAACAAGTTATGGCCTATCAAGCTAAATCTAAGCCAAATCCTCTAAAAAAGAAGGATAATCCAAAAGGATCAGGCTTGCCACTACTGCCATGTAGTTTGTCACTGGAAGAGGAATTGTCCTCTCTATCTCGATGATTTGTGAACTAATAAGGTTAAGAAGACTGGGCACTCGCGTGCCAGCACTTTAGTTAACCTATTTATGATTGAATTATTTACTTTAACTCATAAAATAAATTCCTGGGTATATGACACTGGATGTGGTATTCACATTTGTAATACACTACAGGGATTTAGAGCGGAAAGGAGACTATCTTATGGGGAGCAATATCTGCATGTGGGCAATGGAGTCAAGCAGTTGTTGAAGCCATATGAATGTTTAATTTAGTTTTACCTTTGGGCTTAGTACTATCATTAAACAATTGTCATTATGCACCTTCAATTGGTATAGGTGTTGTTTCCTTTTCTTGTTTATTGGATCTTGGTTTTAATCACACTGTTACAAGTAATGGAATTTCTGTTTCTTTAAATGGTATTTTTATTTTAATGCTATTGCTGTGAATGGTGTGTTTGAGATTGACATAAATGATAATGTATCCAATATTGATAATTCAATGTTTAGCATTAGTGAGAGAATAAAGTCTAACTTGAATTCTTCCTACCTTTGGCACTGTAGACTTGCTCATATAGGTAAGGCTCGCATGCAAAAGCTGCAAGACGATGGGCTTTTGCAAAATATCAATGATGAATATTATGATAAATATGAGTCTTGTATATTTGGGTAGATGACTAAGAAACCTTTTCATAGTAATATGGAGAGGGCGTCTGATCTACATGGTTTGATACATACTGATGTGTGTAGACCACTTAGACATGTGTCAAGGAAAGGTGCTAGCTACTTAACTTTTATAGATGATTTCAGTCGTTATGGTTATGTTTATTTACTTAAACATAAACATGAGGTTTTTGAAACATTTAAAGTTTTCAAAGCAGAAATAGAGTTGCAACTAAGAAAGAAGCTTAAAGCTTTTCGATCTGATAGAGGCAATGAATATTTAAGCCAAGATTTTAAAGATTACTTTACTGAGAATGGAATCGTCCAGAATCTCACATCTCCATATACTCCACAACAAAATGGTGTATCTGAGAAAAAAAATCGTACATTGTTAAACATGGTGCGATCAATGTTTAATCTTACTACTCTTCTTTTGTCTTTTTGGGATGATGCTTTAGAATATTCTGTTCGAATTCTAAATATGGTTCCCACTAAGAAGGTTGATAAGACACCATATTTCTAGAATGGAAAAGCTCCGAACTTGTCTTGTTTAAAGGTCTGGGGTTGCGAGGCGTATGTTAAATGTAACTCGGCAGATAAACTCCAACAAAGATCTATAAAATGCATTTTTGTAGGATACCCAAAGGAAACAATGGGTTACTACTTTTACTACCCACCTGAAAACAAAGTAATTGTTGCTAGGTATGCAGACTTTCTTGAAAAAGGAACTCATATCTCAAGAATTCAGTGGCAGAACATGTGATCTAGAAGATGATCAAGAAAATGCATTACCTTCTAAAAACACTAGCGAATTTGAAGTTGTACCCATTCGTAGGTCTGTTAGGACTGCGCGTGCTCCTGAACGTTTATTTCTTAACGTAGAAGTTGAGAAAACTATAATAGGGGATCTTGATGAACCTACTAGTTATAAAGCTGCCATTAATAGTCCTGAAAAGGAGAAATGTGTAGTTGCAATAAATGGGGAAATGCAATCCATGAAAGATAACGAAGTCTGGATTGAAGTAGACCTTCCTCCCAATGCTAAAGTCATTAGAAGTAAGTGGCTCTTCAAGAAGAAAACTGAAATGGATGGCAATGTACACACCTATAAGGCTCGTCTGGTAGCTAAAGGCTTTACTCAAACCTTTGGGGTTGACTATGAGGAGACTTTCTCTCCTGTAGCAGAAATTACAGCTATTAGGATTCTCATAGCTATAGAAGCGTGCTATGATTATGAGAATTGGCAAATGGATGTAAAAACCGCCTTCTTAAATGGTCGCCTTGATGAAGACATCTATATGGCGCAACCTGTGGGGTTTGCGAATCCACAACTTCCAAATCGTGTATGCAAACTTCAAAGATCCATTTATGCATTGAAGCAAGCATCACGACAATGGGACAAGAGATTTAATGCTGAAATTAAAAAGTTTGTATTTACTCAGAATCTTGATGAGCCATGTGTATATCACAAAGCTAGTGGGAGTGATGTAATTTTCCTTATCCTATATGTTGATGATATATTAATTATGGGAAATGACATTCCAAGTTTGCAAAGTGTTAAGGCATATCTTGGAAAGTGTTTTTATATAAAGGATTTAGGGGAAGCTGCATACATTCTGGGAATTAAAATCTATAGAAATAGATCAAAGCGGTTAATTGGATTAAGTCAAAGTGCTTAAATTGATAAAATATTGAAGAGATTCAATATGCAAAATTCAAAGAAAGGATATTTGCCAATGGAAATAAAACATGGCTTAAGCAGTGAGTTATGTGCTTCAACACCTGCAGAGGTGGCACGCATGAGCAAAGTTTCTTATGCTTCTGCTGTAGGATCTATTATGTATGCGGTGAGATGCACAAGGCCAGATGTGGCGTTTGCTCAAAATATCACCAGTCAATTTCAACAGAATCCAGGTGAAAAACACTAGATTGCTGTTAAATAAATTCCAAAGTATCTGAGGAATACGAAAGATGTGTTTTTAGTGTATGATGGAAATACAGTTGTAGAACTTAATGTTACAGGTTTCTGTAATGCGTCTTGGCAATGTGACAAAGATGATGTGAAGTCTTAGACAGGTTATGTCTTTGTTATTAATGGAGAAGCAGTAGACTGGAGGAGCAAGAACCAGAGTACAATTGCGATGTCTGGGACAGAAGCTGAATACCTAGCTGCTTCAGAAGCTGCAATGGAGGCTGTTTGGATTAGGAAATTCATTTCAGGGCTTGGTGTTATGCATTCAATTGAATTACCTATTAATATTTATAGCAACAATTCTACTGCAATCATATTTGCCTATGAATCTGGAATCATGAAGGGCACTAGACATTTTCTACGGAAGTATCACTATGTTCGACAACAAGTCAGCATTAGTGAAATTAGACTACTGAAAGTTCACACAGATGACAACTTAGTTGATCCTTTCACTAAGGCTTTACTTAAAGAAAAGCTTACTGAACTTGCTGATGCCATTGGACTACGTTTAGCTAGTAGTTTCATGCATGACTGTGATTCGTATTTGGATAAAGGATATTGTAAACATTTATTATTTTTTAATAAAATAAAGTATTTGTTATGTTTATTTTAATTCTTTAATATTGTTGTCCTATATTTGCATGTTTAATCCGTGAATACTTTAATTATTCTATATCGTCTGTTGTCAGTTAATGATATGGGAATATCATTAAATCAAGACAAATATGAGTTTTGGTATAATATACTTGAGAGTATATTGATGCGTTGACATGCCAAATTCACATGATAGTCAATGAATTGAATATAGGACCTATCCCAACTACATGATTTTACTTTATGGATATTGTTATTAAGTAAATCATGAATAGTTATCCTCAGACTTGAGATACCAGATAACTATCATGAATATAGTGCAGTTCTGTGGAACATTCTAACGATACACATAACTGGTACTCATAAGGATTATTTTCAGAAGTGATACAAAGTTCATGAGTTTTGCTTGTAGTCAAGATAGAATTTGTTCATTCAAATTTATTTTGGAGTTTAATACTGCTGGGCCCCTCGTAGGGTTGACAAGATGTTTGCGTGGCCACGCCCAAAGATCTTCCCTGTATATGTTCAGAAGATTTGGTAATCTTGCTCAATCACAAGCAACGAGAAACAGAATGGTTGAATAAAGAAATCCATATCTTTATTTAACATAGTATTATTGATAAAAGGATAATAATAATAATAATAATAATAATAATAATAATAATAATAATAATAATAATAATAATAATAATAATAATAATAATAATAATAATAATAATAATAATAATAATAAATCATTAAAAGGTTTTTCCAGTATACCTTACTCGAAATCTGTGACAACCGGCAAATTAGGGAGCCATTTTGAAAACCTGCATTACGTTAAAGTTCGTTTATAAATTTTATTTGGAATTTTATTCGTAACGAACTTGTAAGACCTATTTTATGGTTAATTATATTTATTATCGTTATGAGATTCGAGATTTATTTAATGATTCGTTATGGAATTATACTTGGTGATGTATTTTTAAATTCTCACTTGGTACTACTTTTACTCCGGCACTAGGAAACTGAAAAGTTTAAAATTTATGAGTTTTAATACGTTGGACTTTTAGTAACGTATTTATTATGAGTTTCGGTGGAATAATATATTTAGTCCGTCAAATGGTGTATATAACAAGTTTTGGGGACGTTTAATATTTTTAGTAAGTCTTCACTTACGTATGGGGACGTTTTTATAAAATAAAGTTGGTGGTAAAAAGGTTTAGTGTGCAAAATATAAAGGAGACTAAGTAGAGGGACCAAATGTAAAATACTCTTATAAACCCTATGCCTAAACTAATAATATCATTTTCATCCTCAAACTCACACCCACTCCTCTCCTCTCCTTTCCTAACCGCCGACCACCCCTTATCCGGCCACCACCGCCGCACACCACCGTACACCGCCACTCCCAAAATACTCCCCCACCTCCCTTATTCTTGTGTTGTGACTCACGCGCCCAAAAACAACTTCCCCCACCTCGTTCGAGTATCACCGACGCCGTACACCTCACCACCACCACTTTTCTTGGTCGATTTTTGTAGATCCACGGGTAAGTATGCACGGGGTGCATCGGGTTTGTTGAAAAACGAGTCAAACCCACGAATTTCTTTATGTTTTGGGTCGGATTTGGAAGAAAAACAATGAAATAATAATGGATTTTGTAAAAACTTGGTTAAATCTTGGTTTGGTATCCGGGTTGTGATGTTTGGTCGTGTTTCTTTGCGTGGTCGACCCATAGCCGAGGGCCTCACCCTCGACTTTTGATGATTCCGAGTTATGGTCGACTTTTCGACCCGATTTCTTGGTTGTTGACCTCATTTGGTTCTAGTGATTGATTGGTTTGATTGGATTCTTGATTGTTGTTTGTGTTGGTCGATTTGTGTTGGAGCCGACGACCCCGTGGGGTCGGTTTGATTTGTTTTTTTTTTTTGGGGTCGAGCTCTTGTGAGCTAGCCGTGACCTTGTGGTCTCGGTGGGACCCACGTAACACTTGGTATATGATTTTGACTCGGGTTGACTTGGTAACTTGACCCGAATACGGTTATTTTTTAGAACCGTTTGAGATGGCGAAATATATATATTTCGGCTAAATTTATTTTTATGATTATTATTTATTGTTGGTTATCGTTATTATTGTTGTTTATTTGATTTTGAAGCGATTGACAAGTTATTATGGACTCGTGGTATTATTTGAAGAAGTGTTGACGAAAAGTGGTATTGGGGACCGATTGTGAGACGGTCACTTAGATTGACGGAGATAGGTTAGTCGGGTGCCGTAGTCGGACCCTATTGTTGTAGCACGTGGTTTGGGATTGATTGGACGGAGATGTATTGATTATTATGACTTTTACATATTATTTTGGACTTGGACAATGAGCCGAGAGTCATGACTCGGACATGTGACCATTTCGTATGACTCGATAACTATTTACAATTTAAAACACAAATAATAAAACTCGTAATAATATTATTGGTAATATAAACGTTTATATAAATATATAGACGTGAATAACGTATATATAATTGTATAAATGCGTATATTAATAATAACAAAAATCACGAGTTGTATTATATATAATACGACTAAAGATATTATGCTACGAGAGTAGCGTAATATTGTTGGAAGTATTATTATAAATAAATATTATAAATATCGAGAAATTCTCGACAATTACTAAATATTAAATGAAACATTATTTTATATATGTAACGAGGAAAGCTATCGAGTTATGCGGAGTCGTGGTCACTTGAGTCCAAGTGAGTTATTGTTTGTGACTTTTGTGTTGTCACGGATATATGACGATTAATATAAACATTTTCTATAACTAAATAACTTACTTAACCGACAGGCTAAACCGAGTTATTTGGCTATACGAAATGAGTATATTAATGGGCATCGTATCCTACGACGCCCATAGGTTGTGGTATATGTAAAGGATAATAAATTGCTAAATATATATATCGGGAAATCTGGCCAATTTGACGATGTATATAAGGAGTTTATTAAACTACGATATATACCATATAGTATTTGTGTGCTATGTGCTTTAGGTTGGGTGTAATCTTGGAAGGGTATGTTACGTAAATAAATATGGGGATTGTCAAATCGACGGATTTGATAAACTTCGACGATTTATTTAAATGATGTATTGGGCTAATATTAGATCTATAGTTTATTTTTTTTGTGTGACCTTTTTGGTTTGTTTGTGTCGACCCACCACCCGTATGGATACCAAACGTAAATACGCCAAACTAATACGAAATGGATTTTCGGAAAATAAAACGGAATACGTCCGGGTTTGGGAATATTTGAATTTGAGGAAATGATTTCTGAACGAGTTGATATTGTTAGGTCGTGCCTAGTCCGTAGTTGCCGTCTTGTGAGTTATTATACATCTTACTTCTACCGATTTCTTCTTGCTGATTTCTGGACTTGAGGTGAGTCATAGCCCCACTTTTACTCTTGAACTATGTTTTCAATACTTGGGGTGAGAAACGTGCAAATTATTTTATGTGGACTATTATCGCTTCTATATTCTTTCTAAATCTTGCTATGCGTATGGACTAGGATGTATTGTCAGCTTTAGTCACATATTTTTGTGTGTACTATTCAAGGTTGGCTTATTTGGTTATTGGTGGATTGTCAGCCTTAGTCACATAGTTTCGTGTGTACTATTCAAGGTTGGCTTATTTGATTATTGGTGAATTGTCAGCTTTAGTCACATATATTTTATGTGTACTATTCAAGGTTGGCTTATTTAGATACTGTAGTGTGCACCTATAGGTTATTAATACTTCGGAGGTTATCCGAGTATTTATGATATTGCGGGGGTTACCCGAATATCTATGTTAGAACGAAGGGTATCCGTGTGTTATGTTGGAGCGGAGGGTATCTGCAGGCTTTAGTAAATCCTTAGTCTAGCTAGCAAGCGTTTTGCGTATATGTCCACTATATTGTTGATGAATTTAAACCTATGATCTCACCAGCGAAAGCTGACTTTTAGCACGTTTTCTCAGGTAATTAAGTGATGATTTGGATGCATGGATTGGAAGGCTCGGCTAAGGCACCCGGTTTATGTTTCTATTTTTTCTAAACTCTGATATTGAATTGTGGACCTACTGTTATTTCTTTTGGGCCTGACTCTGAATGATGTTGAGATAAATGTAAACTTTAAAACCCCATTTTGGTTGCGTTTTAATTATGTTTACTTTATCTCGTTCTATTATGTCTTGGGTTGGATACCAATCCCCGTAGCACCCCGAAAGCTTGTTGAGTCTTCCGTTGTACCAAATTTTGGGGGTGTTACAAAATCGTGCTATAGGCATTGACGTGTTGCTATAAGCTAACCGATGTGATCACACTATTAAGATATGTCTAAGTGGGAGCTGTTAGTTTTATGGACATAAATTAGTAGTTGTGTATTAGGATCGAACTCGAGATCACGGTATTGCACACTTTACGTACGAGAATTAAAGATTATTAATTTAATATAAAACGTTATATTTAACTATTAATTATCACAAAACGTATAACGGCCATTAGTGTTTAACGGAAAATGACTAACGGCGATTAAATACAAAAGAAAAGGACTAGTTTGAAAATTGATGACAAGAAAGATCCAGAACAACCCCCTTGGGCTTGTGGCCGGTCGTGGATTCCTCGGGGAAACCCTAACCCATTCAAACTTGGTCACCAAGTTACAATTAGTATATAAGCAAACCTTGGGGTCTTTGTTTTAGTAATCTTGTGCACATTAACTAAACCCTAAGCATGTGGTTTCTTTTCTTTGGTGATTAGATCGGCCAAACACCCCCCCCCCCCCCCAAGGGTTTCGACTTTTGTTTTTTAATAAACAAATTGTTTTCTGATTCTTTTACTAGCATAGCTTTAATTTGATTTAGTATGTATGTACAAGAACCTGAATCAAACACGCTATTGTTTGATTCTTTGATTAAATTACAAAAAGGTAAAGGGTAATTTCAATAATCCATATAAACCCTAATTAGTGTTTTTAAAGTTGATTGCTTGGAATTTGATTTTTGTTTTGCTAGAATCATAATGTACGCATACTCTTTACGTTTGGTTAATTAATTATGCATTATATGTTCCTATACGCTTCTGCATGTGTACTTGATGTTTATTGTTTATATTTGTGATATGTCATGCTTATATAATTCCAACATATGCTAAATGTCAAATGCAGCTGTGTGATATTGACATGAGTAATTTGTTTTGGGTTGTAAAGTCATACACTTAGACGTTGGTTTATAAAATGCAAATTTTTCGCTTTATTAGTTCTGTAGTTTTATAATAAAAATAAAATTATAAAAAAAAATAAAGGTGGGGGAGGGTGCGAATACTAAAAAAAACAAAATTTAGAAGGTACGAATACTATAAAAAATTGTTCAATCTACACACTTTTTCCTCGACACTTTTAAAATGTGTGTAGAATTTTATTAATTTCTTAACACTTAACAATGTGTGAAAATTTGTTACATTTATAAGTGTGAAATTTTTTTGTAAATCAATGTATTTTTCATGTTTATAATTGTATCAAAATAAAAGTTCACACTTTTAGCTATTGAGAAATCCAAGAAATGTCCATAACTATAGGTGCAGAAGCCATTTCATTTGTAACACACAATTTTGCACACTTTCTCGAGTATGGACATAAGACAGACACCCTCCATAGAAAATATAATAAGTACAAAAATGTATGTCAACAACAGCTTCATATAGTTGTCAGATATGTACAAATTCAATCAATGTCTTGTCTCTTATTATTTATCATGTGTGATACGAGTTAGATATTACTTTATACTTGTTTTCTTTGGTGTGTCTAACAATTCAGGTTTGTTCGTGTTGTTATCATTCTATAGTGCTGCTGTCAGAAAGTGGTGAATCAACAGTGTGGCGTATCAAAATGTCACACGAAAAAGCAAATGAAGCTCCTGTTTTCAGTCAAACGGTAAAATCTCATTCGAATAGGTACAATACACATACATGAAAATGAAACATGATCCTTTGTAAAATTTTTTTGTAAAGCATGATCCTTTGTAAATTGAAATCTAAGTTATCATGAAAAGCTTTGACTGCATCTGTTTACATTAGTAACATTCCATGACTTTGTAAGGCATTATTATTTAGACAAGGGACTTTTTTTGGGTAACCATATCTGACCTTTTGACCGACTAATCCACGAGGTTTTAGTCCATGCCACCGCCCACACAAACTCCAACCGGATAAAGTTCATTCCTTAGGGGAACTTGGGTGCGGCCGCTTCAGACCACGCATATGAATTGAACCTGAGACATATTATATTATTATCACATTTTGGTGATGATAGTCACAAGTTATTTACCACTTGGCCTACCCTGGTGGTTAATTCGTTAATAATTACCGTACTTTGGTAACCATATATTAATTTACTGGTTTTAGCTAGATTATTGCAAAGAAGTTTCAACCACTAGCTGTTATATATTCGGATAAACTTATAATACCTACACATTTTGGAATTTTGTTTTCATATCATGTTTGTATTGTATACACAGATTTACATATATGATTGTATGTGTGTGGATATATTTGCTAAATTTCAAATGCAGCTGGTGTGATATTGACAGGAATAATTTGTTTTGGGCTGTAAAGTCATACACTTAGACACTGATTTATAAAATCCAAATGTTTTGTTTTATACTCTTTGAAGTGACTAAGTGAGTATATGGCATTATATGATGGGTCAATTTTACTTAACTAATTCTCTGACATTGCCTTTCATCTAACATAAATGTGGAATAGATTTTTTGGACCATTTCTCGATTTATACTTGTCGATAAATGTAGTCCTCGTAGTTAAGATCTTATGGTCCAGGCCCCGAATTTATTGGTGATACAATCGAAAGAAAATAGTCTTAAACTGATAAGTATTACTCCGGTAAAATATTACTCAAAAACTGATAAGTACATGAATGCGGCTGAGTACCACATTGATTTACAAAGACAACACACTAATATGTGTTAAAACTAACTACATGATTCGTCGTACCGAATCATGAAAGCAAAATGATAAATGATATTTGTTATCGTATATTTTTATGCATGCATAAATGATATTTTTACAGTAACTCAATAAATTGTATACCAAGTTTGGTTATATAGTGTATGGTCCTTTGATCTGACTAATAGCGATATATGCGACCGTCCTATTAATTAAATCAATGGGTTTTATCAGTTGCTTAGCATATATCAGCATCAAGAAGCAAAATCTGTCACAGACTGATCAACTAATCTTTTCGGCTTTGGTATGACATCATTTCTCAAAGGCCTATGATGATATCGCCTTGAGTACGAGGTACTCAACAAAAGTTGACAGTCTCACTCAAAGTGTGTCATTTAGGATTTGGTTCACTATTAAGTCTTTCATCTTTAGTTTATGTATGTGTGATTTGCGATATCTAGGACATTTATCTAGCTAAAAGATCACCTTCTAAGGTTGTAGATGCCCTCCAGTTGCCGATGTTACTTTTTCCATGTATTCATTACGAGTTCATGTACAATTTGGCTTTGTTTTCTATGGTAGGTCTAACCTATCCGAGCTATAAATGTTAGCTATCGCTATCAAAGAGCCACACACAAGCAAACGGATTCCTCTTACGGTTAAGAGGTAAAATCACGTTTCAGTAAATGAAAATTTATCGTCTATTCATTAATGTGTATCTATCGACATGAGAATGAGAATCGCTGAAATTTCTTTCATTAATACCATATCTACGTACCATGTCAATGTGTTGGTTTGCCTGTCATGTAATGACATTCAAAACATGTGGTCACCATTCTGTTCGTTACAGATGACTTCTAAGACATTATTACTTAGACGTCGAGTTGAAGTACCAGAAGATAAAAAGGATTTTACTTCAAATAACATCAAAGTTAAACTCGACGTCTAATAACCAAATAACTAAATTTGGTTCATTATAAATAGTTTGAAAATAAACATGAGCCTCCACTGCCCTTCATAAATCATATAGGTTATCACACATACTCAGAGGAGTCTTGGAGGATTGTGCAATAGGTGTTATCGCGAAAGGACTCCACTTAAAAAGGGCTACATTTTTATTAGTTTTGAATATATGAGTCATATAATTCAAGTTTATATGGAATTTCTCTTTAGTTTACAAATGTAATAGGTCCTCTTTGTTGTTATTTTCTAAGGCCATCGAAAATCATGAGACGGCCCTGCACATGCTAAAGATAATAACTACTGTAATTAATTATCAGCATTCCCTCCCATGTTACAAACACAATTACATTTGGTCCCAACTATGAATTTAATGATGATAATGATCAAAGAAAATCGAAGTCCTTTGGAAAGGAACATTGTGATTTTAAATTGTACGTGAGATTTACGTAAGTGATTACAATTTATAGCCATAAAATTTGGGTCCATTGAATCACATTACTAGAGAAACATTATTATAAAGAATTAACAATATAAATGTTTTCATGCAAGTGTTTGATTTTTAAGTCTTTATAAGTGAATAGCATGATTGTTTATCGAAAAATGACTCTTTTTGAAACCGTTTTAAGTGTTTGTTTGGTATTTCATAATGCTATTGCGGAAATGAGTATTAGATGGCTACACTATTTGCAAGATTAAAGAAGAAAGAAGTTATGTTATAATGTATGTTTTGCATAGCTCAAAATGTGTATGTCTATGTCGTTCGTGTTTTAGTTGTTTATTTAGTGTATGTTGTAGGCGCGTGTGTAATGTCAAGGCATAGTCAGATATACATGTACCGTATGTATGTGCCTGAGTGCAGTGGCTAAATCTGAATTCTTGTAACCCTTTATATGTTTGGTGTGCTAATATATTCTTCTCTTTTGAAAAAAAAAATAATAATAATAAATAAATAAAATAAAATAAAATTGTGAGTGAACCGCAACCCTCACTTATCCTAGATGAAGCTCTGTCGATGCCTGATCGAGTGAGTTCAATTGAACACGCTTAACTTCTCTTTTAGTACTTTTAGTGTGGTTTTAGTATAATTTTTGGACAACTTTAGTTATGGAACCGTTAATTTTGCGTTAATTTTGCATGTACACACACATTATTGGTTTTAGTTTTGAACCTAGTCGAGAAATTTTCAAGTTCCGGCCGACAAAGCACATACTTGTCAAGTAACAAAAACATGTATCGTCACGTCTATACTTCGAGACTTCTTTTGTAATTGTAAAAACAAAAGATTGTTTCGAAACAAATTTGAAATGATAATGTATACACTATACACCATATGAAATATTATGTGGTTTACGTTCACATAGATGATGTAAGCAATTACGTTTTATAAATGAAAGTTTGCATGGAATAAAAAAAGGGACAAAGTGACCAAATAATTCCAAGAATTTGATATCTTTACGTCATTTGCTAACTACTCCACTTAAGCATAGTTAAACTATTTTGATATCTGAGGTGTTATAATTTTAGGATTTAAATATCATAAAATATACGACTAATGTATTTAAATAGGCATTATTACTTACGTATACAACTCTGTGAATTCTACTTTATTATTATAAGTTTCTCTACCTTTCATAAGTTTGGTGAACTAGTCATTCAGACCCGTGCGTTGCACACGGGCTCTATCTAATTGGTCATATTGTAATGTGTGGTATTTATTTTCGTCATTAGATTTGTAAGTTGTGATGATATCACAACTTTTGTAAGCATCGCATGAGTTCAAGATGAATGAGTTTAATTAGTTGTTTGTGAATTTTATATTTACACCGAGTCATTCATACTCGTGCGATGCACACGGGCTTAATCTAAATGTTCGTTAATGTATTGTTCAACACTAATTTTTGTCATTTCATGGGTTGTATATAAGTGTTCATAGCGTAATTTTTGGCACTTATTTTCGTCATTATATATCTAAGTTGTAAGTTGTGATAGTATCACACCTTTTCTAGGTATGACACACATTTAAATAGTTTATTGACATTAAAAGAGTATATGTGAAGAGACTTTTTTCAAGATGCTACATTTAAAAGAGTCTCTTCACATGTAATTTTTTAATATGTATAAGTTACATACTAAATGTTAAAGGGAGGTTAAACGCATATGGTTCTTTCAAAATAAACGTAACCCTTATATAAAATCGTAACAAAGTGGATTTTCTCTATATTTTGAGATCTAAATTGTGACAGTGAATTATCCTTTTGGTTTATCATATCAAATTACGGTAGCTTACATTACTATGCTTAGTTATTCGAACTTTATTTTATCCACAAAAACCATTTAAGTTTCAATATTTTTTATTGTTGTGAAAATCGATCCAATATTGTTAGTATATTTAATTTGTAGCATATTGCATATATCAATATATTTGAAGACATCAATCTTAACATATAATTTTTCTACTCTTAATAACTAATATAACAATTTCATTTTGCCAAATTTGTTTGTCATTCTACAAATAAAACTAAAATCTTATTAAGATAATCAATTAATTTCTATAGTGATATTAACACACCGCAAGACAAAAAACTATATTAAGAATAAAAATATTAAAATGCACAAACAAAGTGTAGTAATAATTATTGATTAAAAATTAAATGCTCATCACATTATTTTCAAGAAACTTACTTGCTAACGAATCAATAGTATTAGCCCGTTTATCGGTATTACATGAAGTAAAATATTGCATGTTTAATTTGTAAAGTAAATTAATATGAATGCTAAGTATTCATCCCATCGATTGTTGTGGCGTTGTTCTTTTTTTATTGTTGTTCTTGTTGTTGTTCTTCATTAGCCTTTTGCATGTTTTGTTCTTGATACAATTTTTGTGACTTCTCGATCTTTTTCTTTAATGATTCTTGACGTGCTACAAAAAACAATTAGATATAGTTGATCGTTAGTAACTTAAATACAATTAATCAATATATTGCATTTTCAATCAAAGTAAAAATGTTTGTGCATGTTTCACTTAATTGATAAAGACAACGATGTGTAGGATCTCTTAAACCATTAGAGAAGATGATGTTACTACCAAACCTTCTAAGCACGATCTTTATGTCCTACATTGTTACACACACAAAACACACGTGAAATTTACATGAAACAATATAAATCAACATGCTAAATAAGTAAGACGATATGATGCTTACTTTACCACCATAATAAGTTGTGGGCCAATGTGCACGCGGTGTGGAGGAAGTTGTGGTTTGCTGTGTGTGATTTTTGACACATTATATAGTTGATAAAATATTTGTAACTTATGGACGGGAAGATAAAAAGACTAACCACTAATTGGTGTGTTTAATTTATGCATTCATGGCACAAAACACTTCATCTCCTATGTACTTATCCTTATGCATGAGTATTAAATCAATGTACTAACACATGAAGCATCCACATTTCATTTTCAATTCATGAGCCATTTATTATGACCACTTACATTTATAAGGCTACTTAAGCTTTTAGTAACACTTCATCTCCTATGTACTTATCCTTATGCATAAGTATTAAATCAATGTACTAACACATGAAGCATCCACATTTCATTTTCAATTCATGAGCCATTTATTATGATCACTTACATTTATAAGGCTACTTAAGCTTTTAGTATATAAGATTATGCGCAAAACATGATCCACTTCACGGCGAGACAAAATTGTAAATTACTCTCTCCGTCTTAAATTAATGATTTACATACTGGCTCCACCTCTGATAAGCATGTTGTTTAAAGAGAACTTAATATTTACAACTTATTACCCTTTGTAAAATGACACTTTACCTTTAAATAATTTATTAAAATTTTTGCTACCATTGTACATACATGCATTATAGTAAATTTGATTTGAAAATTGATATATTACCCTTTAGTTTTAAATCAATAGATTGGACAACCAAAAATAGTAGCCTCAACAAATAACCTGGCCTGGATGGTGTTAAAACTATGAGGAATGCTACATCCAGAGAATACAGAACGTTTATAAAATTTCTAACAGGGTACTCGCGCAATGCGACGGTGAGTACCCGATGACTAATTTTATAGCGGCGGATACGTTTTTCTAATAGTAATTTTACGAATGAATGACAACTTTTAATTAAAATAACTATAAGTAATACTAGTTATAAGTCCCGTGCACGCACGTGATTTACACATAAATCAAATTTATTTTAAAATTTTGGTTTACTATATTAACATATTAGAATTTACCCGTGAAAATTGTGATATATGTACAACTAATAAATATGCATGAGTTTGTCATTATGTATTAATATCTATTAATATTTTGAACAAAATTTTATTTGATGAAAGATTTAACTTTGTTTAGCTAACATAGATGTTGAGGTTGAAGTTGAGGTTGTTATTTAACTTTAACTATTGATATCATGTTATACAAAATGTGCGAGTTTAGTAGCACCTAATGAGCGTCGATGAAGTTAAAATATATTCCAAAAAGTTTTTTAAAAATGTTTTTCCAGATATCCGTATATAAACTTTAAATAATAATTACATTAGTCATTGTTGTAAGTATAATCACGTATATTTGAAATCATGTTGTACAAAATGTACGAGTTTAGTAGCACGAGCGCTGTCGTTGTTATAAGTTAAATATATCCGTATATAAACTTTTATTTAAGTGACATAGATGTTGAGCTTGATGTTGTTGTTTAAATTTTAACAATTGGTATCATGTTGTACGAAATATGCGAGTTTAATAGCACATAATGAGTTGATGAAGTTAAAATATACTCCGTAAAGTTTATCAAAAATGTTATCAGGATATCCATATATAAACTTTAAATAATAATTACATGAGTCGCTGTTATAAGTACAATCGCCTATATTTATTTTCATATGACAGTAATTCGTGATTAAAATTTGATACTTTTATTATCGTTAATAATAATTTAGCCGTATTTAATATTCAAATCCCTGTAAGCATAGATTAAACTTTTAAATAAGATAACATGAGTCTTTATTTAACGTACATAGTAAAAAGAATATTTTAATAGATGAAAGTTTAAAACTACTATTTTTTTTTTAAATATTTAAGGTGTATTAAAACTAATTCGTATATTTATAAGATTTTATAAGTTTCATGGATGGAAGTCTCAAGCTATTACTAATACTCATGTAATTGTAAACAAAGTTCATATTTTAAAGTATAGAGGGTATAAAGTGTAAGAGGTTATTTGTTTATTATATAAAGTTATCAAAAAAATATGGAGATTCATAATTTACACTTAACTCCATATAATATATTTAAAATTCAACCACTAATGTTTTATTAATTACCTCATCTTTTTTAAGTTTTTATTTTCATAAATTTGACACTTATATTTTTATGTGTTTTTTTTTTCTTCTATCAAATTTCTATTAAATTTATTAAAGTTTGACCAAAATCAATTCAATTTTGACCTTTTAGTGGCCAATCATATTGCTCAATTTCGCCTATGTGTCAAAATCAAGCTCTCTTATTGGTCCAATTTTTTTTTTCACTAAGAATGATTTTGTAAAATCACTTCGAAATAATGTAATTCTTTTATTATATAAAAGATTTCAACTCTTTAACTAATAAAAATATTTTTAATTATATTATTATATTGTAATAATAAATATTGTAATAAATGGCCGCCTATACTTATTCGGATCCAACTAATAAAATTTTAGCGGTCTAAAAGAGATCGATGTTTAGGCCCAACTTTAAGTCTGATAATGCAATTAGCCCAATAAACCAAACTCTAAATTTTAGCTATTTAACGCAACTACACATACTTGCCCTAATTTCACTCTCTCTAACCCTAATCTCTATAACACTAAGCCACCACACACAAATTTCTTTCACTTCAACAACAATAGCACTTAACACAAATTCGTCCATGTGATTTCTTTAATGGTAACCCAATAACCAAAGTCTTAAACAAATTCGTCCTTTGTGAACCTGATTAAACCAAACAATATAAACAACAAATATTTCTTTGATTCGTGTGTTTCTTGTGGTTCGAACGTGAATAGAAAAAAATATTAATTAGGCTTCATTGTTGTGTTTTGTTTTAAACAAATTTGTCCTTTGTGAATCTGTTTAAACCAAATAATATAAACAACAAATATTTCGTATTCTTGTATTCCTTGTGGTTCGAACATGAATAGAAAAAAAATATTAAGCTTCAAGATCTTAAAAGAAGTCTCGGGTAAGGTGTATTTGTTTTTGTTGTTGTTGTAACCAAACCGAACAAAAATAAAAAATAAAAACTGAAGTTTTTGTTTTTCTTTTTAAGTTTTCAGATATTAACATTAAAGAGAAAGCTGAGATCTTTCTCTTTTTTCTTTTTAGTATCGAATCTTGTTTGTTGGATTGAGGAGTTGAGATGGTGGTGGTTGTTTATTCGAAGATGAGATGGGATTGATATTATTGTAGTTGACTGTTAAGTTTTCATTTAGAGCATCCGATAAACCTTTTACAAAGGTTTATACTTTAATACATCAATAAATTTTAGACCTTTTGACTTTATAAACCTATATTCACTATGGTATAAACCTTTGCAACTTCATAAAATGTTTTTTTTAACAAATGCATTAAATGTATTGAATTCATAAAAAGGTTCATGAATTAGGACCTCTTCATGCCACATAGACATGAAATAAGTGTCCACTATGATGGAAATAAACATAAACCTTTTTATCTTTCTTACACCTTTTCATAAACTCATCATAGTGGATGCCCTTAGAAGCTTCTTTTTTCCCCGAACAAAGGATATGGTAACCATTTTGTTATTCGTAAATTTTGTTATATGAGATCCATGTTATTTATTATTATTATTATTATTATTATTATTATTATTATTATTATTATTATATTTTTTTATTTATTATTTTATTTATTATTATTATTTTGTAAATGTGTGTTATTTGTGGTAATCGGGGTTTTATATATCGCAGACTCGGGAGTAGGTTTGATATGTGAATTTAAGTTTGGAGGGAGTAACGATGGCTGTTACAAGTCCTTATTTAATTTGTGGTAATTAGGTGTAAATGACATGTTACAAGTATTGGATGTTACAAGTCAATACTGATTTAATATCAAAACTAATATGGTAGTAGTGTTTAATCTGCACATAAAGTGTATTTAATTTCAAAGCCATAAAATAAGCTACACATAAATACATTTAAATTTTCAATTCCCAATTGTAACATATATGTATGTATTGAGCGCAATATTAGTACAAATATTTCAGTTACAAGTATTGACTTAATTGTCTAAGACTTCCTTTTTATAGAAATGTTTTTGGTCTTATTTTTTAAAACTTTTAAATATAGATATTCTAAATACATTATAAGGTAGTAAAGATATCCATACAATGATTTGACAACTAAATGCAGAGGGTAAAAAAGAAGAAAAAAAATTATGATACAATATGATTAGATCATTAAACTTGCCAACTCATTTGTGAGAATAATTTTGTAAACTTTTTTTAAGCTTGGTTCACCTTATCATTAGTTCATTATTCTTAAAGTTTAAGGGCTCGTTTGATTTGTAGATAGGTTTATGATTTGAATTTAAATTTGATGTAAAAGAGAGAAAATGAATAAAAGAAATACCATATGTATTTAACTAAATAAATAATCAACTTTTATAATTTTATATACATTTTATCTTTAATAGGTCCCAACAAATGAGAGAAGAAATTATAATGGGAGCCACTCTAAACTCAAAATCCGCTTCTTTAGAAATATGTGGGCCCTTTTAGAAATATGTGGGCCCATTGAGGTTGGCTCTCAATTTTGAATCCTTATTTTGTAAATAAATATATTTTTTTTGTCACCAATCCCAAATCCTGAATAGATGCGTGTAAAACAAACGCACCCTACACACATGCTATTTTTTTGAACGGCGCATATTATTTAAAGTAAAACTATCAAGAAGCTAGACAAAAAACACGATTACATAGATTTTGTATAAACAAGCTTTAGATCGAAGATCCAATCAAACCAATTAGATTCAAGTGTGTGAAAGGATTTTTATCTCCTCACTTAATGTGTCTTTTCTTGGTCTTTTTACATCAAAGCACAATCAGTTTCGGTACCTCCAAACGATCCAAAACGTTGTTTGAACAACTGCATCAAAGCATATCTTCCCTAACGTTGGAAATGGGACCGAGTCTCCCCACTTTATTAAGCTAGAAAGGTCCTTTGGGTAGTTATCCAAGCCCCACCATCTAGTTACCATGGCCCATAATTATGTAGCGACTGAGCAATCTATAAAAAGATGTTTCGAGTCCTCGAGTGCTTGATCGCAAACTGGGCATCGAACCGAGTCAATATCTATACTGCGGTGATCGAGATTGCACCTTGTTGGAAGCCGATTATTGCATAGTCATTATGCTATGTTAGTCTTAATGGGGATTGACTTGTTCCATTGAATATTTTCTTCAAGAGATGACAACATTTTTTCTTCAATTATCTTTCGTACGGAGGTGAGAT
Source organism: Artemisia argyi (assembly GCA_030686995.1). NCBI lineage: Eukaryota > Viridiplantae > Streptophyta > Magnoliopsida > Asterales > Asteraceae > Artemisia > Artemisia argyi. The sequence goes on from CM060691.1 coordinate 173,684,729, forward strand.
GATGTCGACATTACATTCCCATGCATAGGTGCTTGATTTAATTCAATGCTATTGAGCATATCCACCAATTCATTGAATTGTTCCATTTCCGGACCATTACGTGGGTTTAGTCACCAGCCCAAACATATGAAAAATGCCCACTTGAAGAGTTGCATCTTTCACTAATATTACACGGTCGGTTAGTTTCCAACGCAAAAATACATGGGAATTTTGATTTGAAGTCAAAGTCACCAAACCAAGAGTCAATCCAAAATTTGAAAGTAGACCCACTACCCACTTTTTTTGGAGAACAGTGAGCAAAGATTGATGTTAAGACCCAAAAGTTGTTTTTGTAACCCCATTATTGATTTCCAAGGACTCCAAGATAGTCTAATAAAGCATGATTCACTCATATTGATACCACCTTGATCCCCATAAATGGAAAGAATTACCTTCTTCCAAAGAGAGTTTCCTTTCGAGTAGAAATGCCACCACCATTTGGCGAGCATGGCAATGTTTGAAGCTTGTAGTGAGCCAACCCCAAGGCCTCCACAACTTGTAGAAGCACATATTTTATTCCAAGAAACACATGCCATTTTTTTTATTCTATTAAACCCCCCAAAAGAAATTCCTCATAATCTTTTCAAGAAGAAGAAGCAATACATTTTTTGGTGCATTGAAAAGTGAGAAGAAGTATGTACCTAAAGCTCCGAGAACCGACTTGATTAAAGTTAATCTCCCACCATAAGAAATCGTTTTTGCTTTCCAAGAAGTGAGCTGTTTTAGAAATTTATCAATGATATGACTCCAATTGACACCTTTATTCATGTTAGCGCCCAATGGGAGACCACACTTGACCGTTAAACATGTTGGTACCTATGCTCGCATATTCAAATCAAGCAGCTAAACAAATTTATTCGAGCTCGAATTCTAAGTCATGAAAAAGAATCAAATTACTAAAAATTAATCGCGCACAGGCCAAAATATTAAAGCATAAGATCAAACAAAGATACAAGAATTTGAACTTGAGCTAAAATCAATTTATCAAGCTTTGCCTAAATTTCCTAAAACTCGACTTGGCTCGATAGCTAGTCGATCACATTACTACGTAAACGTGATATATTTATAAAATCGTTATACAACAATAGATCTATAAGCACACTTCCTAAGCTAGTATATCTTCATATACAAAAGGCCACAAAGCTAAACAAATTTATTCGACCTCGAATTCTATGTGATGACTAAGATACTCAAAATACTACAAAATCATCGTAGACGAGCCTAAAAGTTGATTAAAAAAAATAAATAAATAAAAAAAAAAAAAAAAAAAAAAAAAAAAAAAAAAAGCTCAGTCCTGTTATTAGAGATAATTTACTGAATTAATTGATTGATGGATACAATACATCATACAAATATATAAGATATGACAGTATATTCTAGAGATGGGCTTGAGCCCGATACAACAAAGTTACATAGAACAAGATATGGGCTAACACTCCCTTGCAGTCTGAGCTGGAGGATACCGGATGCTGGACTGGAGAGAAACTCCTCAAACAGAGCAGAAGGCAATCCTTTCGTGAAGGAACATGGAGAACCCGAACTTGACCAGTGGCAACCAAGTCTCGAACGAAGTGAATAACAATCTCTATGTACTTCACACACTGATGTAGAACTGGATTACAGGATAAATAGACGGAACTAACATTGTCACAGTAGAATGAGAGAGAGTCGGTTGGCGTTTGGAGGACCAAGATAGAAGATTGTTGCCAAGAAATACACAATAGCCTCAAGTCGACCTCCTAGTAATAGGGCAGCCGGCCCAATCCGCATCAGAATAGGTAACCAATGATGTAGTGAAAGAAGCAAATAACTGTAGCCCATAGCCTAGTGTGCCCCGAACATACTGTAAAATATGTTTGAGAGCTGAGAGATGGGGCTCTCTAGGGTCATGCATGTGAAGGCAAATCTACTGAACTGCATAAGATGTATCTGGGTGTGTAAATGTGAGATACTGAAGAGAACCTGCAAGACTCTGATATAAAGTAGGATCAGAGACAAGATCACCGTCATCCCCTAGTTTAGACTCACTGTCAACAGGAGTCTGACTGGGATTACAATTAACCATGTGAGCTCTCTCCAAAACCTCAACAACATATTTCTTCTGAGATAAAAATAGCCCTGTAGCATCACGTGTAACGGATATTCCTAGAAAATAATTAAGTGGGCCCAGATCTTTCGTAGCAAACTCCTTATGTAATAAACCAATAATCCACTGCAATAGACTCTCAGAGGAAGTCGTGAGAACAATATCATCAACATATAATTAAACGTAAGCAGTATCCATCCCTGTCTGTAGATAAATAAAGAGGAATCACATCGACTATGAGAAAACCCAACCTGAGTGATGTACGATGCAAATCGCTGAAACCAAGCTCTAGGAGCCTGCTTAAGCCCATATAGAGATCGCTGCAATAAACATACATAATCAGGATGCTCAAAGTCCCGAAACCCTGGAAGCTCATGCATATAAACTGTCTCAGATAAATCACCATGTAAAAAAGCATTCTTGAGATCAAGCTGATGAATCGGCCAATGTCGAGAAGTGACTAAGCTCAGAACAGTCCGAATAGTACCTGATTTAACCACCGGACTAAAAGTCTCATCCACATCAACCCCCTCCAACTGATTACTACAATTCGCCACAAGACGAGCCTTGTAGCGACTAAGAGTACCATCAGCCAAATACTTGTGGCGAAAAAGCCACATACATCGAATAATATTGGTATCTGTGGGTCGGGGCACAAGGGTCCAAGTTCCGTTAATGAGTGCAGTGTATTCATCACGCATAGCATTTTGCCAATTTGGATCTTTAAACGCATCACGATAGGATTTTGTTAATGGTGAGACTGAAAACACAAGCATGTTTGGACGTACCATAGGACGATTTATCCCGACACAATATCGTGTGACCATGGGATGAATTGATACAGGGTTTGGGTTGTGAGGAGGATCTGGGATGATGTGTGGGTATGGATGCGTGGGTGGTGATGGAGGTGGTGTATGATGTTGTGCGGTGGGTGGTGATGGTGATCGGTCAGGGGCTGCATCATGCTTGGCCGTATTAGGACCGTTGGGAAATGGTGTTGTCGGTTCATGTGTGGGTTGAGGTACAATGGTTTGTACAACGGGCGGGGATGGAATAAATGGAGGGTTTATATCGGGTGAGTCATCCAAAAAATTGTATTTGGGTGCCGATGTTGGTTTTGAAGTGCCATATGGAAAAACAATTTCATCAAAGGTTACATGATGAGAAATGATTATTTTATTAGTGTTTAATTCAAGGCAATGATATCCATGATGATTTGATGCTTGACCCAAATTGATGGAGGGTGTGGTGCGTGGTTCAAGTTTGTGATTAGGATATAAGTGGGGGTAGCATATGCACCTAAATGTGTGTAAAAGGCTATAATGTAACACCCCCAATTCATGGTTGCAGCGGAATTCGAACTGGGTGTTACTTGACGGCACAATAGTCACAATAATAGAAAACGAACTCCAATTGAGTCGTTTTAAAAGATTTATCATTCAAATTGTATAAATATCAGAGATTACAAAATGAGGTCCCAGATGGTTCCATGTTTACAAATTACATTAATTGAGTTTTGAATGATAATAAAATTTATAGCCCTCTTGAATATCCGTGCCTTTCCGTACCATCCTTGATCGTCATGAACCTGAAATACATGCTTGAGAGGTCAACACAAAGGTTGAGTGGAATTCGTAGAGTTTGTTAAATCGTTTGAACACAATACTCGTAGTGTGAGCTATAGACTCACACTCATAGTTAGAAAACAAAATCGTTATTTATTTCACTAAGCTCATGCAACCAAAACATTAACATCGAACCAACAAAATTGGCATTATAGAAGCCCTATCAAGGTACTTTTGCCATTATACCGCTAAATCTCAAATATAGTGCATTTGTGTGAACTCATCGTTGTTCAACACAAATGGGATCCGTCAATCCCAATAGATCTATTCACAATATTCGCGCTCACTAAAGGTAGTGACTAATGGTTCATGATATAGGGACTTCGAACATGGCAATCGTTACTTAGTGACAATAAAACATAGTCGGGTAGCATACAGTAGAAAGCATTGTGTTCGAGTAGAAAAATAATAGCATGTATTCCCCCCATGGGTTTGTAAAATAGTTAAACAATAGAAAGTGGGGCTACGAACTCACCTTAAGTTATGTAGTGAGTAGTGAATGTGATGGTCGAATCGCGAAGGTTTCTACGAGCAACCTATAATAGAATGTTGCGACTTAGGTTCAGAGTAAAGAATATGAAGTAGTGCCTATATATATATATCTTGCATCTAGTCCATGATGTGGTATGATGTATATTGTAAGTCTTTGAAAGAAAAGATTTATGAAACATGTATGTTTTATATATCGTTTACTACCGTTCGGGCCGACATAATTCAGAAGTCATGTTAGTAAGCGTTCGAGGAGCCAGGACACTTTAACTCGTAAATCCACAACTCTTCTCGACGGCTTACATAATGAACTCCTCACACGAGGCTCCCTACTATTGTAGTAGTTGATAAAATATATAGATATAAGTTTTGATCCGAAAAGTTACATGTCCGATATTTGAATAAACTTAGGAAAGTTTATTTGTACATGAAGATTGTTATTAGGGGTAGTTTCATAAGTCTTGTATGACCATTTTCTCTTTGTAATATCTCATGGTTTCTTTTTAAGTGAAGTAGATCCAAATTGCTTGTTTAATATCGCCTAATTCCTTGTTTCATGTTTACGCCTATGTAAGTTTACTTGGTCATTTCGTCATGGCCTAGCCATGACCTTTGGTCCTTGTTCCAAGGTCATGAGACACAACCTTGGCTCTAGCCATGGTTGTGGTCTTGATTATAGGTCATAAGACCTCTTGTTCCTTTTAAAGTATAACCATAATCTAGTGACTTTCGCCTAAAAGTGGGCTGTTTAGAATTTGAAGAATTTTATCACTTGGAAAGCGTTTTTAGGTCTCGAGCTTCTTTACTCCTGAACGAAAACGGCGTTCCAGACAACTTTCGTGTTTTAACTTTTTGATGAATCGGACCAGAAGGGTGACTTTCAAAAACTCAGAATGCAAAAACAGTAAGGTTTTGGCAGTTTTGCCGGAAATCTTTGGTAACTTCAAATCGCCATAACTTTTGACTCGTTTACTCTTTTTAGGTGGTTCAAATTGCTACGGTTTCCTTGTTAGGTCCTCTACTACAATATGTAATAATCCAATATCATATTTTTACCATTTTGATCAGGTCTTACCAAGAAATTCACTAGTTTGCTTGTTTTAGTAACTTATCTTAACAATCCATTACAACATGTTTTTGTCATTTTTATACATCATGGACAATAATACAAGACATAATATAGCAAGAATAACATGTAAATGATATGAACATGATTAATAAACAAGAAGTATGTTAGGTTTAGGCTTACAACTTTTGGCTTTCTAATAAAGAAAGGAAGTAACAAGTAAGGAAATGGACTTTGATAGACTTGCTTCAACCCTTTTTCACTTCATGCAACCTTTCTACCCTTGGTATTCTTGAAAGAGATGTAATGAAAGTTGAGGTGAATTGAGTGGATTTAAACTCAAGAGAAATCACCAAGTATTCTAGGGTTTGGAAGATTTTTGGTAACTTATGATCAAACTAGGGTTTCTACTTGAAGAAGCACTTGAACCTTGCAAGAAATTAGAAGGAAATGAAGCTAAGTGTGAGTGGTTATGGTGTTGGAGGTGCACGGCATCAAAGGGGGATGGGGGGGGGGCTTTTATAGGGTCTTAAGGAGGTTACTTGTGTTGACTTGTCAACCCTTGATCACCAAGTTTAACACTTGTATGCAATCTAAGGCACAAGGAAGGAGATTTAGACACACAAGGGTGTGACTCCCCCCCCCCTAAGTCGGTTCAACATGGATAAGGGGGGTGAGGTGTGCCTTGGATGATATTATCCAAGTTACTTGATGAGTTTTGACTCCGGGAAATGCCAATCGTAAATGATTAAGCCTCAAAACGTAAAACCGGGTGTTGTAAAATTATGGAATTTGAAAGTATTGTTACACATGTCCATATAGTCCATAATAAAATATAAAATGAGTGGTAGGTTCTATCGGGTGCTAAAACCCTGCTAAAAACTGGAAACACGGGTCTAAAACGCGTAATTCGCGTAAAACGCTGAACTGGAAAACGTAAAATTCCAAAACTTTTGGAATTGTCATAAAATGATAGAAAATCATATTTCTATTGTTTATAATGTTTTATGGATATATCGGGATGCTGGAAGGACGTTTAAACCTAAAAGTAAATCTCGGACACGGCTTTGTGATTTTTGCAGAAATGATCCGACGAGCGTCAAACTCTCGGATTATCGTTAAAATAGTTTAACTTACGAGAATATGAAATAAAAATTTCTGAGATGAATAGTGAAAAGTGAATAGTAAAATGTGAATAGTGAAATTTTCGGGAATAAAAGTTAACCTGAAATTGCGAATTGTTACAGTCTCTACCCCTTACGGGGAACTTCGTCCCGAAGTTCTGTGTGTGTTATACATTGGAGTGGTGTCGATGAAGAGGTGTAGTTACTTATGAGGATTAGAGTGATGTAGTTTGATTTGTCGTTTCAGTGTATGGCGTAGGATGAGGTTACTTATGAGAAGTTTGTTTCTAAGAAAACATACAGGTGACTGCTCCTAGCATAACATGATCCCTCCTGAATTAGACATAGGTGATCAGGCTATGTATAATTTAGGACCGATAATGTGATGTTCGGTTTAGTTACGTAGTATTGTGTTTCTTAAAAGTTTTAGATGATATTCAATCTTTGTAAAACTGATGAGAGTGCTTGTGGTGTAACTAAGGATGATTTGAGCTTTAAAAGTGCATCAAGATCAGAAAGTGAGCTTGTGGGATTAAGGGTTGTGAAGATGGTGATGGTGAGAAGGTTAAGAAGGTTTGTGTTCTTCATTTTGGTATGTTGAGATTTAGTGGTTTGTGATGAAAGTTGGAAATGAAGGCATGATATTGATTTATAGGGTGGTATCAACGAAGTGATTTTTCTAAGATGGTGGCAAAATATCTTGGAGTAAAATGATGTGAAACCATAAAGTGATAACAAAATAGCTTGAAGTAAAATTTGTGGAATGGTTTATAGGACAACTGGGTAATTCTTATAGAATGGTAATAGTCTACTAATTAGTCAAATTGGTTTGGAGATAGAAAGTACAATAGATAAGAATCATCACAAAGAGTCGTTTACTGAACATTAAATATTCTTAAGTCATAAAACTCCCATTACTAGGGATGACATACACGTAGTACAACAGAGTGCATAAATAAATATGACTGCTAAGTTCTAAACTTCATTGTTCTGCAGTGTTGTTGAGATTCTGATAAGCTCATTCTCCTCTTATCATATATGCTCACCCTTGGTTGTCTTCAACTTGTTGACCTTGGTTTTGGGGACATCGGTTCTTGTAATGTCCACTTTCTCCACACCCGAAGCATATAACTATCGGTTGTGTGTTGTTACCGGTAGCTACAGCCTTGACTCTACAATCTCTGGCAAGGTGTCCAGCGTTTTGACAGTTGCGACACTTAGCTGGGCAAGGACCAGAGTGATGGAAGTTACACTTATTGCATAGTGGAGCATTCCCGGTATACCTTGCGCCTCTAGTTGGTACAGCCACATAAGCCTTTGCGGTCTCTTGTCTTTTGTTTTGCTGGTTGTTGTTTTGAGTTTGGTTGTTGTTGTTATTGTTGTTACTTCCCTGGTTACCATCCCATGGTCGCTTGTTGTTGTTGTTCCTATTGTTATTGTTGTTACTGTAGTTGGAATTGTTGAGGTTATTGGTATTGCTGGCGTTGTTGGTGTTGTTGTTGGTGTTGAGGTTGTTTTGCTTTCGGGTTTCTGTCATTCGTACCACTTGGTCCATGAGGCTGCGGGACATCCGCATAGCTTCATCAAGTTCCTTTGGATTTGCCGAAGTTACATTCCCTTTTATGCTTGATGGAAGTCCCCAGATATACCTTTCCAACAATTTTTCCTTTGTGGAAACCATCGTTGGACAAAGTATCCTCAATTCTTGGAATCGACGATTGTAGGTTATGATATCATTTCCCCTAACCGCATGATCCCAGAATTCAACCTCCAACTTCTGTATTTCACTGCGAGGGCAGTACTCCTTGATCATCATCTCCTTCAGGTTATCCCACGAAATCTTATAGGCATTCTCAATGCCCATGGGTTGAGCAATTGAGTTCCACCAAGACAATGCCTCATTCAATAGAGTACTCGTGGCATACTGAACTTTATCATCCTCGGTACATTTACTGACCAAGAATACTGACTCCGCCTTTTCAAACCAGCGGGTCAGACCCACAGCTCCTTCAGTACCCTTGAATTTGATGGGTTCACATTTCAAGTAGGAAATGAACGAGCAACCCTTTGGTACTGCAGCGACATTTGTTACCGGAGGGGTAGTTGAGTTTGGTCCTCCAAGGTTAAGACTGGCAATTCTTGCAGCTTCCGCAGCAGTGGCGGCTTCGGCGGCTGCTGCAGCATCAGCAGCACCAGCAGCTGTGGCGGCTTCGGCAGCTGCAGCAGCTGCTGCAGCTACAGCTGCTGCAGCTACAACTGCTGCAGCTACGGCTGCTCGTTCCGTGACAAGTGCTGCATTGACACTGTCCTTTACCAGTTTGCGGATGGCAGCTTGCGTCATCGTTGGTGGTGTCTTTTTCTTTGGCGCCATGATTCTATTGTTCAAAGGATACATTGTAATTAGAGAGTTGTGAGATGAACACAATTTTTGATAAGAATGATAGGATAATAATGTTTGAAACTTAAAAGCATAACACATGTTAGTATATAAAACAAGAGTTTTATTCGTACAACGTTGGTTGATTTACAAAATCGAAACCTATTACAAGCTTCTTCAAAATTTACTAACTGATACTTTCAGTTTAGTAATTACAACGTTTTTACTATCGCTAGTTATTACATAGATTTCGTAACATTTACTAACTGAGTCTAATCAGTTTAGTAGTACAAAAGTTAACTAGTATCATCACACTAGTCTATTGTGCGTTAGAAGGTCCGAGCAGCTCTGATTGATCGGCAACTTCTTGGTTTAGTGTGTCATAGAGGTACGAGTCGATGAAGTTTGAGAAGCTGTAGTTTTCATGTTGACTTTCTTGTTGGATCAATGGTGGTCGAGGTACAATCCATAGTGAGTGATCCAATTCATCACATGTAGGGATATCAAAGGGAAGTGATAGTGGTGGTGGTAATGGCTCTAGTACATATTCGTATTCATTATCCTCCTCGGAGTCTGCCTCAACCCAATTTTGTTCAACATAATCAGAAGTATTCGATGCAAAAATATTTGGCATTGGTTCATCCTCTTCTTCGTCGGTTGAATCTTCGAAAGGTTCTTCTTCGTCATCAGAAGCGAAGGCATTTACGAAGTCAAATCCGAACTCGGGTGAGGGTGGTAAGACTTGGAAGTTATTAGGTAGAGTGGGCACATAATCGGGAGAAGTGGGTACGCACATGATTTCTATAAGAAGAATTACAATGTTAATATAATTCTATCGTTTATGGGGAGTGCTCAAAATATGGAAAGCATATATATAGCAATATACTAATATGTTTATGTAGCCTAACTTGCATAATAAATCCATAATCGTCTGGAGGATGGAAGGCACGAAGAGCGGAAGGCTATAAAATGTTTTTGTTTGTGATTGTAGTTATAGTTTAGGTCTCAATTAGACCCGTTTCTCTATAACCATGGCTCTGGTACCAATCTGTAACACCCCCAATTCATGGTTGCAGCGGAATTCGAACTGGGTGTTACTTGACGGCACAATAGTCACAATAATAGAAAACGAACTCCAATTGAGTCGTTTTAAAAGATTTATCATTCAAATTGTATAAATATCAGAGATTACAAAATGAGGTCCCAGATGGTTCCATGTTTACAAATTACATTAATTGAGTTTTGAATGATAATAAAATTTATAGCCCTCTTGAATATCCGTGCCTTTCCGTACCATCCTTGATCGTCATGAACCTGAAATACATGCTTGAGAGGTCAACACAAAGGTTGAGTGGAATTCGTAGAGTTTGTTAAATCGTTTGAACACAATACTCGTAGTGTGAGCTATAGACTCACACTCATAGTTAGAAAACAAAATCATTATTTATTTCACTAAGCTCATGCAACCAAAACATTAACATCGAACCAACAAAATTGGCATTATAGAAGCCCTATCAAGGTACTTTTGCCATTATACCGCTAAATCTCAAATATAGTGCATTTGTGTGAACTCATCGTTGTTCAACACAAATGGGATCCGTCAATCCCAATAGATCTATTCAAAATATTCGCGCTCACTAAAGGTAGTGACTAATGGTTCATGATATAGGGACTTCGAACATGGCAATCGTTACTTAGTGACAATAAAACATAGTCGGGTAGCATACAGTAGAAAGCATTGTGTTCGAGTAGAAAAATAATAGCATGTATTCCCCCCATGGGTTTGTAAAATAGTTAAACAATAGAAAGTGGGGCTACGAACTCACCTTAAGTTATGTAGTGAGTAGTGAATGTGATGGTCGAATCGCGAAGGTTTCTACGAGCAACCTATAATAGAATGTTGCGACTTAGGTTCGGAGTAAAGAATATGAAGTAGTGCCTATATATATATCTTGCATCTAGTCCATGATGTGGTATGATGTATATTGTAAGTCTTTGAAAGAAAAGATTTATGAAACATGTATGTTTTATATATCGTTTACTACCGTTCGGGCCGACATAATTCAGAAGTCATGTTAGTAAGCGTTCGAGGAGCCAGGACACTTTAACTCGTAAATCCACAACTCATCTCGACGGCTTACATAATGAACTCCTCACACGAGGCTCCCTACTATTGTAGTAGTTGATAAAATATATAGATATAAGTTTTGATCCGAAAAGTTACATGTCCGATATTTGAATAAACTTAGGAAAGTTTATTTGTACATGAAGATTGTTATTAGGGGTAGTTTCATAAGTCTTGTATGACCATTTTCTCTTTGTAATATCTCATGGTTTCTTTTTAAGTGAAGTAGATCCAAATTGCTTGTTTAATATCGCCTAATTCCTTGTTTCATGTTTACGCCTATGTAAGTTTACTTGGTCATTTCGTCATGGCCTAGCCATGACCTTTGGTCCTTGTTCCAAGGTCATGAGACACAACCTTGGCTCTAGCCATGGTTGTGGTCTTGATTATAGGTCATAAGACCTCTTGTTCCTTTTAAAGTATAACCATAATCTAGTGACTTTCGCCTAAAAGTGGGCTGTTTAGAATTTGAAGAATTTTATCACTCGGAAAGCGTTTTTAGGTCTCGAGCTTCTTTACTCCTGAATGAAAACGGCGTTCCGGACAACTTTCGTGTTTTAACTTTTTGATGAATCGGACCAGAAGGGTGACTTTCAAAAACTCAGAATGCAAAACAGTAAGGTTTTGGCAGTTTTGCCGGAAATTTTTGGTAACTTCAAATCGCCATAACTTTTGACTCGTTTACTCTTTTTATGTGGTTCAAATTGCTACGGTTTCCTTGTTAGGTCCTCTACTACAATATGTAATAATCCAATATCATATTTTTACCATTTTGATCAGGTCTTACCAAGAAATTCACTAGTTTGCTTGTTTTAGTAACTTATCTTAACAATCCATTACAACAACATGTTTTTGTCATTTTTATACATCATGGACAATAATACAAGACATAATATAGCAAGAATAACATGTAAATGATATGAACATGATTAATAAACAAGAAGTATGTTAGGTTTAGGCTTACAACTTTTGGCTTTCTAATAAAGAAAGGAAGTAACAAGTAAGGAAATGGACTTTGATAGACTTGCTTCAACCCTTTTTCACTTCATGCAACCTTTCTACCCTTGGTATTCTTGAAAGAGATGTAATGAAAGTTGAGGTGAATTGAGTGGATTTAAACTCAAGAGAAATCACCAAGTATTCTAGGGTTTGGAAGATTTTTGGTAACTTATGATCAAACTAGGGTTTCTACTTGAAGAAGCACTTGAACCTTGCAAGAAATTAGAAGGAAATGAAGCTAAGTGTGAGTGGTTATGGTGTTGGAGGTGCACGGCATCAAAGGGGGATGGGGGGGGGGGGGGCTTTTATAGTGTCTTAAGGAGGTTACTTGTGTTGACTTGTCAACCCTTGATTACCAAGTTTAACACTTGTATGCAATCTAAGGCACAAGGAAGGAGATTTAGACACACAAGGGTGTGACCCCCCCCCTAAGTCGGTTCAACATGGATAAGGGGGGTGAGGTGTGCCTTGGATGATATTATCCAAGTTACTTGATGAGTTTTGACTCCGGGAAATGCCAATCGTAAATGATTAAGCCTCAAAACGTAAAACCGGGTGTCGTAAAATTATGGAATTTGAAAGTATTGTTACACATGTCCATATAGTCCATAATAAAATATAAAATGAGTGGTAGGTTCTATCGGGTGCTAAAACCCTGCTAAAAACTGGAAACACGGGTCTAAAACGCGTAATTCGCGTAAAACGCTGAACTGGAAAACGTAAAATTCCAAAACTTTTGGAATTGTCATAAAATGATAGAAAATCATATTTCTATTGTTTATAATGTTTTATGGATATATCGGGATGCTGGAAGGACGTTTAAACCTAAAAGTAAATCTCGGACACGGCTTTGTGATTTTTGCAGAAATGATCCGACGAGCGTCAAACTCTCGGATTATTGTTAAAATAGTTTAACTTACGAGAATATGAAATAAAAATTTCTGAGATGAATAGTGAAAAGTGAATAGTAAAAAGTGAATAGTAAAATGTGAATAGTGAAATTTTCGGGAATAAAAGTTAACTTGAAATTGCGAATTGTTACATATAATCTGGGTTTTATCCAAATAGACGGGTATAAGGGATTTCATTGGAGATAGCAGTAGATGGTAATATATTAATTAAGTGAATGGCCATATTGAGAGCCTCAACCCAAAATGTTGGTGGAAGGTTGGCTTGGAAAAACAAGGTCCGAAAGAGGCTATTTATGGTACGGACCATGCGTTCAGACTTGCCATTTTGCGGAGATGTTTGCGGGCATGAAAAGTGGAACTGAATGCCATTGTCTGCAAAAAGTTTGTGTAGGTTGTGGTTGTCAAATTCACCACCATGATCACACTAAAAAGACCTGATTTCACACTTAAACTGAGTGTGTACATAGTTGCGAAACAATACAAATTTAGACAAAACATTAGATTTGTTAATTAACGGATAAACCCAAACAAAATGCGAGTAATGATAAAAAAAAATACTTAATATTTGAAACCCGAAAGACTTGGAATTGGTGAAGTCCATACATCTGAGTGAATAATGTCAAAACAAGCATTAACGATAGTATTGGAACTAACAAATGGAAGTCCAATGTGTTTGCCAAGCTGGCAAGCATGACAAAGCACGAGAGGCTTTTCCTTATTACACGAAATGGAATTATTTGAAACGAGACACCGTAACACTTCGCTTCTTGGATGTCCAAGGCGCTAATGCCATGTATGTTGACTAACAAAAAGAGCTTGAGGGATGGGAGCCAGGGTCGTGACAAGGTAAAGGTCACCTGTGCTATCACATTGGAGAAGCACCCGACGCGTCATGAAATCTTTTATAGAAAAACCAAAAGGATCAAATTCAACAGTGCAATTATTATCACAAACAAACTGACGAGCAGATATTAAATTTTTGACAATATGAAGGGTAATAAGAACATTATTAAGGTGAAGAGAACGAAATGGAGTTGCCAAAATACTATGACCCGTATTGGTGACAGGAATAGAATGCCCATCACCAGCCGAGACAAATGGATACATGTACGTATTAAAAACATTACTAAGACAATTAATGGAAGCATTAAGGTATGAGCTCGCACCTGTGTCCATATTCTATGCACCAATGGTGGATCATGTAGCGTCCCGATAGTGAATGCATTAGGAAAAAGTGTTTCCTGTCCCTGAGTGCCTGTATAACCTGTAGGTGTAGGAGCTAGACTGGTTTGAGGTTGTTGCGTTGGGCCTGTATGTCCAGTAGGGTGACTAACATGGGTGGTATAAGGGGTGCTGATGGGCCTGTCTAAATCTGTTGAGCTGGAGTAGACTGCATCGGAGATATAAATTGGGTAGGTGAGTGATGTAAAGGTGCACTGGGTAGGGTCGGGTTGTAATCGAACCCGGGTGGCGGTCCAGTTTGGTGTACAGGGCGAATATGTTGGGTTGTGTAGACAGGTGGACTCAAGTGTGGGCCAGTAGATGTATAGTATGCTGAAGGCCCAACGGTTGGTGGTAACAGGTTTGTATTAGGTCCAGGCGTTCCAGCACTAGTTTTATTAGTCAATCCCAACTTGCCCAAAATTTGAATTAAATTTTCCTCAGCGAGGGGTTTTGTTCCATTGTCGACAGAATGTAAAGGGGGTTTTACGTTGGCATCATGAATAAACTTGCAATCTACTCCATAACGACAAATGCCTTTGGCATAATTGTAACATGGCATCCATGATTTGACTTGTGTATTAGAGGGGGTGTGGGAAATACCTTTGCTGGTCATAAGAACCAAGGGAGAAGACGATGTAGAATCCACGGGATGTGAAAGGGATTTGGACTTCAACCTCATCTCCTCGGTAATTAGCATGGAACGAGTGGTCTTGAAATCCAGAAAAGGATCCTTGTGATGGATAATTCCAGAAACTTGATCATACTTATCCGAACAAACCCTCGAGGGCATAGCGGACAAGGTCTTCATCATTGATCATAGCGTCAAGGCTTGCTAGAATAGTCGCAATCGACTCGATCTTTCCAAAGTATGCTTCCATGGTTTGATCACCAAGCTTGAGTGATCTCAGCTCCGTTTTTACGGCATTAGTGTGTGACCTCTTATTGTCTTTGACAATGTTGGTGATGAGGTCCCATGCTTGTTTAGTGGTTTAAGGTCGAGCAACCACCAACTTTGCTTGGAGCGTGTCCGAGAGGGTTGTGAAAATCCAAGAGAGGACAATCTTGTCCACCTTTATTTCTTCTGGTGTGAGAGGATCAGAGGTGCCCGGTGTAATGTTGGTTTCAATGTATTTATGCACCTCATACGTATAACATAGTTGTTCAAAGAAAAATTCCCATGACCCATAATTCCAATTATCAATGTCAAGTTTGACGGGGACACGGGTTAGGAGATGATGATGCGTTATAGCAGAAAGCTTTTCAGAAAGTGGTACGATAGGGGTGTTTTGTGAACCGGTCATGATGAATATTGTTTAGGGTTTTATATGAGATTTATAGGGTGTACGTGTTCACAGATTTAGCAGGGACAGAAAACTAAAGAAAAGTACCAACAGGTCGTGACCTTAGCACGATCAATATACACCAAATAAGTGTGGATTTGTGACCTTGTGCACAAATCACCAACACAAAGGAAGTTGGAAAAAAAAAAGGCAACTGAGTGGATTTTTGTTTTAGGGTTAGGATAGGGGTAGGGCTGTAAACGAACCGGACGAACACGAATGGAGCCTTGTTCAAGTTCGTTCATTTAATTTTAACCGGACAAATAAACGGACATAGACGCTTAAACGGACAAAATTTCTTGTTCATGTTCATTTATTAAGAAAATGAGTTGTTCATGTTTGTTTATGTTTGTTCAATAAGACACTAAACGAACATAAACGATCAATCATAAATGAAAATAGACTAATAATTAAACATAAACTTTATTGAATTCTTCACAATATATTATTTTATAAGTTTTATTTTGTTTAAACAAACCAATTTTTAAAATTATAAAATTAAAAGATATGATATATGAACATAAATAGATAAATAAACATAAATGAACGTTAACGAACGCATAATCGGACGTTCACGAACATAAATGAACGGACGAGACTTTTGTTCATGTTCGTTCATTTAACTAAACGAACGTAAAATATTGTTCATGTTCGTTCATAACGAACATAAACGAACTTTTTACCGAACGGTTCATGGAATGTTCACTGAACGTTCAGTTCGTTTACAGCCCTATATAGGTGAGAATGTTATGCTCGTGATACCATGTTATCAGGGATAATTTACTGGATTGATTGATGGATACAATACATTGTACAAATATATAAGATATTACAGAATATTTTAGAGATGGGCTTGAGCCGAATACAACAAAGTTACATAGAACAAGATACGGGCTAACAAGCCCAAGTTCATATACATGTATGAAATTATTTGAGCTTATACCGAAAATAAATATATTGATACTGTCCTCAAAGTTCCTATAACGTTAATCCCTTTACACAGGAGGGCTCCCTCGTTGTATTGTAATATCGTTTGGACATTGTTGTAAATCGTCAAATCTTTGAGCTGAGTTTCTTCTACAACTAGACCAATATTCGGCTACAAGCTTAGAAAAGAAAGAATCTGTCTCCATTAGCTTTGAAGGCTCGTCATACTCCACCATTTTTCCTAGAAGTTAAAAACCATCTTTTAAATAAACGAGTTGATTCTCAGTATGTCATATTTTTAACTTGCTATCTAGAAATAGCTAAACGTAAAAATGTCAAATGGGAGATCGGGTAGAAAGTAGATAATGTGGGAGTAGGAGCATACCGAAAGAGAGAACCATGACCTTGTCACTGTCTATAACTGTTGGAACTCTGTGAGCTACGGTTATGACAGTGCAACTCAAAAATTCTTCTCTTATGATTTTTTGTAGAATGGCGTCTGTGGTTGAATCGATGGATGCAGTTGCTTCATCGAGTACTAGGATTTTGTTTCTCCTGAGTAATACTCTTCCAAGACAGAATAGTTGTCTTTGCCCTGCACTCCAGTTCTCTCCTTCATCACTCACTGTCAGAATGGAAGAAAAGTAAGGCTGAAAATCTTGTATAAGAATCTGTTAGAATGACATTCCTATCAAGTCGAATCACCTGATGAATCTAGCAAATTTGGAAGACTTTGGATGGTACTTTTAAGCTGACACTTCTCTAATGCCTGAAAATCAAATAAAGCTGATTACGCTTTTACGTTAAGAATGCATGAATTAATAGAGGTTATATGGATGGTTACATTACCTTCCATATCTCGTCATCCGAATGTAGTCCTAGAGGGTCCAAATTTGTACGGATACTGCCCCTAAAAAGGGTAGGTTCTTGCGGGATGACACTTAGCTTCATCCTTAGATCTTTAAGGCCTATAGAGCATGTATCTAGCCCATCAATAAGAATTCTTCCGCTATCAGGTTCTACCAAACGAAACAACGCTGTTATCAGTGTCGTCTTGCCACTTCCTGTCCTTCCAACGATCCCTACTCGAGTCCCTTCTTTGAATGTGCAAGTGATTCCTTTGAGAACTAGCGGTGCGTTTGGACGATACCTCAACTAAAGCCACAAGCCCATAAAGATTAAGTATGACCTTTGAGTAGTTTTATAGTTTAAAAATGGTTGGATTGGTCATTTAAGACAAGCCTTGCGGGTTGGGTTCACTGAAAACTTTTTTTTTTTGGGGTCCAAATGCATGTGAACAACCCTAATGTCCCTTATGTTTAATCCAACCCATCTGAGATAAAGCATAATCGTATCAACCCATTTATAAGCCAATGGGTCAAAATCGTCACATATGTTTTGATGCATTTCTTTATTAGAAGGGCTGATAAAGTAGGCTTTTACCTTAAGATCTTCAAATTCTATCCTTCCTTTGGAAGGCCAAGATGATGGTGGTCTGTTATCCTCCACAATCGCCGGTGGCTCTGGTGGAATGTGCATAAATTGTTTTATCCGTTCTACTGAAATGATGTAATTGGCTAAGCTACAGTACCATCTAGTAAAGAACACTTGGGCCCACGATAAGGCTAGTGCATAAGAAAGAGAGAGGCCAACCAACCCTATACAAAGATACGATTAGTTAAGCTTATATATTGTCGCCTTGGTTACATGTGAACTATAGTAACACACATACCTGGAG
The DNA here is from genome assembly GCA_030686995.1 of Artemisia argyi. Lineage (NCBI taxonomy): Eukaryota > Viridiplantae > Streptophyta > Magnoliopsida > Asterales > Asteraceae > Artemisia > Artemisia argyi. The sequence continues at coordinate 173,702,799 of CM060691.1, forward strand.
ATGCAAAGCCGTTTGGTATAAAAACCAGTAGAAAAGCAGCTGTGATCAGCGTCACGTTCGTAAACGCTTCGGTTCTCAAAATCAACCATTCCAAGGTTGCATTTGAAAAAATGAAAGTACTTGCATCTGTATCCACCAGCTTAAGATAGTCTTTGAAGAACCTGTCTTGCATCTTAAACGCTCGTATTGTTGCCACTCCAAGTGATGTTTCAGATGTGTAGTTCATCACGGGGGCTTTTGTGGTTCCGTTAATTCTCATTAGTTCCCTTGCAGCTGGCTGATAATATCCCTGAAAGTCGGAAATAGATGTTATGTCTAGGAACTAGGCTCAACCCGTAACTACTTATGCCAGATATAGATTTTACCTGAGCATATATTGAAGCTACGACAGCAATGATGGCTACAATGAGAACTTGCCAGGTAACTGAAGCCATAATGGCAATTGTGGCGAGTATCTCTATACCAGCACCAATCACATAGGCAATCGAAAAAGGTATGTCAAAATCAATTACACTCTGATCAGATGAGGCCTGCATGAACAATAGATTAGTTACCAAATATGTTCTAATGAACTTTGGTCAGTGAATTCTTACCCGTGTCAGGATTCGTCCAACTGGAGTCGAGTCAAAGAAGACCATTGGAGAATTGAAAATCGAATCAGTAAACTTATTAAAGAACGATTTCGAGGCTTTTAATCCCAAAAGAGTAGCATAAAACGATCTCAGAAACACAAAGAAGACACTTGTAGTCGAAAGCAAAGTGTAAACACTAATCAACATGATGGTGGTGATTTTCGGGATTGGTATACCAAATGCTAGCCAATAACTTGCTGCTGCCTGAAGGCCAACAAAACCAATGTGAGTTATGATGGTCAAAGCGAAAAACCATAATCCTTCTGAGATGATGACATAATCTAAGAACGTTTTCCATCCAACAGTCCCCGTCGCCTTCTCTTCTTCTTCAGTCAACTGTACTCCTGCTAAGCCCTTTGTTGGTATATCAGCCTCGCTGTTTGCTTTACTATGGTAACTTTTATTTTCGGTTTTATAGAGTTCAGTTTTGTTTTCATGAGGTGACGGATCTAAGCCCGTAATGACATCTTTATGAGCGTTCACAAGCTGTTCAAAAGCTGTCCCGGCCATTAAGAGCTCCTCGTAGCTTCCTGATTGTGTAATTTGACCATCTTTCATAACCTTAAAAAAGAAGTGAAATAAATTATTGGTAAAATAGTTATATATGATAACCTTGCTGTTAGATTTTCGTTACCAGAATATTGTCCACAGATGAAAGAAATTCCACTTGATGAGTGACGAGAATGACCGTTTTCCCCTCTAGACAAGTCATAACGCAATCCTGAAACACACGATTAAAAATTTAGTAACCAAACTAAATACGAGAATCCCATTTTCGAGAAGTTTGAAATCTTACATTGAAAAGAGTCGCTGCGGTATGTGCATCTACAGCACTAAATGGGTCGTCGAGAAGATAAATATCAGCATCATTATAAACTGCTCTCGCGAGTTGAATCCTTTGCTTCTGTCCTCCACTCATGTTAAGCCCTCTTTGGCCTATTTCTGTTAGATCTCCATGTTTAAATGCTTCGATATCCTTATCCAAAGCACAAGCCTTTATGGCATTCTCGTACATAGTTCTGTTCATTGACTTCCTGTACAGTATGTTATCTTGGATCGTCCCACTTTGGATCCAAGATGATTGGCTGACATAAGCAATCGATCCAAAAACATCCACCTGAAAGGAAAAAAAAAAATGAAAACAACCTTAATACAAATAACGGACACTTACATGTCATTATGATATACATGTATCCGCAAACTCACTGTTCCAGAAGTTCTGGAAATCTCTCCAAGTATAGCATATAACATTGATGATTTTCCAGAACCAACTGACCCACAAACCGCAACTTTTTGCCCACGTTTTACTTCAAGATTAACGTTCCGAAGTGTTGGAGTGGTGGATTCAGGATCCCAAGCAAAATTTCCATCATGTATTCTAATACTGTTACCTGAGTTCTCGGTTTCTTGTTTGGTTGTCATCTTGTTATCTTTTAGTTCATCGTCAACTAAGAACGAAGTAATCCTATCAAAGGATACTTTGGCCTGAATTAAAGCGGAAATTGCATCAGGCAACAACCGTACGGGTTCAGACATAGTCCGCAGTGTTGCTAAAATTGTAAAAATAGTGGCAGCATCTAGAGGGGCACTTCTCAAAAGCGCACATCCAAAAAGGATGACTGAAGAAATAAGAGTCGGTGACATCCAATACAACATCGTGCCATAAACCTTCTTGAACTGAGCTTCACGCAGCCAATGGAATTCACTATCTCTGCAAGATTCGATAACTTTCTTGAATTTTTCTTCCCAAGACTGTAACTTGATGACTTTCATGTTGTTTAGGATCTCGGAAGTTGATCGCAGTCTCTTGTCCTGAGCCACCATGAATTCCAACTGACACTTTTGAATAGCTTTTGCGAAAGGCAAATTTAGCAGCCCACAAATAATAATCGGTGCTAAACCGGGAAGAACACCTGTTCCTACTATGGAAAATAGTACACCAATAGCTAGAATTAGGTGAATAAACGATGACCAACTCACATGAAACCACATAGGAAATTCACCCATCCTATAAGCATCAACCGCTATGTAATTCACAACTTCACCAGTCGAGTGCCTTTTTCTTCCTAAACTAGAAAGCTTTAGTTGCTTCTCGTACACTGCCACCATTAACGCTGACCTCATTCTCATACCGGTTCTTCTTGCAATAAAGAAAAACTGTCTGTGAGACAGTGATTCCGTTACCTTGACTACCATCAAATACCCTACTAGTAAGAGTCCTTTATTTAAGTCTTTAACATCGTTGTTTGTATACTTAACAAAAGCGTATAGTAACAATGGGCTAACCACGGCCGCTATTGTCCTAAGCAAGACACAAAGTCCTGTAAAAAGTATTTCCTTATAGTAAACTTTGGCTAACGCTTTAGCAACCATGTTTGTGCTGTTTGAGGCTTTTTCTGTTTGGAGCGAATCCCATGCTTTTGTGAATTTCTCATAGGCAATGGCTGCTTGGTCAATGGATGCAAGAGACGGAATATCTTCGAGAACTAATGGTTTTCTGTATCCTAGTGCAAGCAATGGATTGACCCAAGAAAATGTCAACTTGCTGAGAAAACTTGGCTCTTGTAGCTGGTTTGTATTTTCATGAACCAATAAAGGCTCAGATAAAGTCTCATTTCCCACTGCATAGAGTTTACTAATTAGAATCATAGTATCAGTGTTACTTTTATGAATATATACAGTACATGTTAAGAAAGAGAATACGAAGGTACCATGCAATATATTCTGAGAAGCCATCTGCTTTTTCTTTGATCAAGCCACTGCTTGACTCCTCTACCAGCAAACCAACTTGTTCTTCGACCACTTTAGCACGTAGAGAACAAGTTTAAAACATATCCTGCGATTATATTTCAAAATTTTGTGGACATAAGACAGACACCCTCATTACTTAATCAATATTTCAAAATGTAATAGGTACAACCTTTATTTATCATGAAAAGTTTTGAGTGCATCTGTTTTTATTAATACCATTCCATGACTTTGTAAGGCATTATTATTTAGACACCGATCTTTTTTTTATTAACCATGATATCTGACCTTTTGGCCGACTAATCCACGGGGTTTTAGTCCACGCCACACGCCATACAGACTCCACCAACCAGGTAAAGTCCACCCCTTAGGGGAAGGTTGGCGCGGCCACTTCAGACCATGCAGGAATTGAAGTTGTGACCTATTACATTTTAGTGATGATACTCACGAGTTATTTACCACTTGGCCAACGCTGGTGGTTCGTTAATGCCTTTTTTGGTAACCATATATAAATTTATTGGCTTTAGATTATTGCAAAGAATTGAAGTTTCAACCACTGCAGTTAAATAATACCTACACATTTTGCAATATTGTTTCCATATCTGGAATTCATGATTATGGGCTCTTTCTCTCGTACCAATTCGCTTCTTAGTACTTGTAACCTCTTTGAATGGGTTATCACAGAATTGTTTTCCGTTGTCTGATATAATCTCTCCCGGTAGTCCGAAGCGACAGACAATGTTGTCCCAGACAAAGCGTTTGACTTGGTTTCCTGTGATGCTCACCACCGCCTTTGCTTCAATCCACTTCGTAAAGTAGTCTATGGCTACGATGAGGAACTTTACTCCTCCTGCTGCTACAGGAAAGGGTCCTGCGATGTCAATGCCCCATTTATAAAATGGCCATGGTGAGGTAATAAGTGTTAGCTCTTGTTGTGGTCGGCGCGGGATTGGCCTATGTACTTGACAATTGCTGCATTTCTTTATCAGATTGCGTGCGTCGCGATGCATAGTTGGCCAATAATACCCTGACCTTAGAGCACTTGCCACCACAGATCGCGGCCCTGAGTGCATACTACATGATCCAGCGTGGATTTCTCTGAGTACGTAGTCTGCTTGAAGAGGTCCAACACATCTGAGCCAGGGTTGTAAGAAAGAGCGTCGATAGAGTATGTTGTCTCGTAGTTTAAACCGTTGCGTTGTGCGCCGCACTCTTCGAGCGTTCTTATGATCTTGTGGTAAGATTCCCTTGCTGATGAATTCAATAATAGGCGTCATCCATGTAGGATCTTGTTCTTCTATCACTGTGGATATCCCCATTTCCAAGATTGACTTGTTTTTTAGTGTTTCTACCAATACCTGCTTTGAGAGGTGCGCGAAGCTTGTGGATGCGATTTTGCTGAGCGCATCCGCTTTCCTGTTATCTCCTCTGGGCACCTGTTTTATTGTGAACCTGTCAAAGTTTTTTATTAAGGACTTGGTCTTTTCTAGGTATTGGATCATGTGTTCATCCTTTGCTTCATATTCACCTAGCACATGGTTAGCAACTAGCCGAGAATCTACATTCGCTTCCAGGCTGCGTACACCCATTTGGATCGCGATGCATAGTCCGGCTAGTAGGGCTTCGTATTCTGCCTCATTGTTTGTGGCTGTGAATTCAAAGCGCAGCGCGTAGGTGAATTCCATACCTTCTGGATTTGTAAGAATAAGGCCCGCGCCTGATCCATCTACACATGAGGACCCATCTGTGAACAGAATCCAGGGTTCCTATAGATCTGTTTTGGTTGCAGGTGTTGGACTGTCGTTATCTGGCTTCTCCACAATGAAATCGGCTAAGATTTGTCCTTTGATTGCAGTGCGCGGTCTATATGAGATGTTATAATCACTTAACAGTACATTCCACTTCTGTAAGCGTCCTGATGCGTCAGGTTTAGAGATAACTTGTTTGATTGGCTGACCAGTGATTACAGCTATTGGGTGCGCTTGAAAGTATCTGCGCAACCTTTTGGCTGCGAATACGAGGGCTAAGACCAGTTTTTCCATAGCGCTGTAGTTAGTCTCTGTCTTCTTCAGGGCTTTGCTTACAAAGTATATGGGTGTCTGGACGGAGTTCCTATCTGTCAATAGCACTGCGCTAACTGCTCCATGGGTTGCCGATAAGTACATGATTAGCTCTTCCCCTGATCTCGGTGCGACAAGTTTGGGAAGAGATGCCAGATGGTGTTTTAGTTGTTGGAAAGCTTCCTCCGCTTCTTCGGTCCAGCGAAAATCTCCCTTTTTAGTGCACTTCGTGAGTGTTTTAAAGAGAGGAAGGGATTTGTCTGCTGACTTGGATAAGAAACGGTTTAGCCCTGCTAACTTTCCATTCAATGACTGGACTTCTTTGAGTGTGCGCGGTGAGGGGAGATCAATAACAGCCTTTGTTTTTTCAGGACAAGGCTTGATTCCATCGGGTTCTATTAAGTATCCAAGGAACATACCTTCGGTTGCGCCAAAGGTGCACTTCTTGGGATTTAACTTCATATTTATTCGTCCCAATGTTCTGAATGTTTCCTCTATGTCGCGCACCAATTCATCCTCTGTGTGGCTTTTGATGACAAGGTCGTCAACGTAGACCTCCAAGTTGCGGCCTACTTGTTTCTCGAAAGCTGTGTCCATCAATCGTTGGTATGTCGTGCCTGCATTTTTTAAGCCAAAAGGCATTTTTGTGTAGCAGTACACTCCTTGACTGGTGTGGAAAGCTGTTTTTTCTTCATCTTCGACTGCCATCTGAATTTGATGGTACCCTTTGTATGCGTCTAGGAAGCATTTGAAAGGGTATCCGCACAGAGATTCTACCTTCCAGTCTATTTCTGGCAGTGGGTAGCAGTCCTGTGGACATGCTTTGTTGAGGTCCGTGAAGTCCACGCACATTCTCCAACTGCCGTCGCTCTTCTTTACCATAACTGGGTTAGAGAGCCAGTCGTGGTAGTACACTTCGCGCATAATGCCTGCGTCTACGAGCTTGTGTACTTCTTCCAGAATAGCCTTTGCACGATCTGGGGCCTGGCCGCGCTTCTTTTGTCGTATTGGGGGATATCCTTGTCGGATTTGTAGCTTATGCTCTGTGATAGAGCGTGGCACCCCTGTCATGTGTTTTGGTTCCCATGCGAAGATGTCCAGGTTCTTCTGCAAGAGTGCGCATATGGCTGCTTTACCTTTGTCAGATAAAGATCCACCAATCGAAACTTGTTGCTCCGGGTAATCGGGATGAATAGCGACTTTTAGGTTTGGTGTTTTTTCTGCGCGCTGTTATGGAATAGTCTCTATTTCAGTTGTTACCGCATTGCATTCTCTTGGTGGTATTGTTGTGTTATAGAGTATGACAACTCCTCCTTCCACTGGAAACTTAAGCATTCCGTGCGCTGTGGATGGTACAGCGCACATGGATGATATTCCAGGTCTCCCGATGATACCATTGTATGGTGAGGGAGATTTTATTACCATGAAATTTATCCATGTTGCGGTTGAGTGTTGTTCATCTCCTACGACCACCAGCAAGCGTAACTGCCCCATGGGCCAGATCTTTTCTCCTGTGAATCCAGTCAATGACGTTGTTGCGGGTATCAATTGATTTTGGATTTCAGGTCGCAGTCTCTTGAAACAATGATCATACAGGATGTCTGCGGATGCTCCTCCGTCAATGTACATGCGGTGGATATCATGTCCCCCCGTATGTATTTCAATAGTCAGAGGTTCTACAACTGCGTTGTCCGCAGCTAAAGTAGGAAAAGATATCTCTTTTTCTGGAGAGAATTTTTGGCTGACTTTTTGCTTTATCTTGCGCTGCCATGACTGTATCATGTATATGGTATCAACTTTTTCTTTGGGGGGCTCTTTCTTACCTCCGCTCCTTTGTTTGTCTTTCCCTTCTTTGATGTTTTTTACAAGGTGGTCCATTCTGCCTTCTCTTACTAACTTTTCAATTAGTTGTTTTAGCTAGACGCACTCGTTAGTTGTATGGCCTTTTTGACCATGGTACTCGCAGTATCCGTTCCCTATGCGCTTTTCCTCTGCAGTGCGCATTGGTGGCGATTTTGGGAAGTTTGCACCTTCTGTTACAAATATTTCCCTCGGAGTTTTTGTAAGAGGGGTATATTTGTTATTGTCTCTTCCACTGCGGTAATTCCTGCTGCGGTTGTTATTCTGATCATTGGATTGTCTCCGAGGCTGCTCTTGCTGCCTATAGTTCGAATAACCTTTTTTGCTGTCCGCAGCAGCTGCTTCTCCTTGTATAAAGGATCTAGTGCGCTTTGTTAGCTCATCGAAAGTCTGTGGAACTTTGTCGTTTAGCTTTCGGATGAGTTCTAGGTTATTAATCCCATTCATGAACCCTGAAATTTTTAGGATTTCAGGACATGCTTTGACTTGTATGCACTCATCCTTGAAGCGTTTCATAAAAGCGCTGGTTGATTCCCCTTGGCACTGTTTCACTCTTGCCAGGTCAACAGGGTTTTTAGCGCACTTCTTTCGCTGGGTGAAGTTGAGACGGAATGCTTTCCGTAATTCCTCGAACCCACCGATGCTCCTACGTGGGAGTTTACTAAACCATGTGCGCGCGTTCCCTACTAACGTAGAATTGAACATGTGGCACCACACAGGCTGTGGCCAGTTTTTGATAGTGGCGGCTGATTCGAAAACTTTTAGGTGATCATCCGGATCACCTGTTCCATCATATGTTTTCACGTTAGGGGGCATGCGCCTGCGTTTGCGGTCTGAGTAATCGCTGATGCGCCGTGTAAACGCGTCAACTGTCTGGCGACGCCATGGAAGAGACATATCTTCGTTCTCTTCATCGCGACGCCTTCCTCTTGACTTCCAGTGTCCTGTCTCTTTATCCTCGTTGTCCGAGGAGTCACTGGAGGAAGAGTAGTCTCTTTTTCGGCGCTTGCGCCGGCTTCTTTCAGAAGAAAAGCTTGAGGGATCTCTACTTGGGGATCTTCTTTTCCCCAATCTGTCTTGGATCCTCTTACTTCCAGGTTTGGAGGATCCTTGGCTTGGCAAATGTTGAGGTCCTAATCGGTCTTGTATCCCCCGACTGCCAAGTCTGGAGTGAACATTAGTGCGCCTATCGCTATCTTCTGAGTATTGTGAATCAGATGTCGTACCCAGCCTATCATGGATAGTGGTACGTTCTGTGCGTCTTCCTCGTGGGTGGCGCAGTGATGATGGTTCGCGTTCAAGACCAAAATTCAGTCGAGCTTGTAGGCTCGTACTTGCCCTTCTCCTTGCTTCTTCCTGCATGAGGGCGGTTAAGGTTTCATAGTTTTGGGATATAAAATTTCCCAAAGTTAGATTGGGTGTGTCCTCAGTTGTTGCAAGAATGTCTGCCTCAGTATTAGGCACCCTATCTCGGTTAGGCGCGCCTGGTGGCACAGTGTTGTTCACTGTGGGTACAGTTTGATGAGGAGTAGTGAAGAGGGTGCGTTGGAGTTCCTCAACGCTTGGGACCACTGGGGTGACTTGGGTAGTCCTTACAGGTAGTTCTACCACTGGAAGAGGTTGGGTTGTCCCTGCCTCTTGGTGACCAGGTGCGCTGGTTATCCCAGCAACCTGTCTAGAGGTCGAATCTTGTTGATTCTTCCTCTGATGGTCACGTTTTTCTGACTGCGGAGTCCGCTGGCTTGAATTCTTATTCTTTGTCATTCTAGTCCTTAGTTCTTAGTAGGGTCCCACGGATGGCGCCACTTGTTGATACAAAAGTTGGGTGTTCCTGATTATGGGCTCTTGCTCTCGTACCAATTCGCTTCTTAGTATTTGTAACCTGCGCACTAAGAAAATAAACAACACCGTTAGGCTTATCGTGGGATTGTCTCCCACGATTAAACTCCGGCGTGAGAGTAAGTAATCGATTTAGGGTTCTCGTAAAGAGTTAGGGTTTGTGGATCGTACCTTGAATGATAGTTATGTCATTCCTTATATAGGCGCAGAATCCTTGTAGGGTTCGTGCTCCTTACGTTTCGCACCCATGGTGCTTATCCGGGTAAGGATATCTATTCCATAGATAGATGATCCTTATCTATACCGTGTATAGTTTGTTTGGGTTGGGCTTACGTGAGCCTGTTCCCATTATTAATGCGGCCCAAATTACAATAGCCCACTCATGGTGGATTTGGGCCTTAGTAATGTATATCATTTGGGCTCGTGGCCCATATATAGACTATACGTCATCAGTATTGTAGACATAGATTTGCATATTTGTTTGTACGTGGGTGCAATTGATTAATTACAAATGCAGCTGGTGTGATATTGACATGAATAATTTCTTTTGGGCTAAAGTTCAAATGTTTCGTTTTATACTCTTTAGAGGCTAGGTGCACTCTCGTGCCTAAGGTTGTGCCGTGGAAAAAAAGTAATGCAACCTTAGCACTTTTTGCTCATGACACCAGTAACCCACCCCCGCCCTCCGCGGGTATAACACCAGTTTTTAGGTGTCGACGTATTTTTTTTATTTTTATTTTTTTTAAATTTTTAAATAACATAATATATTTAACTAAAATTTAATTTCATTAATAAAAAACACATTGTTAGTTAATAAGGTCAACCCACTTGTGTCTGCTCATTAGCTCGTCTATCGTCTTTTATAGAGACTTTTTATTTATCAAGTAATACAAGTTAGCCATTTGTTAGTTTCCACATGATATACAGCCCCGGGTTATTAGTTTGCTGATCAAAATTAAGCTTTAATAATTGGGGACCTACAAGATTTATTCATCGAGTAGACTGGCTCATTTGTTGACTAAATTGATATGTTAATTTCAATTGTTTAGTTTATTGATATTTGCATGAGTGGATTTTTTATTTGGAATATTTTTGGACTGATGCATACTAGAATTTGATTAATTGTATCTCTACGTGGTTATGATAACTTGCTACGATATTCGAATTTTGGCTTCTGTTCTATGATTGTTTGGTCCGTTTCTAGTTTGGCAAATAAAAATTTGGTGGTTTAGTGTTCCGTTTGGTACAATTATTGATTTGGAGGCCTCGTTGAGTCACTCTTAGTTATTTGGGTTGTTTGACTGAAGTGTTTTGTAGCAATCACGTATTAGTTTGTTTGGGTTGTATTGGTTAGTTAACATGGATACCTGCAAGAATTATTCAAAGTTAGATTTGTCATTGTTTAAGCAGTTTTAAAAATTTTGTCATGTATGAGAAGTTTGAGATATTTTTACACATGCTAGAGCAATTTAAGAAGTTTATAGCTTTTCAGCCACATGCTTTGTCAACGTCTTACACTAAAGATTTGGCAACATCATTTTCTAAATGGATATTAGATTCCGGTGCCACTCATCACATATCTCATCTTTTGTCACAATTCATTTCATTGTATCTTAATTCTTCGAAATCAATTGTGGCCGCTAATGGTGATTCTATGCCGTTAGTAGGTATTGGTTCAGTTGATACACCTTTTGTTGCTTCTATACATAGTCTTCATGAGCCTGTGTCCTATAAGGAAGCTGTTTGTGATCCACTTTAGCAGGGTGCTATGGCTGAGGAACTTACTGCATTGCATCAGACTCACACGTGTGACTTGGTACCTTTGCCAGCAGACAAGCGTGTTATTGGCTCTTGTTGGGTCTAAGATTAAAAACAAATATGATGGGTCAATTGAAATATATAAAGCTCGACTTGTTGCAAAATGTTACTCTCAAGAGTATGGCATTGATTATGAAGAGACATTTGCTTCTGTTGCAAAAATGACAACTGTCCGAACCTTGATTGCAGTGGCTTCTAGTTGTCAACGAAAAATATCTCAAATGGATGTCAAAAATGTCTTATTGAATGGTGCCCTACATGACAGGGCCGTCTCATAGAAGTCGTGAGATTGGTTCTAGCTACGATTAAAACTCGACATTTAGCTTTGTGTCGTTAATTGGTGTAAGCAAAGGTGTGTAAGGTTTTCTCCGCCACAAGGGAGTTTGTTGACATAGTAAAGTAAACTCTCGAGTAAGAGACTCGGGGAGTGGAGTAAGGTAAAGAGGTGTTTCGTTACCGAACCACTATAAATCCGTGTGTTGTGGTTTGATCTTTCCATCCCTATCTTTCATTTCATTACTTTACTTGCGTTTTTACTTTTTATTTACATATATTGTTCATATTATCCAAGAGTTGAATTCACATAAAATCGAATCAAAAGTTTTAAAAACAAGGTTTTCATAATAGAATAAAAAAAAAATGTGAAACTATTCAACCCCTTCTAGTTTTCCACACACCCTTAACGCTGCGTTAACACCATAACTCTCCCCTTAACTCACACCCTTGACTCACCAACACAGTGTGGTAACTTGGCCATAATGCAGTGAAAGTTAAGGCATAACTCACCTCTTGTGTTACTACACTGTGTGTTGTAACATACATAACAAAATTTAGTCTTTTTTTTAAATGGAATAAAGGTCAAAAATAAAAGAAGGGAGGTGTGCATTTGAATCGGTCATCGGTCGCTTTTGCAACAATTTTCTCTATTTCATTGTTTAAGGATGCATCGATGGCGATGAGGTGTGGCAGGGGCGACGCGTCAGGGTCCCCGACAGACCGACTATCAACTACCTTTCATGAACATAAATGTGGAAATGTATTTCTTGGACCATTTAATGTAGTAGTTAATATCTTATGGCCCCGAATTTATTGGTGATACAATCGAAAGAGAAAAGAAAGTCTTTTTTAGTATTTTTTTATTTCTTTTGCATGTGTAAATGATTTCATGAGTAGAGGGCCCGTTTGGTTTCTTAATGGTATTTGGAATGGGTGTCGGTATGATTCAAAAGGAGGATAGATAGAATTTTTAATTATTATAAAAATAAAAGTGTTTTATAATTTTTTTTATTAAAATTGATTGTATATTTAATAGTAAAATAATGAAAAATGACGGATAGCATTAATGAAATGCAGAAAACTAGTGGTTGTCAATCAAAGACTACCAAAGAATTTTTGAATCCTACAAATATGACCAGGAATCACTTTTGATAGAATATTCATTACTTTATACCCATAGATATATACCAAATAATAGATTATGTGTGTGATTGCATTCCTTCATAACAAACGCACCCTATATAAAATTGATTCTTTTTTAACAATTTGTTTGTATCAAAACGATACACTTCTAAAAAAAATCACAATTTTTTTTCATCAACGTCCCCTATCTTGTGGAACTATTTTGGATTTTTCAAAAACATTTTATTTAATTAATTATTTTTATGTTTCCCACGAATATTTTGTCATTTAATTTTAATAACGGAATATGCAATTGTTCTGTTAATTAAATTGATGGTTTTATCAGTTGCTTAGAGTTGCTTAGCACAGTTCAGCAGCGAGAAGCAAAACCTGTCACAAACTCAACTAATCTTTGTGGCTCCTTTCCCTTTGGCATGAAATCATTTTCTCAAAGCCTATGATGATATAGCTTTGAGTATGAGGTACTCAACTAAAGTTGAACTCAAAGTGCATCATTTAGGATTTGCTTCACTATTTTAACTCTTTTATCTTTAGTTTATGTATGTGTGATTTGCAATATCTATGACATTTAGATAGCTAGAAAATCATCTTTTAAGAATGCAGATGGCCCCCAATTTCGATTTTACTTTTTCTTTGTAATTTTGTGGTGTTAATTTTTCTTATGAACTCTTTTAATCAATTCCACGATAAGCTTTTAGGTTGTTGTAGATGAAAGAGTTCATAAGAAATGACATGAAACGTGTGCTTTATCCATCAACGTCTCCTATCTTGTGCAACGTTTTTAGAATCTTTTTAAAAACATTTTATTTTTTAATCATTTACACGTTTCTCATGAATATTTTGTCATTTTATTTTAATAGCGATATATGCAACTGTCATAATAATTGACGGATACCATATCTACCATTTCAATGTGTTGGGTCCGCCTATCAACAAATGCCATTAAACACATGTTTTTTCTTATCTTATATTATCTTGGATATGTAAACAATTTCATTTTTACAGTAACTCAATATATTGTATAGAAGAGATCAAATAAAAAGGATATTAATCGTGAGAAGTATATAAAGGCTTGAAAAAATTTCTGAAATTTTTCGCAAGATTAAGAATGTTGGTACATAAAAAAAAGTTATGAATAAAGTTTTTTAATTTTGTTTTTTATACGTTTTTAATGCACAAATAAAAGAAATTTTAATGCACACAAATTTTAGCTTGTTAATGCACGATAAAACTTTGATGCAAATACTAAAAGGAAGTTGGATTAAAAAAATGAATTTTTGATGAACAAAATGTTGATTTATAAAATTTTAATGTGCAAACGTTTTTTTTTTTCACAATTTATTGTATCCAAAACTATGCACTTCTAAAAATCTTTCTTTACAACTTTTTCATCCATCAACGTCTCCTATATTGTGCAACGCTTTTGGAATTTTTTTTAAGAACATTCTATTTTTTTAATCATTTTACATTTCTCATGAATATTTTGTCATTTTATTTTAATAGTGATATATGCAACTGTCCTATTAATTAAATCGATGGGTTTTATTAGTTGATTAGTATAGATCAACAGCGAGAAGCAAAATCTGTCACAAACTCAACTAATCTTTTCGGCTCCTTCCTTTTGCAGACATCATTTTCTCGATGGCCTATGATGATATCGTCTTGAGTATGAGGTACTCAACAAGTTGACAGTCTCTAGTCTTAGTGTATATCATGATTTAGGATTTGGTTCACTATTTTGAGTCAGTGTATCATGATTTAGGATTTGGTTCACTATTTTGAGTCTTTTATCTTTAGCTTATGTATGTGGGATCGTTAAGCCAATATATTAGCGCAAATACATATGAGATAAACTTATGAAATCAGATAATACTTCCAGTTTCTTGTCGTCAGTTAATCGTCAAAGGAAAATGATTCTCATGCATAAAACTTGTGCCTAATTGATACGTGGGAATCGCACCAGGCTTTACCTCTCAAGGGACCTTGAGAAGCTTACAACCCCCACCAGGCAGTGTACCTGATCGTTGTAGTATAGTATAGTGACAAGTACCGGGGGATTGATCGTTCAGCTGGGAATGGTGCCCTACATGACAGGGCCGTCTCGTAGAAGTCGTGAGATTGGTTCTAGCTACGATTAAAACTCGACATTTAGCTTTGTGTCGTTAATTGGTGTAAGCAAAGGTGTGTAAGGTTTTCTCCGCCACAAGGGAGTTTGTTGACATAGTAAAGTAAACTCTCGAGTAAGAGACTCGGGGAGTGGAGTAAGGTGAAGAGGTGTTTCGTTACCGAACCACTATAAATCCGTGTGTTGTGGTTTGATCTTTCCATCCCTATCTTTCATTTCATTACTTTACTTGCATTTTTACTTTTTATTTACATATATTGTTCATATTTTCCAAGAGTTGAATTCACATAAAATCGAATCAAAAGTTTTAAAAACAAGGTTTTCATAATAGAATAAAAAAAAAGGTGAAACTATTCAACCCCTTCAAGTTTTCCACACACCCTTAACGCTGCGTTAACACCATAACTCTCCCCTTAACTCACACCCTTGACTCACCAACACGGTGTGGTAAATTGGCCATAACACAGTGAAAGTTAAGGCATAACTCACCCCTTGTGTTACTACACTGTGTGTTGTAACATACATAACAAAATTTAGTCTTTTTTTTAAATGGAATAAAGGTCAAAAATAAAAGAAGGGAGGTGTGCATTTGAATCGGTCATCGATCGCTTTTGCAACAATTTTCTCTATTTCATTGTTTAAGGATGCATCGATGGCGATGAGGTGTGGCAGGGGCGACGCGTCAGGGTCCCCGACAGACCGACTATCAACTACCTTTCATGAACATAAATGTGGAAATGTATTTCTTGGACCATTTAATGTAGTAGTTAATATCTTATGGCCCCGAATTTATTGGTGATACAATCGAAAGAGAAAAGAAAGTCTTTTTTAGTATTTTTTTTTTTCTTTTGCATGTGTAAATGATTTCATGAGTAGAGGGCCCGTTTGGTTTCTTAATGGTATTTGGAATGGGTGTCGGTATGATTCAAAAGGAGGAGAGATAGAATTTTTAATTATTATAAAAATAAAAGAGTTTTATAATTCTTTTATTAAAATTGATTGTATATTTCATAGTAAAATAATGAAAAATGACGGATAGCATTAATGAAATGCAGAAAACTAGTGGTTGTCAATCAAAGACTACCAAAGAATTTTTGAATCCTACAAATATGACCAGGAATCACTTTTGATAGAATATTCATTATTTTATACCCATAGATATATACCAAATAATAGATTATGTGTGTGGTGTGATTGCATTCCTTCATAACAAAATCTCCATAACAAACGCACCCTATATAAAATTGATTCTTTTTTAACAATTTGTTTGTATCAAAACGATACACTTCTAAAAAAAATCACAATTTTTTTTCATCAACGTCCCCTATCTTGTGAAACTATTTTGGATTTTTCAAAAACATTTTATTTAATTAATTATTTTTATGTTTCAATGCTTAGAGTTGCTTAGCACAGTTCAGCAGCGAGAAGCAAAACCTGTCACAAACTCAACTAATCTTTGTGGCTCCTTTCCCTTTGGCGTGAAATCATTTTCTCAAAGCCTATGATGATATCGCTTTGAGTATGAGGTACTCAACTAAAGTTGAACACAAAGTGCATCATTTAGGATTTGCTTCACTATTTTAACTCTTTTATCTTTAGTTTATGTATGTGTGATTTGCAATATCTATGACATTTAGAGAGCTAGAAAATCATCTTTTAAGAATGCAGATGGCCCCCAATTTCGATTTTACTTTTTCTTTGTAATTTTGTGGTGTTAATTTTTCTTATGAACTCTTTTAATCAATTCCACGATAAGCTTTTAGGTTGTTGTAGATGAAAGAGTTCATAAGAAATGACATGAAACGTGTGCTTTATCCATCAACGTCTCCTATCTTGTGCAACGTTTTTAGAATCTTTTTAAAAACATTTTATTTTTTAATCATTTACACGTTTCTCATGAATATTTTGTCATTTTATTTTAATAGCGGTATATGCAACTGTCATAATAATTGACGGATACCATATCTACCATTTCAATGTGTTGGGTCCGCCTATCAACAAATGCCATTAAACACATGTTTTTTCTTATCTTATATTATCTTGGATATGTAAACAATTTCATTTTTACAGTAACTCAATATATTGTATAGAAGAGATCAAATAAAAAGGATATTAATCGTGAGAAGTATATAAAGGCTTGAAAAAATTTCTGAAATTTTTCGCAAGATTAAGAATGTTGGTACATAAAAAAAAGTTATGAATAAAGTTTTTTAATTTTGTTTTTTATACGTTTTTAATGCACAAATAAAAGAAATTTTAATGCACACAAATTTTAGCTTGTTAATGCACGATAAAACTTTGATGCAAATACTAAAAGGAAGTTGGATTAAAAAAACGAATTTTTGATGAACAAAATGTCGATTTATAAAATTTTAATGTGCAAACGTTTTTTTTTTCACAATTTATTGTATCCAAAACTATGCACTTCTAAAAATCTTTCGTTACAACTTTTTCATCCATCAACGTCTCCTATATTGTGCAATGCTTTTGGAATTTTTTTTAAGAACATTTTATTTTTTTAATCATTTTACATTTCTCACGAATATTTTGTCATTTTATTTTAATAGTGATATATGCAACTGTCCTATTAATTAAATCGATGGGTTTTATTAGTTGATTAGTATAGATCAACAGCGAGAAGCAAAATCTGTCACAAACTCAACTAATCTTTTCGGCTCCTTCCTTTTGCAGGCATCATTTTCTCGATGGCCTATGATGATATCGTCTTGAGTATGAGGTACTCAACAAGTTGACAGTCTCTAGTCTTAGTGTATATCATGATTTAGGATTTGGTTCACTATTTTGAGTCAGTGTATCATGATTTAGGATTTGGTTCACTATTTTGAGTCTTTTATCTTTAGCTTATGTATGTGGGATCGTTAAGCCAATATATTAGCGCAAATACATATGAGATAAACTTATGAAATCAGATAATACTTCCAGTTTCTTGTCGTCAGTTAATCGTCAAAGGAAAATGATTCTCATGCATAAAACTTGTGCCTAATTGATACCTGGGAATCGCACCAGGCTTTACCTCTCATGGGACCTTGAGAAGCTTACAAACCCCACCAGGCAGTGTACCTGATCGTTGTAGTATAGTATAGTGACAAGTACCGGGGGATTGATCGTTCAGCTGGGAATAGTGTCGCTAGGATTAGAAAACCTAAATACTAGTTCTAAAGGTGAGGGATGATTATTTTTGTATTTTTATATTTTTTTGAAAGCAAGTAAAAATCTCGGGGTTGAAGGATTTGGGCGGAATTAGTTGCTAGTCAACTAACCCAATACTAAAGATGCAATCAAAATAAAATACTAGAAATGAAAATAAACTAAATTATACTAAGGTTGTGAGCAATAAGTAGAGAAAATGTGTTTACTTAGATTTCACTACTCCCTAGATATCGTTTACACGTTAATTACTTGTTATAGTTGCGTGGATGACAGATTGTATTCCTTAATACCATTCATGGGGTGGCGCACTTAATTCCCCAATCCTATGAGTGCCTACTTCACTCCTATGTCGAGCCGGCTAAGAAGCTCCTAACATGGGATCATTAGAATTTACTCATGCATTAAATACAACCAATAAAACCTAGTGCACGTCAGTTCATGTTTCCTAAGACGTTCAAGCATGTTACCATTTGGAGATCTGCCAGTTTTCTTAAGCCTAACATCGAATTCATTCATCCAATACAACCATAAACAAGTAATCAACACATAATTAACATCTAGGTTTCATTAGATCCAAGCAAACACAAGATAGATCTAGCCTAGCATGATAGAATTAAGACAAGAACAAGATATAGACAACCAACACATAGACATATTGATTGAATTAAAAGAATACTTATCTCAATTACACATGAAAGGGATCAAGGGCTGAGAACCCTTGAAAAACCTGTAAAATTCGTATTAAGTTCGGACCTAGGGTTTCTCCAAAACTTCTCCCTTTTTAATGTGAAAATTAGAAAACTATATATAGGAAATAGGGTCTGACGGCGTCAAGAACAATTTTGTGACGCCGTCACCTCGCCGCCAAAATACTTCTCGGACTGCCATGATCTACTTTTGACGCCGTCATGTGTTATGTGTTTCCAGGCCGTCATGCATTTTACTCTTGACGCCCTACCTTGTGACGCCGTCATTTCTTTACTGGATCGTCATGGAAATTACTCTTGACGCCGTCAGAAATTTCTTCTTGACGCCGTCACCTACTGTTCCCAGCAAGGAAAATTAAGACTTTGGTGTTTTCTTCACTTTTATGCTCCAAAAATGTCCGAATTGCTTCCTTTTCCAGATTTCTCTCCCAAAGTACCTAAAATCACAAAAGGAACGATTTAGGGCAATATTTGATCAAATAAATTCGAATTCGGGCTTAAATGACCCCCTAAAAACGGTTCATTTTTCGCCTCATCATATACCCTTACACTTGAGATTTGCTTATAATCAAGCAAATGCGCTTTTATTCTACTCAAAATACAAGTTAGGGGTCATTTAATACTAATATAAAAGTAATTACAACAAATAATCGTTCCAATAAAGACCAATAGACAAGCACGGAGGCCATACACTAGCACCTCACAAATAGTGTTTAGATACTCACATCTCTCGGGTGTAATAAAGTATAAATTACAATATGGAAACGGAAGATATCTCTCACTACCTGTCATAGCAAAATAGATTACCATAGGCTTGGGAAAGGATCAAACCTCCACCACATGGCGTAAGCACCTAGGATAAACTATCAAAGAGGTCTTTTAAAGGGTTGTAACGTTAGGTGTGGGGATATGAAATACACGGTTTTGTTGGATAAAGGAAGTTTTACTGGTGGCGAGTTAACAATCTTGGTTAATTGCATGTACAATATGGCGTTGTTAAGCCAAGACTAGACTCGACTTAAGCTAATAAATGAAAAATAACAAAAACATAAAATGAACATAGAATGAAAAGGGATGGTAGTCCGTATGTTTTTTCTCTTTTTCTTTTTCTATATTTTTTTTTTTTTTTTTTTTTTTTTTTTGCATACACTCTTACCCTACCATCCAAAATAATACATCATAGGGAATGAATGTTCCCCTTACACTTGAATTTTTACATACTTTACAATTAACTAATCTAATGACTCGAATTAAGAAAATCAAAACACTTGGAGCACTTTTAAGATTAACGTATATATGGGGGTAATAAATGATGTTCTTCCCCATTACTCCATAAAATAAGTACTTTACCCATGAGTCCCAATCGTCCCAAAATAATATGTACAAGGATATGACTCGACTTAACAATCATGTAATCAATTAGATAGTTAACTTAGGGTTTAACAAATAACAACAATGCACTAAAAATGAGCGCATACATGGAAGGCTAAGGCGATTTGGTTGTACATTTTAAGTGGGGTGTAACAAATTCTTCCTTTAAGTAAAATGCTTAAAGTTAGAAACGAAAAGATAGTCTCGGAGGGGTGTACTAGGGGTTTCGTGTACTAAAAATGAGTACAACGCTAAGGGTGTGGGAAAAATTAGTTGACTTAACTAGCCAAGTAATGTGACATAAATGGTCAAGTAATTATAATACGGGTTTAACACAAGGGTGATCCTAATGCCTCTTATCATGTAGTAAATCCTACCACACGAATGTAGTCTCACTAGCGGTCTCGGGATGCATCACTAACGCAAGTTCTAGAATCTAAATGCTACCGGTACACTCATAAGCACTAATAGTAAATGCTTTTCCTATCAAATCTAAAGGCGAACCTCACATATTTGGGTGGAAAATTTTTCTGAAAGTACGGTTATGTGCTAGTCATACAATCTCCTATCCATGAGACGCTTGCTATGGCTAAAGTTTCACTCGTAAATGTTGTAAAAAATCTTAAATTTGGCGCTAAAATTGCACTAACAAGTATTTCTCATAGTTTTATTACACATCTACCATTAGACAAAACAAACTCAAGCGAAAGTGTACATGTAAGGCATCATCATTTTACCCTCCCCTTACACTTAAGATGAACATTGTCCCCAATGTTCAAGTAAAGAATGTAAAAGTGAAAAAATAAAAAGAATGAAATCAAATACTCCCCTGATTCGCTCGGTATGGATAATAAGGTGGCCAGGTTAAATCTTCCTCCAAGAAAACGAACAATCAAAGCTTCCCTTCCAGAATATAAATCATTTTTTTGTCATACATAACCTGTAAATCCTGAGAAAATAGACAAGACAACCTCGCATAAAATCGGCGGCATCCTATATAAGTTACTAAATCCTAGAAAATAAAATAAGATATAATGCTTGTGGAATGAAGTTTGCAGATTTCCTGGAGATTATAAAACTTAATAATTCACAAAAACCATAAGACTCCGTTAGAAAAACAAAACCGGTAAAATTTCCAGATTTTTACACGTGACGCCGTCAAGAATTAATTCTTGACGCCGTCAGAAGTGACCTGCAGAAATTCTTATGTTAAGTTTCCGAAAAATTTCTGGAAAAACTTGGTCCTACTTCCTGGAAAATCCTGCAAAACTTCATTATGACTCAATACAAGCATTTGACTCTAACAAATACGAATATACATGTTCATTTAATATTGTGGAGAATCATGATCGAGTTTGTTTCTTAAAAACACATTTGGGGTTTCCCCTTACACTTATCTTTTGCAAAAATACTTTTAGGTGGAGTTAAGACTAGGTCAAAACAACAAAGTAAAGTATTTCCACTATTTAATTGAGAAACATGATCTACCAACAATAAAAATAAAGCATACATACAGAAGTAAATAACAAACAAACAAAATAAAATCACACAAAACATGGGTTGCCTCCCAAGAAGCGCTTTTCTTTATTTACGAGTCTTGTAGCTAGACTCAAGGTCATGGGTTACTACGTGACCTCATCGTTGGTTCCACTCTCTAGGTCGTCTTCTAAACTAGCATCGCTTTCATAGTATACGTACTTCGGGTCTTCGAACTCGAAGATATCTCTTCGATACTTAGAACTAAGCTTGCTAACATCCTTAAAGAATCCACATGATAAATCAGAAGTGTTCTTACACCCTCTCCGAACATCTTCATCACACAAAATAAGTTGGGAACTTATCTTGTCAAGCCCGTCACAATCGATCTCCTTAAGGTCTCTTCTCTTGTATGGCGTTTGGTATGAAACCCTCCTAATTCCATCAGCGAAGGTCATGATTCCACTCCGGTCATCAATTATCAAATTAGTGATCTCGCAAAAGGGCGCCCCAAAAATGACTTGTGATAATCTGAGGTCGACATAGTCTTCGATATTGTCCACAATCGTAAATTCCATAGTGAATGCCATATTTCCTACAAACACCTGGATTTCATGATCCTTACCAACTACTTTCTCCCCCTTGTAAATCATTCCCCATCTACAGATATTGTTATAATGGAATAGGGACATAAAATTCTTTGGCAGGAATACGTTAATGTAGACGTTGTCGAAGTACATATGACCGATCATGCAGGGGATTTTGAGATTATTCGGATCACGTCGTCTTACCTTCCCCGCCTCTCCATCCTTTGACCCATATAGATTCCCCTCAAGGGAAGGACGATACTCGTACACCTCCTCATTACCCCTATGAAAAATTACCTTCTTAACACCATTGGTGAATAATGCACTACCATCTTTCTCATCAAGGATCACTCCCGATTCATTGATAAATGGTTTCCCAAGAATGAGGTTGGTTAACGTTTTATTGATGAGAGGGTCCACGTCATCGACCACGGTGAGGTCAATATTGTAAACAAGTTCTCCAATTGTAATGGATACATTTTTTATTACCCTTGCATTATTGACTCTCTCGCACCAATGTGTTCTCGGGAGGCTTCTTGGTATAGGGAAAGGGGTATTATGTTGTCTGGGAAACTAGGATCTATATGACTATCGGTTAAGAGCTTTCCCTCGATGGTGCAGGAAATCATAAAAACTTCAGGGTTGCTTACTTTAATCCCATCGCTATTCCTACCGGTAACATTCTCCATTTTTCTCTCAGGCTCCTCTAAAATATATTTGCCCAACCTAGTCGGATTTCTCGTATGTTCTTCCGATCTCTTTTTCCCTTTATCCGATTCGCTAGATACTTGCGCGGCGCACTGCTCGAATGAGTTGGTAAGGCTTCTAGCCAAATCGTGATCTACCCTTGAGGTCTCATCTTTGGCTGTACGACCAATCTTGTTAGTTTGTTGTTGGGTTGGGTTGGGTGTAGAAGCAGATATCGTAGTGATGGTGTTTACGAAATGGATTGGTCCTAGGGGGTTGACAGGTTCTTTTCCACTTGGTGATAGATGTTTGAATAACTTACTAGGACTTTTTATTTTCACAGGGGAGGTTGGTGGACTTATGACGGTAACAGACTTAACCTCATCAACGTGAATGGGTTTATTAACAACATGCTCTTTGATAGCAGTTAACAGATTACAAATCTTGTTATTCATATCAGCCTGCTGTTGTCTAAATTTAGCCTCGAGCGTAGAGAGCTGTAATTCTTGAGATAGAATGAATTTTTTTAGAGTATCTTCACAGCTTTGCCTAGGAACACCTTGTGATGGAAAATACTCGGACCAAGTGAGTGGTGAAGAGTCATTGAAGGATACGCTCCGCGTTTGGTACCCTCTGAAATTAGGTTTGTTCTTCCATGCCTCATAGGCCTCGCCAGAAGTTCGAGGACCTCGACCCACGTGTGACGACGTGAATTCGTTATAAGCACGTTTTGGAAGCTCCATGCAGTTATGAGTCTCATGAGGGCCATTACATAATTTGCATGTAGAAGCGATTTTGCATACTTGGCTTGAAGGTTTTTGAGCTTCGTAAGATTTCATGAGATACTTGACTCGACCTTCAAGTTCCATGATCCTACGGTCGGGAGGGCTAGAATTGTTCGTAGGCAAAGATATTGCCTTAACCATGTTGTAAAAATCTCGGGGATCATTCCAACTTTCGTTGTCATAGAGAGCAAGATCTTCTATGAGTTCCCATGATTGTTCCGCACTTAGATCACGTAGCTTACCACCGGCCGATTGGTCAATGGCTCGCCTCGTGGAGAGATCGATATGGTCATAAAAGATTTGGACTTGGAGCCAAAGGTCTATGCCATGATGAGGGACTTTTTGGAGTAAGTCCTTGAAACGAGTCCATGCTTCATAGAGAGATTCATTTTGACGTTGTTGGAACATCAAGATGTCATTTCTAAGCTTAGTAGTTCTCCCCGATGGGAAAAATTGAGCAAGGAAACGAGTGGTGAGATCATCCCAAGTGGTGATGGATCCCGCGGGTAAACACTCAAGCCATTGACTAGCTTGATCCCGTAGAGAGAATTGGAATAGGCGTAATCGGGTTGTCTCTCTAGTTTCAACACCTAGGTCTATGGAATATACGATTTTTAGGAAGTCCTTAAGATGTTGGTTTGGATCTTCGGAACGAAGTCCATGGAATGCACATCCGCTTTGCACCAACCGGATGGTGTCGGATCGCAAGGGGGTCACATTGGCTCCGGTGAGCTCAATGGTGTTTCGGTAGCCTTGGTGGCTAGGTCGGGAATATTCTCCTAAGGTTCGGGGCCTAAGGGGTTCTAGTGGTGGGTTTTGTTGTGGTGGGATGACGGGTTCAAGGATGTTCCCATCGTCCATGATGTCGGGTGGTGAAGAGTTACGAACAAAAACACAAATAAATAAGATAGACTAAAGAAAACCTAAAAATAAAAAAAATAAAATCTTACTAGAAAGGAATCTAGCAAGTAGACCTAATAAAAAGAGATTCTAACCTAGACAATAACTATTTCCCCGAGCTGCGGCGCCAAAAACTTGATACGTGGGAATCGCACCAGGCTTTACCTCTCAAGGGACCTTGAGAAGCTTACAACCCCCACCAGGTAGTGTACCTGATCGTTGTAGTATAGTATAGTGACAAGTACCGGGGGATTGATCGTTCAGCTGGGAATAGTGTCGCTAGGATTAGAAAACCTAAATACTAGTTCTAAAGGTGAGGGATGATTATTTTTGTATTTTTATATTTTTTTGAAAGCAAGTAAAAATCTCGGGGTTGAAGGATTTGGGCGGAATTAGTTGCTAGTCAACTAACCCAATACTAAAGATGCAATCAAAATAAAATACTAGAAATGAAAATAAACTAAATTATACTAAGGTTGTGAGCAATAAGTAGAGAAAATGTGTTTACTTAGATTTCACTACTCCCTAGATATCGTTTACACGTTAATTACTTGTTATAGTTGCGTGGATGACAGATTGTATTCCTTAATACCATTCATGGGGTGGCGCACTTAATTCCCCAATCCTATGAGTGCCTACTTCACTCCTATGTCGAGCCGGCTAAGAAGCTCCTAACATGGGATCATTAGAATTTACTCATGCATTAAATACAACCAATAAAACCTAGTGCACGTCAGTTCATGTTTCCTAAGACGTTCAAGCATGTTACCATTTGGAGATCTGCCAGTTTTCTTAAGCCTAACATCGAATTCATTCATCCAATACAACCATAAACAAGTAATCAACACATAATTAACATCTAGGTTTCATTAGATCCAAACAAACACAAGATAGATCTAGCCTAGCATGATAGAATTAAGACAAGAACAAGATATAGACAACCAACACATAGACATATTGATTGAATTAAAAGAATACTTATCTCAATTACACATGAAAGGGATCAAGGGCTGAGAACCCTTGAAAAACCTGTAAAATTCGTATTAAGTTCGGACCTAGGGTTTCTCCAAAACTTCTCCCTTTTTAATGTGAAAATTAGAAAACTATATATAGGAAATAGGGTCTGACGGCGTCAAGAACAATTTTGTGACGCCGTCACCTCGCCGCCAAAATACTTCTCGGACTGCCATGATCTACTTTTGACGCCATCATGTGTTATGTGTTTCCAGGCCGTCATGCATTTTACTCTTGACGCCCTACCTTGTGACGCCGTCATTTCTTTACTGGATCGTCATGGAAATTACTCTTGACGCCGTCAGAAATTTCTTCTTGACGCCGTCACCTACTGTTCCCAGCAAGGAAAATTAAGACTTTGGCGTTTTCTTCACTTTTATGCTCCAAAAACGTCCGAATTGCTTCCTTTTCCAGATTTCTCTCCCAAAGTACCTAAAATCACAAAAGGAACGATTTAGGGCAATATTTGATCAAATAAATTCGAATTCGGGCTTAAATGACCCCCTAAAAACGGTTCATTTTTCGCCTCATCACTAATATATGTCTAACAAGAGGATAGAGACATGTGGCAAGATAGAGAGTGGAGATGAGAAAAGATAAAATGAATAAAACACATGTCAAGTAACGAATACATTAGTTATATTTTTAGGCATAAATTTTAGGTCTCCATATCACCATTTAATCGTTAAAGAGTATGGTAAATTTTTCTTTTGTAAATTTCATCAAACTATTTAACTTATTTAACATATTTTATATTGTTGGGTATAAAATTATGTCGAAATTATATTATACTTATTTTGATCGTAATTAAAAAATCTTTACAGTGGCCAACTTTTTTCAAAATATTTAGGTAAAAGATTATGTAAATAATATTTGTAAATCTTGTGTCATGAGCAAAGATAATTTGAGGACAACGATTTTGTATTATTGATAATCAGAATAAAGACTATACATGCGTTTATATAGATAACAAAAGAGAAGACCTAGTTTACTAGACGGGCTAAATGGGCTGAAACAAGTGGACCGACCTTATTAACTAACATCCCTCCTTACACTAGCTCACAATGTTGCAGCAAGAAACATTGAGAGTTTGTCAGATAGAAAACGAAAACACTGGGCCACAGTGACGCATGATAAACATATCTGCAATTTATAAAGTAGACGGAACAAACGGCAAAGAAATGATGCTCGCCTGAAGATAGTGACGAGTGAAATGACAATCAATCTCTATATGCTTGGTCCTTTCATGAAAAACTATATTGCACGCAATTTGGATAGCATTACGATGATCACAATATAATGGAGTAGGACTAGTAATATGAACACCCATATCTCCAAGTAACCAACGTAACCAAACAATCTCACTAGTAGTAACAGCCATGGCACGATACTCTGCTTTAGTAGAAGATCTTGAAAGAACATCTTGTTTCATACTCTTCCACGAGATAAGAGAATCTCCAAGAAAAAACACAAAACCCAGTTGTAGACTTGCGAGTAATAGAATCACCAGCCCAATCAGCATCACAATAAGCACGCAAGTCGAAAGAAGATGTGGAAGTAAAGAAGAGAGTCTGAAATTGAGTACCTCGAAGATACCAAAGAATCTGTAGGACAGCAGCCAATGAAATGTAGTGGGAGCAGCTACAAGCTGACTAACAATGTGGACATCATAAGCAATATCCGGTCGAGTCACTGTAAGATAAACCAAACTCCCAACAATAGTACGACATAAACTAGGATAAGGTAAAAGATAACCATCTATAGGGGTATATTTTGCTTTAGCATCAAAAGGAATGTTGGCAATCTTATTATCAGTCATTCTGGCACGATCAAATAAATCAGCACTATACTTGGACTGAGATAGAAGATAACCTTTCGGTGATGAAGCAACCTCAATACCTAGAAAATAACATACTAAACCCAAATCTTTTATAGAAAATTGATGTGTTGTTGTGTGTAGGTAATATTTGCATTCAAGTTTTACTATTTATTTTATGCCAACTTTACCTATAACAAACACAAACGGGAAGCTACCCGATCGATGGTAGGTTAGTTGGTAAATAGGATGTCGATCATTAAGAGTGGAATGTTAACACTTAAATCTATCAGTATTTTAATTATCTAAATTAGTTTAATTAAACCTAATTCTAATGCAACAAAAGGGTTTTTAGCCTGAGAGACTGGCACGAGGTTTAGATTTAATAAAAATGTAAATGAGATAGATAACATACACAAGCAGAAACACAGATTATAAAGAAGAGGTTAAGCTGATAGTAAGAAAAACGTATTAGCCAAGGTAATCATATAAAATGCCAGATTTGTCTAGTTATAATGATGATACTCACTTCGTTGGTGGCTTTCTAATGTAAGCTAGGCGGTACTTCTTCCTAAATCCTAGGTTTTAAAATAGATTAATCTTGTCACAATTAACCGAAACCCGCATAAAGTATAAATTGTTGATTGTAATTTATCATTTATCCAGATCACTACCAAGGTGAACAATGAGGGCTTACATTACACATTTATGCCCTAACTATATTACTAGTAGCCTAATGGTCATAGCACTATTGATATAGGTTTAAAATCGTACTGACTTTCCTTTTTATGTGTAAATCCGATGAAAGAAGATTAAAGTAATCATTATTTGTGTATTGTTGCTTAACACAAATATAACAACCCACAAAAACTCATCACTGTCATTTCCACTACAAATACCTATGTCAGGTATTTCACAGGTAAATTTTTGCTTTTTATACCTGCATGACTCTCTAGACTTGCTCACGTATCCACACAAGTCAAATATCTCTACCCACACATCCTATAAACCTCTAGTATGTCAAGCATAAGATCAAAACAACTCCACAATAAGTAATCTACTAACATAACACCCTAAACATATCATAATATCATAATAAACCCTAATCTAACCCTAATTAAGCCCTAATCAGGCCTATGTGTTTACAAAACCCTAAATTGCTTATCTAAACCAATTTGAAAGTGTTCAAGTCTTATGTATGAGTTACCTTAGGAACAATAGGATATCTTAACACCATTATACCCTAGTACAACCCCTTAGAGCTTAGGTACAAGTCACTTAAGCACAAAACTATAAATAGGTCATAACTTCCCGGAATTAGGTCTAGACTATCCCAAAACTCCACCATAAGCTACCACCACTTAGTATAAGCCTCTTAGGACGTAGTATTAGTCATTAGGCACTCATAGGACCCTAACCTAGGCACTAACCTTAGGATAAACCCTAATCTCTCACTAAGTAAAACTAGGTCTAAACTAAACCTAAACTAGTAAAACCTAAACATAAGCACCTCAACCTAGCACCCTAGCACCTTAGTCACCCTAAGCACACACCCTAGCACCTCCCTAGATATCAATCAAGGAGGTGGATCACCTCCTTGTCACCTCCTTCTTGCCGCGGCTTCATTTCCACCACAAACCCTCCTAAACCACCTCCTAGACCTCCGTAGCTCCTCCTAGTCACTCTTTAGACTCTCCACGACCTCCCGTAGCTTAGATTACTCACCTCCCTCTCCCTCGACACCTCCTACTTCCGTTTCTTGGTCACTACTCCAAACGACCCTATAAATAAGGCTCGTACCCCTCTCCTTTCATTCAAACCATTTCACTTCTCTTCACCTTAAACTCTCTGGTCCTAAGGGTAGTAATAGAAGCCTAGTAACCTTAGAAGTTGATTACTATAGGCCTAAGACCTTGTCGAGTTCCATTTTGCCCTAGAAAACCCTAGGAACCCTCGTTCCCCTACTTCTGGTCACGTAAGCTTTTAACCTTTCTTCTATTAGCTTTATTATAGTCCTAGGATAGTTATAAGTTGCCTTAGATCACACTAGAACCCTTTCCTAAGCCTTGATCACTATAACATGCTAGTTTTCTTTTTAAAACCCTAATTATGCACTGAATACTAAATATATGCTATAATACCTTACCATAAGCTATAAGCTAGTTTAGGTAACTTATATAAGCTAATATTAGTTAAACATAAGCTAGAAAACCTTTTTGTTTTATAAAAATATAGTTTGCATGGAATTAGGACTAGTTTTGCAAAGTTTTTATGCATAGGGGTATATATGGTAACTTTTTGAAAATATTAAGTCTAGGGACTATTTTTGACATTTCTTAGAAGTTATAAGTATATGGACCCTTTTTGCAAAGTTATATAACATTAGGATAAAAAGATAAGTAGTTATAAACTAATAAAGACTAGTTTTGCAAAAGTTATAAAGTTAAGGGTATAAATAGTAAACTTTGAAAACTTATAAGTCCAAGGGTCATTTTTGCCATTTTCATAAAATATAAAAGTATAGGGATAAAAATTACTAAGTTTAGATAGTTATTAATATAAGTATATAAGTCTAGGGTAGATTTTGTAAATATATAAACTATAAGGATATAAAGTGAAAGAATTTTATTAATATAAAAACTTAATTTAAGTTAGTAGCATAATACAATACTAGTGAGCTTCATGTGAGGAGTACCACGTGGATATTTCGTTTTGACGTGTTTGCTAGGTTTACGAATTAAAGTGCCCTGGCTCCTCAAACGATTATTGCATGTACTTCTGAATTATGATGGCCCGAACGGTGTTATGTTATAATTAAACTTAATAACAACATAGCTCAATAGTAGGGAGCTTCACGTGAGGAGTATTAACTTCTGAATTATGATGGTCTGAACGGTATTATGTTGATAACATAATACAATAGTAGGGAGCTTCATGTGAGGAGTCTTATCTTCTGGATTGTGATGGCCCGAACGGTGTTATATTATATCTAAAACATTAACAACCCTAAGAATGATTACTTAAGAAACTTAAACAAGATAATTAAAGCTTGACATACATCCACACCAACAATACCACCAGGATACGTGAGTAGGCAGTCTAGTCTCCGAATCACTTTTCACATCAATTAGATTTCCCTAAGCCCAGGTTAGTTTTCATAGCCTCACTTTTAAATGCTTTACAACCCTGTGAGGGGATACATGCTTTAAATCAAATACAAATCTTTTTCTTTGGTTGTTGCATGAGTAAACTATCTGCCACCCCTACACAACAAAATTCATGAATCTAATCGCTTGTGATATTTTACACAAGTGAACGCGAATATAATAGATAGATCTATTGGAGTTTGACAACTCCCGTTGGTACGACCTCTCACTTGAGGGTACCAATAAGTATTATATTTGAACCCTCAATGAAGGATTAACTTTGGCAAGTTGTCCTTCCCATCCCCTCATGGTTGGGTCTGCAGCCCCCATGACCCGGATTGTTAATGTGTGGTTCATGAGCTTAGTGCAACAGACCAACTGACCAACTCTTGATAATTGTACATGCATTGCAATTATCACACACACTACATTTTCTTTGAAGGGTGTAACAACTGAACCCTGAGGAACTTGTATTCACTAACCCCTAAACCTATAACTCTCACTCAGCACCTAGTGTTAACTTTTTAAGCATGTATCCTAGGTAACGGAGCTCTGTGGAAGTTATGGCATGGAAAGGCACGAGACTTGAAAGACTTTCTATTTGGTTATCATTCAAACATAATATCTCACACTTAGATTCACGGGACCTCATCTTATAAAACTCTGATAATTTTTAATGAATGCTAACACATTTATAAAATGTCTCTTTGTGAGTCATTCCCTATTACTGTATCTATGATCCATGAGGTAATACCCCAAACACTTAATCCGCTGCGATCAGTGAAAAATGAGGGTGTTACAACAAATGACTTTTAACGTTTGCTCAATGTGATGTTTCAGATTATAGAACTGTTTCCTTGCTTTATATTGCCATAAAGTAGCATCGTAAGTAGCAAGTTGTGCTTCTCTGAAATATTTTTTCACATTTGTGTCTTTTCTTTTCAAAGGTCCTTTTGGTATATCTGTCACTTGAGTACAACCACACTCAAAGCCGTGGTACAAGAATTCGGTTTTTCTTTGTTTCACTTTCAAATGTTTTTCCTCTTTACATTTTGAAATATCTTGAGACTCAAACAGAAGGTCGGTTGACAAATCTTTTCTCAGATATTCAGCGTTATACAAATTGGGTGTCAACTTTTGCACTTTGTTTAAAAAAACAAGGTTTTTCATTTTCCAAATGATCAATAATTTCAAAACCTAGTATGGATGTTCGTTTATTAACGTCCTCATCTTTAGGAAGGCATCATGTTAAGATTCTGAGTAGTCTGTCCCAAATTTCGAAGTTTGTTTTCAAGATCATTTGTTCGTTTCAAAAACTCTTGATTTTCATTTTCAAGTTTTGTTTTAACGATCTCTAGATTTGAAGTGGAATTTTCACTATTTAAATTAGAGATCTCTTTTAAATGAGCTTTAACCTTTCTGTTCTGAATTACCATTTGTTCATCTAATTTTTGAATGGAACATTTTTCATGAAAAACAACTTCTCTATAACCAACTTCAAGTTCTTCTATTTGTTTTAAAAGTGGTTTGACAAACTCTCCATTCATTTCATGCTTCCGAGCTTGAGATTAAAGGTTTGAGATTTCAAGTTCAAGTTCAAATTTACTTTTGTTACATTTTCAAAACCTTTTTCCATTTCATTAAATCTATCGAGCTCTTTGGTTAATAAGACATTCACCTGCTTAGCTTCGCGATTGTCCTCTGATGAGGCGAAAAGTGTTACGCTTTTAGGGGTCATTTAAGCCCTAAGTCATGATTATTTGATCAAATATTGCCTCAAATCGTTTCTTTTGTCATTTTAGGTACTTTGGAGAAGAAATCTGGAAAGGGAAGCATTTTGGACGTTTTTGGAGCGAAAAGTGAAGAAAACAGCAAAGTCTCCAATATCAAGCTGGAAATAGTACCTGACGGCGTCACGCTTTGCATATGACGGCGTCACGTATTGGCAAATAGGTGGATAAAAAGTTACACCAGACACGCCATAATGTTTTTGAGAGTTAAAGAGTGACGGCGTCATGCTTTGGGAAGCCAAGGCCGTCAAGAGCAAAATTACACGTGACGGCCAAAAGAAGAATTACACATGACGGCGTCAGATCTGGATCTAAGCAATCCGAGAAGAGTATTGGCGGCTAGTTGACAGCGTCAGAATTACAACGTGACGCCGTCGACGTGTAATCTCTATATATATATTTCTAATTTTCATTCATTAAAGAGAGAACATTTGGAGGAAGTTTACCATAAACCCTAGGTCGAATTTTCACCTTATTGTAGGGGTTTCAAACCCTTCTTTCATCCATGTTTCAATAAAGATAAGTCTTCCAATAATAATTCAATATGTTTATTTGTTGTTTGATTCTATCTTATGCTTGTCTTTACTTTAACATGTTAGGCTAGGTTTGTTTGTGTTTGCTTAGATGTAATGAAACCTAGCTATTGATTGTTGGTTGATTGTTTGTTATTAGTTGTTGTGGATGAATGATTTCGATGTTAGGCTTAAGAAAACTGGTTAATCTCCAATTGGTAACTTGCTTGAACGTCTTAAAAAACATGAATCGGATGTGTACTACGATTTTAATGGTTATATTTAATGCATGAGTGACTACTAAAGAGGCCATGTTAGGAGCTAGTTGTCAGCTCGACATAGGAATAGGTAGAAGCTTATAGAGTTGGGGAAGATCGTACACGGCCCCACAAATAGTATTAAGGAATATAACCCGTCATCCACGCAATTGTAACAAACTATTCAATTAATGAAAGATAGCTAGGGAGTAGTGAAATCTAAGTAAACACGTTTCTCTCATTATTGTTTTTCTCATATTTACTTTCTTGTTATTTTATTTTTATTGCATTTGTAGTTAATTGGGTTAGTTGACTAGCAACTAATTCCGCCCACTCTTTCAATATCCGAGAATTTTACTTGCTTTCCATAAAATATAAAATTACAAAAAGAATCATCCCTCACCTCTAGACCTAGTTTAATTAAGTTTTGGTCCTAACGACACTATTCCCCAAGAGAATGATCAATCCCCCAGTACTTGCCACTACACTATACTACATCGGTCAGGTACACTGCCTGGTGGGGATTGCAAGCCTCTTGAGATCCCTTGAGAGGTAAAACCTTTTGCGAGGGCGCAATCCCACGCATTATCCTCTTATCAATTATCAACTTAATGTTTGAAATTATTGATTAAGGAAGCAAATAAGGCACAATCTTGTTCATAAGTAGATTCATCCTGGGCAGGCTCACCTCCATTAGGATCCATATCTTGAGTTGCATGAGTGATATTACTATCATCCCGTTCCACCACATATTTGTCGCTTACGGACTCAGAATGCGCAGGATGTGTCTTATCATGAGCAAATACATTATCGAACACAACAACATTATCATTATCGTTTGAATGTTGTACCGTAACTAATATATCTATGTCTGTGTCAAATGAAGGTTTGACATGATTATCCTCAGTATCCCAAATAGCTTCATTCTCGTGTGTACCATCATTATCCCAATCATAACTTGGACTGTTGTTTTCAACCTGCTATTATGAAGATGTATCACTTTTCGTGAAAACCAAACTAGCATCTGATGATTCACCTCATTGACTATTCCCTCTTGTGTCTATATCGCTTTTACAATTTCTCTTTCATTCACCTCAGTTTTCTTTAACTGCATCTCTCTTTCAATCTTCTCTTTTTCCTTGTTCATCTTTTCTCCTTTAATCAACTCTCGTTCTTTAAGTGATCTTTCAAGAGTGTCCAAGTTCCACATCAACCTATTCTAAAAAGCTTGAATTTTCATTTTACTGGATTTTCTAAATGTTTCTCTTTCGAGCTCGTAATTAAATCCCGAAGAAGGATTAAATTCGTTTTTAAGAACCTATTGAGTTGAGTCTTTAGTACACTTAGATATGTCTTGGAGTCACTCTCTAATTGATCCAAGTTGCAGAAACATTATCGATGAAACTCTTTTGCTCACATTCAAAGAAAGTTTGAAATACCCTTTCACATCCTTGAATCATGTATGTTCTATAACTTCTTAAAAGCTCAAATTGTGATCTTATTGCTTTTAAATATTTCTTGCATTCAACTTGATTTTCGTTTGCTTTGATCACAATTACTTGTAATTCTCTCTCTTTTGCTTGCATTTCCATTTCTATTTCTATTGAATTTTGATGTGTGAAATGATTACGGATCTTGTAGATGATAAAGGATTGATTGTGTTGTGTTGATTTAATTGTGTTACGAATGTGTTGTAGTTATTTTGATTTGTGTTTTGAATTGTGTTTTGATTTGTGTTTTGATTTGTTGAAATAGTTGAAGAGCTTTTGAATATTTGTTGTGTCTATGTATCGTAAGAGATCTCTTAAGGATAAGCTCAATTAAACTTTATTATCGTAAGGGATTTTTTTTTTTTAAATTTTACTACAGTAACGTTTTAGAAAAACGTGGGTAACAAAAGTCTAGCAAAGAAAGTCTGACAAGAAAAGTCTAGTACGAAGTCTTACAAGAAAACTCTCTTAAGAAAGTCTCTCAACAAAGTCTCACAAGAAAACTCTCTTAAGAAAGTCTTGCAAAGAAGGTCTCACAAAGATGGTATCGCAAGAAAATCTCGCAAAGAAAGTATCACAAGAAAATCTCACCAAGTGATGTTGCAATGATGTCTCGCAAGAATTTCTTAAAATTTTGACAGAGTAACCTTATAGAAAATAGTGGGTAACAAAAGTCTCTTAAGATTATTCTCACAACAATACTCACAAGAAAGTCTTGCAAAAGAAGGTCTCACAACAACTCTCACAACAAAGTCTTGCAAGGAAAAGTCTTGCAAGATAAGTCTCACAACAAAACCCTAATTTTGCAAGGTTTTTCTAACTCTCGCAAGCCTTCACAACTTTTTCAAAACAAGATTAAAACACAATTTTTATACGTTTTAAGCTAAAATTTTCAAAATTCAACACTAAAACATATAAACTAACAAAGAAATGTTAACTTTTATGTTTTTTATACGAAAAAAAAAAAAAAAAAAAAAAAACTATCATTTTATTTTTTTCAAGAAAGATACAACTACGCTGAAAAATTAATGACAAAGAGCCATATATAGTTATGATATGATGTTATATCTTATGATATGAACAAAAAACAATGATTGTTTGTTGGAACAACATAAGAAAGACCACGTTAACAAAAGACAAACACAAACCAAAATATGATACTTGCGAACAAAATAAAAACAGTAGCCACTTTTTGTTCATTTTAATATATGATGTTTATAGTAAAACACAAGAAACAGATGTGGACCATGCGAATCAAACACAATCAGAAATATGAATATTCAATCTTGCGAACAAAAAGTTGTATTGAAACTTTTGCGAACAAAACTTTTTTAAGTAACCGCGAACAATAAATTTTTTTTAAGACAATATTTTTATCACAAACACACTCTTAAATCATCCTTAGGGTCTATACCACTTGTTTAAATTCAATATATATTATCAAACCACTGGTAATTTAAAATAGTTTCACAAAAGTCACACTGAAAAGAAAAAAAACAATCCTAACAATATATCTTTGAAGCTCATATATGGTTTGTGGCTATGATAAAAGGGGGTCATAAAAATAGTTTTGCTACTTTTCAATAGGTGTAGGTTTAGAAAAAGATGAAACAACTTGTTGGTTTTAAATTCTACACCTTATTGTTAGACGAAGGCTAGATGCACCATCGACGTTTTTCATTTACACGTTTCATTGATTGATGCATTAATTGATGGTAAATTGGATGATTATTTTAAGAGTCGAGTTATTCTGCAAACCAAACATTCCTTATATATCAAAAGACTCATTCTCACCATTCATCTAAAAAGAAAATCAATAGTTGAGATTAAAGGCATTTTATTATTTCACTCATTTTTTATAATTTAAATATCTTTTAAACCGTTAATCGTTAAGCGAAAATAATTACACCATCGCGACGGGCATTTAATTATCTTTCTATAGAAAGGCACTTTGATATACTTTCGAAAAAAAAAAAAAAAAAACGTTTTTTCACGTTTTTTGTTCGTGGCCGAAAAAAAATCATATATGATATGTAATATCATATATGATATTACATATAATATCATATATGATATGATATGTAATATCAAATATGATTTTTTCGGCCATGAAAAAAAACGTGAAAAAAACGAAAAAAAAAATTGTCGAAAATATATCAATTAGCCTATCTATAGAAAGATAATTAAATGCTCGTTGTGACGATATATTTTTTTTCGCTTAACGATTAATGGTTTGAAAGATATTAATATTTGAAGAAAAAAAAGATGAATGTGGATTTTTTAAATTGTTGTGATTAATCTCATCCATTAGATCAAATAAAGAT
Source organism: Artemisia argyi (assembly GCA_030686995.1). Lineage (NCBI taxonomy): Eukaryota > Viridiplantae > Streptophyta > Magnoliopsida > Asterales > Asteraceae > Artemisia > Artemisia argyi. The sequence goes on from CM060691.1 coordinate 173,739,333, forward strand.
AGAGGGAAGATGAAGGATGGAGATTAGTCCGTTGGTATATAAAAAAAATTTAGTCCTCAAATGATCTTTACTCTTATTTTAAATATAAAAGTTGCAACCCTTTTGGGTTTTTTACGAATTGAATATTAAACATAAAGTTACACACTTAGAGCAACTACAATGGTAAAAACTAGAATAGCTTTTCACTATTTAGATAAGTCTTTTGAAAGACTTTTTTTGCATTGCATGAAAAGCTTTTTGAAAAGCTTCTTAGAAAGACTTGGTATACTCCAAGTCTTTCATCAAAGTGGTATGTATTAAATGTGTGTAGCATTAATGGCATTAAATGCTTCAAGTCTTTATGACTTGATGCCATTGTAGTTGCTCTTACACCGCATATGTTTTTGTATTTATACAAAAGTTGCAGTGCATGAACATATATTTTTTCAATATAATATTACCTAAATTATGTTTTATTTAAGGTACTATCTATGTTTTACATCCTTTAAATTTTTTTTTTTTTTTGAAAATTGACTTTCATTTGTGAAATCCAAGTCCAATTTGAAACCCGATGGGGGGAAAACCTTCAACTTAAGCCGCCCGAAGACACGACACTTAAATTGAAGTAAACCCTGCATTCTCCAGATTCGAACCCTTGTGGGTTGAAACCTTCATTGAAGGACTTTGAAATTACATCCTTTAAATAACAACCGAAAAATGTAACTAAAGTTATTTTAGATAACGTAATATTTCCTTGTTTTAACAGCAACTAAGTATCACATTATATATATACAACAAATCTATCGCACACATCTTATGCAAAACTTAAACTATAACCATTTGATTAAGAGTTTTTCACACAATAGCGGCTACCATTTGGAACATAAACTCTTTGGTAGAATGCTCAATATTTAACAGATGCTAAATTGTACTAAGCAAACTTGTTGACTAAAAACTATGCCGTTAAGAAAAAAAATTACTTCGAAAAAGAAACCCGATATAAAATTTAATTACACTGGTATTCGCCGCTGCAACGTGCGAGTACCCGGCTAGCATTTTATAATAAATTTTAAATAAAATATATTATTTAAATAATAAAATAACAAAGTGATTCATATATATATAGAGAGATAAATGAGGTGGGCCCATAAAGTATACAAATTAAGTTGAAACGAGTGTCTTCCTATCACTTTTTGATTTCAACTATCATTCCTTTTTCCAAAAGAAAGAACCGAACTACTAATAAATGACTTTTAGTATCAAAACAAAAGGGCCCTAAAAGTATCAAAAGAGAAGTTAAGCGGGTTCAATTAAATTCAGGTCTTGCAGGTGACGACGACGTCGAGTTGATGGCATAGAAAGACTGGGCATCCAGGCGAGCCGCCTGGTCAAGAAAGAAGGCCCAGGCCTACGATTGGAAAGCTAAAACCTTCCCTTAGAAAGCGCATGTCACTAGTACAAAAAATCTCATAGAGACCGGTTAGAATGGCTCATGGAGAGTGGTTTAGGAACCAGTCTAGGCGGGGGTATTTCTATAACCAAAACATATAGAAACCGGTTCCACAACCGGTTTCTAATATGAGCATCAAAACCTGTTTGCTAGTAAGAACCGGTGTCTACATGCGTCTATTATAGAGTAAAGAAACTAGTTTTTATATAAGAACCGGTCTTGGTGAGAAATTTCGTTTTAAAAAAAATGATTTTTTAGTTTTTGCAAAAAAATATAAAATTTTCATATAATTCCATAATATACAACTAAAGTAAAGTGCATAAATCTTGATACATGAAAATATAACCAACTACAACATATCAAATCTTCTCAACTTGACTCAAACTTGTTTAACTAATTAAGCTAGAAAGGAATGTGGTAGCACGGCAAGCTCGCCCTTCAAGGCTCCACCAATAGCTTCATCAATTTCGATTGCAACTCCTTCCTGCACAAATGTTTAAATATGACATACTGACGACGCAAAATCCAAATAAAGCACAAAACTCGAAAGTTAATTCACAAACCTGAGCTTCCATGGTACTAGCACCGAGATGAAGTGTAAGTGTAACCAGTGTTGCAAAAATCGGCCTACAAGGCCGATTAATCGGCGATTACAAGCTGAACGGCCTTGGACCTTGGAGCGAATTACAAGGTAATTGGCCGATTAATCGGCCTTGGACCTTGGAATCGGAGGTTAATCGGCCAAAAATCGCTACACGGCCCTCGACCGCCTCGGGATCGATTCACGATTTTTGCAACATTGAGTGTAATAGTGACTTTTTCATGATTAACCAAAATGTTATCCTTCGGTGGTGGTTCTAAAGTGTAAACATCAAGTGCGCCTGCAAGCACAGTTCTGTTTAACGGATATCTATAAAAGATAACAAGTAAAGGCGTAATTGCAAACCCATTTACTTGTAAAACCCACTTTGGCTACACTTTATCACAAACAGATCAAATTAAAATGTCTAAGAAAAGAGCAGTGGGTCAAACAGGCCAAAATTAACACATTTACTTTTGAAAAATTTAAGAAAATTGGCGATAAGTGTTAGTTAGCCCAAGCGGGCCGTTTACCAGTTTTAACCAAGACTTATTTCGCCCCATTACCAAAATATCCCTATTGTCACCCCTAATTTGCAATAACTAATGCATAAACTACCCAATCATGTAATTGTATTGTTTTTCTGATCACAATTAACGCATTAACTCCTGAAAAAAAACTATACAAAGTGGCGAAAAAAGTGTTTACTTGTCAACCCAAGTCACACTCATTACAACCTGCCCATACCCAAACTACCAACATTGCTACCCCTAATATCAATAATCTGTGATAAAACATAAGACACAACTACATGTGCTACATTATTTTATTTTATTTTTGCTAAACAAGATATACACTACAACAACGCATGTGCAAACTTAAGAGTAAATTAATTATTCACTGTCCTTTGCAAGTTGGTTAACATATGTAGAATCAGCATTACCTGTTATAGAAGTGAGGAGACAAGACACCAAAGGGAGCATCCATTGCGAGCAGAAGATCCCTAACAATAGAGAACTTTCGACCAGATGACTCGAGCCTCCCTTGCCATTAACATGATTTTCAGGCATCAAGTTACCGCGTTCATAAACAGTATTCAGCTTCACCGATGTTCCCACACTTCCAGATATTTACTTATGTGGAACAGTAGTTTGACCAGAATCCCCTGCAGAAGGTACAGGTCAGTATATAGGCTTAACAAGGTTTTTAGCCCGCGAGTTGCCGCGGGATGTTTGTATACGCAAGTTAGAAAAAAAAGGGTTTCAAGTTACATTCAGCTAATAAGTTTCATGTACCATATTACTGTATTTACGCATAACTTCTATGTCTAAAAGCTCAACTTATCGAAGAGGAGGTGAACTATTAGCTTTCGGAACACACTTGTTATCTGCAAGTAGGAAAAACATCATTAGAATCAGATTTACGGTGCCATTCTAACTACTTATTAATTTACAAAATAGTATAAAGAAGCAAGAGCTCTGGAATTAAATTTAGCAACTTATGATTAGCGTTGCAAAAAAAGTTTCAGTTAGGAAGCTTAGGTCAAACCATAGGCTTTAAACACTTTCACATTTTATCTCTTTTATACTCCTAGACAGGCATATATTTAAAGGTGTGTCTGACTAAGCTTTTAAAAAATCTTAGCTTTATTAGATAACCATTTCTTTGGATGTTTGGATAATCAATGGACTATTTAATGTGAATATAAAATTACCTAGACTGCAGATATGGTGCCAAGTTACGTAAGCCCAACTCACTCGAACTCGGAACAAGGCCTGCATATAACATTAACATGAGAAATCAAGCAACTTTTTAATAGCGTTCAGGTCGCCATTTCTTCTTGCATTTGCTTAGATTAGAGGTCTGATTCAAACAGTGCAATACACCGAGGATGTACGTTATAACCAAATAATAAAGAATAACCCACACTTCGAAAGTTATATTTACTTCTTCATAAACGTTTTCTTTAAAGGGTGAATGATGGTATTTCTAACTTTAGGGACAAAAAACTTGGTTTGGCAGTAGTTTCCTGATATTCTTTAGAAAACCAAAAATGATTGAACTACAAAAATGTTATTAAAGTCGATAAGAAATTGTTTGGTTAAGCAAACTTGACGATATAATAAACTGGGAGTGTTCTACAACTAATATAACTTAAGTAGATAATGAGCCGATTATCAATACAAAATGATGACGTATGTCATGATGTACCTGTGGGTACATCTGACAATGTGTTGACATTACATACGTGCCTACAATATATACTAAATGAACCCTCATAAACATTATTTCTTTCCTTCATCAACAACAATAACAATAATACCCAATCATCCCTCAGCAAGGTATATGAAAGGTACCTTCAGGTAAACCTCAGAGTAGGGAAATTGCTTTCATGAAGACTTCCGATAAGTGAATGTGTGAGGGTTGCTAACAGTGTAGCCATATATTCTCGTCCCCGTAGCAGCATCATGCAATACCTGTTAGCAAGGCCATCAAGATCGAGATCTTACCCAAGATCTTTTTTGTCTTTGCAAGATCACGATCGTAAGATCAGACCGCGATCGTAAGATCCCACCAAAGTGTGTTTTCTTGCTAATAGGCGTTGATGGGTCATACCGTTATACACTATACATATCTACTAAGTATCAAACACGAGTTCATAAGATAGATTAAGAAAAAATGGAAGTTCAAACATCATGATAATAAAAATTGTGAAATATATTTAACTTGCTCAAGTCTTCATAGTTAAATGAACAATTTAGGGAGATGGGAAAAAAGAAAGCATGAGTCGTAAACATGCCAAAGATCTAAATCATAAAAAGTTAATCTATTTTAAATGTTTCAGTAACTTCATCTCCCGCGCCCAAATAAGAATTCGATTCCTTTTTAGAGTCTTCAACACGGTTTTGTTTGGTAGAAAAATATACATCCTATTAAAAGACTTTAGAACGAAAATGTAAATGATATGGAATAATATAATAGTACGGAAGAAAAATAAATACAAGTCTTATATAAAGCTTTGGCAAAAAATAACATGATAACTCATCAAATTGGTAAGATCAGATCGAGAGCCAATCCTACTATCTTATCAACGATCTCACGATTTTATGTGCGATCTTACACCACCCACGGTCTTAGAACAATCATGCATGTTTTTTTTTATGGGATCGTAAGATCGTACGATGTAACTTTTGATCTTAACAGCCTTGCCAGTTAGCCATTATATTATTTGGTCATGTTGGCCCGTGTTAAATGCATAATAATAATAATAATAATAATAATAATAATAATAATAATAATAAACGCCTTAAGTCTCTTCGAAATGAAGTCATTTTTCAATAAACAATCATGTTATTCACATAGAAAGAATTGAAAAACAAGCACTTGCTTATAAACTAGGAATTTTCTATACCATGTTTGCTGGACAGTGGTTAAGATAAATATGAACGAAAACTTGAACTTTATTAAATTAAAAATCACAATTTGTATATTTATTTATTGTGCATGAAATACATAATTAGTTTAAATATGACAAAACATATAATTTAATAAGTCTTAACCATTGTCCAATGAGTATTGTATAACAAATCCTTATCAATTATATCTTCTTTGTAATCTTTTTTCCTAGCGTTTGCAAGTCTTTTATATAAGCCGCCGTTCAAAAAATAAAATAATAAATAAATAATAATAATAAAATCCTTTATCAATTAGACTAAACGTAATGGGTGTCCACCCCAACTTTGGTGTCCACCATTACTCTTGAGGAGTAACCGGACGTGTCCCCCTTAGACACCAAATTCGTTTGGTCTACTACTGGACCGAATGAATTGGAAAAATTTGCGTTTTTTTTTTTTTTTTTTTTTTTTTTTTAATTTAGTTTTATGGGTTATGTTTTTTGTTGTGTGTATGGTTCCTTTACTACGTGGGTTTAGTCTAAGTGTTGTCTGGGTGGTGTCTGAGAAGAGAGAAAGCTGATATAGCAATGTCTTAATTGCTTTTTTGGTGTTCCCATTACTATTAGGGCATGTTTGGTAGAAGGTTTTGGGGACGAGGAATGGGTAAGGTAATGAAAAAATATGCTTGGTTGACTATAATGCAATGACTTATTACTTAATAGTGGGTAATAGGCTATTACCCAATAAATTTGAGAGAATGAATTCCTTTCTCTTTCTTTAGCATTAACATTATCTTTTCTTTTTTTATTATCGACGTTGAACCAAGCACACATTTAATCTTACATCTAAGACAATGGATCCAAATTTTGTAGCCAACGTTGTAACATTTATGTAAGCCCCGCAGTTTAAAATAAGTCACAATGTTCCTTTCCGAATGACATTGATTTTGTTTGATCATTATCATCATTAAATTCATAGTTGGGAGTTGGGACCAAAGGTATTTACGTTCGTAACATAACATGGGATAGGATGTTGATAATTAATTAACATTATCTTTAGTAAAGGAAAATAATTTGCACAATTAAGTTTTTCATTCGGACACATTAAAATTATATATTAAACAATTATACTGTATATATATTATGCTTCAATTATTTGCATATTAAAGTATTCAATCTTTTCTATAATAAAACAAAACCCCTATTAAGAATTTTTCATTTTAAAAAAATGAATTCATACTTTATTTAGTAATAATTTTATTTAAAAAAAAAAGATTATTTTCTTATTAGGTAATTTTTTATATTTATCCATAACAAAAGTAGAAGATAAATACAAAAAATATAGATCATATACAATTAATAATAGGATTAAAATTTTTAAATAATTATCTTTAATAATAAAAAACTATAATTAAACATAATAAATAAAACAAAACAAAGATTTAATTATTTATTTTTTAATAAATAAAAATATATGATTCAAAAAAAAAAAAAAATCGCGCGTACACAAGCATTATAACTAGTTCAAAAGATAATGTATGCAAATCATCTCTTATTTTCAAACGAATAAAGTGGTTAAAGATGATTAGTTTAGAAAAATAAACCATTTTTAATAAACCAAATTTACTTATTTGGTTCATTATTAGACGTCGAGTTTAACTTGATGTTATTTGAAACAAAATCCGTTTGATATTCTGGTAATTCAACTCGACGTCAATGTAATAATTTATTAGAAGTCATTGTAACGAACAAAATGGTGACCACTGATCGACCACATGTTTTGCATGCCATTATATGACAAGAAGACCAACACATTGACACGGTAAATATAGATCAATAAAAGAAGTTTCATCGATTCTCAGTCTCATCTTCGACACTTATTCAATCACTGAACGAGGACTCCGTATGCTCGTGTGTACCATTTTGATAGCAATAGCTTAAAAGGCGATGACACAACATGAATCTAACATTCATTGCTAGGATAAGTTAGAAAACATGGCCATACATGCATTCGTAATAAATTAATGCAATGAGATTGTAAATTCGGAAGTTGGAGGGCCATCTACAATCTTAGAGATGATCTTCTAATTAATTGCACAATTCTTAAAAATATTTTTAAAAATATTCTGATCGTTGGCCTACAATTTTTAAAAATATTTTGGGTAATGTGCCATCTACAAAGTAACTGTGTAGCATTTGGAAAAACTTTTTCGCATGCATTCATCAGAGCTAATTCTCTGTCCGTGATTATAACACGTGGATGCATGCGCTCGTTAAGTGTCAACTTTAAGCACTCTAACACCCACGTATAGTTTTTCGTCTTTTCTTTACTTATAAAGGCAAAGGCTATACAAAATGTCTTATGTGTTGAAGTTACTCCAACTATCTCCACAAAAGGCATAGAGTGCTAAGGCATATTATACTTGTTTGTCTTATAGGTAGCATGTTGGGAATTACAAGATTTGAAGATTACAAAACCACGAGCAAGAATGAAGAAAGAAGAAACAAGAGGGACCTAAATATAAAATAGTTAGCTAGCTTGATTAGTAAGCTAGGTTTTTATGTAAACCCTAGCCTCTCTATTATATAAAGAGGGGCAGGGCGTTGGTTTTAGTATCCAATCATATAGAACTCTTCCAATGAGAGTCTAGACACACGATTATAGCATGTGTATATTAGTTTAGTAGTAGTATTTTATTTTTATTTTCAATAAAGAAAACCTTGGAGTAATGTTGATGTTATTCTTCTTCTTATTCCGCTGTGCACGTTAACATTACTATATCCTAGATGGGCTTAAACGATCTTTACAATTGGCATCAGAGACAGGAGCTCGTGAGATCTAGGGTTTATACAAGGTTTTCATTGTCAATAACAAGCAGTTTCGAAGCAAGTAGATCTGGCAAAGAGCAGATGTGAAAATGCAGCGTTGGTAAAAGTTCGATGGTTCTTAAAATCTATGAGATTGTTTTGTAATATCAAATAGGGGAAGATTGTTGGGAATTACAAGATTTGAAGATTAAAAAACCACGAGCAAGAATGAAGAAAGAAGAAACAAGAGGGACCTAAATATAAAATAGTTAGCTAGCTTGATTAGTAAGCGAGGTTTTTATGTAAACCCTAGCCTCTCTATTATATAAAGAGGGGCAGAGCGTTGGTTTTAGTATCCAATCATATAGAACTCTTCCAATGAGAGTCTAGACACACGATTATAGCATGTGTATATTAGTTTAGTAGTAGTATTTTATTTTTATTTTCAATAAAGAAAACCTTAGAGTAATGTTGATGTTATTCTTCTTCTTATTCCGTTGTGCACGTTAACATTACTATATCCTAGATGGGCTTAAACGATCTTTACATAGCATCTATTATCACCACGTGTGGGAATGCACGCCATATATTAAAGGATGTCGGGTGAACAAAAAACAGAGCTTCCAATTGATTCGTAACATCATTTGTCGAAAAATCATGAACATAACCATTAGAGTGTGAAAGAGACATAAGAACCTGCGTTGAAATTTTCATAATTAATTTTCCTTTTATTTATTGAAAATAAATAAACCAAAATATATAGAAGAAAAAAAACATTAAAATAGTTGTGTAATGTTTTACCTGCATCTTTGAGTGTTTTCCAACTCTTCCGGCCTTGCGAATTTTAGCTTGTGCATTATATATATCTTTGAGTGTTGACACATTATCCTTATTTCGCGCCTTTATTATTGACAATATGTCATGTGGCTCCACATTTTTCTTTGTCAAATCTTCAACCAATTGATATTCTTCATTAGACAATCGTCTCGCATATGGATGTCCCTCCATATTTCGTGCAGGAGAAAGATTATGTTTTTCACATATCACACTCATCAACCAACCATCATGCATACTTGAATACTTTCCTACCAACTGGAATGGACAATTAATCTTTTTAGTAGCAGAATTTTTACTTGTTTCTTTCGGTTTATATTCACCTCCACGATCACACATAAGCGTGACTTCATAGAAAAATCACTTTCGTTCGTGTATGATTTTTGAGTTACAATAACGTAACCAAGAGAGCGTGCCTTAGCTTGCGCCCAACATTTTAACTCTTCACGACACTTAAACACCTAAAATTAAATTACTTTTTGTTAATGAAAATGTTCATTTTTAAATGAATAGCATAAACTTAAAAATTATTGTTTATGACATAAAATAAGTGCACATCACTAGTAAAAAATGGGGATGTCTCCACACAAAAATCATCACTTTCACTTGGGGTTGTTGTTTCCGTTAAAAAATGACATTATTTATATATGCAAAACAAAAATCGCTCCTACAATAAAATATAAATAATAGTTAGATGGACATAAGATAACAATATTAGTTATAAATACTTAAAAATAAAAAATAAAATAAATAAGTAAGTAAAAACACGATGCATAAGTGAAGAAAAGTCTTGTATAAAAAGTCCTAAACAACTATATAACCACCACAAAAAACAATTATATAACCATCTCTCTCTTTCTCCTAGATCTAAACATCTCTCTCTCACACTTCATCTTTTTTCTCCTAGATCTAAAATCCTCTTCACCAAAAATAACTATATAACCACCACCACCTACACCAACTGACCACAACTACAAACGACCCACCCCAACTCCGTCTTCCAAACCAAACGCCCCACCCCGGCCTCTCGTTGTCAACAACAGCAACGAATGAGGAGGGACACGCGCCGTGGGTTTACCGACTGTTTGGATTCATCAACAGCCCCTCGTGGTAACCTCATGATTTAACCTCGTTAGTGGGTTTACCAACTCGTTGTTTTTTGACTGGGTTTACCGACTCGTGATTTAACCTCGTTGGAGGGACACGCACTGCCGGATGAGGAGGGACACGCGCCGCCGGTTAGTGGGTTTACCGACTCGTTGGTAACCTCGCCGGATGAGGATGGATGTTTTGAAAGTTGTTTTTGGAAGTGAGGGCTGTTTGGTAGTGCTGTTTGGCAGGGTTGCTCGCTCGTGTGAGGGCTGTTTGGGAGTGCCGTTTGGGTCTTCGATCTATACAGGTGTTTGAAGTGTATAACTTGTAAAAAGTAATACAATCTTGGTTATTTCCAGAAACATATCTGGAAAGAATTTTGCTAAAAAAAAGAGTTATACCTTTAGATCGTATGAATTGATGTTAAATTGAAATATGAGATTAATATGAGTTAAGTATATTTGAAATCACAATCAGCCATTTAAATACATGAATAATTCTAGTTATAGTGTATTTAATTTAGTTAGTTACGTGTTAAGAATGTTTAAGTAAATTTTGTAAGTTCCAAAAAAAATGAGAAATAGGACTCTTATAAAAATTGTTAAAAACTATGTTGACCATATCAGTCAAACAACACTAATTCCAATATTAACTTTTTGACCAATTTAACTTTTCTTGGCGGATTTAGCAGGACTGCTAAATACATTAATATAATTAACTAATCATTGGCTTGTATTTGTTATTGACTACTTAATTAATGAGACAAAGCAAAGAAATTGAAGACTTTGATGCCTTTTTTTTTTTTTTTTTTTTTTTTTTTGTTATTTTATTACCTTTGTGTTGTACGACTTTTTTTAAGGTTCATGTTTTTGGTCGAAGATCGTGTGGGTACGAGCTTGTTGTTGTGTTTGTATTTTTTTTATTTCCTTATTTGTTATATACATACATACGTATTTATATATAAGTGAACAAGTAAAACAATATTTATTGAAAATAAATAATTAAAAATACAATATAAAGAACGTTACATAATTATTTTGTTAGGTCAATATTTTCTGGAATACGATAATAATATTCGCGAAACACGTTTTGACGACTAAGATATGTGTCCTCCCATCCAGATGCATTTCCACTTTTATATGTAATCCAAAGTGGATGAGTTAACGGTAATGGACAACCTTCGCGTAGTGTCGCTCTAATATAATGGTTACCATTCACATGAACAATCACAATCGTCTCATGTGGTTCCGTTTGTGGTGGACTCGACCAAAGCGGAAAACTCGTAGTGCAGTCTCCGACAATTCCTCCATGAGTTAGACTTATAACAACTCTTTTATATGCTGAGGCAATAACCAAACCCGTGTTTGGCATTTCCATCCACTTTCCAGCTTTTTTACGGTCTCATAAATTTTTTTATAACCTATCATTCCAAATATATGCTTGTATTTCTGTTGGTTAAAATCTAACTCCTGCACCAAATCAGACCGAATACGACGCCACTGATCTTGAGGGAGACCGAGAGCGATAACGACATATCGAAATCCGCAATTTCCATCACCTATGACATCTTGTAAATCTGTAACATAAATATGGAAAATCTGTGGAAGTTGTTTCAAAAATCTTTCCGGAACGCGTTTCATGGACGATTGGCTCACATATGAACTATGTCTCGGAGGTTCCTGGTTTAAGTCCAGGAACACGTTACGTGCACGTGTTTCATAGTTCGAGCATGAACTATGTCTTGGTGGTTCCTCGTTCAAGTCTACCCCGAAAAACTTGGTTGAATGACTACTTTTACCAGGAACTTGAATTTTCGGATCATCACAATTCTTTTTTTGTTGTTTCTTGCTTGGTCGTCCACGGGTATTTTTTTTAACCGCGGGTTCTTTAATTAGAAGTGCACTTGGATTGCTTATAAAACCTAGCTTTCTTAAGAAACTCATTTTTCCTGCATTGGACTGCTTGTTAAAATTTTCTTTAAAAATGTGTAAGTCATCGTCACATTGAATATCTTCATCTTCCAAGGGTTTTGACCATGAAACATCTAGTGTCCTCCAAAAGATATCAATTGACTCCAAGGGAATATACTCACCTGCAATAAAAACAATAAAAAATGTTGTTAATATTTTTTGAAAAATCAAGACCTCAAAAAGTTAATCAAATAACAACAGTTATATATGCTGACCTGAAAATAAGTACGCTGACAGTACGCAAGCACATGGTAGCCCACAACTCTTACGAACTTGACAACCACACATTGAGTATTTGAACTCAAGATCATTCAATCGATGAACTTCTCCTAAAATCATATCAAGGGCTTCATTTGAAACAAAACCCCGTAATAAGTTGAAACACAAAATATTATGTTGATGATAACGAAAGATTCTGCTTCTTTCAAAGCTTTTGTTGATTGCCGTAACTTGAGACTGCACGATCTCATTGATACATCCCGCAAATTACTCTAAGTTGTGTTTTTTATGTTTCAAGTATCTTTTTAACTTAGCGTGTTCGCTCTCAACTCTGTTTGTTGTGCGATTGTTAAAGTTGAAAGGCACGTTAGTCCATGCAGACACAAACCGTTCTTTATGATTTTTTAACCATTGTTCGGTTACATAACTTAAAACACCTGAAACGTTTAAAAAAATAATAAGGTGATGTAGCAAAAAATATAAAAGAAATTTAAAATATAAAATAATATGATATTAAATGTAAAATAGAGAAAAAGGTACGTGGATATTCTTCGAGGACTGACTGAAGTTGCTTGTAGTTCTCCAAGTACGAAATATACGTTTGAGAATCTTCCAGTAAATTCCACGCTGAAATAAATGATTCCCAATCTTGTTTCTTCCTGATCATTGGCCTACAATTCTTAAAAATATTCTGGCTAATGTGACATCTACAAAGTAACTGTGTAGCATTTGGAAAAACTTTTTCGCATGCATTCATCAGAGCCAATTCTCTGTCCCTGATTATAACACGTGGATGCATGCGCTCGTTAAGTGTCAACTTTAAGCACTCTAACACCCACGTATAGTTTTTTGTCTTTTCTTCACTTATAAAGGCAAAGGCTATACAAAATGTCTTGTGTGTTGAAGTTACTCCAACTATCTCCGCAAAAGGCATATTATACTTGTTTGTCTTATAGGTAGCATCTATTATCACCACGTGTGGGAATGCACGCCATATATTAAAGGATGTCGGGTGAACAAAAAACAGAGCTTCCAACTGATTCGTAACATCATTTGTCGAAAAATCATGAACATAACCATTAGAGTGTAAAAGAGACATAAAACCCTGCGTTGAAATTTTCATAATTAATTTTCCTTTTATTTATTGAAAATAAATAAACCAAAATATATAGAAGAAAAAAAACATTAAAATAGTTATGTAATGTTTTACCTGCATCTTTGAGTGTTTTCCAACTCTTCCGGCCTTGCGAATTTTAGCTTGTGCATTATATATATCTTTGAGTGTTGACACATTATCCTTATTTCGCGCCTTTATTATTGACAATATGTCATGTGGCTCCACATTTTTCTTTGTCAAATCTTCAACCAATTGATATTCTTCATTAGACAATCGTCTCGCATATGGATGCCCCTCCATATTTCGTGCAGGAGAATGATTATGTTTTTCACATATCACACTCATCAACCAACCATCATGCATACTTGAATACTTTCCTATCAACTGGAATGGACAATTAATCTTTTTAGTAGCAGAATTTTTACTTGTTTCTTTCGGTTTATATTCACCTCCACGATCACACATAAGCGTGACTTCATAGAAAAAACCACTTTCGTTCGTGTATGATTTTTGAGTTACAATAACGTAACCAAGAGAGCGTGCCTTAGCTTGCGCCCAACATTTTAACTCTTCATGAGACTTAAACACCTAAAATTAATTACTTTTTGTTAATGAAAATGTTCACTTTTATATGAATAGCATAAACTTAAAAATTATTGTCTATGACATAAAATAAGTGTACCTCACGAGTAAGAAATGGGGATGTCTCCACAAAAAAATCATCACTTTCACTTGGGTTGTTGTTTCCATTAAAAAATGACATTCTTTATATATGCAAAACAAAAATCGCTCCTGCAATAAAATATAAATAATAGTTAGATGGACATAAGATAAGAATAATAGTTATAAATACTTAAAAATAAATAAGTAAAAACACGATGCACAAGTGAAGAAAAGTCCTGCATAAAAAGTCCTAAACGACTATATAACCACCACCAAAAACAATTATATAACCATCTCTCTCTTTCTCCTAGATCTAAACATCTCTCTCTCACACTTCATCTTTTTTCTCCTAGATCTAAAATCCTCTTCACCAAAAACAACTATATAACCACCACTACCTACACCAACTGACCACAACCACAAAACGACCCACCCCAACTCCGTCTTCCAAACCAAACGCCCCACCCCGGCCTCTCGTTGTCAACAACATCAACGAATGAGGAGGGACACGCGCCGTGGGTTTACCGAATCGTGGTTTACCGACTGTTTGGATTCATCAACAGCCCCTCGTGATTTAACCTCGTTAGTGGGTTTACCGACTCGTTGTTTTTTTACTGGGTTTACCGACTCGTGATTTAACCTCGTTGGAGGGACATGCGCTGCCGGATGAGGAGGGACACACGCCGCCAGTTAGTGGGTTTACCGACTCGTTGGTAACCTCGCCGAATGAGGATAGATGTTTTGAAAGTTGTTTTTGGAAGTGAGGGCTGTTTGGGAGTGTTGTTTGGAAGGGTTGTTCGCTCGTATGAGGGCTGTTTGGGAGTGTTGTTTGGAAGGGTTGTTCGCTCGTGTGAGGGCTGTTTGGGAGTGCCGTTTGGGTCTTCGATCTATGCAAGTGTTTGAAGTGTATAACTTGTAAAAAGTAATACAATCTTGGTTATTTCCAAAAACATATCTGGAAAGAATTTTGCTAAAAAAAAAAGAGTTATACCTTTAGATCGTATGAATTGATGTTAAATTGAAATATGAGATTAATAGAGTTAAGTATATTTGAAATCACAATCATCCATTTAAATACATGAATAATTCTGGTTATAGTGTATTTAATTTAATTAGTTACTTGTTAAGAATGTTTAAGTAAATTTTGTAAGTTCCAAAAAAAAATGAGAAATAGGATTCTTATAAAAATTGTTAAAAACTATGTTGACCTTATGAGTCAAACAACAACAATAATTCTCATATTAACTTTTTGACCAATAATTCTCATATTACCTTATGAGAAATAGGATTCTTATAAATATATAACATTTTATACACATGTTACAATGTTATATATTAAAATCCTATAGTAGACATCAATGTAATACTATTATAAATGTAAACTAGGGTACTAAAGGTATATTTACGGATTCCAAAGACAAATTCTCCCAACAATTTCCTCAAAAAAACAACTTCTCACAACAATTTTCCAACGAAAACAACCTCTCCCAACAATTTTGCGAAAACACGATTAACACTCCACCGACAGATATTTTTCCGTTTTTCCCAACAGAAGAGAAACCGGTTGCGGAACAAGAAGACAATCCATTTCACCTTACTGAGGAATCATAACGACTACTTCTTCAGGATGAAGAAGTATTGAGAGAAATGCAAGGAAACGAAGCACGAGAGGAAGCTACTCGTAGGGAGCAAGAAGCAAGGGAAGCATAATACAGAAAAAAACAACTTGTTTGACATCTTGTACAACGAGTGGGAAGAGAGCAAGATTGCAGAGGGTTATGATCCTTACGACGAGGGTTATAACACAGACTTTTTATTGTAATTTGTATTTTCATTTTCATTTCCGTATCGTAGTTTGTATTAATCTGTAATTCGTATTTTCAATTCAATGTTTAATGTATTTTCACTTCCATATTAAATTGGATTTAAATATTTTAACTTACAATACCAAATTTAAATATTACAAGTTTTGGAGTGTATGAATTATGTTTATTGAAAAAAAAAAAAAAAAAAAAAAAAAAAAAAAAAAAAAAAACTTGAACGAAATAAACAAAACACAAAACTTGGATGATTTAGATCGCAGGGACGACCTTTATCTTCCAAAAATGTGGCGATCAATCGATCATCTTTTTCTCCACACTAGGAACGATCGAGATCGACCTTCAACACTACAAGAAAAAGTGCTTTTAGTGATGAATTTTTTGTGACCACTCATGATTTTGTCTCTATTATCATGGTTTAGTCACCAATATATTTGTCGTCACTGCATTTCCGTCATTGCCATAGAATTAGTGACCGTTACAAAATGTGGTCACTAAGTTGTCACAAATGACAAGTATTAGTGACGACAAATAATGGTCACATAGTCCCTAAACCATGAATATAATATTTTCAATGAAATATTAAGTTGCCGAGTTAGACTAGAGACCAAAAGTGGTGGTCACTGCCGAAAAAATGCATACTAAGTTTAAAGACCAAGTATTAGTGGTCACTAGTTTATCAAATTAGAGACCAAGGTTGGTGGTCACTGATTTACAAAATATTGAGACAAAAAGAGTAGTCACATAAACCGTAACCCCTAAACTTTAAAGACCAAATATTAGTGGTCACTAGTTTTTAAAATTAGAGACCAAGGTTGGTGGTCACTGATTTACAAAATATTGAGACAAAGAGAGTGGCCATATAAACCCTAACCCCTAAATTTAAAGACCAAATATTAGTGGTCACTAGTTTTTCAAATTAGAGACCAAGGTTGGTGGTCACTAATTTACAAAATATTGAGACAAAAAGAGTGGTCACATAAACCGTAACCCCTAAACTTTAAAGACCAAATATTAGTGGTTACTAGTTTTTAAAATTATAGACCAAGGTTGGTGGTCACTGATTTACAAAATATTGAGACAGAGAGTGGTCATATAAACCCTAACCCCTAAATTTTAAAGACCAAATAGTAGTGGTCACTAGTTTTTCAAATTAGAGACCAAGTTTGGTGGTCACTGATTTACAAAAAATTGAGACAAAGAGAGTGGTCATATAAACCCTAACCCCTAAATTAAAACCCTAACCCCTAAATTTTAAAGACCAAATAGTAGTGGTCACTAGTTTTTCAAATTAGAGACCAAGTTTGGTGGTCACTGATTTACAAAATATTGAGACAAAAAGAGTGGTCACATAAACCGTAACCCCTAAACTAAAACCCTAAATATATATTAGAAACTAAAATTAGTGTTCATTAAATTATTAAATTTACGCAACATCACAAGTCGATCAGATCGAGATTTTTTAAAATATCGGCAAGGTAAATAACTAAAATGACAATGCATCAGTAATAAAAAAAACAGTAAGGTGATACGCTAGCAATTTAAGGTATACTCATTACTCGTAAGATTTTATTATATTATATATTTTTTATTTTATCTAAACAACTTTGATTAAATTTGCACTTAAATATTTACATTTAATTTAAACAAACAAATACTTAAATTTACAAATGATGCACCACAACTCACCACATCTTAATAACTTTGCATAAATATTCATTCAAACAAACAAACCGTTTAAATATTCATTCACCACTATCAGTATTAGCGCTTCTCACCACATCTCACCACATAAACGATTTCCCTCACCACAACTCACCACATCTAACCATGCCTCAATAAAATTTACAAATGATGCACCACAACTCACCACATAAACGATTTCTCTCACCACAGCCTCTCACCACCTGAACCACCGTTTAAATCAGTATTAGCGCCTCTCACCGCCGTCGCTCACCACCACATCTCACCACTATCAATTGGATTTGAGGTAATTTTAGCTGTCAAATTCAAGTTCAATTTCTGTTTATCATGTAGTTTGGTAATTTTTTGTTTATCATGTAGTTTGATAATTTTAGCGCCTCTCACCGCCGTCGCTCACCACCTGAACAACCGATATCAATTGGATTTGAGGTAATTTTTTGTTTGTGCTGAATAACTGTTTGACGAAATGCCTAACTTAGTTGTGCTGAATAATTTTTTGTGTGTATTTTTTTGCTAAAAGTATTGTGGATTGGATGTGCAGATCAAGTGTATTTTTTAGTAATTTATTGTTTGTGTATTATGTGTATTGTGTAGTTATGAACTAGTTCGTGCGTTGCCTTAAGCTGCTAACTAGTAATTTAACCTTTTGAATTAACAAACTGTTATTTCGTTACCAATGTGTGTAAAATGGTGAGTTTCGTAGTAGGGTTGCGTCACCAGTTTACCTGCTATAAAAGGTCTATATCATAAATTGGTAACGAAATAACAGGTTCATTTTTTGCAATAAGCCCTTTTAGCTATAGTGAAAAGTAAACTTCCAGTTTTTATTTAGCGTATATGGTGTTCTGATTTAGTCTATGGTCCGGTTATACATTTAAGGCTGTGGTGACCACCAGCTGGTCTCTAAATTTAATATGAAGTGGCCATACATATCGTCACTGATGGGTGTTAACGGTGAGTTAACGGGTTCGTTATCTTTAACAAATCAGTGACCACTTTCATGACCATTGTTATCCGTCACTATCTATCAGTTCAGTGACCACCTTCGACTCTTAGTGACCAAAATTAGTGACCGAATATATCGTCACAATAATAGTGACCACCGTATTATGGTCATTGGTTAGAGACGGATTTTAATTTTTGGTCTCTAATAAAAATAGTGACGGAGCTATAGTGACGAAAAGTGACCACCCAGGTTTTGGTCACTAAAACAGTGTTAGTGACCGCTTTTGTACTGATAGTGACCATTTTCGCTTTGTCACTAAATCCAGCTTTTCTTGTAGTGCAAGTTGATCGATCGTTTGCACACTACTGCAAGCAGTCTAATGTTTCATAGCCCAATGGGCTTCATAAGGCTTGGTTATCAGCTTGTTCATTTATGCTTAAACACGTGCTATCAACTGCTGTCAAGACTTTTTTGGTAATTAGCCCAAATTTGAAAAATTAGGCGGTTGTGACATGTTGGGCTAGAAAACCTAGTTGGGTTGTTCTTAAGGTTTGATACTAGGCTAACTTCTAAGGTTTGATACTTGATAGTGGCCTTACATCTAAGGGGCCCCAAACCTGAACAGAACAGATTAATCCTAAAAAACACATAACGAGTTGTGACCCTACAAATGATTCAGCGAAAGATGCTCCAGATAACGAAG
This sequence comes from Artemisia argyi, assembly GCA_030686995.1. Classification (NCBI taxonomy): domain Eukaryota; kingdom Viridiplantae; phylum Streptophyta; class Magnoliopsida; order Asterales; family Asteraceae; genus Artemisia; species Artemisia argyi. The sequence continues at coordinate 173,758,612 of CM060691.1, forward strand.
ACCAGTCAGTTAAAAGAGTACCGAGTCATAGACGCATCCAAAAAATACATTTACAAAACTAAAAAACTTATGCTCGTTAGGGCGAGGAGGAGAAGTAAATTTGTCATGCTTGTGAAAAGTCTTGACAGCAGCTTAAATCTCAAAGCTTTGGTATTCCAAGTACCAAGATTGAATAATTTTCTTTTTCTCCCACCGTGAGAGAGAATACAACAAAATCGAATGTAACACGAGCGTGAGGATATGATTATTCATTTCAGGGAATGCTTCACTGAGTTGCGTGTTATACAGGTTTAAATATGTTTCCAGGATCTTTAATGATCAAACAAAACATCATGTATAATCATCATTAAAAGAAGCAATAAAAAGGAAACAAGGAAGATGGGTTGAACCCTTTTAAATAAGTCTGATATATAACTGAAAAGGGTTACTAATCTGTGTTTACAGCATACATGTATATATACACATAACGAAAAGATGCTATATGAAAGGATGTGATGGCTCATTAAAACCAAAAGTCATACCCTTTCATTGTAACTGTAAATAACTAACTATCTAACTGCCTTTTCTTCTTGCTGTGTGCGATTTGCAGCCCAACACAGAAATAAAAAGGTTTATATGGACCTTAATAACTTAACAAAGATTAATGGATTAAAACTTCCAACATTGCGGAACTTTTATGATTAGAAATAATGCAATTCAGTAATAAGAAAGTGATCCCAAGACTCAGATATATGATTCAAATAGTTTTTTACGTCGATCGGAATCAAAAGGACCAAATGATGATGTAGTTTTACATGATATCTTCATCCAAATCGAAATACAAAATAAATCAGGACTAATTATCGGACCAATAAATGGCATTGTCCCAAAAACACCTCCCCTCCATTCAAAGAGCTGAGATCGGACCATGTTTGGTTTACACTGTGTGTCACCCATACCAATCTCCTTTCAAAGAGAGCATTGTTGGGCTCAAATACGTCTGAAGGTAGACCCAAACCTGCAGACCAAGTGGTTCAAATGGTCGGTGTAAGACCCAACATTGCGTACAACCTTGAGAATCCATTCGTAAAACTAACAAACGATAAAACCAATAAAAAACTAAAATCCAGTAAATATCTTTGACTTGATAAGATCCAGGTCTTACTAAAAGCCAATCCAACATGCCGTTTAAAGAAAAAGACCAATCCAACACAGACAAAACATAGATAAACTCTCTTAAAACGTTTTGTCTTCCAAAGTTCAAACATAAATCAGAACATTTTAGCCCCCATTGTGTACGTCTCCTAGCCGACGCCTACTCGATGCATCTCACTTCCATCAATAGCAGGCATCTCAATCTCCTGTCATACAAGCAAACAAAGAAAATGTTAGCCTTATACTCCTAACCAAAACAAGAGTTTTATAATGACAACAAGTTTCAGATAATCTAGCATTAACCAACTCTCATGACCGTCCCATGAGACAAGGCCTCCTGCAATTACAATAAAGTCCCACGCAGATATATGTACACTATCATCTTTCCAAAATAGTGCCCTAGTTGATCCAATACTATACAGATTGATGGCAACAAAAAAAAAACTAACATACATGGTTAGATCCAGGCGTCGGATTAACATACATGGTTTTTACATTTGGCGACGGATAAACTACCCTTTTAAGAAACTTAACGATAACCACATAGCCACAACCGTTGAGTGATTCATGTATGCCCCCCACATTATGAAAAGTCAGGCGATTGTGGGCCAGTTTTTGGGTTACCGGTTATTAATCTTTTATTGCCAACTAGCATGGTTATGTGTCGCATTAACATACATTGTTTTTTGCATTTGGCGTCGGATAAACTACCCTTTTAAGCAAATCAATGGTAAGACATACACATAAATTATTAAAGAGCTAAGCTGGTAAAGTTATGAGTAAGCAACTGAAATTTATAACAAAAATATAACTTCTGTAATTTGTAAATATGTTGCACTTGTAAAGAAATTTCTATTGAGGTTAGAATTAATGAAAGTAACGTACTACTTCCTACTTAGACTGGAAAAAAAATCTTATAAACCAAATCTAATTCCATGAAACAAATTCATATTTCAATCACATTGAAGTGCAGCTAATGTCTAGCAGATTGTGGTTCAGCTAATTTTAATTCAGTTGATGATTTCTCATGTATAAAAACTAAAAAAGAAACTATTAATATTATGCTAGAACTAGTCATTTATAGCAAAGAAACTACAAGATTATACTGGTAAATAACTTTTTTTAACGACAAATAAAGTTTTCAATAACATAGCTAGCAAGGAACCTGAAACTACAAAGTGTTTGATGCCGTGTTCCACTCAACTATTTGGACTTTTTGGCTCTTTAGGAACGAGACCACGTGTGCGACTAAAAGGCCAAGCAAAGGCCTCATTCCTAACAATGTAAAGCAATACACCTTTAATTGGATCTCCAATAGATTTGAGAAAGTTAGTTTTATATGGATAGAATGGCTTTATCTATGTAACACTCTCTTTTCCTTGTATCTAATACTAGCTCCTTGCTAGTTCTAATACAAATTTCCTTGTGAGGAAAGACAACGAAAGTGATAATAAAACACCAAACCTAAAAACCTAGCACCTAGATTAGATCCACTCGCTATAAATACAGCCAACACAACCCTAGAAAATACCTAAAGAGACGGTTTCTTTGTGAGACGTTGAAAATACAAGATTTCTAACTAAATGGACTCACACTTTAGGCTTACGTTACGATTAGCTAGCTAGATGATCAGTGACAAGAATTGCAACCTTAGATAGATATGTTGAGATAAAAGGTGACAATAAAAGCAATATCATTTTAATGAACTGAAGACTACAAATCAAGAAAGATCACTGCTTTTAGGTAGAGTTTTACAAAGAAAGAACCATGAGAGCAATGATATGACGAAAAACGACTAATAACTAAGAATCGCAAAACCACCAAAAGAACGTACCTAACGATAGATACATCAAACGCATTAGAGACTATTCGCAGAACTGAAATAAAAAATAAATTAAGGTGTCAAACACAGTAACGTAATTAAAAACCTTTACTTTCTTCTGAAATTGAAAACTTAAAAGGGTGTTTAGAATAAATGAACCATTATAACGAAATCCGTATTGAAAATCAACTGAATAGGGGACAAACATCACCTTTCAAAAAATAAATAAATAAATAAATACAATCTTGAAGCAACATAGGAATTTGATGTGAATAATTCCCTAAGTAAACTAATGTTTGTATCTATGCTTTATATAATATATAATATAATGGAAAGGAAGCATAATTTAATCAACTAGTTTTGAAGGAATCTGCATCACACATAACCAATGTATTTAAACCTTGTTTTTAGTGAATTTAAATTCTTTGAGCATCAGCAGCTAGAAAAAATATAAGTTTCATATTCTGAGGTGCTCCAAATGAAATGGTTGGAGATAATGGTGGATGAGATCAAATGAAGATGAAATGGTCTTGTGATGTGTAGGACTTTGGTTTACAAAGAAGTTGACAACTAATAATCAGTAAGAACAAATATAGGATGGTTGAATATGAATACGAAGAGAAATGGTAAATGTGGTTACTTAACAGTCATTCAATAGCTGGTGGAGTATGCATGAGAACTACAACATGGATCATTTGGAGATATCGTAACCGGGTTTATTTATTCTAAACCACTTAGGAAAGACGGCACTCTTAGCGTAGAGGTTAAACTTCTCTCATATTCTTAGATTCGTCACCGGAACAGAAATTTTAAAGCCACTTGGATCGAATGGATCTATGATCCAATTTTAGCTTGTACAAAACCTTTGTAATACTCTCTTTTTTCTAGCTTCTTGTTAGTTGCTTAATAATATTGCCATTCAAAAAGAATAGGCATTCGATTGCATAATTGGCATAAAAATAGTTGAGATTTAACATTACCAAACCTTGACTATTAGTTCATACAATAAATTTGAAATTTACTCCATCAAATATCGCATTTGTTAGATGGACAAAGGATTAGTAGACCTATAAAACCCATGCTGAAATATTCACATGTTCTTGGGATGATTAATCAAATCATGCTCTTTTAAAATATCTATATGATACGCAAGAGCAAGTTACTATATAGAAACTCCCAGACGGTAACTGTGGAGCGCAAGCACAATCCAAAACCAGTCATCAGAAGTTTACTTCACATGCATTTTATTTGATATGTTTAATTTACTAGAATTCTCATCAAAACATAATCCAAAACGAGTTGGCTTATTAAGTAAAAAGGTTTAAGACTCTTTAATTTCAAATAGCGCTTTAGGAGTAGCCCGAGATAGCTGCCTCCAAAAAGACAATGCTTATAATACGTACGTACATTGTAACATAATCAAATATATGCATGCAGTAATACATAAGTGAAGAAATTAAGGTTCTATCAAATTCTTGGATTAGCTAGGAAAAGTAATATTTATTTGATCAAATGTAATGATCCGGTTTTCTATTGTATAAACTTTTTGTAATCTTGATATATATAAGTATCTAGATCTCCTTGCTAGCTTTATAATGAATTGTCGTTTAAAAAAAAGAATAATATCACAATCACAATCACAATCACAAAAGATCACCCAGAAAACATACCTAATGAATAGATGCATCACAAGCTGAAGATAAACTCCCTGAATTGAAAGGTAAGTGGATATCGATAGATTGGGCTTTGGCCTATCATAGGGTGAGAAAAATCGCTATAAGTAGTAAAATCATGGAGCTTGTGGAAAGTTTTTGATACCAAATTGAATCTTAGAACTGTCCATGGTATTTCCACTACCAAAAAGGAATCGTCTTCCTTTTCACCCAACACAAGATCCAGTACAGTAGTCTGTAATGTAACAGGACTTCCACATCTAAATAATTGAGGGAACAACCAACCAATTTCCTTAAGATCAACAATGTATTTCACAAACCATTCCGAATAATCTCTCTTCAACTCATGAATTTTTAACGTTGAATCGACAGGATGATTCATTTCAACATCAAGAAAGTGACCTCGAGACTCAAAGATATAATTCACATTTTTTCTAACAGACGGGGTTGATATTTTGTGAACCAACTCCCTATGAAAATTGAAATACAACACAAATCTATTATCACTGATCCAGTGGACAGCATTGTTCCAATAAACACCACCCTGAAACTCCATTTCAAGATCTGAAATATTATAGGCAAGTTTAACTCTACATGCAGGCTTGCAAGTACGAGTCTCTGAGGAATAAACTCTTATCTCAAAAGTCATTTCTTCTAAGCAATAAACATATGCAATTTTGTAGTGAGGTGATATTGAAGGATCAAAAGCTAAGCTCATACCTATTAAATATGAATCATTATCACGTACACGAAGCCTGCTGAATTGATTGATAGTTGGATTATATACGTAATCCTTATTCCACACGCCACTACATAGAAATAGACCATTTACAGCATTCCGAATAGTAAAAATATTAGCTTCTGGATCAAATTTAGGGGTTAGGTTAGGAGGTTTAACCGGATTGCCAATATCATATGGAACAAATACACATTTTGCATATTCGCTACTACTAAGAGGAATAAATAAACCAGAAGGGGGTTCTGGATTAGGGTTTCTTAGTTTATGAAATATAGGGTTTCGGATCAATGTGTTCCATTCTTTGGAGACACACATTGATCGAACTAAAAATCTAGTAGGTAACCTGGACAAGATATCCATCAGAAGGTCTTCATTCGAAGCAACTTGGTCAGCAGCGGGTTCAATGGGGATTAATGGTGTTTTGGCAAAACTGAGCCTGACCGGTTTGTTGTTCTTTATGCGTTTGGGTGTCATGGCTGAATTGATCATTTGAATGACTGGAGAAGCTGCTGTAGTTACCAGAGCTGGATCTTGTTGTGGAGTTGTAGAGAAGCAGCAAAAGGCAAATGGAAAATGAAATGAGAAAGATTATGAATGGAATGTGTGAAAATGACTCCATACATTGTATATTCTTTTTTCATGTTTCGGACAAGTTAAGAAACCACTTTACTATTGTGGAAATGACCGACACAATCAGATTTTGTTAGGAAATGAATTTAAACTAATACTTTGGAGGTGAGTTATTTTAGAGACTAACACTTTGTTTGTTTTTCTAAAATAAGCTCTTATTATATCTTTTTACTTCTTTCATCTGCGGGTGCGGAGAGGAACATGTTTGTTTTTTTTTTAGAAAAAATAGCTTCTTTCTTCTTCTTTTCTCTTCCAAAATTCAGACATCTCCTTCCTCTTATTGTCTTTTCATTCACAAACCCTACATCTCTTTCTCAATATCAATTTTTTTACTTTATCGTCCGTTTTTTTACGTTCCCGTCCGCTTTTTTACGTTTTCATCTGTTTTTTTATGTTTTCGTCCATTTTTTAAAGTTTTCGGCCGTTTTTTTACGTTTTCGACATTTTTTTATGTTTTCGTCTGTTTTTTTTTTTTACGTTTTCGTCTATTTTTTTTACATTTTCGCCTATTTTTTTCGTTTTTTTCCAATTTTTTACGTTTTAATCCGTGTTTTTTATGTTTTCGCCCATTTTTTTACGTTTTTGCCCGTTTTTTACGTTTTCGTCTGTTTTTTTACGTTTTTGTCCGTCTTTTACGTTTTCGTCTTTTTTTTATGTTTTCGCTTGTTTTTTTAGGTTTTCATCCGTTTTTTACGTTTTCGCCCGTTTTTTACGTTTTCGTCTATTTTTTTATATTTTCGTCCGTTTTTTACGTTTTCATCTTTCTTTTACCTTTTCATCTGTTTTCTTATTTTTTTACGTTTTTGACCGTTTTTTTACTTTTTCATTTATTTTTTTAAGTTTTCGTCTATTTTTTAACATAAAAAAAATAAAAAAAAAAGGACTAAAATGTAAAAAACAAACGAAAACGTAAAAAAATGGACAAAAACCTAAAAAAACAGATAAAACCGTAAAAAAGATGGTTGAAAACGTAAAAAATGGATGAATACGTAACAAAACAGACGAAAACATAAAAAAGAAAACGAAAGCGTAAAAAAAGGTTGAAAAAGAGACGAAAATGTAAAAAAGGGACAAAAACCTTAAAAAAACAGACAAAAAAGTAAAAAAAAAAAATGTCGACTAACCCAAATAACTTTTTGTATTTTTATATTTTATGAAAGCAATAAAAATCTCGGTTTTTTAAGGAGTGGGCGGAATTAGTTGCTAGTCAACTAACCCAAATAACTACAAATACAATAAAAATAAAATAACAAGAAAATAAAAATGAGGAAAACTTATATGGAGTGAAATGTGTTTACTTAGATTCACTACTCCCTAGCTATCTTTCATTAATTGATTAGTTTGTTATAATTGTGTGGATGACAGGTTATATTCCTTAATACCACTCGTGGGACCGTATACGATCTTCCCCAACTCTATAAGCTTCTACCTCTTCTTATGTCGAGCCGACAACTAGCTCCTAACATGGCCTCCTTAGTAGTCACTTATGCATTAAATATAACCATTAAAATCGTAGTACACATCCGATTCATGTTTTTTAAGACATCAAGCAAGTTACCAATTGGAAGTTAGCCAGTTTTCTTAAGCCTAACATTGAAATCATTCATCCAACATAATTATCCATCAATCAACAATCAATAGCTAGGTTTCATTAAATCTAAGCAAACACAAAGATAACCTAGCCTAGCATGTTAATATAAAGACAAGCATAAGATAGAATCAAACAACATATAGACATATTGAATGATTAATGGAAGACTTATCTTTAATTAAGCATGGATGAAACAAGGGTGAAAAACCCTTGCAAAGTATGTGAAATTCGACCTAGGGTTTATCCCTAAAGTTCTCCCAAAGTTTACACCAAAAGTTCCTCCTTTATGAATGAAAAATAGAAAAGTATATATAGATTTTACAACTTGACGGCGTCACCTTATAAGTCGTGACACCGTCATCTCGCAGCGATTAGGTTTCCTTGATGGCCTAGATCTACTCTTGACACCGTCATGTCGTGAAAGGTTCTGGGTCGTCTCTCTTTATATTAAAACGTGACCTCCTTGGTCGTCACAAAGGGTGACGCCGTCATCTTCAACCTCCAAAACCTTTCTGGCGCGTCATGTGTAATCTTCATATCCACCTCTTTGTCAACACTTGACGCCGTCACCTATTAAGGTGTGACGCCGTCAGGTACTGTTTACAGCATATTTTGAGACTTTGTCGTTTTCTTCACTTTTATGCTCCAAAAATGTCTAAAATGCTTCATTTTTCAGATTTCTTCTCCAAAGTACCTAAAATGACAAAAGAAACGATTTTAGGTAATATTTGACCAAATTATCATGACTTAGGGCTTAAATGACCCCCTAAAAGCGTAACACTTTTTGCCTCATCATGTGCCCTGAGCAACGACTGTCAAATATGTCTCTATCTCCCATGTTCTTGAGTGGATGATCCTGCACATAAATAATAAGAAATTAGTTTCTCTTAAGGACCCAGGCCTGAGCAGGCTTGGGTCTGCCTTGTGGATCCTCATATTTGTATGTCTTATAGGAACAAGATCCACTGCTGCTTTGGGATCTGTAGGTTAGTTTATTCTTAAATGGATCCTAATTCCAACATGCTGAGGCCTTAACAGCAGACACCCCCCCCCCCCCCCCCCACATTACCCTTTCAGCATTAGAATTTGACATTTTTGCTGTACTTTTATCAATTGTCTCCTCACAGGTGAGTGTGATCTAGCAAAATTGTTTCTTTGATTAACTTTGCTCACCTGTGGTATGGGTCTCCTCACATAATTAACCTTGGGTCTATAAGTGTTACCATACCCATAATTAACCTTGGGCTTAACAGAATTAACTTGTTGCCCAGCAAGTTTAACATATTGCCTACCAGTACTAATATTTGGCCTAACAGAGTTAACATGTGATCTACCATTTTGTCTAACAGAATTATGCTTGCCAGTATTAACATTTGACCTAACAGACTTAATATTTGGACTACCAGAATTGAGTAGTATAGATCTAGGCACAAATTTATTAGCATGATTGACTCTGTTAGCATTGTTCCACACTGGTTTGGCCATTACATTACCAGTATTAACTATTCTTTATTTCTTTAATTCAGCTTCTTTATCCATTCTCTTTTCATGAAAGTCACAATCTCTAATTAAATGGCTAATACTACCACAAACAAAGCATATTTTATGAGTGTGATTATAACCTGCTCCTAACACTCTTTCCTTTTTCTCATTCCAATTCCTATTAGGAGTCTCTTGGTTGTTAACTTGTTGCCTAGGAGATTTTATATGAGACTCAAAACTAGGTTCAATATGTGTTGATTTAGGTGCAAATACAACAGGTTTGTTAATTTTAACAGATTTAGGTTTTGACACTTCACTTGGAACACTTTTTGGTTTTGATTCAGAATGCTCAGAGATGTTTCCAATGGACCCTTCACTCTCATCAGATTGATAGGTAGAATAATCACTGGATTTCTCATCTGAGACATTTGTTTCAGGCAGTTGGGGTCCCTTTTTACCATAAACAAACAAGGAGTCATCAATTTCAGGCCCTAGATTAGGTGTATAATCTCCATTTAAGGGTGGTGGAATTCCTTTAAAGTTGTCAGATTTTACAAATCTATCGTATATAGGTTTACCTACAAAATCTTCATCTTTACAACCAAAAACAGTGTTTTTCATTTCTTCTTCATAACTTAAAACCTCACTGTTTGATTTTATTTCATAACCCAAACCTATTTTGCTGTTTGAACTCATTCCTGAATCAACTCATCTAAACATGTTTTTATTTGAGTTTTCCCATTTGACAATATTATTCTGTAAATATTCCTTATCCTTTAATGTCTTCATGCCAATTCTTCTATACCTTTTCAGTTTTTCATCTTTTTCATATATTTCATTAGCCTGAAAGGTAAGTTTTTTATTTAAATTTACTTGCTGTTTTTGAAGATTAATAATTTGAGCCTCTAAAGTTTTAACAGCAGTTGTAGGAAACTAGAAGAGGGGAGGGGGGGGGGGGGTTGAATAGTTTTCCATCTTTTTCGTTTTGTAAGACTGTGCTTTTAAAGTATTTATTGAGTTTAGAAAAAACTTTGTTTACAAAATATAGATTTGAGTTTGTTCACTATAGTTGTTTGAAAAATACTTAATTAAATTTTAGTGTATGACCTAAAATATTATCAATACTTAATTAAATTTTGGTGCATGTATGTTTTTGGTGGTTCTCTCAGTTCTCTCAGATAAGATGGTTCTCGTAAGAAAGTCTCAATAATCGTATTTTTGCACATATGTTCTAAAAACAACATATATGTTTTTAAAAAAACATAGTTGTTCTAAAGAATTTGATAAGAAATTGGAAATACAAAATTTTTCTTTGAATGTGTGCATGTATATTCTTATAAGGCGTGCAACGACAATATTGCGGCCGTGTGTAAGGTTTTTGTGAAAAAAGATAATGAGTTCATAATGATATTGAAGAACATAGGTGGATACTTACGATTATTGATGATTTGCATGTATTTTTATTTTATTTTAAAAGGCGTGCATGTATGTTTTTTTGTGGTTCTCTCAGTTCTCGCAGATAAGATGGTTCTCGTAAGAAAGTTTATATATATATATATATATATATATATATATATATATATATATATATATATATGTTGGTACCTAAGCTCGCATATTCAAAGCAACCAGCTAAATAAATCTATTCCAGCTCGAATCTTAAGTCATGATGAAAAAAGAATCAAATCACTAAACATTCATCGCGCACGAGCCTAAAAATTGATGCATAAGCTCAAATAAAGATACAAGTATTTGAAACTCAAGCTAAAATCAATTTATCGAGCTTTGCCTACATTTCTTAAAACTCGACTTGGCTCGACTAGTTAGTCACCTTATCACGTGAGGCCTCTCTCATTGTAACGTAATATCTTTAGAAAATCGTACGATAAATCTTTCAGCAGACTTCCTAAGCTCGTATATTCATATACAAAAGACCACAAAGCTAAACAAATTTATTGGAGCTCGAATTCTAAGTAATGACTGGATACTCAAAATACTACAAAATAATAGTATACGAGCCTAAAAGTTGATCAAAAAGTTCAGCCAAGTTCATATACATGTATGAAAATTATTTGAGCTTATGCCGAAAATAAATATATTGATCATGTCCTCAAAGTTCCTATAACGTTAATCCCTTTACAAAGGAGGGCTCCCTTGTGGTATTGTAATATCGTGTGGACATTATTGTAAATCGTCAAGTCTTTGAGCTGAGTTTCTTCTACAACTAGACCAATATTCAGCTACAAGCTTGGAAAAGAAAGAATCGGTCTCCATTAGCCTTGAAGGCTCGTCATACTCCACCATTTTTCCTACAAATCAACAACTATCTTTTAGCTAAAACGGAAAGATGTCAAATAGGAAGACGGGTAAAAAGTAGACAATGTGGGAGTAGGAGCATACCGAAAGAGAGAACCATGACCTTGTCACTGTCTATAACTGTTGGAACTCTATGAGCGACAGTTATTACAGTGCAACTCGAGAATTCTTCCCTTATGATTTTTTGTAGAATAGCGTCGGTGGCTGAATCAATGGATGCAGTCGCTTCATCGAGTACTAGGATTTTGTTTCTCCTGAGTAATACTCTTCCTAGACAGAAGAGTTGTCTTTGCCCGGCGCTCCAATTCTCTCCCTCATCACTGACTGGCACAGAGAAAAAAATATATATATAAGTAATGATATGGCGTCTTGCATTAGATTCGGTTAAAATGTTACAAAGTTGATGCACCTGAAGAATCAAGCAAGTTTGGAAGACTTCTGATGGTACTTTTAAGTTGACACTTCTCTAACGCCTGTAAAAGCATTAAAACTATGAAAATCTTCGCATTAATATGATTGATCGGTTATTGCATAAGTTATCAATGCCCTTTTTTGTTTGTCCCGTTTGAGTCATTGTACTTTTATTGTGCGTGTCTGAGTTATTAGAAATCGACTATCAAAAATGATTAATTTTTACATAACAATGTCAAATCTATGTATAAAAATGTTAGTATATTTTACATAATTATAGGTTATTATATGTTTCGCACGGGACACAAAAACATTTTTGTAATGAATAGCATGTAAAAAAGGTACAATAACATAAATGAGACAAATAAAATATTACGCTGGTATTATATGCAGATAACCCGATCAAGGAATGATAGTGTAGATGGTTACATTACCTTCCATATCTCATCATCCGAATGTAGTCCAAGAGGGTCCAAATTTGTTCGAATACTGCCCCTAAAAAGGGTTGGTTCTTGGGGGATGACACTTAGCTTCATCCTTAAATCTTTAAGGCCGATGGAGCAAATGTTTAATCCGTCTATAAGGATCTTGCCACTATCAGGTTCTACTAAACGGAATAAGGCTGTTATTAATGTTGTCTTGCCACTCCCTGTCCTTCCGACTATGCCTACTCGTGTCCCTTCTTTGAGTGTACAAGTGATCCCTTTGAGAACTAGTGGCGCGTTTGGACGATACCTCAACTGAAATTACAAGCCATACACATTATGTAAGATCTCTATGAGGGTGTGTGAATGTGTGTCTTAAAAAGTAGGCCAATACCTTCAAATCCTGGAACTGTATCTTTCCTTTGGAAGGCCAAGACGACGGTGGTCTGCTATTCTCCACAATCGCTGGTGGCTCTGGTGGAATGTGCATAAACTGTTTAATCCGTTCTACTGAAACGACGTAATTGGCTAAGCTACAATACCATCTAGTCAAAAACACTTGGGTACCCGTCAACGTCAATGCATAAGAAAGAGATAGGCCAACCAACCCTATACAAAGAACGAATGTATTAAGTCAATAAACATCATAAACACTTGGGCACTTGGCTGCCCGTCCATTTTGCCACCTTTAGATAGTAGTATACACATACCTGAAGGGACGAAACCTTTCGGTAACAAAACCAAGAGAAAACTAGCTGTGAACAAGGTGAGGTTCGAAACCGCTTCTGTTCTCAAAACCAACCACTCCAACGTTGCATTTGAGAAAAGGAAAGTACTTGCATCAGTATCCACCAGTTTTAGATACTCTTTGAAGAACCTCTCTTGCATTTTAAATGCTCGTATTGTTGCCACTCCAAGTGATGTTTCAGACGCGTAGTTCATCACTGGTGCTTTTGTGGTTCCGTTGATTCTCATTAATTCCCTTGCAGTTGGTTGATAATATCCCTAAAGTACACAGCAAGAGACAATTTTCACAAAGGCGTTAAGAAATCTTATATTTTGTAGCTTATATTTTGACCTCTAAAAAGGCTATCAAGATTCACCTGAGCATATTTTGTAGCTACAAGACCGAAGGTGGCTACAATGAGAACTTGCCATGTCACTGAGGCCATAATGAATATCATGGCGATTAGTTCAATACTCGAAGCAATCACATAGGCGAATGAAAAGGGTATGTCAAAATCGATTACACTGAGATCAGACGAAGCCTGCAAGAAAAAGTAAATTCAGTATCAAAATGTAAAAAAAAAAAAAAAAAAAAAAAAAAAAAAAGTAACCAACTTTAGTCTAAATTTTACGTGGTTGGATAAAACTTTTTAGCAACTTACTATAGAGAAAATAAGCACTTCAATTAAGCCGATTAGTACCTGCTTGTTATTAAAAAAATCAAGAAAAAACTAACAAACGGGAAAACACTTACCCTTGTAAGAATTCGTCCTACGGGAGTAGAGTCAAAAAAGACCATTGGAGCATTAAAAATTGAATCCGTAAACTTATTAAAGAACGATTTAGAGGCTTTTAATCCCAAAAGAGTAGCAAAAAATGATCTAAAAAATACAAAAATTGTGCTCAACGCTGAAAGCAAAGTGTAAACGCTAATCAACATAACAGTGGTGACATTTGGTATTTGAATACCAAATGCTAACCAATAACTTGCTGCTGCTTGAAGAGCAACAAAACTAGCTTGACTTAAGACACAAAAACTCGAAAACCATAATCCTTCTGAGATAACAACGTAATCTAAGAACGGTTTCCATCCAACATTATCGACCGCCTTTTCTTCTTCTTCGGTCAACTGAACTCCCGGGAGACCATTTATTAGTTTCCCTTCACTTTTGTTTATGTCTTCCATGCTTTGATGGATATTTACTGCTATTTGGAGTTCGGAATTATTTTCAGAAGGTGAAGGCTCTAAGCCTGTAATAACTTCTTTATGCGCATTCACAAGCTGTTCAAAAGCTGTCCCTGCCGTTAAGAGATCCTCATAGTTTCCTGATTGTTTAATTTGACCATCTTGCATAACCTTGGAAAAAAATACAAAACAGATTCACAACATATATACGGAGTATTATAATACTAGAGGTCCAAAATGGGCGTCTTGGGTAACAGGTCAAAAGGGGATGGGTAGAAATAGGTCATTTTTTATGCAGGCTGAAACGGACAGATTGGCCGGTTGACCCGTAAATACATTTTGCTCCGTTGTAAAAAATATAGTTACTGCATTAATGAAATGGTTGTGCAAGTTGGGAAACGGGTCAAAACGGGCTTTAGTTGAAAAGGTTTATCATTTTATTAGGGGACGAAATGAACTGGGTAGGGTTGGGTTGGCCTGCTAAAGCTTTTTTGTCGACTTTGGGTGACTTCCAAGTAGTTCCAACCCATTATGACCCGCCTGATCCATTTTATTAAGACCTCTTATAGCTAAAAAGAATTTGACCCATTTGAGATAAAACACAACCCAAATCCACCCCTTCATAAGTAAATGGGTCAATATGGGCACCTCTACCATATATAGTGCTGAACCCTAGTAAGAAAATTCACTAAATTTTAATCATTGTTACCAGAATATTGTCAACGGATGAGAGAAACTCCACTTGATGAGTGACAAGAATGACGGTTTTCTTCTCTAAACAAGTCATAACACAATCCTGAAGCACGACATTTTGTAAAATAGTTAATAACTTAATATACATTTCAAGAAACTGAACTTAAAATCTTACATTAAAGAGAGTTGCTGCAGTATGTGCATCTACTGCACTAAACGGGTCATCAAGAAGATAAATATCAGCATCATTATAAACTGCACGAGCAAGTTGAATCCTTTGCTTCTGTCCCCCGCTCATGTTAAGCCCTCTTTGGCCTATTTCTGTTAGATCTCCATGTTTAAATGCTTCGATATCCTTATCCAAAGCACAAGCCTTTATGGCCATCTCATACATAGGTCTGTCCATCGGCTTCCCATACAGTATGTTATCTTGGATCGTTCCGCTTTGAATCCAAGATGTTTGGCTAACGTAAGCAATTGATCCAGAAACACCGACCTGAAAGCATCAAACGACAATTGACTTCAAATAAATAAAATAAACTAAAATTCCTTTATGAAATATAAATGAATTTGTGAACTCACGGTTCCTGAAGTTTTGGATATTTCTCCAAGTATAGCATATAAAATCGATGATTTTCCAGCACCAACTGACCCACAAACCGCAACTTTCTGCCCACATTTAACTTCAAGATTTATGTTCTTAAGTGTCGGAGCGTGTGACTCAGGATCCCAAGCGAAATTCCCATCTTGTATGCTGATATGTAAATCTTCAAGTTCTTGGTCTCTAGTCATCGTGTTATCGTTAAGCTCATCGTCAACTAAGAAAGAGTTGATCCGGTCAAACGACACTTTGACTTGAATCAATGCAGTAAGTGCATCAGGCAACAACCTTACGGGTTCAGACATAGTTCGTAATGCTGCTAAAATTGTGAAAATCGTGGCAGCATCTAAAGGAGCACTCTTCAAAAACATACATCCAAAAAATACAACTGAAGAAACGAGTGTTGGTGACATCCAATATAAAACCGTTCCATAAGCCCTTTTGAACTGAGATTCACGCAACCAACGGAATTCAACTTCTCTAAAAAGTTCAGTTATCTTCTTAAACTTTTCTTCCCATGATTGTAACTTGATGACTTTCATGTTGTTTAGTATCTCTGCAGTTGATCGTAGTCTTTTATCCTGAGCCACCATGAATTGTAACTGAGCGTTTTGCATAGCTTTAGCAAATGGAACATTAAGAAGCCCGCATATGATTAGCGGGACTAAACCAGGAACAACTCCAAATCCTATTATGGAAAACAAAACACCAAGAGATAAAAATAACTGCACGAAACAAGACCACCCGATATGAAACCACATAGGAAAATCGCCCATTCTATAAGCATCAACCGCTATATAATTCACAACTTCACCAGCGGAATGTCGTTTCTTTCCTAAATTAGAAAGTTTAAGTTGCTTCTCGTATATTTTCACCATTAAAGCCGATCTCATTCTCATACCCGTTCTTCTTGAGTTAAAGAAAAACTGCCGGTGAGATAATGATTCCACTATCTTGACTACTATTAAACAACCTACTAATACAAGCCCGTGATGTAAATCTTGTGTGTCACGATTGGAGTAGTCAACAAATGCGTACAACAATAATGGGCTAACGATGACGGATATAATCCTGAGAAATATGCAGAGTCCGGACAAAACCATCTCTTGAAAATAAACTTTCGCTAATGTTTCAGCAACCATGTTAGCGTTGTTTGAGGTTTTTTCTGTTTGAAGTGAATCCCATGCCTTTGAGAATTTCTCGTGAGCAATGGCTGCTTGGTCTAATGATCCTAAAGACGGAATATCTTCAAGAACTAATGGTTTTCGGTATCCTAATGCAAGCAATGGATCCACCCAAGAAAATGTCAATTTGCTTAAAAAACTAGGCTCTTCTAGTTGGCTTGTGTTCCCGCTAACCGTTTCATTAACTAATAATGGCTCGGATAAGGTCTCATTTTGTGTGTTTTGGGTGATAAAATGTTTAAAGTTTCTTATAGCACATACTAAAAGCAAGAAGCTAACAACCCATTCTAACAAAACCAAGTTGACGCCACCGTGTTTTTCTGAAAAATTCTTGATGTTCACAAACGAATTTGACCCGAAAAGAAATAGCCACCAAAGGGTAGCAAGAATCGTGACCGATGTGTATCTTTCTATAAGCAACGAAACGGCTAAAGTTACCCAAACTAGTGCTTTAACAATGACCATCCACCAATTTACTTGAGGGGTTTTAGAAGTGGCGTCCCATAAACCCGCAATAAGATATGCAACGAACGTGACAAAACTAGAGAATGAAGCTAACTGAGACAACCAAACACTTCTTCTTCTGGATCGGTTGGTGTTACTTTTACTAAGATAACTTGCAAGTAATAGTAGGTAGAACACTGAGATGAACACCAAGTTGACGATGTCAAAAATGCTTATCTTCATGGCTGATGAATTTGAGTCTAAATCGCCATTATACACCATAGTGATCCACCCTGCACATAAATTAGTAATTACTGGTTGGATTTATACATTTCACATAACTATGATATGAACTTAGGGCTGACATACATATGCAGACCACAACAGTGTGAAGGCTCGTTAAATAGTTGATCATAGCCGTTGGTGTAAACAGATCCTAGCATGCATATCGTACTAGTATAACTAGTGATGACCTTACTTTGGCACAACACGACTTAAAGTTCTCCTCTGTACTCTCTGGAAATAAGCTAGAGGGGTGTTTGAAGTTACTTAGTTAAACAGCTTATGCTTATCTGCTTAAGGTTTATATAAGCAATCTCAAACTGCTTTAAAACAATAAACAGGTAAGCATATGCACTTTTTTACCCCAAACACTCAAAAGTTCTTATGTGTTTTAAGAAAAACAGATAAGTTGTTTAAATAAGCAGTCCTAAACACATCCTAAGTATTTCCTTTGTTTCCGGGCACTTGTTCACATGTGTTCTCTTTGTTTACTTACTTAAATGAATCTAGTTCGCCATGAATTTTTATACACTAATCCGCGCAGCTAACTTGCAAAAATTTAAATGTTTGTTATGCCTATAGGTATCACTAAATCACAATCATCTCAACAAACAACCAATGTTCAAATAACTACACATATTAAAAAAAAAAAAAAAAAAAAAAAAAAAAAAAAAAAAAAAAAAAAAAAAAAAAAAGGTGGAGTCATGAAAAACTATGAATAAGAGCATATACCACTTGAAATCTTTAGCGACTCCATCGAAAGATGTTCTGATACAAAAATCGCTTAATCGGCCAATCTTCACCACCACGTGCTAATAGCGTAAACGCGTCAACATGACACTATACACGTATAATAGCCCAGTTTACGCCACAAACCATGCACGAGTCTACAACGACACGACAAGCACCATATCACCAAACTTGAACAGACTTAGGCAAATATAGCACAAGCACATGATCAAGTTTGTTCATGTTATAGTACTATTTATTGTTAGATGCCAAAACAAATTTTATTACGAAAGTACTATGTCATATCCTAGATATAAAAACAAAAATGTACCTCCAAATAAATTCCAAAAGGACTGACAGCAGCCAAAAGTTGTCCAATAGTTTTATTAGGTGATTAGTTCCTCAATTATTCATCACCATTGTCTCAAAAAGAAAATTTGCATGCAACATTTATACGTACATTTTATGGCTGCTTCACTATATATAGTGACTAGTGGCCCATGAAATTGGTGAAAATGTTAAGGGTTTATCTCTCTAAAAACCTGATAATTGCATATGTATCTTCTGTACAAAGTGATCCCTCGGTGCGCTCAACTTTAGATAAATGATAACCTCACGATGAAGATGCTACTCTTCATGAGTCACGCGTCAATATGTGGCCCTCAGGGGGTCACGATACCTCACTGTTACATCATTGATATGATCGATATTAAAATTTACACTTTTGTTGATATAAATAATGATTTAAATGACTAATTCAAAAACGAGATTGCGATAAGTAACAATATCAAATATAGATATGAGTAACGACAAAATCGATTCCTTTAAAGTAAGAGAGATTATTTGCACACTCTATGTTATTATTTGCACACTTCATAGTACAAACAGTAAAGTATGATGTTGATATTGTACAAGTATTTAATGCATTCTTTGAAGTGTCCCAATCAATTATGAATGTGTGCAAATCGAATCCTTTAAAGTAATGGCAACAACAACAATGGAATAAATAGAAGTCAACATAATTTGAATTTGTTTCGGATCTTGAGTTGGTCTAAACTTGAGTACAAGCACATGATCATGCCTTTTTCATGTGATAATACTAGTTTAGTACTCTCTTTGTCCCATATTAAGTGTCCGCATATTAAGTGTTCACTTACATCATGCACAAAGTTTTAGAAAATTTCAGTTACTACATTCTGCATCAATCAAATATCATTTTTACCCACTAAAGTCTCATCTCATTAGGTGAAATATAATACGGACACTTAATTTGGGGCATCCAAAATTTTATTGTAAACACTTAGGGGGTGCTTGGTGAGGGGGTTAAGGGGGTGGGGAATGGGTAAGGAATTCAAAAGGGCCCACATTACTCAAATAATGGTGCTTGGTTAGGGGAGTGCAAAGGTATTGATTATCCACTACGGGGTAATCAACCATTATAGAGTAAATTGTGGGGTAAGGTATTGATTACCCATCTCATCATTCATTTGCATTCCCTTTCCCTTTCCATTTACCTTTCCCTTTCCTCACTTTGAACCAAGCGGACCCTTAGTATGAGACGGAGGGAGTAATAAAATATTAGGTAAATAAAAAAGGCAAATTCGTTACGTAATTAAGACATAATAAATTATTAAAATCTTCACATAAATTCCAAAAAGAAATGTCGTATTATGACAGTAGCAGTCTATCTCAATCAGAATAATTTTGGTTTATTCTACATTGGTATTCTTTCCATCAACCCAATCTTTTTGGCTATTAGTTATCTTAAGGTGTATGCATGCAATGCACTATAGATAGTTTAATTATTCAATAGTATTTAACAAGCTTATTGCAGTTGGTATCTTCATCATGTACGTAAAGTTATGTATGTATTTTGCAAGTTGTAATTAATTGGTGTGTCCTATGGTTTTAATTTTAGTCTTAAGTTGACTTTTTTTTGATAACTTCATTTTAAGTATATGAAATTTATGCCCAAAGCAATAAAGCAACAACGATAGATGGGTTGCATATTCAATACATTCGTCACACAGGTATAACGAGTTTGGTACCCGCGCGTCACTGCGGAATTCTTTTGTTGCCGTTAGCTACTTAACATGAAGTTAGTTACTTAGGACTAATTTTGCAATTGATGTATAACATGAAGGACCATTTATGTAAATTATTTGAGGACTAAATTTGCAATGAACTACTGAGATGAAAGACAAAGTGCGTACAAATTTTTTTTAAATGTTAAAGATAACGGTCGTTAGTTAATATCCGTTAAATAACTAACGACCGTTAATACTAAAAAAAAAAAAAAAAAAAAAAAAAAAAAAAAAAAAAAAAAAACTGTAGCAAGCACAGTGCTTGCTAGAGTACCTCTTACCCTTTAGTATATTATATAATTAGAGGCAATGTGTAAGGATCTAGTCATTTAGAAAACTATGGGGTTTCGGCTACTCGTAACGCTGACCACAATAGGACCGATGATATTAATATTATATCAGTTTTCTTTTTCTGCAACAACTTTATGTTTAACTTAGTATAATAGACTAGGGGTGAGCATTTCCGACCGACCACTGATAACCGCCCCGATTCCGACCATCCTGACGGCCCGATTCCAATCCCAACTAGTAAACGGGTCGGGAGTATGTTGGTTTTTCCGGCGATCTCGGGATTCGGGCTTGTTGGTATCGGGTCGGGACGGGATGAAAACCGCAAAAACAACAAAGAAAACCGACAAATCCGACCGATCCCGACCGTCCCGATACCGATCCGACTGGTTTCGGGTCGAGAGTTGGTTGGTTTTTCCGGCGATCTCGAGATTCGGGCTTGTCGGTATCGGGTCGGGACCGGCCCGATGCTCACCAAAAAAATACCTCACAAAAACAATTAAATAACACACGTTCACACATAATCACATGACTCGGTTGTTATTTCAACCGAGTTCTTTTTTGCATGAAAGACATGTTCTTCAATTGGGGCGTAATGGAGATGACTAAGTGTGACCGAGTAGATGACTGACTTGATGATCATTCATTACGAATAGTCTAATAAACTTTAAACAATGCTCCTGTATATATTAGTATATTGGTAGTATCTTATGTTAGTGGTAATATTTTTTACATAATGTCTCAATTTTAAAAATTATTAGATACACATATTAGGATGGTCAAAGGGAATATAATAGTTAAACTGCATACATCTTAGTTTAAGACTTGTCTTTTTTCGAATAACCTGAAGAGAGAAAACGCATGTTTATTTCAGGGACGGACTTAGAGTGTGTAATTTTTTTAAAATTTTGACCTTTTTCGAAAATAACCCCCACCCAAAACTCAAATTGCCCCCCACTCATATACTAAAATCTAACATTCAACGCTCTAAAGTCTTATAAATCATTCATCTATAAGTAAAAATACTCGATTTATCATTACGATCTTTTTTTTTTCCGCATTTTGTTGTTATGTTCAAAAAAAAAAAATTTGCCCCCCACATCCATTTTTCCTGCGTCCGTCACCGGTTTATTTGTTTTATATCCATACTACCAGTGTACTGGTTTATAAAACACAAACTGAAGCAAATTTAGCATGTTTTTCAGTTAAGGTACGGGTTCAAATACGTTTTATACTTCAAAAAAAAAACCGATCATCCTTATATTATCCTTATATTGATATAGCTTTTTCTTAAACTACATAACCACATTTATTATTATTATTATTATTATTATTATTATTATTATTATTATTATTATTATTATTATTATTATTATTATTATAATTTTACGTGTCACACGTCTTAATTATAAACAACAAAACATTTTCTTATAGGGGTGAGCATACCCGACCGATTACCGCCTCCCGTCCCGGTTCCGACCATCCCGCCGGCCTGATTCCGATTCCAACTAGTAAACGGGTCGGGAGTCGGTTTACGTTTTTCGGCCAATCGGGACTCGGGACTGTCGGTATCGGGTCGGGACGGGATGAAAACCGAAAAACAACAAAGAAAACAGAAAAATCCTACCGATCCCGACCAATCGGGACTGTCCCGATACCGAACCGACTGGTTTCGGGTCGGGAGTCGGTTTTATTTTCCAGCGAAATCAGGATGTCGGGATTCTCGGTATCGGGACGGGACGGGACCAGCCTGATGCTCACCCCTATTTTCTTATGTCAGCTTCACATAACACTCGTAAAAAGTGACAATGTATCTGTTGCTACAAAAGTTGGGCGCTCTTAGCTTGGGCTTGGGCTCTTGTATCAACTCACTTCTTAATGCTTGTGGACCTGCGCACTAAGAAAATAAACAAACACCGTTAGGCTTATCGTGGGATTGTCTCCCACGATTAGACTCCGGCGTGAGAGTAAGTAATCGGTTTTAGGTTCTCGTAAGGAGTTAGGGATTTTAGTAAACGTGCCTTGAATGAGAATCGTGTGATTCTATATATAGGGGCTAAGAAACCGTGTTTCTTGCTCCTTACTCTTCGCACGCGTAGTGCTTATCCGAGGTAAGGATATCTATTTCATGAATAGATAATCCTTATCGTGTACCCGGTGGGTTTGATTGGGCATTGGGCTTCGTGAGCCCAAGGCATTAATGTTGCGGCCCGTACCATTGTCATGGTAGCCCACTCGTGGTGGACTTAGGCGCGAGTAATGTTTATCATTTGGGCTCGTGGCCCAAGTATAGACTATACGTCATCATGTCCCCCCAGTCTAGTATGCGCGGCTCGTAGCCGCGGATGCTAGACTAATGTCTACAGCGGGAAGCGTGCCGGGAAAAAGTGAACATTTCCCGCCAATAATTAGGAACAATGTATGAAGTCCCTAAATATCAAGGGTCGTGCTTCAAAAAATGGGGAGGGTGTCTACGTGTATCTCGTAAAACGGGAAAGTTGTTGTACTTGCTTGTGTTCCTAGCCACACGATCTGTGAGTGGGATCCACGTGGCTTCCCTTTTTAGGGTTTGTGATACTTATATAAGTACCGCCCCCTTTCATCTTCCATCACACAGTGATATCATTTCTCCCATTCTAAAAATTTCACCAGTCTTTCTTCTTCGTTCTTTCAACCCTTGTTAGGTAATTGCGCGTGCGCACTTTAGTAATTTTGAAAAAATTCTATTTGAAAATGGTGAAGCAGTTAGAGGATTTTCCCTCCGCGATGAGTGAGGATGATGTGCGTCAGTTCGCCTTTGACTACTTCATTCCTTTCGACGTGCATCCGGAGGCTCCCGATCCTAACGCGTGTATTGCCGATTTTCCCGCTGGGAAGATAGGTCTATACACGCGCTTTTTTGATTATGCAAATTATCGCATACCTATCTCCATGTTTCTCAGCGATTTGCTCCAGCATTATCAGTTGCACATATCGCAGCTGCACTGTTTAGGTGCGGCTAAGATAGCCAATTTTGAAATTAATTGCCGTTTAATGGCCATCACTCCGACCGTAGATTTATTCCGCGCGTTCTATCATTCCACCTGGTCAAACGGGTGGGTTACCTTTGCCAAGCGCCTAGGGCACTTGCAATGCTATACGGTGAAAGTAGACGCGTTGAGGAATTGGAGGGAGTATTTTTCTGGGTAGATGATGCGGTGTTTCCGTCGCGCTTTGGGTTTTATACCCAACAAGCGCTGCCGAGGGATGAGCGTCCTATCCCTGGTTCGTACAGTGTCGCGGACGCGGATACCATTGATCAGAACCGTATGCCTATTAATTCCTATCCTAAGGAGTTTTTGGTGCATATGGGTCTGAGCCGAAATTATTTTGATGGCCTTGGCGAGGTTCCAACTTTTATTGGTGCGGACAATTAGGGTGGGTGCTCGTCCCTTCTTGCATTTGTAAGTATGTCCTTTGTCTTATTTAAATAACTAAGTTGTCTTTGTTATTTGTCTTTGTTCTGCGCAGAGATGGATCTGTTCTCATTTGTGAAGCTGAAGGAGCCTAAGCAAGCGACCATTGGGGTGCGTCCACTGAGGGAAGGCGAGCAGCCCATATTGGAGGCTACAGCTGGGCACCTGACGGTTTTTGGAGCTGCTAGTGGTCCTTCCGCAGCTGTACTTGTGCCGCCCGTGCAGAGCGTGGCTCCTCCTGTGGAGTCTGTGCATTTGGAGGAGGCGCAGGCTGCATCTTCAGGGAGCATAGAGGTCTTGGAGGTTGGCGCGGAGAATTCGAAGCGCAAGGCAGAGGCTGGTAGCAGTGGCACCACCAAAAGGAGGCGTTACGTGATTGCCGATGAGGAGTCGTCTGCTGAGGGCGAGGGAGTTGTTGCTGGTGCGGGTAAGGATGCTGCGGAAGCTTCCCCACCGCGGTAAGTACTTTCCTTTACGCTTTCCTTTATTTTATATAACTTGTCGTAACAATATCTAAGTTTTGCCTTTGATGCCTTTGTAGTGAGCCCGTTGAAGAGAAGGGTGATGCATCTTTGGAGGGCGTGCACCCTACCCAGGAAGAGAGTGCGGATAGGGTAGCCAAGGTGGCTGAGGACACTTCTGCGCAGGGGCTTCTGAAGGAGCTGGCTGTTACTGTTGAGCATCAGGCTGAGCTTGTTGCTCGGTTAGGGGCGCAGCATATGGGGGAGAGCAGCTTGGTCGCGGAGAAAGACGCGGAGATTGAGCGTCTTCGTGCACAGCTAGGTAAGGCGCTAGTAGAGGCGGAGTCCGCCAAGGCATATGCTGAGAAGATCGCTGGGGATAAGGTGAGTATGCTAGCCGACCTTAGGTATGCGAGGGCTAAGCTTAATCAGATAAAGGATAAAGCGACCTGGTCGGTGGCATACCTTGATAGGAAGAGGGCTGAGCATCGTGCCAGCGTCTAGGAGTTCCAGGAGCGCATGGAGAAGATGATTGCGGTGCAAGAGGAGAAGCTGCGCGCCCTCAGTATAGAATATGACGAGGAGCTGTATCCACACTTGATGTCTACCATAGCAGAGCGTAGGTATGAATAAATAGTTCCTTTTGCAACATTTGTTTTGTCATACTTATTGACATTTTATAACCCTTTTTTATCTTGTTGATGTAGGTGGATGATCAGTCACGGGCTGCGCTTGGCTGCTCTGGGTACGTTGGAGTCCAGAGGTGGTGGAGGCCTTCGGAAAAGTGGTGGAGTGTGCCATGGAGCGTGGGAAGGCCCAGGCAATGGAGGAGCTGCATGAAGCCAAAGTTTTTACAACGGCGCTGACTGAGCTGCCTGGGTATAATGCAGATGCTTATAATGAGCTTCTGCAAGCTATGGAGGGGATGAAACTTCTGGAGCTTCCCCATATTGCGCGGCTCGAGCGCGACCAAGATCAGCTGATTAACGTGATTATAGCGGGTTTGACCCTGGAGCGCCATTCTTCGGAGGATGCTGAGGAAGAGCCGGACTTCTTTCTGAAACCTGACGAGTCGCAGCTGCAGGTTCCAGTATTTGTGCAGCCGCGACACATGCTGAACCCGTTTGCTCTTGAGAAGGAAGTCCCTCTCAAAGAGGTTCTAGAGAAGCATGCGGAGAGGGCTTCCAAGAAGAAGGGTGTGAAGGGCAAGGCCATTATGTGTGGCATAGGTGCTGCGCACATCCCTAGGTCGGATGGGGTTCCTGTCAGCGTGTCCACCGTGTCGATCAAGGATGCGTTGACTCTCAGGAAGCTTCAAGAGGCGGAGAGTTCCGCCGCTCCAGAAGATAGTCCGGAACACCGTCATAGTATATAGGCTATTTTGTATCTTTGTATATTTATCATGTAAATAACAAGAAGTATCTTTTCTGTATAGTTGTTATCTTTTTATGTAAAAAAGTTCAACTAAGATGTTTTACTCGGAATTAAATGAAGTGCGTAGCTTAAAATAAATTATGAGTGACCAAGAATCTTGGCTCGTTTTTTGTGTAATGTATTTAAATTAAGTGCGTGGCTTAAGATAAATTATAAACTTGCATTGTTTGCTAAGTTTGACCAAGTGTCTTGGCTCGTGAAAGTGCGTGACTTTAAGAAATATACTTGCATTGTTTGCTAAGTTTGACCAAGTGTCTTGGCTCGTTATTTGCTAAACTTGTACAGTGTACTTAATAGTTGCGCATCCGTCGTGGGGTGTGCAAGAGAAACTTACTTCAACGTCTTGTAAGTAAGGCGCTTAGCAAGGGTGCGTGCCCGTCGTGGGGTGCGCACGGATACGTGATCCAATGTTGATGGGTTTGCAACCCTCTTACTCAACGAGTAAATTAGTAGGTTAACTCTTCCTTTCTGCCATCGTGTGGTCTTAATAGGTGCATGCACGCCTCGTGGGCAAAGTATAACAATATTGTAACATGATAAAAATGTATTCAATAAAGTAAATTGTGTTATGGAGTTAGCTACAAACCATAACGTTTTATTAATACTTTCAAGTGTATGAAAATAAAAATACAATTCCTAAAAAACAAAAGAAATTATAAAGAACAAACATTTATTGGGCACGTACTAGAGTGCAAGTATGTCTGTTTGTGGGCCGTAGCCTTTCCTAGAGATAGCATTTCTTCAGATTGCAAATGTTCCAGGTGCGCTGTAGTTCGTGACCATCCATGTTGCGCAGCCTGTATGCACCATTACCTAGTGCGTCTGTGACCTCGTAAGGTCCTTCCCATTTGGGTCCGAGTTTGCCTGTGTCCTCTGCGTGGCTCGCGTCATTGGCGCGGTACACAAAGTCTCCTGGCCTGAAAGAAGTGTGTTTGACTTTTGAATCATAATACTTCTTCATCTTTGCTTTGGCCTTTGCTTCTCGGATAGATGCGCGTTCGCGCCTTTCTTCCAGCAAGTCTAAGTTGATGCGCCGTTCTTCATCATTTGTCATGACGTTTACCTCCGCGGTGCGGATGGTTGGCATTCCGATTTCGGCTGGTATGACGGCTTCTGTTCCATAGACAAGGGAGAATGGTGTGTCTCCTGTGCTGGTTTTTATTGATGTGCGGTGTGCCCATAAGACATGCAATAATTCCTCTACCCATTTGCCTTTGTGTCTATCAAGGCGCGCTTTGATTCCTTCGCCTAGACTGCGATTTGCGCGCTCTACCAGACCATTGGTTTGCGGGTGTTTTACTGAGGCGAAGTGTTGTGTGATATTTAATTGTGCGCACCAGTCTTTGAATGGGTTGTCGCAGAATTGCTTCCCATTATCTGAGATGATTTCCCCCGGTAGTCCAAAGCGACACACAATGTTATCCCACACAAATCGTTTAACCTGATTGCCAGTGATGTTCACTACTGCCTTCGCCTCGATCCACTTTGTGAAGTAGTCGATGGCTACAATGAGAAATTTTATCCCTCCCGCTGCAACTGGGAAGGGGCCTGCAATGTCAATGCCCCACTTATAGAATGGCCATGGTGAGGTAATGGGGGTTAACTCTTGTTGTGGTTGGCGTGGTATTAGCCTGTGCACTTGGCAATTGTTACATTTTTTGATCATATCTCGCGCGTCGCGATGCATAGTAGGCCAATAATACCCTGAGCGCAGTGCGCGCACCACCACGGACCGTGGTCCTGAGTGCATGGCACATGATCTCGCATGAATTTCTCGGAGAACGTAATCTGCTTGGAGAGGTCCAACACATCTGAGCCAAGGTTGTAAGAAGGAACGTCGATATAGGATGTTATTTCGTAATTCGAACTTCTGCGCCGTGCGCCGTACCCTTCGAGGGTCCTTTTGTTCTTGTGGTAAGATCCATTTGCTTATGAAGTCGATGATAGGTGTCATCCACGTGGGATCTTGTTCTTCTATCACCGTGGATACTTCCATCTCCAAGATTGATTTGTTTTTTAGTGTTTCTACTAAGACCTGTTTTGATAGGTGCGCAAAGCTTGTAGACGCGATCTTGCTGAGCGCGTCAGCCTTTCTGTTGTCTCCTCTAGGTACCTGTTTGATTGTGAACCTATAGAAGCTTTGTATCAAGGACTTGGTCTTTTCAAGGTATTGGATCATGTGTTCATCTTTGGCTATATATTCGCCTAACACGTGGTTAGCTACTAGCTTGGAGTCTACATTTGCTTCTAGGTTGCGTACACCCATTTGTATTGCAATACGTAGTCCAGCGAGTAGTGCTTCGTATTCTGCCTCATTGTTTGTGGCTGTGAATTTGAAGCGCAGTGCGTAGGTGAATTCTATCCCTTCTGGGTCGGTAAGAATAAGACCTGCGCCTAATCCATCTGCGCATGATGATCCATCTGTGAACAGAATCCATGGTTCTGTCAACTCTATCTTGCTTGTTGCAAGTGGAGTATCAGTATCTTGCTTTTCAACGATGAAATCGGCTAGTATTTGTCCCTTGATTGCAGTGTGGGGTCTGTATGAGATGTTGTACTCACCTAAAAATACACTCCACTTTTGTAGCCGCCCTGATGCGTCAGGTTTGGAAATAACCTGCTTGATGGGTTGGTCTGTAATGACAGCTATTGGGTGCGCCTGAAAGTATCTGCGCAGTCTTTTGGCTGCGAATACTAGGGCTAAGACCAGTTTTTCCATAGCGCTGTAGTTAGTTTCCGTCTTTTTCAATGCTTTGCTCACAAAATATATGGGAGTTTGAACGGAGTTTCTATCTGTTAGTAGCACTGCGCTGACTGCTCCATGGGTTGCCGATAAATACATAATCAGTTCTTCTTCTGGTCGCGGTGCGACAAGTTTGGGAAGAGATGCCAGTTGATGTTTTAGTTGTTGGAAAGCTTCCTCTGCTTCCTCTGTCCAGCGAAAATCTCCCTTTTTTGTACACTTCGTGAGTGTTTTAAAGAGGGGGAGTGATTTGTCTGCGGACTTGGATAAGAAACGGTTTAGCCCTGCAAGCTTTCCGTTTAGTGATTGGACTTCTTTTAGTGTGCGTGGCGAGGGGAGATCGATGACAGCTTTTGTCTTTTCAGGGCAAGGTTTGATACCATCTGGTTCAATTAAGTACCCGAGGAACATACCTTCTGATGCACCAAATGCGCATTTTTTGGGATTCAGCTTCATGTTTATCCTCTCCAACGTTTTGAACATTTCCTCGATGTCGCGCACTAATTCTTCTTCTGTGTGGCTTTTTATGACAAGGTCGTCCACGTATACCTCTAAGTTGCGCCCCACCTGCTTTTCAAAAGCTGTGTCTACTAGTCGCTGGTAGGTTGCGCCAGCGTTCTTTAGACCGAAGGGCATTTTTGTGTAGCAGTAGACTCCTTGACTTGTGTGGAAAGCTGTTTTTTCTTCGTCCTCCACGGCCATCTGAATTTGATGGTATCCCTTATATGCATCTAAGAAGCATTTGAGGGGATATCCGCACAGAGATTCGACCTTCCAATCTATTTCTGGCAGTGGGTAGCAGTCCTGTGGACATGCTTTGTTGAGGTCCGTGAAGTCCACACACATCCTCCAACTGCCATCACTTTTCTTTACCATCACTAGGTTAGAAAGCCAATCGTGATAGTAGACTTCGCGCATAATACCTGCATCCACAAGTTTGTGAACCTCTTCCAGAATAACCTTTGCGCGATCCGGAGCTTGGCCGCGCTTCTTTTGTCTTATTGGGGAATATCCTTGTCGGATTTGCAGCTTGTGCTCCGTAATAGAGCGTGGCACTCCGGTCATATGCTTTGGTTCCCACGCAAAGATGCTTAGGTTCCTTTGCAAGAGTGCGCATACGACTGCTTTACCTTTGTCAGATAAAGATCCTCCAATCGATACCTGTTGGTCTGGGTAGTCAGGATGAATAGCGACCTTTAAGTTTGGTACTTTTGTTGCGCGCTGCTCTGGGATATGATCCTCCTCACTCACTACCACGTTGCATTCTTTAGGAGGTACTGTGGTATTGTAGAGGGTCACAATTCCTCCTTCTACTGAGAATTCTAGCATTCCGTGTGCTGTGGATGGTACCGCGCGCATGGATGATATTCCAGGTCTCCCAATGATACCATTGTATGGTGAGGGAGACTTGATAACCATGAAGTTAATCCATGTCGTTGTGGAGTGTTGTTCATCTCCCACGACTACGAGTAGGCGTAGTTGTCCTATAGGCCATATCTTTTCTCCCGTGAAACCAGTTAATGACGTCGCGGCTGGTATCAACTGGTTTTGTATCTCGGGTTTTAGCCTTTTGAAGCAGTGTTCGTATAAGATATCTGCGGATGCTCCTCCATCGATGTACATTCGGCGGATATCGTGACCCCCAGTATGTATTTCAATGGTTAATGGCTCTACTACTGCGTTGTCCGCAGTTATAGTGGGGAAGGATATCTCTTTCTTTGAGGAGAATTTTTGGCTAACTTTCTGTTTTGTTTTGCGCTGCCATGATTGTATCATGTAGATGATATCAGCCTTATCCTTTTGGGGCTCTTTCGTGGCTCCAATCTTTTGCCTATCATTCCCTTCTTTGATGCTTTTCACGAGGTGATCCATTCTGCCTTCCTTTACTAATTTTTCGATTAGCTGTTTTAGCTGGACACACTCGTTGGTGGTGTGGCCTTTTTGGCCATGGTAGTCGCAGTACCCACTCCCTATGCGCTTGTTTTCTGCGGTGCGCATTGGTGGGGGTTTTGGGAAGTTCGCCCCTTCTGTCGCAAATATCTCTCTTGGAGTTTTTGTGAGGGGGGTATATCTGTCATTACCTTGCCCACTTCCCTGACTGCGGTAATTCTTGTCGCGATTACTGCCTTGATCATTGGATTGTCTCCTAGGCTGCTCTTGTTGCTTATAGCTTGAGTAGCCTTTTTTACTATCCGCGGCCGCTGCTTCTCCTTGGATGAAGGATCTAGTGCGCTTTGCTAGCTCATCAAAGTTCTGAGGTACCCTATTATTTAGCTTCCATATAAGCTCTGGGTTATTGATCCCATTCATGAATCCTGAGATTTTTAGTACCTCAGGGCATGCTTTGATTTGCATGCATTCATCCTTGAAGCGCTCCATGAAAGCGCCTGTGGATTCCCCTTGACGTTGCTTTACCCTGGCTAATTCCACAGGGTTTTTTGCACACTTCTTTTGTTGCGTGAAGTTTAGGCGGAATGCCTTTCGCAACTCTTCGAATCCATTAATGCTTCGTCGTGGAAGCTGGTTGAACCATGTTCGCGCATTCCCTACGAGGGTAGAATTAAACATGTGGCACCACACGGGTTGTGGCCAATTTTCGATAGCAGCTGCTGACTCGAAAATTTTTAGGTGATCATCAGGGTCACCCGTTCCATCATATGTTTTCACATTAGTAGGCATACGCCTTTTCTTGCGATCAGAGTAATCGCTGATGCGTCTTGTGAACGCGTCAGCTTTTTGACGGCGCCAAGGAAGGGATAAGTCTTCATCCTTTTCCTAGCGACGTTTTCCTCTGGATTTCCAGTGCCCTGTCTCTTTGTCCTCGTTGTCCGAGGAATCACTAGAATAGGAATTATTTTTTCTGTGGCGCTTGCGCCGGTTTTTATCAGAGGAAGAGTTTGAGGGGCTTTCACTTGGGGAGTGTCTCCTTCCCAATCTATCGTGGACTCTCCGTCTTCCGGATTTGGAGGAGCCTGCGCTTGGCGATCGTGATCGTCCAAGTCTGTCTTCTGTTCTCCTACTACCAAGCCTGGTATGGATGTCGGAGCGCCTCTCATCACCTTCGTATTCCTCCGAATATTGGAAGTTAGGCGGCGTACCGAGTCTGTCGTGGACATTGGTGCACCTTTCGCTGCGTTCGCGCTCATGATGGCGCGGTGGAGATCTTTCTGGGCCAAAATTTAGCCTGTCATGCAGGTTATGGCCTGATCTTCTTCTTGCTTCATCTCGCATGAGATTACTTAGAGCTTCGTAGTGTTGCGACACGAAGTTGTTTAACATCAACTCAGGAGCCTCTTCTTCCGCTGCAAGAATTTCCCTTTCAGCATGAAGTTCCCTCTCACGATTAGGTGCGCCTGGCGGTATAGTGTTGTCCACTATAGGTACCGTTTGATGAGGCGTGGCGAAGAGGGTGCGCTGGAGATCATCAGCGTTTGTAACCACCGTAGCGGCTTGGGCGACTTCCAAGGGTAATTCCACTGTGGTGGAAATTGGAGTTATCTCTGGTTGACCAGCCGTACTGGTCATTCCGTAGATTAACCCTGAAGTCGAGCTTTTGTGCTTCTTCTTATGCGAGTCGTCTCGAGTTTTATCTTGCTGCGGGGTCCGCTGCCCTGAGTTCTTGTTTTTCGTCATTCTAGTATCAAGTTCTTAGTGTGGTCCCACGGATGGCGCCACTTGTTGCTACAAAAGTTGGGCGCTCTTAGCTTGGGCTTGGGCTCTTGTATCAACTCACTTCTTAATGCTTGTGGACCTGCGCACTAAGAAAATAAACAAACACCGTTAGGCTTATCGTGGGATTGTCTCCCACGATTAGACTCCGGCGTGAGAGTAAGTAATCGGTTTTAGGTTCTCGTAAGGAGTTAGGGATTTTAGTAAATCGTACCTTGAATGAGAATCGTGTGATTCTATATATAGGGGCTAAGAAACCGTGTTTCTTGCTCCCTACTCTTCGCACGCGTAGTGCTTATCCGAGGTAAGGATATCTATTCCATGAATAGATAATCCTTATCGTGTACCCGGTGGGTTTGATTGGGCATTGGGCTTCGTGAGCCCAAGGCATTAATGCTGCGGTCCATACCATTGTCATGGTAGCCCACTCGTGGTGGACTTAGGCGCGAGTAATGTTTATCATTTGGGCTTGTGGCCCAAGTATAGACTATACGTCATCATTATCTATCACCCTTAGGCAAACTTTTAGGTCTTTTGCTAAATCTCTTATATAATAAAACAAAACCCCTATTGGGAATTTTCCATTTCAAAAAAATGCATTCATACCTTATTTAGTAATAATTGTTTAAAAAAATATTATTTTTTTATCAGGTAACATTTTATATTTATCCATAACATAAGTAGAAGATAAATACCAAAAATATAGATAAGATGCAATTAACACAAGTAGAAGATAAATACAAAAAATATAGATAAGATGCAATTAATAATATGATTAAAATTTTTAAATAACTATCTTTAATATTAAAAAAACTATAATTAAACATCATAAATAAATAAAAAAACAAAGATTAAATTATTTGTTTTTTAATAAATAAAATATATTATTCAAAAAACTTAAAAAAACTCGCGCGTGCGCGAGCATTATAACTAGTTCACATAATACTAAAGACAAATTTCATTATCACTCGTAGTCTCGTACCACATAATATAATTATTATTGCACATGGCATTTGTCTTTATGTTGTGGTCCTATTCGATTTCTGATTGCTTATTCTACCTTCTTGGCTTCTTTCATTCAAGTTCACATCACATATGACAACCCAAAAGTTCGACATGTATTTAACAATGTCAAAATGTGCTAACCATCTAGAAATCGGATTAACGTAAATCTTTCAAATACTTGCTCATAGTCGCCGGGGTATAGTTACACAAATATAGTGTCAAATATATACCGGACTGGGGCACTCTAGCCAAAATGAATCTTGTTTCAGCTATTACCTTCTCCATTACTACGTTTACTACGTTCTCACATGCAGGAGTATACCACCATTAGCCGAACTTTGTAGCAATTTGTTACACTAAACATTGTATTTCTGACAAATTCATAGATATTGATTGGTCATCACCTGGAATTAACATGTTAAGTTTGTGAATATATCATTTAACATAATAAAAAGAAAATTGTGAATGCATGTCTAAATATAAATGGGCTTCAAATTAATGGATTAATTGTTGCTCAGGGCCTCAGGCTAATAACATCTCGGCCTTAAAAGTTAACTTTAATCATAGAATTTGGGCTCCCAAGTCTCAGCCCAGACAGATTAAAGTTTATGGTTCATGTATCCTGTAATCCTGGGGTAAAGTTTGAATTTACTATCCATAAAACTATGTTTATTTTTTAGGCAGCAAAATTGTACATAAAATTTAAAACCTTCTTCAGATACTTTTTTTTGTATGATTTATACAATTTTTTGACATGATAGTTGCCACGGATATGTGTATAACTTAGTCAATGCAAGCAGGGACGAAACTAGGAGGTCTCGCAGTATCATGAAACCCCGATAGAATTTTGTTTCAATGTTAATTTTCGTAAAAAAAACACTTAATTTTTTAAAACACACCCGGTCTAAATGCATTTTATTTCTAGTTATTGTTCAGTTAGTCCATTAATAGGTGAAAAGTAAATTTAGTTTTCACTAAATTCAATTACTTTAACTGAAAATAGTATTTTATTTTAAATTAATTATTTTCATATACTATATTTTAAAAAAAATAAAAAATAAATAAAAAAAATTGCACCCGGTCAATTTTAGCTCTGAATTCGTCTCTGAATGCGAGATAAATTTTACATAAAATAAGTTTAACCTGTGAAGAAAGAAATAGCTAGACGGGTTCGAATAGTTTAAGCTCATATTGTTTAAACACACAAAAAATGTCATAGTATTTTGTTTGTTTGTTCAATTATGTCATTTTATACTTTTTAGAACACGGATCCTTTGCAGAGTGAGTAAAATTACAAAGTGTACAAAGCTATTCATAGTCTAATACGTGTCCCCCACTCTAAATTATACATAAAATCCGCCCAAGGGTAATTTGGCCTTTTAACCCGTTTTTTCTTTTCCACCTCAATTTTCAAACGCATATATCTCTTAAACGACAAACTTTTAGAAAAAACCGATTTCACCAAAAATTTTAAAATTTGACTCTCTTTAATTTTGTATAAATCTTTTTAATTTTTTCGAAACTTTTTTTTTTTGGCATATTTATTGGGTCATGATTTTCTTAATGTTTTTGCTATTTTCGACCCTATTTTTTACCTTAAAATTTGATTCTCTGTATAAGAGTATTTGCGAAATTTTGTAACACAGTGAGGAAATGAACGATTTTCATAGTATAGTGAGCTCGAAAGCTAAAATAGTACAATAACTTAGTGAATAAAAACTGAAATTACTGTAACTTATTTGTCCACTCGGTCCCGAGCTTTCGTGGTCGGCCTAGTCATTAGACCACTATTTCAAGCATTTTTTTCATTTTTGTTATTTTCATGGTGAAACACTTGGAATAATCGTGTTTGGCATGTTAGTCATTTGTTGATTGAAAATTTAGAGAATGAACATAAACATAGCTAGAAATGTATATATGTTAATGTCTAACTATAGACATGTTGTATTGTTGTTTAACAAAAAACTAGACAAGATCCTACGAATACATCAAATTTTACCGTAGTTTAAGTAAAGCGCTTGTATTATAGTTCGAAAAACTTTATCTAGACGATCATATTTAGTTTTGGTTTCACCACTCTTCATATGCAAACACACACAATTTAATTTTTTACCGTTTTGAAAGAAAAAAAATAAAATAAAATAAAAAAATAAAAAATAAATAAAAACTTAAAACTTTACCACTTTTACAACCTTATAAATATCAACCTCAAAAACAATTCAAACAACACCTTCAAACACAATAACACAAAATTATGGTTTGTCGTCTCCCGCATATCGTCGAACAAATGCAAAGTATATTAAAAAACAATGCGATCAAGACGATGAGACTCGACAACATGCTATTGTCAAGTTATCAAGCAGTTTAAGCTCGCAAACACAAAGAAACAACGATTGAGACAACGATAAGCGAAGTGCAAGACATTTTTGCGGAAAGAAAAGTTGTGATTGACCAAATTTTGAGCGATGAAACCAAAAAAGACGTCGCCATTAGCGAGATGTTGTTGGGGTGTGTTTCACATATATAGGTCCAAATCAGCAACAAGATCCGTTAAAGTTAGGAGAAAAATAAAATTGTTGGTCCTATTTCACAATGGAACCAACAATTTGGGCTAGGTGCATCAATTTAATCTAATGCACCAGGACTTATTAAGCAACAACATTATCAATCTCAACCTCAGCTGATTTAATTTAGGATAGGTGATGCATACGAAGAAGTTGATGCGCATGGCTTAACTGCAAGCCAGCATTATGATATTTTGGTTGGCGAAGAGGCTTTCAGACAATTTGAAGCAGAACAAGCAAGCTTCAACAAGAGTGGGATGAGAAACTCAGGAAGGAAGAAGCCGAACGGGCGGCGTCATTCAGGAATTTCTTAGGTATATGTCTCCTTTGTATGATTCTGCATGCGGGGGAGCATTCAGATTAGGAAGAATTTATGTACTTCGTATCGTAGCGTATTTTAGTTCGTATGGTTTTTTTCCGTATCGTATTATATGATTTATGTAATACCAATAGCGGCGTAATCTTGCACCGGTCCACACGCCAAAATGGCGACATTCGTGCCTTCATGGGTGAAACCATGAGCGTTCGGTTTTTTTTTTTTTTTTTTTTTTTTTTTTTTTTTTTTTTGGTGATATGTAATACGTTCCATATGCACTAATAATAGTTATTTACTTATTTACAAAGATAATTTGCACAATCTACTAAATAATTGGGATATTCTAAGAGCACACGGTAAGGTCATCGTGAGTTAAAACTTAACTCACTGTCACGTCAGCGTATCAGCTTTTACCTTTTAACCTTAACTCTTGACTTTTCACCCCGGTAACATAACTTATATTTAACACACCTCACCAAAATTATTATTTTCAACTTCAACCCCGTTAGAGGGGGTGGGATGAAAATTTTGTTTTCTTTCTTTCGAGTTCCACTTAACACACGTTAAGGTTTTAACCCACCCTTTTTAACCATCTCTTAACTTAACGCACGGTAAGTTAACGCACCCCATTTTTGGTATTGCGTTAAAAGTTAACTCGGGTGTACGTGATCTTACCGCAAGCTCTAAGTTTGGACATTTAAACCTTTATTTGGGAGAAAGTGTAGGGTAACTGTGAAGGTATAAATATTTTAACACAATTAATTAGAATGTCTCAATCATTTTGTGGAGTGTGCAAATCAACTCCTTTATTGAAATATCCTCGTACCGGCTGCTCTTACGATGTACTAAGCTTTTTTAAGGGCAATGTTATACGTACAGGGGACAAGGGTGGCAGGCCCCTTGTCTACTCATTGTCCCCTATTTTTTTTCCAGTATAACATCATTTTTTGTCAGTTTGTGTTTTGTATTTTTGACAGTTTTAAACGTTTGACATATTAAATTTTACATTTTCTGTTCCGCACTTTCAGGTTTATAGCTTTTTGATATAAACAAAATTATAAAAATTAAAAAATAAATAAATAAATAAGGAGGGGTGGAGCTAAAAACTAGGAGAGGGTGTGTTAAACACTAGCCTTTTTTAATTATTTTTAAAACTTGTATTTTTCATTTCTAGAATCTGTTTAAAATATATTTGAGTCGTACCTGACATTTAAGCAGGACAGATATAGAGTGAATATATAGGAAGGAGTAGAGTATGCGTTACTTTTTTAGCTTCCATGCAAAGAGAACGATACTTCAGTCGAAAACAGTCACTAACTAAAAACTCACTTTTTACTTTTCTACCCTCTTAAATTCTTTACGTCATTTTACCTTTTTCATTTCTATAATCACTTTTATTTATGTTACGAGACAGCATGGCCCGTGCGATGCACGGGCTTTGTTCTCCCTATATAATCATTCGTTTTGCTAGGTTATGCGTATTTAGTTATTATGCGTAGTTTTGATAGGAGATACTCAACTGAATAAATGAATTTAACTAACTTTTTCTAAATAGAAAACTTACCTTATCTATTTTTAGTAGTGAAAAATTAAATTAAGACATCAAAAAAAAACATGGAATATAAATTTGGGATAGATGGAGTACAAACTTTGGTTTTATTTATGCAGCTCATATCTATAAACTTTTGAAGTTGACTACGGTGTTTAACACCATTATCATCGTGGCTACAAAAGCTCAAAGTCCTCTTATCACAACATTTGACACATAATAGACCTTTAAATTAACTTTATTTTTATTTTTTTCTTTACATCTAATAAGGGACTAAGTAGGTTGTAGAGTTATGTGCTTGTTCAATTTTTTAGCTGGATCTTGATTATTGTGTTAAATATACAATTAAGTAACACATTATGCTATATCACTAATTTGGTTTACAGATTGTAATGGATGTGTTGTTCATAGGCTTACGGACA
The DNA here is from genome assembly GCA_030686995.1 of Artemisia argyi. Classification (NCBI taxonomy): domain Eukaryota; kingdom Viridiplantae; phylum Streptophyta; class Magnoliopsida; order Asterales; family Asteraceae; genus Artemisia; species Artemisia argyi. The sequence goes on from CM060691.1 coordinate 173,796,670, forward strand.
TAGTGATAAAAAGAAAATATTATTATAAGACTTATTTTGCAACAAAATAACATTTTAGTAACCATCAACTTGATTGTTTCTGTTAACACCAAAACTGACTTTACACGCTTTAAACACGGTAGAAAGCATTAGAACTGATAGAAATCATAACACTGATAACTTAAACTAAATTAAAATAAAAAATCTCATATCCCGAATAATGGATATATAGTGATAGAGGCACTTGATGTATAGACACAATCTTATCTATGTAAAACGCAAATTTCTTCGTGGTCATGGATTGAAAAAAGTAGAATTTTCGTCACTCATTTCACAATTATTCAACTTCGTAACCGGCCGTTTCCTAATTTCTTTAGCAACCTTGTAATGAGGTCCATTGTTGTGTGCTTCATTTTTCATACCCGAATTGCGAAATGATTGCACTACGACATAAGACCTTTGACACATCTCAACATTCGCTTTAGCAAGCGACTCAAGTTCTCGAGCACACATCAAGAAAACTCAAATCGAGTTCAAGCTCACCGTGACATTGAGTTTATCGAGATTTTGTGAAGTCTTGTAGACGCCTAAACATCCCTCTCAATCCGACACGTCCCAATCTTTGCGTAACATTATCTTGATCTAGTTTGATGCGCTCCATTCTTTTCTTATGAATTTACCATTCTTTTTGTTCGATGAATTTAGCATTATATGAAGATATTATATATTTGAAGCAACTTTTAAACAAAAATTATTGCAACTAATTAAGAGGTCAAAAATGAAAATAAAAAAGCTAAAGAGGTAGACACAGTTTCGCACTTAACATCTTTGTATCTTTAGAGTGAGCAGCTCCTGCTTCCCTTAAAATATTAACCATTTCTGCAAGTTTTCGGCTATGTCAAGTGGCGTCTCTCCAGCCTTGTTAACTATGTTGATGTTGATCTCATTAAAGGATAGCAAGCATTTCACAATCTGTCAAGATATCAGAATGAGTTAATTCAAACAGATATTACACAATAGCATACAACTTTATATATCTTTAAAAACTTTTATCACAGTTTTACCTTTGTTCGCCTTTTTTTAATTGCAATGTGAAGAGCTGCATCCCCCTAATTATCTTCCAAACTCACAATTGGATCAGGTTTAATCAATTCGGCCACAATGTCCATATTTTGTCCTTTAACTGCCATGTGCAAAGCAGTTTGCCCTTTCTTATCAATCCTGAAACCGATGCTTGGACCTTGTTCAATACAGATCTCGCTACTTCAAAAATGACCCATTCTTGCTGCCGTATGAATCCGTCATCATAACCAGATTTGGGAAGGAACTCAAAAGTTCTTTTAAAACATCTGCAAGATTAAACAATCATAATATGTTTGAGAAGAGAGTCAACAATGCATAACATGATTTAAAATGTCCAACATCAATTAGTACACTAAAACTATATAGGCTACACTTATATTAATATATAAGAAAGCAAGTGTATCAAGTTAAAGGATGATGGTTAGACGCATACTAACATTCTAAGTTGCATACTAATGTCAACGTTTATTCAAATAATGATAACTACCGAGCGGGCGTTTGGCATTGCATTTTGAAAATGATTACGTGAATGAAGGATAGTTCTCAATATTCAAGATTATTAGCCCAAATGAAACAATTCCAATTTAGATCAGCAAATTACAAAATGATATCCAAATCGAAAGTTGACGAAATCATATGTAAATGACCCTGTTTAGCAGCAATATGAAAGAGATCATATCCATTATTCGCTGCAATTGAAGCAGTTTGAAGATCAAGATGTTTCAAAATCTGAGCAACAACATGAAAGTGTCCATTTTTCGCAACAACATAAAGAGGAGTCCAAGACTTTGCAACAATTCCATCACTTTCGACAAATTCCCTCCCCTAGAAGCTAAATGAATCCTTAGCTTTCTTCCTATCAACACCAAAACTCATTTTTCTCCCCATTGCTATCCTAAAACGATTCTGTTTTTTCATTGCCGAAACACGAAAACTCTGCTGTTTTTCGATAGTCAAAACACTAAAACTCGGATGCTTTTCCATCTTTCCTAACTTACTTGAAACTAATCTGCTTCTCCATAATAATTACTCCCCAGATTCAAAAAATGAATTTTTTTACCAAATTAGTTCCAAACACACTATAAAAACATAAAATTTCACCAAGATTCAATCTTTCTAATGGTTTTAACTAAAAAACACTAAATGGGTCAATACCCTTAAGGCCTTAATCAAAGATTAAATATTTTTTAAGAATCAATGATCAAAACACTTCAAAAACATCAAACTTTCACCAAGATTCAACCTGTTTAACAATTCATAGTAAAAAACACCAATTGGGTCAATACCCTTAATCAAAGATTTAAATCTTTTTTAAGAATCATTGATCAAAACACTTTAAAAACATCAAATTTTCACCAAGATTCAGCCTTTTTAACAATTCATAGTAAAAAACACCAGTTGGGTCAATATCCTTAATCAAAGATTCAATTTTTTTTAAGAATCAATAATCAACACACATTAATTGGGTCAATACCTTTAATAAAAGATTAAACCTTTTTTTATAAATCAATGATCAAAACACTCTAAAAACATCAAATTTTCATCAAGATTTATAAATTATTATAAGCATATCAAAACATTTCAATATCTTTCTTAAACTAAAGTTCTAAAGTTGGGGAGAACAGGGGACGACACAATCAAACAAAACGGCCATACAACTTCACACCAACAACCTCATGAACACCCTTGGTATAAGTAAAAAAGTACAAACCAACACACCAACAAACTCATGAACACATAAAAAAAAAAAGTTACCAGCTATCTTCATATTTATGGTGATCATCATTTCATCAGTCTTCAAAGTTCTATCAATCCAAGTCGAAAACTCTGTCATCTTCACTGCCAAACACTCACAACAACACAAAAAGAAATCAAGCATTAGACTAACCATTATCCATCACATATTTAAAATAAACTAACAAAGTGAAACACAAAATTAAACAAAACTAACTAAATCAATCTATTATGCATAAAAAAAAAAGGTGGTGGTTACGGGGCCTGAGGGAAAAACTGTGCAAGAAATGTGTGTGTGACTTTGGTTGTTTCACAGATATGAGAGAGATATGAGTGTGAGAGAAAGTAGCAGCAACTCATAATCAATCATCTTCCCAGATTCTCTACAAAAGGCTAATAGAAAAGCACATCAAAAAAATTAGCAAAGAAGGGCTGTGTGTGTATTTTTTAAGAGAGAGATAGGATTGCGATGGGGCTGGTATGTTGCTTTATACAGTACTTATATGATAGGAAGTTCGATGTAATAAGGCTGAAGGTTGTATTTATTGCTCCTTGGCACTAAACAAACCTTTTAACTTTCTCCAACCTTTTTAACTCCATCCCATATCATAACTCATCAAACTATAGAACCCAAACAGTCAAACGTGAGTGAAATTCAATCATGCATAATGGAGTTTCTTGCCTAATAACATTAATGCTCACATTCAATAGGGGGAACTCAATTTTTATATATATATAGATTTTTAACAAATAAAATGTGATTTGTACAATTGGACACGTCAAAGTTCATGCCGGTCGAAAATTGATAACGAGACCTTTAAAAACTAATTTTATATAACAAGCATTGTCTTATAATTTTTATAAGATATAACGCAAAGTAACTATTTAACGTTTAACATGTAACCAAGTTAATTGTTTTTTTATTTGAGAAAAGTATGTGTACACCAATATAATTCTTAAGATGACAAATTTTGCACTCTTTAAAAATTTTGAGGTTGTGTACGGTCACTCATCTTGCCTTTAAAAACGGCTCTGGTTGATAGATATATATGTATTTAATATAATAAAATTAAAATTTTACATACTTAATTATGTTTGTAATCCACACATTAATTTTCATCTTCCAACTACTAAAAAAATTGTATTTTGTAATTTCTCTTATTAAAATAGAAAATGCAAATGTAGATAATTTGATATGAAACATTAGATTTGAATGCAATATCTAATTTGCTTGTTTTGTAAAATACATTTTATAAAAAACAAGCAAACCACAAAAGTTCTAATCAATTAAGTTTAAGTGTTGTGTTACAACTTTAATAGTTCACGACACTTTGGCTTCTTTCTTTACCTTTTAATTTACTTGTATATAAATTGTACTGTAAACAAAAATAAACATTGAAAAAAATATATATAGACAACGTTAAAAAGTGTAATAAATGTTGTAGTAGAAGGGTGGCGTGAGACACCTGATAAAATTGAATAAGAAAACTTGTCATACGTTTGGTCAGTTTTAGCTCGGCCCCTCTACCGCCGTTGGCCATGTCTTGTCAGTTTCACCCTTATTTATTACTGTACTTACTGCCTTCTATTCTCTCATTAAAAAAAATAAATAAATAAAAAATAAAAATAAATGTCGATTCATTTCCAAAAAAAAAATATCAAGATGATTCGTATGTATAACGAGGCAAATGCATAACCCGTGCTACGCACAGACTTAAAATCTAATTGTTAATCGCGTATTTTTTCTGTGTATTGGCAAGTGTATGCTTATTTATTGTTTAGGATATTGTATGAAACGTTTTTAATTTGTTGTATACAAATTTAAAAATGTTTGATGTTGTTTTGGTTTTGTCGTGCTACGCACAGGCTTTGAATCTACGTGTTGTTCCCGTAATGTTTCTGTCTATTGGCGAGTGTATGCTAACCTTTAGATTACTTAGTTGTATGAAACATTTCAGGCTCATTCTAATTGTGCGTACCATATTGCTGAGCATTAATTTTTGTTAATTTGTTGTTCAATAAATTTTGGCTTTTAGATGCATGTGAGGTTAATTTTATGTTTTTTGGTCAATAAATTTTTAACTTGTGTTTGTTAGCATGGCATGAAAATTATTGGTGCTTTTATTTTGTCACTTTTAGTTGAGGTCGAGTCAAAAATTCAAAATGATATTCAGACCCGTGCGATGTACACGAATGTATGTAAATGTTCATAGTGTAATGTTTGACACCAATTTTTGTCATATATAACTTGGGCTGCCTTAGGACCCTTTGCAACTATTTTGTTGAGTTTACAATTTAGTTCTTCTTGTTATGTTTCTTTATTTTTTTCCATGTTTCTAGTCTATGTTTTAGACAATGAACTTATAGTATAATGGGTTTAGACTCTATTGAACTCTTGCTTATGTATTACACTTAACTTATAGTTTGTTCATATTTTTTGCAATGAATTCGATGGGAAAAATGTGAAACCGCAAAACCACTTTATATTCACGTTCTTTTTTGCATTTAATTGATGCACATTAACTCTAATACTCTAGGACTTCATCTTGAGTGTCTTGATTACTCCACTCAATGAATTTCGAGCATTAGATAGCTTATACCCTATGCAATATTGATGCCTCAACATTAAACTATAGGACTGAATCTTATATTATTATAGATTTTGTATATCAGAAAAATCATCATAACTTGGCAAAATTAAAGATAATTTGAGAATAGATAAATAAATAATAAATGGGTCATTCTTAATATCCCCTGATTGTTTAATTGATTTGGTTTTTTGCTTCAGAATTCGGAGTTTCTGTATTTAAGCCAGACAACTTGACAACTCGACTCATATGACGTCAAGTGTCCGATATTAGGGCCGCCGGTCGCTCAAAAGTACTTTGGCAATCGGGGAATATTAAGAATTATCCCAATAATAAAATGCATGTGTTCAACATAATCACATGAGTTGGCAATCCAAATCATCTTTCGTTACGTTAAAGATTGTTTTGTTTACGTTAGGTAGAGTATTTAATTAGTAACACAAGTGTTTTCAAAATTATATCCAAACAATGATTTAATAAACGTAATTGTTCAATCGTAGTCTCTGAAAAATTATAAAAAGTTTAATAAGCGTAATGGTCTGATTACAAACATAGTCTCTGAAAAATAATAATTAAGATTCTGATCATTTACTCTCGATTACATAAACAGTCCATCAGTTAAATCCAAGGTTATAAATAACGTAAGTCGTGGCATGACGACATAGCCAAGCCTAAATCCTTAGCATAAGTCATGACGTGATGGCATTTTTAAAGCATGAATTAAGCCGGCAAAAAATATATTTATATTTATATCATATTTTATAGTAATTATATGAGTGGTAATCATTAGCCTATCTAAAACCCAAAATCAAAAGTATTAGTAAATGTAAGCCCAATTTTTTTTTTTGAACAGTGTAAGCCCAAATCTCAAATATTAGTAAATTCGTTATATGCATAAAAAAAAAAAAAAAAAAAAAAAAAAAAAAAAAAAACACAACTTGTCACGCCTTGCGTTTTTTCACGCTTTTTAACGCCTCAACTCACGCCATGCCTAGAGCCCGAAGCCTTGGTGTATTTCGTAACTTTGATGCTACACCTCACGCCTTTTAGAACGTTGGAACAATCTAGGGACTTATTGTGTAAAAAGTTTACATAAACATCTCCCTGTTTATGTGTGTTGCAGAAAAAGGTCATTAAATTCTCAAAAACCAACCTTCATGTTAACTGCGATTACATAAACAATCCGTACATTAAATCTATTATATTAACGAGTTATTTGAGCTATCAAATTAACGTGCTTTATCGAATCAAATTCTTATGCACACGTTCGACATATTCAAACATTTGGAACAAGTTTGATTTCAATTAGAGCTTTGAATTACCAAATTGCTTTGTATTAGGGGTGATCATGATCCGAAAGTTGGACCGGACTGAACTAACACCAATTTGGCTCAAAACACCTAACCAATGACCGGACTGAATTCGGTCCACGCAGGTCGGTCCAATTGGATCGGGTTCTCGATGTAGTCCGGTCTAACAAAGTACAATGGTCGGTTTTAGCGTAAAACCGAATCGGACCGGACCGGATTGGACTGAAATATGTTAGGTTCGGTCGGTTCGAATTTTCGGTTCAATCCGGTCCGCAATGCTCGGTCCTACTTTACAATATCGTGGTTCTAAAATGGGCTAAGGGGTTGTTTTTTTTTTTGTATGGGGAATGAATAGTGGGGTCCACATCTATATTACTAGTAGCATCTTAATGGGGAGATGTTAATATTTTTTGGCTTGTGAGTATAAAGGAAGTAACTACTGATCAACTCTCTTAGCTAAAAAAAATAAAATAAACAAAACCTAACACACCTAGTCAAGCAACATGTTTTATATACATATGGCAATATGTTCCATAAGTTTTCGTATGTAAAGGACAATATACGGTGAAGACAAAAAAGCAATAACAATCTTTTAACATCTTCCTATAACACTACGAGTGCATTAATTGTCCCAAACCGCGAACTGTTCCATTTCAAATTCGAATAATTTGGATTTCATTCTCTTTGTTTGAATTTCGTTGGAATTATGAGGTGAAAATGAAAATAACCGCATGTACAAAGTAGAATTGTAAGAGTGTAACCGAGTAAAGTTGAATTGCGAGATTCTTAAAACGCAAAAAGTAATTGCTATCGACTAGATTATAAGACGAGACAATCTTGAGCTTGAGATACTCGACTAAGTATGTAAACTAACGAGCATTATTAAGCTCGCACCTTATATATTGTTACCGTCAATGTATATGTATATTCACGTGATAATCGTGATTTAATTTAATTTGATTGAATGTAAGAGCATCTACTAAAGGTTTATACATTAATACATCAATAAATTTTAGATCTTCTGATTTTATAAACATACATTCATTAGAGCATAAACCTTTAAACATGAATATTTTCATCTTTTTTAAACATTTTCATAAACCAACTATAGTGGATGGCATAAGTTGATCAAAGCTCGAGTGCACGCAGCATCAAAAATATTAACCTTTATTAATATTGTTACCGATTTTTGAATATTTACAACTGCGTTAATTCAAGTTCGAAAGTATTAATTAATTAGTTGAGTTTGATAAATATACGGATCGAAAGAGCTTAAGTTTGGAACTTCGAGTTTTATAATCGGCTTACAATCGAGCTTGTATACATCGTGTTAATTACACCTACTCATAATGTATTAGCATTACAAACCTTTTCATCGAAAGAATATCGATTAATAATGGTTTAATAACAACATTAATAATTAAGTTTAATATTGGTAATAACTATAAGTATTCATTGGGGATATCTCAATTATACCTCATACAAGATACACAAAAATCGCTAATCTCGCATAATAAGAACAATTAAACTTTATTCATTTACCTATTTATTAGTATCGTTATATTTAGTGGCAGATTGTCATCAGGTGCATTTTATAAGATTAAAAAAGATTTCTAACACATTTTTTGAGATCTGGTTCATTTACAAAAATTTGATGTTTTTAACAAATTTTTACATTGCATGGAATAATCCATGGTTCCCGTGCACCCCCGGAACTCCATAAGTCCGCCCCTGATTATATTGTTTAAGACTTCTAAATTTATAACTCGACAGATAATCAAATTAAGATAAAAAAATCTTTAAGAAAATAACCAATTTATAAACATATGTCATCAAAATACTCGATCTTTATTCAAAAAACCAAACTACCAATGAAACTAGCAAGATTTTGTGATTTAAAAGAAAAAAAAAAAAAAAGGCAAAATCTTGCTAGTTTTTAGAAAACTAACAAAGTTCATCTTGCTATTTAACCAAAATAAAATAATAATAATAATAAATAAAAATAAGACGTTGCCAAAAATATATATATATAAGAACCCCGCAAGATTGACCTTGCTATTTTTTTGAAAATTAACAAGTTTGGTCTTGCGTTTTCAACCTTGTGACCTTTTTAGGCCAATGTTAATAGCTTTGTTGGTTGACCCCAACCTAATTGGTGACCAAGTTCCGATCACGAATCGATGACTAGTCACCCTAACTTTTTCAAAGTCATGGTTTTTTAATCAACAATAAGTCTTAATTGTTTTGTGTGTATAGTTTTTTGTTATATTTATTTTCATGGGGTATGTTTTTAAATATGTTTGTGATCTCCTTATTAACAAATTGTGATTGTGTTTAGTTTGAAAAGAGAAAACTGATGTGACGCACAATACTTACAGTCACCATTAACATCAGCCTTAGAAAAACCAGCAAAACTTTGCTAGTTTAATTGATAGTTTGACTTTTTGAATAAAAGTTAAGTGTTTAATAAAATATTTTTGTAAAATTACTTATGTTTTTGTCATTTTACCAAAATATTTTGTCACATTAACTAAAATGTCAGAAATGACAATAATTCCAAAAGCATGGGCAGTTTAGTAAACCGAAAAGGCACCAAAAATATTTCCACAAAATCGAAGTTTTCAAACAGTAAAAAAGAACCTCCTCTAGTCTCTGCAAGCAAAAACATCACTCAGTCAGTCATAAATTACTCACCACCTACATTCATTCATTCAACTTGCTCTTTTCGTTTTTCTCACAAACAACATCATCATCATCATATAACTAAACTTCCTGCATTTTCTTCAACATATTTTTACGTTTGAATCTTTCTTACATAAGGTAAATATTTTTTATTTCGTGTATATTGATTTTTTTTTTTTTTTTTTTTTTAATGATTATGAGTATATCATGTATATGTTTTACTTTGTTAATGTAGTTGTCTACCTTAAATTTGGACATGATATGATATGATATGTTACCAACAATGTGATATTGTTGCTGTTTTTCTTGGTTTAGCTCATAAAATAACAACGAAGTACGTGATCTATAAAAAATATCATTTAATGTAACGAACTTTCATAAAATGTTCTTGAATATGCACATTTTTATGTGTTGTCATACCAGAAAATTGACGCTTGTCACTATTTTTAAATCTTATAACACGTCCGAATGTGCATATTGGAACGCATTATAAAAGTTCGTTACATTTAACGATGTTTTTTTATAGGTCACGTACCAAGACGGAACTTCGAAAAATTGGTTGCTATTTTGTGACTTAAGCCCTTTTTTGTTAAGGAAGTTTATTTATGTGTAGCATCTAGCATGTATTGGAATGTTATGTTTAAATTTATTTTAGTTTTATATTATATGAATGTTAGAATGTAGTGTTATTTGAGTAAATTAGTAGCCCAATGGAATGTAAAAAGGAGATCATGTGTTCAAATAGTGTTGTGGGTTCCTTTTAATAATTGTGTTACGCGATTTGTCTCTCACATGCTGGCCGTGCGACCAGTTAAAGAGTGTTTCGTTTAACTCATTTCTCGAATGTATTTGTGTTATTTTGTAAAATAGTAGCCCAATGCAGCGTCAAAGGAGTTCATATGTTCAAATCCTGTCTTCGTGTCCTTTTAGTAATAGTGTTACGCGATTTATCTCTCCATATCAGCTGTGTGACCGGTCAGTAGGGCCGTCAAAGGGTCTAATTCTATTTAATTTACAAAATTTTAGAGTATTATTTTTACAAGTTGTCGATAACATGTGTTGTACGCTTCTACGTAACCAAATAGTCTTCGCTCCAAATCTCACATTTTAGCATTTTTTTAAAGAAATATCAATCATAGTTAAGTTACTATACTACTATACTATTATTGGTTAGATAAAATTTAAGTGTCATGCTACGATTGCTAAAAAAGCTAACTTTGACTTTACATGCTATTGCTGGTAACAAAATATGGGCAACTTTATAGCATACATTCCAAAAGTTTAATATTTTTATTTTATTTTCCATGATATACAGTAATATTTGTGTGAAAATGTTTAAATTTCTTTCTAGTATAATGACATTGGAAAATCTGAATGTGATTGTTGGTTACATTGTAATGTCATTTCAAACATTGAATTGAAAGGTCTGATCACAAAAAGTTGTTCAACTCTCTAGTCATATCACTTGATTAATTAATTCATGTTATATAAAACAAAATTTTCAATTATTTGTTAATTTTGTCATTTTCTAAGTTTCTGCTCATTGGGACATTATTGCTAACAGTGTATGTGTATAGTAGTACCCCCTAATAATTCGTGTGAACGGAATAAATGATCCCTTTGTTACGCGGGGGTTGCTTGGAGTCGGGTTGGTTTTAGAACTTTTTAGGTGAAAGTAAGGAATCGGTTTAATGGTTTGGTTTAGGATTTGTGTCTTAATACGGGGCTCAAATGTTCCCTTTATTCGAATATACATAAGTTCAGATATTTAGCCACTCGTACACTTGAGTTCTTAGTACTTAGTAGTCTCAATGACGTGAACTGAATAAGTTATCTAGCCCAAAACCCCAACTGGCGAAGTGTAGGTTTTTACAAGACCTTGTGCATATGGGGCCAAGGGTAGCTCATGAGCTAAAATTGTTTTTTTGTTGTACATGTGCTTCAAACAGTCTACTTTCTTTTTCTGCTGATTATGCTACTTTTGGATTCATTTGCTTAGAGTTTTGCCAGTTTTGGAATATTCAAAAAGCTTATCCGCTATATACTGTTCTACCAATCACAAAAATAGATAGCACCGGGTTTAAGGTTTGGTTACTTTGGTATATAGGAAGTGACATATGTGCATGGTCACACTACTAAGTCAATATTATTAGCTTTAAACTTTCGTAATGACCTTGGTTCACGGCATCACTAATGCACTAGTGCCGAGTCTTGGGTCCCCTAATGAATGAGATGCTATATATACAAATCGTTTTAATACTAGGGAAAACTCAATACAATCAGTTGGTAATTAAGTAAGAGAAAATAAAGGTTCACGCTATCGAGATAAATATGTTCGAGTAATCGCTCGATCTCAGTAAAAAAATGTGTTAGTTCTGCCATAGTGAGTCCATTAATTTCAAGTGATTTTCATGGTACGACCTCTTTTACTAGAGATTTTATTGCTTGTTAGAATACAAAACTTTCCTCATAATTTTGGAGGTATTCAATGTACATATAGTTACATCACGAGTGGAATTTGTCTACTTGTTTGTTGATGAAGAATCAATAAATCGTGGTGGGGAGTAGCGTATCATTTACACAATAATGCGACATGGGTTGCTTGTGTTGACATAACCATTTAAAGCACTTATTAAATGCAACTATTTCAGGGATCATCTTTGAGTACAGAAGGGAAAATGGGCAAGGCGGAGAAGGTTGTTGTTGCGGTCAAGGCATCTAAGGAAATTCGCAAGACCGCATTGGTTTGGGCCTTGACTCATGTGGTTCAACCGGGACATTGCGTTACATTGCTTGTTGTCTCCTCATCACAAAGCCATGGTAGTATGCTTCTTCACACAATATTTATAAACTCGTTAATGATCTTAATATAGGATTTGATTTACATATGTATACGTCATGTTAGTATCAAATTAGATCTTCCCATGCGACCACTAGGTCATGCATGATTGCATGTAAGTCGACACCCATAGTTTGCGTAAGATATTAACTAAGTTTTTCTTGTTCTTCATAGGTAGGAAATTGTGGGGTTTTCCGAGATTTACTGGAGACTGTGCTAGCGTTCCTCGGAAGTTGAATTCAGGAACAAGTTCAGATCCGAAAGTAGATATTACTGATTCTTGCTCCCAAATGATTCTCCAGCTTCATGATGTATATGATCCAAATAAGGTATGTAACTCATATTTCCAATAATCATCAATCGTCACGAGTTAAATTATCGTCCTGATTGCAATGAACTATTTTTTCTATATTTTTTCGCAGGTAAATGTGAAGATTAAACTTGTTTCCGGATCGCCAAGTGGAGTAGTTGCTGCAGAAGCCAAAAAGCTCCATGCTAGTTGGGTCGTTTTGGATAAGTAATATTTCGAAATATTAGCAGTTAACACATATAGTTTATTATGATACTGTTCATGTTTCTCGTTTTTCACTTACATGCTATGTAATACATTACTTGTAGAAACCTCAAACATGAAAAGAAATCATGTATGGAAGACTTGCAATGCAGTGTTGTTGTAATGAAGAAATCGAAGCCGGAATATCTTCGTGTGAGTTTTGTTGAATCTGCTAAGAATGGAACAATAACAAACCGTCCATCAGTTTCCGAGACAGAAAAATCATCTGAAAAACAAGAACATAAGAAAGCTAACAAAAAACACAAAGAAGCGTCCCAAGTTTCTGGTAAAAAACCGATTGCCACTCCAACAAGTAGTCCCGAGTTATTTACTACAACTGAACCAGGAACTTCATCTGTCTCGAGTTCTGACACTTCTCAAAAGAAAGAATTGTTCATCAAGAAACAAAATCGGGATCTTGATGAATCAAGTTCTGATTCGGAAAACGAGAATCTATCCTCGTCTTCATGTAGTTTAAGGTTTCAACCATCAATAGTTGACATGGTCACGTCGAGCTATCGTTTATCTCAATACGGGTTGTTTGATAAGTTCTCAAAACTTGATCACGAAACCAATACAAAATATCATGGGAGTGTAAGAGATGCCATATCATTCTCAAGAAACACACCCTCGGGCCCACCTCCATTATGCTCAATATGTTTAAACAAGGCACCAATTGTCGGAAAACCGCCAAGATGGTTTACTTATGCTGATCTAGAGCTTGCAACTGGTGGATTTTCGCGAGCTAATTTTTTGGCTGAAGGTGGATTTGGGTCGGTACACCGAGGGGTGCTTAATGATGGTCAGGTGGTTGCGGTTAAGCAATATAAACTAGCAAGTACTCAAGGTGATCAAGAGTTTTGCTCGGAAGTTGAGGTGTTGAGTTGTGCTCAGCATCGGAATGTTGTTATGTTGATCGGCTTTTGTGTTGAAGATGGACGGAGATTGTTGGTCTATGAATATATATGCAATAGATCGTTGGACTATCATCTTTATGGTATTTCCTAATTATGATACATTATCGTTACTATAATTTTGGTCAATACTTTATAGTTTATAGTCCTAAGTCCTAAGTCCTAACATCTTGTGTAACAGGACGTCATAAAGATACATTAGAGTGGTCTGCACGCCTAAAAATTGCTGTGGGAGCTGCTCGAGGACTACGATACCTTCATGAAGAATGCAGAGTAGGTTGTATTGTGCATCGTGATGTGCGGCCCAACAACATCCTCATCACTCATGATTTTGAACCAATGGTATTTTATGAAACCGTTAAAAGTACACTATATATTAAATCCATGTTGCTTTGTTAGGGAAAACAAGTTTGGGTTGATATGGATTAATTTTTAGTACGGGTTGATGTAGGTCAGCAGTAAAATTATAACCTTTTAACCCGTTATGTCCCTTGTTTTGCAAGGTTGGGGATTTTGGCCTGGCAAGGTGGCAGCCGGATGGAGACAAAGGGGAAGCAACACGAGTAATTGGAACATTCGGGTAAGTCATTAGATCAATTCTTCCGGTGTCTTTTTTGCATTATATTGGATGATAATTGTGAGATAAGATTTATTTATTTATTTATTTTTGTTATAGATATTTAGCCCCAGAATATGCAGAAAGTGGCCAGATCACGGAAAAAGCTGATGTATATTCCTTTGGGGTAGTATTGGTGGAACTTGTTACAGGACGTAAGGCAGTGGATCTTGACCGGCCTAAGGGTCAACAAAGCCTCACAGAATGGGTGAGCTTCGGATTTGAATATATACTTATTTTTTGGCTTTGGTTTAAATTTTCTTTTATAAGGGTCAAACAAAAGAATCAAACTGAAAAGAAGGGGTAGATACTAGAATCGTTCTACGTTCAAGCATAATAACATGCATAAAACCTATAAAACCGGGTTATTAAAAGAGTTAGATTGTTATTGTAACTTTATTCTGTGTAAACTCAACCTGACACCTTTGGTTGTACACTATAAGCTTTCCCATTTTGCCCTTTTTACTTGCTATTGGGTCATGTAAGGTGTCAAAATGGGCAATAATATTAGTACCCGCCGAAACAGGTCAGTCGGGTTGGGTTGACCCCATAAATGCTTACCCATTCAACTAGTTAAATATAAAAAATAAGTGTGGGTGGATTTTGACCCGTTTCAATTCAGGCTTAACTTTTAAGCTTACCCATTCAACTAGTTAAATATAAAAAATAACTCAAATTGACCCATTCATAAGTATTTTGATAGTAAAGGCAATTCATGATTTTGTTTCCTGGATGTTTGTTAGGCTCGCCCATTGTTGGACAGAGATACTATTGACGAGCTAATTGACCCTCGGTTAGGGAATTGCTATTCAGAAGACGAAGTTCTTTGCATGTTGCAAGCTGCTTCTTTATGCATTAAAAGGGATCCTCACTTACGGCCTCGTATGTCACAGGTAATTCTTCATTCAGAAACAACATTCATCTTTTTCTTTTTATAGAAAACTGCCACTATTGAAAGAAGTTTGTATTGGCTTTATTTGCGTATATTTTGAGGATATATCCACATTTAAATATGCTCATTGTGTGATGCTGCTTATTTAAAGTGCTTAATACGCCAGAAACCTATGCAATAGATGTGCAATTCCATGCACTCACTAAATAACTTCATTGAAGAAGTTATAGGGGGTGTTTGGTGGCTAAGCTTATGAATTGGGCTTATGCTTATGTTATATAACCGGCTTATGGCTTATATATCATGAGCTCATAAGCCCTTGCTAAGTGTTTGACTTGGCTTATCATGCTTAATAAGGTAAAAAGACAAAAAAGTACATTAGCATTAATTAGATAAGCTCATAAGCCACCTATATAAGCTTAAACAAACACCCCCATAATTTATAAGTTTTTGGGTACAACCTCTTGAATCTTTATATAATAAGTTACACTTTGTAGGTGTCTAATCATCTTAAAACATCAGTTACCAAGTATTTTCTTAAAGATATGGACAAAACGTGTGCGTGAACCCAACTTGACTCATTTCAACCCATCCAACATGCCACCTTATTTCTCTTACTTCGGTTATGTAACTCATGGCAACTATTTGATTGTTAAATCTTAACTGTTAATGCTGGTAGGTGCTACGCATACTTGAGGGCGACTTGATCATGGAATCAAGTCACATGTCATCACCAAGGTGTGAAGTGAGTAACCAAAACGATAGGAGATGGAGCGATCACACACAATTCAATGAATCTCCTTTGAAAAAGACATTGGAAAGATTAAGGGGCAAGCTTCCTGTGAACTCAAGTCAATAATTTTGTTGATAAGTAGTCATAAGTCATGTTAACATTTTTTTTGCCTTTTTGGTGCTTCACGCTGTTGGCTTATATCATTGGCGAATGCATATTGTTCGATTAAAAAAAAACAGCAATAATGTTAGAAGTGAAATTTTGAGATTGAACGTCTGTAATATAATTTGCATCTCCTGGAAATCGATAAAATGAAAATAACTCTAGCCTTTTAGTTTCATGTAAATATTCACATGACTACCGGCATGTCAACTACAAGTCAAGACGTATACGCTGTATAACATGTTAAAATGACAAGGTAAGACATATACGCTGGATGGGTAAGGATCCAGTGAGAAGAAAACTTAAAATGATAAGGATGAGAAATAACTATAGTTACACATTTGAGATGCATCGACTTGATTTAGATGCATCTATATTCATTTAAATGCATTTCAATTAGTTTATAAAGTGATTTTGAAGTAAAAACAATGCAAAGTAATACTAACAACAAATTTGACACGCAGAGGACGAAAAATGTATAATATTCGTCTAACTTGATGAAATGCATCTAATATATGTATACGCATCTAATTTTTTGCTATAAAATATATTATTGTGCATCTAAAATATTAGGGATGCATCTAATTCACGTCGATGCATCTCAAATGTGTAGTTTTAATTATTTCTCATCCTTCTCATTTTACGTTTTCTTCTCATTTGATCCTAAGTCTACGCTGGATAACATGTTAAAATAACTTAGGTCAAGCTGAACCAACATTAAAGGTTTGAACAAACGGATCCTAAGGCTTGCACCAGCTAGTGGGGTCACCAAACCACATTGGGCGCTGCTAAATATTTTCTTGAGAAAAGATTACCGATTACAAACCTATCACTTTTCCTACAACGATATGAGATAGACCCATTCGTTTAAAAGTCAATATCTTCCCTCATACAGTTGGCCTCACCGTCTTCTTGTTTTGGACCTTGCATACCTACAAAACCAAACAAGATCAGAGACTAATGTGAATTAGAAATACACACTATCTTGTTAAGTGTTGGGTAAATTATATCATCATCAGGTTAATTATCTGAATTTAAATTTAGTTTTAGAAAATCGCGATAACTTACTCTATATGCATGCCTCCACGGTCTGACGATGGTAGTGTGCTTCCCTGAAGGGCATGCATGACCTCAGTAGCTTGTTCCACCTCCTGTCAACATGAATCAATTCATATGTTCAAGTAACACGGAATTCTTAAAACCGCTGAATGCATTCTCTTTGATGACATATTTTCATTATAGCCGCAACTCATTGTCACTTGACTCTTAGCACGTGGTCAATAGTTTTGGGAAGTCAAGTCTCTTTGAAAATGTTCGTGCAGCAATTTGTGGACCGAAGTTTGTTACTATCCTTTTTTTATGCAATTAGCCGTTTAAAAATAAACGCTTTAGAAAAAAATTAAACTCACTGGTTTTGTGTAAAGGGAGTCGAACTGAGACATTTAAGGTAAACATACTTCAATTGGAATCAAAAATAGAAAAGCGAAGTCACATATAACTAAAACTGGTGTCATACCTTAAAATCAGCAAATGCAACAGGCATTGCACCTCTATTACGCACCCTGATTGAGTTAAATCCCGGGTATCTGTATTTAAAAGTAAAAAAGAGGTCATAACCGTTGGCTGCAAAAGTTTCAGGAATATCACACCCGGATTATATTTCAATACTAGCAAGATTAAAAATTCCGACATCTAACTGTACTTACTTGGAAAGAACAGGTTTTAGCTCGGCTTCGTTGCATTTGGGACCTAAATTTGCAATAAACAAAGTTGAACATGCTCCATCGACTGTATTTTCCGTCTGCTCAGTATTGTCAGGATCCAAAGCTATATACTCGTCATCACTGTTGATTAAAACAATCTGAGTGAGTCAACAGCAGTAATAATGGTCGGGAATCCATTAAACCATAAACACAAATTTGTGCTTCTTTATAAAGCAGTTAACCTCTTTGTGGAAGTATTTTTATCGGGTTCAGATTCTTCTTCATTTTCACTGTCGCCTCCTGACGGTGCAAAAACGTGCATGTAAGTAATATTTACTTATAACGGCATATATTAACATTTCTCAGCTACATAGCTTTAATGCATAATTACCTTCATCACTGGATCCTTGATCGTCTTTACGAGCTTTGGATCTCTTATCAATGACAACATAAGCCTCTGGTCCTGGATATCAATGCAAATGGCTAAATCTCAATTTGGTTGGTACGAGGGTGTGGGTGGGGGGCTATACCCGGCACAACTGCATACCTGGTTTGTTCTTTCTTCTGGAGTTTGATCTTGCAAGTTCAATATGCAGAGTGGAACCAGTCTGAGGGTCAAACTTAACACCCTGAAAAGTGAAAATCGCCAATGTAAGTATGTACTATAAACTCAAAATAACTAAACTAATCAATCTATAAGACGATATGCACGGTTAACGCATAGCACCCTTGTCCACATCAACACTTCGATTAGCTGGATACTTATGTCATCACCATCCACAACCCTCTACCCCCTAAGCAACCCACACATACAATAAACAAACGTACCATATGCATTATTATGTTCCTCAACTAATCTAATCTTAATTAGCAATCTATCTTAGCAACTAAAAACGAGTATCAAGTTTTTGAAACATAAAAATCAATTCATTTTGGAGCTTATTTAACATGTGGCAAAGCCTAGTCCTCTATATACTTGAACCAGAAAACTATCAATACCTCTAAGAGAACAATCTCCGCTACTGACTGCCTTAAACTAAGCAACAAAAATATGTATAACATATGGATGAACGCTAAAAAGATAACAAGATATAAGAAGCCTGTAGTGTTATGCTACATAACAAACGAAAGGGACAACAATTCCTTACATTTAAAGCATGAAGAGCTGCAATTGCCGATGGATGGTTTACGAAAGTTGCAAATGCGACCACCTGCAAGTACAGTAATGTTTTAATTATTACAAAACCTTCCTATTAGAGAGCAACATAACTGAGTCGAAACAGCTCCAAAAACATTCAGGATCGGCTCAATTTTAGTCGAGCTGTGTAGATTTTTAAGTCCAGCACGAGAACGTATATGCTAAACACATTAAGCTCACAACCCTGTTGGAGTGTTTGAATTGAAGGATGTGCCTGAAAACAAAAAGGTTAAGTGGGTGGCCATCAACTTAAAGGGCCGAGCATCGCATCTACTTGGTGGGAATAACTCCAAGTACTTAGGAAATCATAGGTTGGGATAAGATGAAAAAGAAACTCAAAGAGAACTTCCTCCTGTTTAATTATGCACAAATAGTGAATATCAACTCGTTTCTAGGTACTTAGGAGGTTTGAGCCAAAGTATTCAAGATGTTCTTTGCCTCTACACCCAGGGATGGAACCAGAAGACAAAGTCACCGGGTGCATTTATGAGAAATCAAACAAGACTACATGCATAACTTTTTGGGACCGGGTGCATTTATAGAAAAATAGAGGTTTTATAACAAAATTAACACTACAAGACAAAAATTCATGGGTGTCCTGGGACACCCCTGGTTCCGTCCCTCTCTTTTGGTCAGTTTTGAAGGCATACCAAAGGACATCAAAAAAGATCAGGAAATCTGTTGAACCAAAACAAGTTGAACATGGTGATAAAAGTCAAGAACAAGATGCTGGTATATCAAAGAGGCCAACTATATTTATATTTATGACAGAATCAGCAATTTACAAGAATTGAAAGGCTAAATGGACATACCCATAAAGCCATATCACAACATACATTCAGGGTATGTTTGGCACAAGTAGGAGCTGGAGCGGGTTGCTGGAGCTTTTTTTTACATGCTAGTACAACTAGCATTTCATTTAGTAACTTATTTTTTTAACAAGCTCCTTCAAGCTGTGTCAGCCAAACGAGACTTATTTTAAATGATAGCTTATTTTTCTAAAAAAATAAGTTCATGCTACGATAAGCTCTGATAAGCTCAGACTTATCAGAGAGTTACTCAATTAAAAAAGCTACTACTAATAAAAGAGGGACCGACCTGATTGCCTCTACCAGTGAACTTCATCTGGCAATAATCAAAACCAGGTCTCCGTCTAAACAAGTTGTGAATCTCACGCGCTTTCACATCGTCTGGTAATCCGGAAACGAAAAGTGTCTTTATCGCGTTTGGATCGTTGTATTCTATTGCGTAGTATACCGGATCGTACGGATGCGGTATCGCCATTGATGGATGGTTGGTCGGAAAAGTTTTAACGGTTTTTAGTTACGGAACTGAACCCTAGGTGGTGGTTAGTTGGGGTGGTTGTGAGTGGAGTTTGGGGAGTGGGCAGGAATGGTCCTTGTTAGTGGAGTCTAGCTGTTTGTGAGCTACTTGAGATAGGTTGAGTAAGGATGCGCATTTCGACCCGAATCCCGGAACTTAACCAGAACCGTACCAGTACCGTATCGAAAAGGTACCGTTTCTGATATACGGTACGGTATCGGGACTAAAAAATAAGATGAAAAAAAATCGGGACCACTAATTCGGTTCAGGATCGGTACCAAATCGGGAAATTCCCGAATAAAAACGGGAAAAACCTGATTTCCCGGTACCGGTATCCGAATCCCGTTCGATACGGTACCGGTACCACTATTTATGCTCGGAAAAAAATCGGTACAACTAATTCAGTACGAAATCGGTACGGGACCGGTGCCGTGCTCATCCCTAGGGTTGAGCATCAAGTCAAAACTGATATGAACTAATTAAAATTAAACCAAATCTAAAACCAATTTTGTGAAAAATATGAACTGAGAATCAAACCAAAGTGACTCAGTTCGGTTTTCTATTGGTCCATTCAGTTCGGTTGGGTTTGGTTTATATAGTTTAGGTGTGTTTTTCTCGGTTTTGGCATGAACCGAAATCAAAAACTGTTAATATATAAACCGAAAATTGAACAGACTATAGTCAGTTCGGTTTCAATTGGACCGGTTCAGTTCGGTTTGTTTTGCTTAGCCCAAACTTGAGATAGACTTAGTAAAAGCTCAAAATGATCTGAGATTAACGAACCTGAGCTGTATGTCTAGAGATTGACTAGGCTCATGAACCTAAAAACAACACGTAAAACCGAAATAGGGATGCTACTTCCATAAAGACCTATAACAAGTGAATATGTGAGGTGGATGTGTGCTTGTGTACGTATGTATATACGTATAAGTATATATTGAAGAGCTTAAGTTAAATAAAAGAGCTCAAGATGTGTGTACCAATTCGGGCTTTATTTTGTTTAACTCGTCAGAAATATGAGTCGAGCCCGATAAGCCTAAAATATTTAATAATTATAAACAAACCAAGCATGAACTCTAACAAGCTCGAACTTGTTTCGGCTCGTTTTCTCCACTACTAGTAGTTTATGGAGAATTGACAAACACTTAAAAAGGCATTTGCTGTGTATATGGGAATGATTATGGTATAGGTATTGGAATAGGTTTGTAAGCCCATCACCATAGATGCGTATAAAAAAATGCCAATTTTTGTAGGTTTCATACTATTTTTAAAAACCAAACTCATAAACTTAACAACTATGATGGGGTGTGAAAATCATTCCTTCAAATCTATACCTTCAAACCAAACACCCCCTAAGTTAGTGTTAGGAATGATATATGCAGTGACGAAGCCAGGATTGTTCAGCCGGGTAGGCCAAAACACAAAAATTTGGAAAAATATACCGACAAAAAAAAAACTATATTAAAGAGTCTTACAATTTATCAATAAAGAATTTGAGTATTTGACTTTGATGAATGACGATATAGATTCTCGGTTTTCTCAATAGGATAAACATTGTCTTCATGGGCTGAGCATATTTTTTTTTGGGTGGGCCAATGCATATTTTGTCAACAAAATACATTGCAAAATATATACACTAATAATAACTATAGAAAAGTTAGGGTTGGCCTTGGCCTACCCAAGGGACAATGTGGCTCCGTCAATGAATATATGGTTCGATGTCTGAGTCAGATGTAACTAGTTTATGTAGGTTAAGGTCTTTAAATGTTTTCTATTGTATGTCCTTTTATTTTAGGTGTTGTTTTACGGGTTTTATGTCTGATATGAAATACTATGCTTGAAAGAGAAAGATGGATTTGAAGTTTGAATATGCGGAATACGAGGTTGGATCGAAAGTTGTTTGAAGAGGTTACCAGGCCTCTTATGGTTGATAGGAATACATATTATACTTACGAACCCTTGTTGATTCTGAGCTTCGTTTGCGAGTATCATTTTGGATTAATTGAATATTGTTGATTTAGTCAGTGATAATATTTTTTTTTACTTTTTCTTTTTAGGTTGTTTCAAAGACAATCAATTACATATTTACATTGTATTATTTTCATAATTAAAGTGGTGTCACTTTACTTTTTTCATTTACTGTCTTGCAAGTTTATGTTTGGAACAACTCAAAAAACCCGAATGCAAGTGAACGTTGTTTTATCTTAACTACGTATGGAGTATAATTGAAAAATGTCATTTCCTCCATTATGTTTGGTTAGAGGTATAACTGTATAAAGGGCAAGGACAGGGAAAGGAAATCATTAATGAGGCTTGGTGTACTATAATGCAATGGTGCTTCCCTTAAACAAGGTAATGAGCCATACAAATTTGAGGGTTATGGTATTCATTACCCTACAAATTGAAGATATGTGATGTATATGTTTTTTGTACCAAGCAACATTAATGACATAAGGAATGCTTATTATATTCCTTAATACTCCTATTATTATTATTGACTTTGAAGCAAACATGTCTTTAAAAAAAAAAAAAACTATCTAAGCATGTTATACAAATCAATCAACCATAAAAACAACGATTTAAAAAATATAATACAAAAGTTAACAATACTCTACCAATCATATAAGTGTATGAGGCATGTAGAACTCGTGCTTCGCACGGGCTTTTAAACAAATTGTTAATTGTGTATTAATTCTGTGTATTGCTAGTGTATGCTTATTTATTGTTTAGCACATAAACTATATAAAAATCGTTACAAACTTTTTTGGCTTCATCTCATTTTACTATATAACTAATTTTATTGAAAATTAACATTGATGTCTAACTAATATTAATAAATTTTATCAATAAACTCAATTCTAAATAGCTAACCAAATGAATATTAATTAACACACTATTAATAATTCCTAAAAACTTTGGACTCTACTATTATCTTTTAAACTTAATTTTTTTTAATTTATTATTATAATTTACAAATAGGTTCAAACAAAAATTATGTATTTTTTCTTTTATATTCATTATTCACGTTGCATGCGATGCAAGGGTCTTGTTATCTTATGACATATAAACTATGGGCTAAAAGTGTTTGTTCAGCTTTACACCATGTCTAACCTATTCAATTCATGTCGAATCTCATTTCATTTATATACTCCATAAGTTGCCCAGCGAAACATTTATCATTTAATACTAAACAACTCATGTAAACTATAGATACTTTCGTAGATTTTGATGTTAACACATTTTTTTTTGGGAAAAGTAATTAAATATATCAATATAACATCTATACATAATTGTTCGAAGTAATAATCGGAAATAATTAGTTATGGTTCTTAATAAAATGTTCAAATTATGATAACGTTATGGAAAATATTGTTATCAAATAACACCATATTCGAACTTTTGTGTTTGTGCATCTGATTTTGGCCGGTTTATAAAGGAATGCATTAGGTTAAATCATCAATTATTCTTGCAACCTTTTCAACTTCATCTCAATCCATAACCGACTTTTAATTCTATACTAATTACTAACTATCATGTGATCAATTCCGGCAAGCCTTGCACTTCTATCTCGATGTTGTATATACTTCGCATTAAATGCACCGGTTTTGTTTTTCGATAAAAGTTTGAACTTTTCCTTATGTTTAAAACTCAACTTTTTTATTTGATATTATAATTTACAAACGGCTTTAAGTCAAAATTATGTATTTTTTCCTTTCTATTCATTACTCAATGTGATATTTTTAATATGTCGTATTTTACACTTGAAGGCATCTAGGCTACTAAAAAATCAATTGTTAAATAAATACTTGCCATAAACAAAGTTATAATAAGGATAAGTAGATTTATACAATGATTTATGAAAATCTCATTTGCAAGATGGAAAACTAATCAGAGAGTAATGAGATGTCAACTAATCACGTTAAAAAGTATCATTTAACTATTTAAATGTTGCTTTACATACACGCTCGTGCACATTTTTTTGAATCAATTCGCACATGTGAGCTACATCAATAGAAAACAGAAATAATTTACTTGTATATGAAAATGTATTAACATAATACATATATCTATATATATGCTTATCTATAACAATCACCTAAATATGTAAGAAACAAAGAAAATAGTTGGTATCCAATCTTTGGTTCCATTTATCTGAGCATGCATGATCTTGTGTGATTTTCATGGTTACTGCGTATGATAACTAAATTAATGGAAAAAAAGACCAAGTTAATTACAAAGATCTAAAAGATGGTGAATCATCTCCAAAATATTTCTCATTAACACACTTCAATAAACATGTACGTATCAAATGTTGCAAAAGAGAATTTACATACCGCTACCAACAATCAAATATCTAAAAGATGTGTGAATCATTTTAGTAATACACTTCAACAAACATGTACATACTAAATGTGATTTTGTCTGGTTTATATAGGTATGAATTAGGTTAAATCATTAATTATTCTTGCAACCTTTTCAACTTCATCTCAATCCATAACCGACTTTTAATTCTATACTAAATACGTGATTAATTCCGGCAACCCTTGCTCTTCCATCTCGATGTTGTATATACTTCACATTAAATTATGGGACTCCTTCTTGAGTGTCTTGATTACTCCACATTTAATTTAAGGACTGAATCTTATAGTATTATAGATATATCGTGATTTGCATGTTAGTTTAATGGAGTACTATGCAGTTAATCTGCCACATTCTCGCATAAGAAACACGGCCAAATCTTCAAAACATGTTGATTTCGTTTCGTGCATCACTGCCTCCTCCTTCTTTATGATTAATTTATAATTACCGTATATTGTTGCCTTCCATCACTGTATTTAATCCGTTGTGGGCAAACTTTTTTCACATACATAGAAGATTTATCTCTCTGTTCACAATTCTTTTTAAAATTTCACAAATTAAAATTTGAAGTGATGTATATTCTAAAACAAGTTGTAACCGCACCTAAAACATAATTTTCAATGTATACATACTCTTCAAATTCATGTTTAGTGGTGGCAATTTGTGCCCGAAATAAAAAAAATGAACTAACTTTTACTACTTTGTAAAAGACTTTGGCACATTTAGCTCCCTACTTTTTTTTGAAATTGGCATATTTAGCCCATTGAAAAATCAAATGGGCATTAACGGGCACACATTTTTTTTTAATTGGAGAACATTATAATCATTTTTTAAAGAAAAACTTTATATATATATATATATATATATATATATATATATATATATATATATATATATATATATATATATATATATATATATATATAGGATCCGGTTCCATTGAGAAGGTTTTTATTTTGAGAAGATTGAGAAATCTTCGTTTGAACAAACTGATTCATGTTTTTGATTTGATTCACAAGTAAACATTATTTTATGGTGAATCGAATCTATAAATCACAAATTTGATTCACAAATCATTGTTAAAATCGAGTTATGGCGACGATTCGTTAAATTTGTACAGATGATTCAGTATTCTACATGTATCGCAAAATCGAGAGATTTTTAACATTGATTCAAATTCTTTTTACACAATTTGTATTTTAATTACATTAAAATGAGTTTTATGCTTGAAAAACATGAATCAAAGTTAAAAATCTATTGTTTTTGAAAACCTTCTCAATCTTCTCAAAATAAAAACCTTTTCAATCGATCCAGATTCTATATATATATATATATATATATATATATATATATATATATATATATATATATATATATATATATATATATATATATATATATAATGAATTTATTTCGTTATTTTTAGTCTTCTATAAAGCGATTTGTATAACATGTGCCCGTTTGGCCCGTGCCCGTTCTAGCCCGTGCCCATTCTAGCCCGTGCCCGCCCGGCCCGCCCGTTTTGCCACCTCTATTCATATTAAATGCCTGTAAACCCTATTTAAACACAAATTATCAACTTTTATACCTTTTATTCTTGAAAGAATCAATTACAATACATCAATAAAACAATAGACACGAAAACAAGCCGAAAGAAACATACATAAAAACTACAAATGAAGTGTGTGGGCAACAATTACATACGTTATTGCTTATTCTACCGAGCTTATAAAAGACGCAAAAACAACAGTCATGTTTTTATGTTCAACCACGTCAATACCATGAGATTCGAAGAAGGTTTGTTTGGATTATTTACAAGTGTCTGAAACTCACAGTGTGAACACTATACACTTTAAATGACAATGAGATTCGAAGAACGCTTATTTAGATCATGTACAACCGTGTCAAACTCGGTGTGTGAACACTACATGTTTAGCTAGCTAAGAAATGAATTGACTAATATCGACTAAAAACTACTTTTCTTGCTAAATTTGTAAGTCGAACACGTGCATGATTCGTGACTATTTTGGATCATATTATATGTCTATATGTATGAGTCGACAAGTCGCGATAGGGACCATGTACACACATAAATGTGAATGTTGTGTGTTTGTCGATCCTATATGTTAGTATGCATGAGTCGACTATATGTGATAGCTAAAAGAGGGGCCATAATGCAAGTGCACTGCACGTATTTTATATTGTTGTCCACATGCAAAGAAATGTGTAGTAGGTATCAATGTCATAACCACTGTTCTAAAAGGCGCGCCAAGGCGCCGCCAAGGCGTCGCCAAGGCGCGAGGCGTGGCCTCGACGCCACGAAATGGACCAAGGCGTGAGGTCTAGGCGTCGTGTGAAAAGGAATGGAAAAAGGCGCGAAAAGGCGTGCAAAGGCGCGCCTTTTTTTAAGGCGTGGCGCCATTTTTAGAAGCATTTAAGGGATTTATGGATTTGGGCTTGAATTTCAAGTATTTGAGTTATTTCTTTCTTGGGCCTCGTAATTTCAAAACTTAATTCCTACTTGGGCCTCGTATTTGGGCCTGGCTATTTGGGATTTGGGCTTTAGTATTTGAAATTCCTCTTATAAAATGATATAAAATTATAAATATATAAATTTATAAATATTTTGTTGCCGCCTTAAGCACGCCTTAAGAAACGCCAAGGCTTCGCAAAGGCGCGTAAGGCTTGAGGCGTGGCTGTGCCGCCGCACCACGCCTCACGCCTTTTAGAACATTGGTCATAACATAGATAAAGCAACATATGGATGTTCTTTAAAGGTTAAATCACAAATAATGCATATATTTTCAAATATCACTTTTTTGCAGGATTTGAATTCCTAACCAGTATATCTAGTCGAAACTAATAGTTATCAGCAGAGGCGGACTCAATTCTCTAAGTTATTAGATGCACATTTTTTTTTACAAGTATAAAATAAATAAAAATAAACTAAATATACGATTTCATTAAAACTAGTAAATAAATTTAGAAGAAATGTATTTACTTTGACATATTACGTAGTATATTAACAAATAAGAAATGTATTTATGTGACATAAAATTTCGAGACCGTGTTCATTTTGAAGAAATCAAGATTTTTAACGAAAATTTAACCTAAATGGCAAACATCCATCAGGATCCTGTGCACCCTGAGAACCCCTAGGTCCGCCCTGATTATCAAGTACATTTTAATGAAACTATATACGGAGTAATACTTATGATACAAATTTTTTGAACAAGATACGTTTCATAAATAATCGAAATTTTTGACACACTCTTACATTACGAAGAAAATTTTCATGCAACTCAGGCAATCCGATATCTGCTTTGCCCACAACTTCTTGGTTGGAGAAAAACACTATCTCACATGGATACTGTTAGACCAAAAGCATGTCGGTTATATAGATATTTTGTGACCATGAATCAAAAGCAAGGAAAAAGGCAATAATAGTCTTGTGAGTTTTATCAACTTTTAAGAAACAACCCATATGGCACAAAGTGTTCGGACCTATTGATGTCTTTGATTTAAGTCCCTACCAATAATGAGGGCAGTTGGATATGTTGGATTCAATAATAACGTATAAATACAACCACTAAGTGATCAAGATATTATCTAAAGAAAATAAATGCATACTATATGTCTATATGCATTTGCACTTATTTACTTTGGTTGCCGGGTGTAACAAGGCAAACAAGTATAAATCAAACAAGTTTAACTTAAAGTAAAAAATTCGACTCGAAAAGGCTCATATTGAAATTGAAATAAAATCACTTAAAAAGTTGAACTAGAATAACTCTTAGCTAAAAGAAAAAATAACTCGATAAAAACTTGACTTGATACTTATTGTAAAGGCAAGTTCCTAACATGATTTGTTATTATGAATACTTGAGTTAAGATCAAATTAAATAAGAAAATAAATTAAAATGAGAATGATAAGAAGAAACTAATTAAAAGCACACATTTCAGATGCACCTATAAAAATATATGCATCTCCCCTTAAAAATTTCCTCTGTATTTAAAATGTATAGCTAGAAATTCTTCTTATTCTTCTCATTTTAGTTTTTCTTCTCACCAGATCTCTAAATACTTTTGGTAAATACTTTTTTATATACCAAAAGTCTCGCAAACTAAAAGATCATGGTAAGAAGGTGTTTTACATTCTAAAATTTGGATCTTATTATTGTTTTAACAAAACACATATAATCAGAAGAGTAATGCTATTTACACCTAAAACATAAACCTAAATACATATCTAATCCATAAATTATTTGATAAATGTATTATGCATTTTCTCTTTTCATATTTTCACGAGTCATTAAAAAAAAAAAAAAAAAAAAAAAAATCAATCAATCAAATATTAAAGTACATAACTAGACAATGGTTATTAGCCATTCAACAATCATTTTTCTAATCAAAATATCATGTTTGACAAACCATTTATATTTTTAGTTTAGTTGCATTTAAAGTATCAATATTCCAAACACCACAAGACACTCCCTAAATATCAAGTTGCACCTTGCATCACATGGCACATTAAGCTCCTCCATAACTCCCACATTATTAATACACTCACATCTCATTCCCTCATTTACACTCGACCATAATAACTTTACCAAAACCCTAGCAACAATGACATCGTATGGCACGATTCCTACGTCAACCGACGGACCTCCCTCCAAGGTCGAATACCTTTCTCGTGCAACCGAACGTATGCAAACACACCTAAGTGCACGAAAGCCTTGGAAAGAAATGCTCAATATACATTCCTTAAATTTCCCACATGGGTTCTCGGATGCAATTTCACGTGTGAAAACAAACATGGGATACTTTCGCATGAACTACGCGATAGTTATGCTTTCGGTCTTGTTTCTGAGTTTGATATGGCACCCGATTTCTTTGATTGTGTTTATTGTGCTAATGTGTGCATGGTTGTTTCTGTACTTTTTACGTGACGAGCCTCTTGTCATTTTTGGCTATACTATTGATGATCGTATTGTTTTGGGTGTTTTGGGCGTTCTTACTATTGGTTTGTTGTTGTTAACCGGTGCTACGATTAATATATTGGTGTCGGTTTTGGTTGGTTTTGTGGTGGTTTTGGTTCATGCTGTTGTTAGGAAAACGGACGATTTGTGCTTAGATGAAGATGGTGTTGAGGCGGGCGGGTTCTTGTCTGCTGCGGAGTCAGCAGGCAAGTAAGATCTTCTGACTATTTTGTGTTTTACGAATGCAAAATAGTCAGAAGATCTTCTCCAACACGCAATTCCAAAGACTCTTATAAGTGGCGGCTGAAGATTTCGGGTTGTTAAATTTCAGTTTGTGATTTATGAGTTGCAAATTTGATGTTAGTGACAAATGTTGTTAGGTAATGAAATGGATTTATTTGTGTTTCACATTTGTGCTAATATGAATTCAACTAGTGTGCAACTCATCATGATGTGTGGTTTTCTTTTCTTAATTTTCTTGATGCAAATTTTACTAAAGATCATACCTAAAGAAATACGAGAACTGCAGTTTTGTCTGCAGTTCATGGGACACCCTAGTGCCCCAAAATTGTTAACGCAAGTCGACATGATTTGGACTTATTGGGTACGTTCTTTTTTGGGTAACCATGGTTAACCTTTTGGCCGACTAATTCATGGGGTTTGAACCACCACCGCTTATTGGGTACGTTCTCAATTGATAACTACACTAGCATACGTTGAGCAAGAATATTCGCACATTTTAATGATCGAAAGATTCTGAAATGGTTTACGTGTAACATTTCATCTTACTAAAGTGTCGACAGATTCTGAATGGAATAACTTCGATTGATAAAATATCTTGCTGTAAATTGTTGACAATATGAGAAGAAAAGACAAAAAAAGATTTTAACAATAAAACTAATATATCGACATCTATTATATTAAGTGGGAAAGCACGATTAACAATAACAACCCATTATATTTCGATAAGCCAAGACTTTTATACCACAAGTCATAACTCATTTGGACTCCCCAAGTTAACACAAGACTAAACATTGGTCAATTTCGTAAAACAGCAAGTTTGATCGAGTTAATCATATTATCTTTGTGAAAATTATTATTATAAACTTTAAAGAAAACATTAATTAATTAAATGTAAAACTGTCATTCTGCTAAAACGTAAAAAATAATAATAATAATGTTTTCTTAAACCGTGTGTTTTTTGTGAAGAGACAATTATTTTAGAACGAAAGGATAGTAAAACTACCTTAAAACAAGACAAGAAACTTAAAAAACTAACACTATATCAATCTCGTTCGCGTGTCATGCAAACATATTACTAACAACCTTGACCTGAAAGCTCAACACAAAAAATGTTGCACTTTCTTGGACACTCCTAGGATATAAAATTAAGTATTTTACGAAAAAAGATAAAATAGTTTTCAGGATTCTTAAAATTTGTCAAGACAAAACTTTAGAGCATTTGTCAATAGTCCAAAACATACAACTAAATATTTAATGAGATACATAGAGTAAACCATTACTATATCATAAAGAAGATGGCGACTCAACGACAACTAATGTCCTGACAGATAATAGGTGCAAGATCCCGACAACCAGCGGATAATTGAACGTTCTACTTGGTGAGTAGTACACAAACAGAAAAGCCTAACTGATTACTATTAGTGTTCAAAAAACAAGAAAAAACACTAATCCAGTCAACTCGTTTACAATGAAAAAAAAACCGACGATGTCCACCTGTTGGCACCTCACATTGAGCGTTTCTTGATGCTTATTAGTTCCAAGATCGACCACCACTGTAACCCCGACCACGATCGCGAAAACCACCATGTCCTGTTCGAGATACAAGTAAAGATACAGTTAGTTTCGAGCAAAATCAGCTGCTAAACTAAAAGAGCTTGTTTAAGTAAAATATTTGTCATCATAACGTATTTCAATCTTTGAAACAAACAAGCGCAACCCGATTGAGCATATCTGGTTGTGTATTTGCAATCAGTATATACATTCTATCTACATATAAACGGGTTTATTCAAGTAATATATCATCTCTATCGGGTCAAATGGGTAACTAATATAGTAATAGGAATGGGTAAAAAAATTAAGTCAAATGGGTCGAAAGTCGCCCAAGTGTATTTTAATGCATGAAACATCTATTAAAAACTATTATTAAAATACCCAAAGATATTTTCATCATGGTTGACATGATTGATTGTTCATAAAAAGTAGGTAAGATTTTGGACAGAATGTACTTCAGGTCAACCTGAACCGTTCAGCATATACCGAAAAGAACCATTTTGAATATTTGACCCATTACACAACCACCCAACAAGCCCATTTTGCCACATCTACTTGTTTCACGGCTCCACCAGCCATATCGAATAACAATTTTGTCCTTGACATAAGAAGAGTTATATAAAATCCAATCAACGAACCTGGAGGAGGAGGTTGACCACGGCCCATTGCTGCTAGATCAGGATTGACTTTCTGGCCGGCCTCCTGAAGGATAGCAATAAGTTCTTTAGCAAACCTGGCATTTGCTGCAGTAAAGAAAGTGTAGGCTGTCCCTTTGGCCCCAGCTCTTCCTGTTCGACCAATCCTATGAACATAATCTTCAAGTGAACCCGGGAAATCATAATTGATCACATATTTCACGTCCTTCACATCTGCAAGTAATTCATAATCAAATCAGCAATGTGAATGCAGAAAAATTGCAAAAAGATTAAGCAGCTTTATGGTAAACGTACCTAACCCACGAGCTGCAACGTCCGTTGCTGTCATTATCGGACTTTTACCAGCTTTAAACTCCGACAAAACCCAATCCCTCTCTGCTTGACTTTTGTCTCCATGAATTGATAAAGCAGGCCAACCATCCATCCTGAGCTGACGTGTAATTTGGTCACAACCTTTTTTAGTGTCCATAAATATCAAAATTCGACTACCATCCATGATATCATCCAGCAGCTTCACCAATCTGAATAATAGGAGCAATAATTAGTCGAGTATACGTTAAGTGAGCATGAAATAGTGAAGATAAAAAGGATGATATACTCACTTGTTATACTTCTGATTCTCGGTCATAATATCCACATGCTGGTGAATTGAATGGTTAGCTTTCAAGTCTGAAGAACCAATGACCACCTGTATATAATTTAAGCACCGATATATCAGCACCGTGTATTGCCCATAGTCCTTAAAAAACACATAGGGGTTGATGTGTATGTAGTTTTCAAATAAATAAAATCACAAATCAAAAGTAGCTTATGTCTACAAAAATTAACCAAATATAAAGGGCACTTACTTTGTATGGGTTATAAAGGAACTGCTTTGCAAGTAGCTCAACTTCTTTTGGCCACGTAGCACTCCAATACAAGGTTTGACGATCTGGTCGAATCTGTATATATGTCGCAGACAACGAAGTTAGACTAAAAGAGTTGTGTAAGCTATGTGATTTTTTTCCCTCTATATTTTCTATGTTGATAATGTTTACAGAGTTAGTACAATATTGATCAGTAAACTTAGAATGAAAAAACGTTATAATTTAGATAGATATCTAAATTACAAACCTGTGAAACAATTTTCTTCATTTGAGGTTCAAAACCCATGTCTAGCATCCGGTCTGCCTCGTCCAACACAAGATACGTGACCCTTCTCAAGTTCGTATGATGAGACTCCAACATATCGATTAGCCTTCCAGGTGTAGCTATAACAATTTCAACACCTAACAAAATATGTAAAAGTAATAAAAGAAACCGTTAATGCAACAAATATGAACAATGCAATCAAACGTTAAGTAAGCTGAAGCATTAGGATATACCCGATCCATTAACAGCACGAGATACAGTAGTAGTAAAGTCATCTTGGGCATATCACCACCTACCTTTCTGTAAATCACGAACTTGAGGCCCCTTTGGAACCCCGCCATATATGCAAGTATTCTTGATCTTTGAAGATGCGCCAAATTTAGTTGCTTCTTGTTGTATTTGAACAGCAAGCTCACGAGTAGGAGCTAAAACTAACACGATTGGTCCATCCCCGGGTGCTGCAAATAAGAAACTATGTTAAAATCTTGTATATCAGTAAAGATGGACTAATTGGTCTAGGCTCACTTAATTAAGGCCTGGGTAAGCCGAAAACCTAGTCCTTATTCTAGAATGTCCGGTCTGCACTAAAACCAATTACAGCCAGTTTATGATCCAGCCCAAAAAGATCCCTCAAAACCCGTCCAGATAAACAATTTGTTTTTATATACTTTATTATTTACAAAATTTACTTGACACATTATTTACAAATCTACGTGCCATTGTTGGTTACTATTGTCTGTTAAATTTATAAAACGCATAACTTGCAATCAATTTTAGAAAATTATAACATTAAACTAAGTTTAAGATTAACATTAGAGCTTAGATAAATTTAATATCAGTTTCAGATAACACGATAATACAACTAAAATCCGTTATTAGGACTCGACTTTTCAGACCCGGGTCATGTGCATCTCTAAGTGGAAGGGTTGGTTGTGTTGTGGCTAGAAAAAGGACCCACATAAACAAAGAAAACATAACTTTAATTAGTGTAAATAGAAGAGAATTGCATACATAAGATTGGCTGAGCATTAACATGCACGATGGCAGGTAACAGATAAGAAAGAGTCTTCCCAGATCCTGTTTCAGCAATCCCAATAAGATCCCGACCCTTTAAGGCCATTGGCCATCCCTGAGCTTGAATTGCAGTAGGCTCTGTGAAGCCTGCTTTCACGATTTCTTGCATAACATACTCTGCAATACACAATAAGTCATTATGAGCTAACTATTGATGACAAAAAGGTAAATTAAAAAACCATATATGCTATGAAATATAAACATAAATAACAAGACACACAAATGACGATTACCTGGAAATCGCGCATCGCTGAAAGTTTTAATAGGCTTAGGCACATCCCGACCCTCAACAGTGATTTCTCTTTTGGTCCTATATTCCTCCACCTCCCTCTCAGTCATTTTTGCAACATTTTCGGACTCCACGTAGAAGTTCTTCTCGAAAGGAGTCAATCCATCCAAATCCACCTTCCGCTGAGTATCTGAATTTTCATAGTCCTTTTTGCTAGATGAAGAACTATACCCGGCAGCACCAGATAGTCCACTACCGAACCCTGAATCACTGAATAAACCAAACATACACTAGGTAAGACACTTTCGACTTTTACTAATGCTAAAATTCAACCAAGTAAAAACCATCCAAAATTTATTTGATATGTACCCTTAAGCATAGAAAGTTAAAATGAATATAAATGACAAATTACAGTCTTAACATTGAAGCAGGTTATGTGAACTCCGGTTCTCAGGCTTAGTCCTGTACTCAGTTTAGTTTGGGTCAAGTTCAAAACCAGGTGTGTTTCTTCTATTTTTATTAAATGACGTCGTTTAGAAAATGAATTAAGCTCTAATCACTAGCCCAGAAATACGAGTTTAGAAATTGCAAAATACCTAACCCGGATTAGTAGGAAAAGTGCCAAAATCAGCCCAAACAGTTAATATCAGAAATTAATCCAGAACCAATCTCAAACCATTTATGCACAGTCCGATTCTCAGTCCATGATATGAAGGAAAAAACTCAGTTCTTGTTCAAGTATGTTACTTAACTAATAGTCCAAAATCGTCAGTTATTTTCCTTTAATAGTCAACGAATAGTGCTTAAGGGCGCGTTTGGCAACGAGCTATTTTGAAAAGACGTTTTGGCTTTTCAATTTCGTTTAATGAAACACTAATAGGAGGAACACTCGGCTTATAATGTCAAATTACATTTTATAATACCAGCTACAGCTAGGGCTATAAACGAGCTGAAAATTTGCGGTAAAACGTTCATTTATTTATTTGATGAACAAACATATATTCATTCAGTTAAATGAACGCACATGAACAAAAGTCGTGTCCGTTCAGTTAAATGAACGCACATGAACAAAAGTCGTGTCCGTTCAGTTTTGTCCGATTATGTGTTCCTTTATGTTCATTTACTTACTTATGTTCGTATATCACATCTTTTTATTATATGATTGGTTTACTTAAACAAAAGCAACATTTATAAAACAGAATATTATGCATATTTTGCCAAACATAGCCTAAACTCGGTTTAAGTTCATCCAAAATGGGAATTTTTATCTTTCAGCAGGTGAGCCAACATCAGTTATAATAAACACATTCATTATTGCATACATACATATCAAAAGAGAATACGAATAAAACTGATAAGTTAATAAATATTCAATCAACATTTTTTAATAAAATCATCCAAACATTAATGTCATTCCAAAACATCTCTTAACCAGAAAAGTTGACAATCGGAGCGTTTAGAATATAATGCTCGTTTGGAAACTAGCGTTTAGCTTTTGTATTTTGTGAAACCACTCCTAATTGAAACACTATATAACTAGAGCTACGTTACCAAACACTGTTATAAAACAAACACTAGTTTCACTAATTTCCACTATCTACAAATTTTCAAAATCTATTTGGTACAGTTTCATTATATACAGTAACTAATCTAACTTCCCTAAAAGCAACATAAACAAGCCCTAAAAAAACAGATAGTAAAACTAACATAATAATAAAATAATTATAAATAAAATGCGGAATTGAGAGTTAGGGTTATATATATATATATATATATATATATATATATATATATATATATATATATATATATATATATATATATATACACCACCGTTTCGGGTCATGGTAGGAAGCGGGGTCATCGAACAGGCTATCGTAATGGCTCATTTTTTACTTTGTGTGTGTGTGTGTGTGTGTGTGTGTGAGAGATAATGGAGAATGGTTGTGTGAATGTAAAAAAAAGAGGCTTCGGGTTTTGGTGATTTTTTTTTTTAAGGTGGGCTCGCCAACTGGTTATTTCATCTCCAACTATATAGTATATAGTCTAAAAAAATGTCCCGTTTTTAGATATGGATAATAATTATGACTATTTTTACCATTTTGTCCTTTTAATCAAAACTAGCATTTTATTAAATTGGTTGGTAACATAGTTGTGGCATGTAATAATAAATTTTAAAGCAAAACGATTAGTCTATTAGCGTCTCGAATATGAGCACTTACACAAAATCTAAAAGCTAAACGCTCCAAAACCCTGATAATTTAGTGTGAATAATTAGGTTCCTTAGTCATCTATGTTTATAGAAGTGTTTGGTAACATAGTTGTAGTTGTAATAATAAAGTGTAAAATGACGCTAACATTGAACACGAACATTTAAACAAAAACATTATATTCTAAACAATAAGGTATACAAGATTATGCTTATTTTTTGGGGGAAAAAAAAAGCTACTTAAAATATAAGCTTTGTTTGGGAGACAAAACTTATCAAGGGGTGTTTGTTTAAGCTTATATGTGGGCTTATGAGCTTATTTGTGTTTCGGCTTATATTTCATAAGCCCCAATTTTACAGCTTATTTGGGCTTATTATATAAGTTTATTATGATATGATAAACTTATATACAAGCCCATAAGTCTCAAAGTAAGCCGGAAAATCAGGGCTTATGCTATGACATATAATCCGAAATCAAATAAGGTCATAAACCCACACATATAAGCTTAAACAAGCACCTCCTAAAATATTTTAATCTTCCATAACCTCGTAAAATCTATAAACTAAATATGATACAAACAGTTGGTGACCTAACGATACTACTATAAAGTGTTTGGCAATAACAATTTATATATT
Source organism: Artemisia argyi (assembly GCA_030686995.1). Taxonomy (NCBI): domain Eukaryota; kingdom Viridiplantae; phylum Streptophyta; class Magnoliopsida; order Asterales; family Asteraceae; genus Artemisia; species Artemisia argyi. The sequence goes on from CM060691.1 coordinate 173,834,046, forward strand.
ACAAATAGTAAACCCTAAATTGGAATAAGAATTTAATTGTAAATAGAAATTGAAGAAGAGTAAGTAATACCTTTTCCGGTCACGGTAAGAAGCGGGGTCGCCGGACCTGCTATCGTAACGACTCATTATTTATTTATTTTTGTTAATTGTGTGTTTGGTTATGTGGTGAATCGTATTATTTCAAGGAGTGGATTTCTTTTTGGGTAGAGCGGAGTGGGTTTGGAATATAGGTTTGGATTGAATTTTCTAGAAGGGTGTTTGGATGGAATTATTTATATTTTAAAAAATTTCAATTTTAACTTTTTAAGTAAATGTTAGAAAAATGTTTAAATTAGTGAATTGCTTCATTGTTTTATCTTAACTACTTATTTTTAATTATCAAGTTTTGGATTTTGTTTAAATGGTGCTATTTAAAACGCTGATAAAGGAGGTGTTTAGCTCATACTGTCATTTTAGACTTCATAATTATACCTGCAACTAAGTTACCAAACACTTTTATGCAACACTTTATAATCACTACACCAAATATATGAGTTTGGAATAGCACTTGGACTATTCTGTGGCGTTTTCAATTATGAAATTGCAAAATATCTAAGCTGAATTAATAGGAGAAGTGCCAAAATCAAAACCAAGAAACTAAAACAAAACCGATGTAAAACCAATTACGTACACTTTGATGTTTACTTTAAATAATGAGTTCTCGTTCAATTCCGGTGGTACTTAATTAATCATCAAAAAACCAAATTTATTTCTTTTAATGGGTTTAACAGCATTGTTTAGTCAGCGAATTATGACAATAAGTTTCAAAACAAGGCCAAAAAAAGGCTTGTGAGTCATAAGTCGATATCCACTTATAAAAGAACGTTTGGCTTATATAATGTCATATGCTATTAACTAACCAATTTCCCCAAATATAGAGTAAAAGCAACATAAACACACAGTTACAAGCCTTAAAAAAAACATAGTGGATTATTATTATTATTATTATTATTATTATTATTATTATTATTATTATTATTATTATTATTATTATTATTATTATTATTATTATTATTAATTTTTTGAGTAAGCGTGGGATTGCCGACTAGTTATGTTAATTGGTGGTCCGCGTGTATAGGTTTGGAGTGAATTTGTTTAAAGGTTTTGTCTAAATTAATTTCACATGTAGCTGGAGTTTCGACCTGAAACTTAAATTATAAACTTAAAGTCAAATTTTTTATTTGTACCAATGTTTTCAAAACTGAATTGGACATCGAACTAGCCATCTTACTGGTTCTCGATTCAACCGGTTCAACTATTTTTAAAAATTGATGACGTTTTATGTATTATCTTAACTACTTATAAATCATGTATAAAATCTCTTAATCACTTAAACTTCTTAATTTTTGAGTAATGTTTTATATCTATTTGACTCTTTCTTATAATAACAAGGTTTGACTTTACATAATTAGGCTGATATTTTAATTCTAACACCTTCTTATAAGACCGCTTATAAATGAAAAAGCCAAGAATATCTTAAGTACTATTTTACTTTGCTCTAATAATATAATAATAAAAATGGCAAGTTAACACACAGTGGGGTTTATGTGCTTTTAATTCTAAAACACGTTTTCAAAACAAGTTAACAGTGTGATCTAATAACTATTGAACCCGTAAGTTTTTTTAATCAAGGGTTAAACCAAAATTATGAATTCGCAAATATCATTATTTACCGTTATAAACCGTCACTTTGCGCAAGTATTCGTCTAGTTGTATATAACTTAGTATATTCTTCTAACAATATATTTCACAAAACATCAAAGGAGATTCGAAATTATATGTGTAACTAATTGGGCTGGAACCCAATAAGCTAAAAGCCCAAGTACGTCCCATTTGTTTTTGTTTTTGTTTTAGGTTACTAGTCTTCCTATTATTATTATTATTATTATTATTATTATTATTATTATTGTTATTTTTTAAGTTACAGATCAGACACACCAATATATAGTAGTAGTAGCACAAACACGAAATTTCCAACCAGCTTAAGAACTCGTGAACTTCACAAACGCATATCCAACACATTTCATTAACTGAATCGAGAGCACACATAAGAATCAACGAGTGTTGATACCCGCGCATTGCTGCGGAATTCTTTTATTGCCGTTAGCTACTTAACGTGAAGTTAGTTACCTAGGACTGACTTTGCAATTGATGTATAACATGAAGGACCATTTATGAAAATTATGTGAGGATTAAATTTGCAATGAACCGTTGAGATGAAGGAAAAGTGTGTAATTTTTTTTAAATGTTAAAGTAACGGTCGTTAGTTAACAGCCGTTAAATAGCTAACGACCGTTAGTACTTAAAAAAAATTATTGTAGCAATCACTGTAGCAGCTACGGTGGTCGGCACCTATCAACCTCCCCACATTTAGTATATATATATATATATATATATATATATATATATATATATATATATATATATATATATATAATATCTTTTGAATTGCGTAAGTCAAATATGAAAGTACGTCTACCTAAGCAAGTATTATTATCACATCCGACACTATACCAATGTTTCATATGGAATTGAAACAAAATAAAAAACGAAAGTAGGGGTAGAAGTGAAACTTATTACACCATTTGGGATCTATTTTTAAGGGAGGAAAACAACCTAAATCTTAGGATCCGTTTGGTATCCCAGTGGGTTTTAAGTTGATTTGACATTTATAAAAGGGCTAATGACTTGAAATACATCCAAGTTGACACTTTTTATTGTTTTATATAGCCAACTTTTTTATTTGCTATTATAACATAAACTTTTTGAATTTCGTCTATTGTGTGTATTTTATGACCATTTGACCCTTACCTTTTTCAAAATTTGAGGGGTAAAATGGTTATTTTATATGAAAAAACGGTTACAAAATACATACAATAGATGAAATTCAAAAAGTTTGTGTTATAATAGAAAAAAAAAGTTTGCTACATATAAAACAAAAAGTGTCAACTTGAATGCATTTTCAAGTTATCAGCCATTTATAAAATGTTTGGTTGCAATCATGGGGTTAAAAAATAAGAGTCAACCCACTAAGAAGGGTATACACAAATCCTCCCTTTCATGCCTACTTTTTGACAAAACCCTCCACAAACTCATTTTTTGTTCTTATTTTATTTTATTTTCTTGCCTTTTCGTTATTTTTATTTGCTATTTTCACAAAAATAGTACCCATTCTACTATATTTTATTATTTTACTATTAATTTATAGTAGTATATTTTATAATATATTTTCACTCTCCTAACTCAAATTCAAATCCTAATCAAAATCCAAATCTAAATCCTAAACCCATCTACAAACCAAACGGACCCTTAGCTACTGTCATCAAAGTGGAGCTCAAAATTAACCTAATCCAAACTCTTTGACTACGACAACATTTAAATAAATTATATTTTTAAATATTTTAAATAATTAATTCAAGGAATTTATATTAATTTAACTATTAAATACTTAATTTTTAAATTATTTATAATTAATTTAAATTCATTTACGTAACTAATTTAAATAGCTTGTACTTTTAAATATTTTAAATAATTAACTTAAATAATCTACATTAATTTAACTTATTTAAATAAATAAATTTTAAATCATTTATCATATTTAAATAACTTAACCTATAGCGACGAAGATGTCGTCACAAAAAGTTTGGCGGGTAAATTCTGGCTCGGCAAGAAATTATATGTTGACCAAGACCAAAAAATTTGTTTTCGTGTACCTATAGCGACTAAACTGTTGTCGCTACAAATAAAAGTAAAGGTCAAAGATATACATGGACTTCTTTTGTCGTCTAGCGACTTTTAGCGACAACACTTTCGCGACATGTTGTCGCTAAAGGTTTTGGTCAAAGACGAGACAATGAAACTAAGGGTCCGCTTGGTTCAAAGTGGGGAAAAGGAAAGGGAAAGGGTAAGGGTAAGGGAATGCAAAGAAATGAGTGAGGTGGGTAATCAATACTTTACCCTCCAATTTACTCTATAATGGTTGATTACCCTAGTACGGGGTAATCAATCCCTTACCTCTAACTAACCAAGCACAAGTATTTGAGGGAGGTGGGCCCAAATCAATACCTTACCCATTCCCCACTGGTGACTGCTTATTCACTCACTTTTATAAGACTAAAACCGGACTCAAAAGACCAAAAACTAATCGAATAATGCCAAGAAAACATGTGTTTTTGTGTTTGTGATATGCAGGTACGGATATTTTACAAAATGACGAAAAATCATGAGAAAACAACGAAACCGAGCACGAGAGTATGAAAAGATTCAAGAGCTGAGGCCGGGAAAGCAATTTTCAGATATTCGTCAAAGATATGCTATATTGGTCAAAGTCAACCTTGGAAAATCATCATTTGACAAGTTCAACCCTTGGATCAAGTTTCCTGAATTGGCAGATATAGTCCTTAAAGTTTCAATTATTTCAACATTGGTCCTTGTAATTTTGATACTAAAAATCTGCCAAAGCCATATTATTACAAGCCCACTCCATCAATACCCACAAGCCCAGTCCACCTTTTCTTTTTACCCGACCCAAACCTTTTACCCAGTCCACCCTTCGGTCAAATAAATAACATCACCCAGTCAAACACCAAATAGAATAAAAAAATCCACCCCGCGTTTATTTTCCCCCAATTCCAAATATTACCCAGGTTCACATGAACCCTAGTTACTGTTCACCACACTCATCACCAAATTAACAGCAATTAAGGTCAATTATGTAATTCCGTAATTGTTTCTAGAAGGTCAGAGTATGTCAGAGACTCAAGAAGCACAAGGAATGACAGATGGCAGCGTGTGATTTGCTTAAACGCGTCACAGGATCTAATCCAAGGGTTTGTAATAATTAGTGATTGATGGAAATTGATCAAAGGGCTCAGAATTGTTTGAAGAAGCACAAGCACACGGATTGCCAAGCTGGCAATCCGTGACCCCCAACTCTTAGTTTAGCTATAAATAGGAGATATGATAGCTTGTATAAGAGGGGAGTTTTCGAATAGCGAAGCTCTGCCGAATTTACTTCTCAATCTTTAGTGTAATGTTTACTTTTTAATTGTAACAATTTTATTTCAATGCAATCAATTTTCTTTCAATCAATTTAGTTTAAGCTTTACTTTCTGCTTATTATTTTAGAATTAGTTTCATCAGTTTAATTCAGTTTTACAATTTACTCTTTATTGAAAATTCAGTTTCCACCTTATTTTGTTGTTTTAGTAAATCAGAAAAGAAAAAAAATAGTAGACATAGTTTTCATTGAAGTTAGTTTATATCAAAGTTTGTTTTTAAATTTATACAACTCATATCAGCTTTATAAAGTTTTTGTGAGATTGAATTTTAGCATAAACATTCAAAAGTTGGTTGGTCAATAATAGTCAACAGTTAGAATTGGTAGTGAATTGTGGTGAAATTGGACAAGTTTGAGTGAGTTTGGGAAGCACTCAGCCTGTCAAAAGACAGGCAAGCAAAGGGAAATCCCTCTGTTCTTGCTGAGGGATAGTTTATAGGTAATCTTCTTATTTTAGAAATTTATATTAGTCACTGTTGAGATCTTGAGTTTTAATTCATAAGTTTACTGTTTCATTGGTTTAGATTGCTGAATTGTAGTAATAGTTGCTTAGCTGAGTTTGTTTTGATTCATAGTATATCTGTTTACATAGATCTGAGTGAGTATTACCTGTTGGTGAATCTGTTTTGCACTAATTTGAGATTGTACATTTATGTTGTATCTCGTAGCTTAAGTTTGTGTAATTTGATTCATAATATGATTAGTGACTGATATGGATTTATGGCGAAGTGATTTGTGATTTGTTTTATCCTAGAGTAGTGTAACTGAGTAATTCAGGGATGTTTGGATCATACTGACTTTTTAAGTCAAACTTGTTTAAGGTCACATTTTGGTTTTGATTTAGATATAATTTGATAATATAGGTAGTTTAGAAAAGTTCTGCATTTATTTCAGGTGGTTTGGTAGATTTTGCAATTGTGATTAGAATTTTGGTTTTTAATACAGCTGAGATTATATAAAATTGGATATAGTAGTTTTGTTGCAAAAGATTGTTAAACTTAGTCTGTTATTGTATTAGTAGTAGTGCTGTAGAATTGGTTTAGTTCTATAAGTCATTTAGTCGATCTTTCATTAGCTTCATTATTTTTAGAATCTATTTCATCAGCTTTACACCAGGTCCTATATTTAGTTTGTTTTAGTTTGGAATTTCATAAAAGTTGTTTTTATCTGAACTTTAGTAGCTTGTTTAGAGCATTATACAGTCCTTGCATAAAATCTAAATGTTTACAAGCTTATTTTTGGCTTAATAAACCACCCCTGGACCTGTTTTGCCTTGCTTTTTCTCACCTGAACATCAGCCCAAGTTCGTTAGCTCATAAGTTCCTACTTTAGTTCAACTTATTATTGGAAATTTGTTTCTTTTGATAACTTGTTATTATAATTTTTTATATCTGTGCTTGTTTTTAATTTTGTAGTTCATTTAGTTAGTTTAATCTTGTCTGCTAGTAGGCCTCATAGGTCTGTTTGATTTAGCTTTGATCAAATATCTGCTTGTCCATTATTCTGAGCTTGAACTTCTGCCTTGTTAGATTTGACGTAAATTTTGGACTTGCTTATTTAGTTTACCTTTTAGCTTTACCTTGTTTTTAGCTTGTAGATTTAGCTTATTCTGTCATTAGTTCTGCTTATTCATAAGTATACCTTATTGCTCATTAGCTTGCATTAATTGCTTATTTGACAATCTGTTGTGTTTCTGTATTTCTTTTTATCTGAAATTGATACTTTTGAGTTCATTAGAGTATATTGTACCTGTGTTTTAAGTTTCACACAGTTTTTGATACAAGTGCTTATTATTAAGCACTTGTATTAAGCTGTTTAGCACTGAATAAGCACTTCTGCTAATTATTTTTTAATCCAAAATTTTTCTGCATCATTTCCATTTTATTTTTGATTTTCTGGAATTTTTCTAGATTTTTCCAAGTTATTTTACTATTCTTTTTAATATTTCTTCCTTATAAATCATTTTTAAATCATTTTTAATTACCAAAAATCCATAAAAAATCAGAAAAAGCTTTGAAAAATACAAAAATATTTTTAGAAATTCTTTTATAATATTTTAGAATTTTTAGAATTTAATTTTCATTTTTCCAATTTGTTTTTCTATTTTTCTCTATTTTTAATTCATTTTTAATTCTAAAAATAGGAATTTAATTCTAGAAAATAAATAAAAAGTCTAAAAAATATTTTTCTTTTTCTTAAAATTCTTTTTATTAGTTTTAAATTTTTAGAAAATATTTCCAAAGTTGTAGGATCATTTTTCGTCATACGTTACGTTTTAAATTTTACGGTTGCGTTTCCGTTTTTACGTTTTTCATTTCGGTGCATAATTAGCTTATAATCTTTGCATATTTCATATTTGTTTGTGATTACGTGAACTATTTGATTGCTATTTCTCATTTTCTCACTTTACAATTCACGATTTCACGAATCGATATTCTCGATTCCATTCGCCTTCGTTGGAAAACGACTCGGGTGATCCGTATTTTAAGCGGATCACTTCGATACTATATTATAATTATAATAATTGGTTTTTACACGAATCAATTTTTGGCGCCGTTGCCGGGGAAGGCCGAAGTGAATTTTTGAATATCATTTTTGAAAATCGTGTTTTGTTAAGCCTTCCTCTACTTTGTATATATATCTCTTATAAAAATTAAAAAATCAAAAACACTTTTACTAAAGTGTTTTCAAAATACCAAAAATAAAATAAAAGTTACAGCCTCGTTCTGATCGAAAGAAAGGGCGTTGTAAACCAAATAAGTCTCGCAATATAACGAAAACGTGAAATTGATTAATTTTCGGATTATTTCATTTACTACAACCGATTAAGCAGGAAATACGGAAGCTAAGACATTAAATTGCTAGCTGAAGAGAGAAACACTCTTCTTTCCCGTCCCGTCGCGCGTAGTTTTGAAAGAAACGGTTTTTGATTAACGTAACGTTTCAATAAAAAAAACAAAAGAAATAAAAAGTTTTTGTGAAAAAATATAAAAAACAAAAAGATTTTTTTTTTTTTTTTTTTTTTTTTTAATTTTGTTCGTGGTGTATGCACACCCGATCTTCGTTTGAGAGTCTTACGTCTCCGTTCTCTAACCCCGAGCGGGTTTTACGACATACGAGTCGGGTTCATTTCCTTGACGACGAGGAGATGAACCAAAACGAACACAACGGACCCCCGCCGATGGGTGGTCCGCAGCACAATGTGATTCCTCCGGTGGGACCATAACCGGCATTTGATCCACGTCCGATGGAAGAACAACTCCAATCACCATTTAACGGTGTGAGGAGGGCAATTGTGATTCCGGACATCAATGCCAATTTTGAGATTAATCACGGATTACTCAATTTGATCACGGGTATATCATTCCACGGGTTTGATAACGAAGACCCCTATGCACACATCCGAAATTTCACCGACATCGCTGAGACAATTAGAATGAACCAAGTGCCTCACGATGTGGTGAAATTGAAGTTATTTCCTTTCTCCTTAAAAGGAGCAGCCCGGACTTGGCTGGAAAAGGAACCGCCTAACTCGATTCACACTTGGAATGATCTCGCTTCCAAGTTTCTGAATTACTTCTATCCTCCCTCTAAAACTTCTAACCTACGTTCTCAAATCTTTCGGTTCCAACAAGCTTTTGATGAAACGTTTAGTGAAGCTTGGGACCGATTCAAAGATTTGAAGGAAAAATGTCTGAACCACGGGTTTACCGACCTTCAGCAGATTGATACGTTTTATAATGGGTTATGTCATACGGATCAAGATTCGCTTAATTCTGCTGCGGGTGGTAACATGTTGGCTAGGAACACGAATGATGCTTTCATGATAATTGAGAATAAAGCTCGTGTGAGAATGTCAAGGAATAAACCTCAAGTGTCTAATAATGGTAAAAATAATGATGAATTGGTAAATATGATTGTGGCTTTAACAAAGAAAGTTGACGCAATGTCCATTGAAAAACCAAACCATCAAGTAAATGTGGTTAGTCACGGTTTGTGAGACTTGTGGTGGTCTACATTTGTATTATGAATGTCCGGCCACCGGTGCCTTTTCTCAAAACGCGTATGCTGCAAACGCGGGTAACACCGGTTACCCACAACCTCAAGGAGACCGTAATCTCCACAGCTACCGTTCTTCTCATTTTCTTGGACCACCCATTCTCGAGCAACAAAACCAAGTCAATCAAGTCAGTCAGAATCATAATGTGAATCGTAATAATCAAGGAAATCAAAATCAAAGTCGAGCTAATAATGGTTTTCAAAATCATAATCAAGGGTTTAATCAAAACCGGGGTTTTCAAGGTAATTTCAATCAAGGCCCGCCTCAAGGGAACAATTTTCAAAACCATCAAAATCATGGAAACCCTGGGAATTTTCAGAACGCAAATCATGGAAATCAGAATAATGGTAATTACCAAAACCGTGGGCAGAATTTCAATAATAATCAAAATCAAGTTGTTATTCCAAATCCGTCGCCCACGGAAGATTTGATTAAGCAATTGCTTCAAAACCAACAAGCTTTTATGACAAAACAAGAGGAAACAACAAGGTTGTTAGCTAATCAAATCAGTGATATCAACAAACGTTTAAATGATCGACCCTCGGGTTCGGGTATTACATCTTTGCCAAGCAACACGATCGCAAACCCGAGGGGCGAAGTTAAGGCGATCATAACTCGCAGTGGTGCTCAATATGATGGACCCATAGCTCCTACTGCCTCTTCTTCTTCGTCTCCACCCAAGGTAGTATACTGTGAGACCGAGGCGACAAAGGACCCGGTTCCTCCTGTTAATAATGGAGGAGCTGAAAACGTCCAACCTCCGGTTGTCCAAAAATCAAAAGATAAAGAAAAAGTTGTTTTTGAAAACAATGTGAAATACAAGTCTAAATTACCATATCCGTCATGATTTAACGATGAAGAGCTCCGTGCAAAGTCTAAAATACAAATGGAAAAATTTCTGGATATTTTTCAAAAATTGCACTTTGATATAAGTTTTATGGATGCTCTTGTGTATATGCCGAAGTTTGCTTCCACGTTCAAAAACCTCATAAGTAATAAAGAGAAATTGCTTGAATTAGCCGAAACGCCGATAAATGCTCAATATTCCGCGATTCTTCTCAAGAAGCTTCCCGAAAAGCTTGGTGACTCGGGAAAGTTTCTCATTCCTTGTTCTTTGAAAGATCAAGAAGTTTGTAACGCCCTGGCCGATTCGGGTGCGAGTATAAACCTCATGCCATTATCGATCTACGAACAACTTGGAATGGGGGCTCTTAAACCGACGAGAATGACTTTGGAGCTTGCTAATCGATCGATCACTCATCCAGTTGGAATTGCTGAGGACGTTTTTGTTCGTGTGAATTCGTGTACTTTTCCGGCAGATTTCATTGTTGTCAATTTCGAAGCTGATCCGAGAGTTCCTCTAATACTAGGGCGACCGTTTTTACGAACCGCTAAAGCCCTAGTAGACCATTATGAGGATACTCTAACTTTACGACACGATGATGATATTATGATTTTCAAAGCCGATGCTTCAAAATTGAAGAAGTACTCCGTCAAAAGCATCGATGTTTGTGATTATTCTTTTGAAGATTTTGTCAAAACTTTCGTCTCCGACTCTTCCCCATCATTTCCTCCGACTAAGGAATATGATTCTCTTTGGGAAGAGGTCGATGAATTTCTTGCAATTGAAACGATTCCGATTTCTGAGACTGGCGACTCTTACTTTGATTCGGAGGGGGATATTATTTTTCTTAATAATTTGATGAACAATGAACCGTCAACCCCTCCGGATAAAGTTAAGACAAAGATTGAGCTTATAATTGACGATCCTCTGGAGCCTGAGCTCGAGGAATTTTTACCAGACTTTGAGAGTTTTACCTTCGATACGACTGAGAAAATGAGTGGCAATCCCACTTATCGTCCTGATTTTTCTGATACGACTTATGAAGCTTTTCGTTTCGATCACTCGGAAGAGACGAGTCGTGGCAGTACCACTTCTCAAGCTTTTATCTCTCTACCGGAGTATGAGTCATTTCGTTTTGATGAATCTGAATATGAAATTGAAAAGTTTTCTAAATCTGAATATGAGAGTTTCAGTTTTGATCTTAAATTTGATCATGATCCGGGTGGTGTTCTTAAGAACGAAAATTTTAAAGAAAAGTTTTTCCCAACCCTCCCACCCGGAAAGGATTTTAAAAGGAGCTTAAATGATAAGATTCATAATTCCATAATTATGAAGTTTTCTTTTGAAGATGATGAGTTTTTCAAGATTGTTATCATGACGTTCTTGCCGTTTATAATGTTTGGTGTGATTTCTCTTATCCTTCACTCAGTGGGTAGTGAGGATGTTGTTTTTGACCCTGGTATCGGTTTTCAAAGTTTTCAAAATTAACGTACCAGCGGTTATCTATTCGGGATGGAACTTTCAAATACGTCATAAGTTTTTCAAAATATTTTGAATGAAAGCCTGAATGAGATTATTTTTCCACGGTTTTTCCCCAAGGACGAATTAATTCAGGGATCGAGTCAAGCTCATGTGACTCGGTGATAAAAAACAAGCGCTTCGTGGGTGGAAACCCATGCTTATCCAATTTCATCTTCTTATTTTCTATTTTCTAACACCTAATGTGAGGAGGGGGTGCCTCTTCTACTCTTGTGTTTCGTGGTTGTTTGTGATGATTTATCAGGATTGTCCATGATTTATGATGACTCTCGTGCTCGTTATCTCTTCACTTGGAGTCTCATTCATCGGTGCTATTTGGAAATCCTATATCCGTTAAATCTTATGTTAGGAATACAAATATTCCTGTAAAAGTCTCGGTCACCTAATGATTGTAATAGCATTAAGGTAGCTCGTAGTTAGTTAGTTTATTAGTTAATTAGTATTAGATTAAGTAACATCGTGGAAGAAGGAACGGGTCTTTACCCACTGTATGCCTGATCCATAGCCCGGGAGTGGGCGTAATATTGTAACTATAAATACCCCTCTCCACATGTGGAGAGGGTTGGACCTTCATTCATTTTTAATCTAATCTTTTCTTTTTCTTTCAAGGTTCCTCTCTTTCTCTCCTTTCCTCCCTCCTCCTCATTTCTACGCCTCACTCATTACCACTTGATCATGTTTCCAACATAGTTAGTATTCTACAATTGGTATCAAGAGCCAAGGTTTCATCTTAGGGCCTTGTAGAATCAAATTTGATGATGTTTTGAGTGGTTTTGTGTGTTTGGAGTCACTTTCTTGGTATACATCTTGGTTTAATCTATCTAGTGTTGTTATACAAGTTTGTGGTGTACTTTTACGTTCATTAGTGGTTGCAGTACACTGTAGGTCAGGTTGTGTTACCATATCATTAAGCTATTTGAAATTTGGAGTTAGTTTTGGGCGAATTTCTATGTTGCGTTTAAGTTCACTGTTCCATTGCTTGGTTGCGGTTAAGTTCTGAAATCTGCGGTTAGTTTGCTGCGGTTACTATTTCGAGAATACAAACAAAACGCAATGAAAGTGACAGTTTTGGACTTTTGTCTCTGCGAGTAGATTCTGCGGTTAAGTCTTCCTCAGCTTGCTTATTGCGTTTAGGTTCCGCGGTTAAATATTCTGCGTTTGGTTCAAAGTACTGCGGTTAAGTGTATTGCGGTTAACTCATTACGGTTAGATTTTTATTACTGTGGTTCAAAGTACTGCGGTTAGATTGCTCATTTGTGATTAACTCATTGCGGTTAAGTGCATTGCGGTTAGTTTCTGCGGTTAGGTCCTGTGGCTAGCATATCTTGCGGTTATCCCTTCAAATGTGATTTCCTCCTTGCAATCTTCAAATGAAAGGACCAGTATCGTATGTTGACTCTAGTGGACAATCATGCTCGGACTTTCAAGGGAATGAGTCTCCTCAGTCATGCATACTGCTTGAACTGGCAAGAGAATGTCACATCGAATGCTTCCATACACTTCAGTCACATCTTTCTATGCTGCTTGAGGGCAATGGATTCGTTATGGGTTTTGAACGTGCATTCATGACACTTTTCGGTCAAGATGTTCAAACATTCACGGATATTATGATCTTGAATTTGGATCAATTACGACAACAATTGGTCAGAAAAGAAACATCTAACGAGGGATCCTCTGCAGCCCTAGGAGTGCTCAGCAAACAACTGCATAACTTCTTCGACTCCAAATACTCCATGGTCTATGATTACGACAGTCAGATGACTATGAAGTGCTTCGTTGAACACACAAAGACAGATGTTAATCACTATAGAGATATGCTACGTCAACACCTGGACAAGGTTAAAGAGTACATTGAGAGATTGCCAATACTTGAACTTGGAGATGATGACAAGACCGAGTCTCATGATGAACAAGCATGTGATAGTTTGGGGTCGGGTTTAACAGTGGATGCAAAGCCGATCAACACTGAACTCATGAATGCAGAAAAAGATGAGAGAGTCACTTCTGCTGAATTAGTGACCCAGGCTATGGTGAACATACCCACACCAAACTCAAGCAATGAGGTATCGTCAATTGATCAATACAATACACCATCAAACGTAAGTCATCATACAGATCAAATCAATCTTAGTTATAACACAAATTTGTTAAGACAGGCTGACAGTGCACTACTCTTAACTAATTCAACAAATATGTGTTATAAAGGGGGAGAAAATGATCTGTATGATGTCTTCAAAAATGACTTGTTTGATGAAAACCCTTGTCTGAAAGTTGAGTTTTCTAAGACACTGGACCAGACCATGGTTGATAAAGAGGCATTTAATCAACTTCAAAAAAGGTTTTCACAATTACAAAAAAGGTTTTCACAACTACAAAAACACTGCATTGATCTTGAACTTGAAATACAATGTAAAGAAGAATGCTTTCAAAACAGCAAACCGTGTCTTAATCCCGAATTGCCTGATCTTAAAGAATATTTTCTGATCAACAATCTTAAAACTCAACTGCATGACAAGGACTCAACTATCAACTGTCTTAAGAATCAAATCAAGATGTATGAGCAACGAAATGACGCCAAATGGAAATACAATGCGTATGAAACTAATTGCAAAATTACTAAATTACGTGTTGAAAATGAAAATCTCAAGGTGAAATGTAATAAACTACATGAGTCACTTAAACATACTAATACTGAGAACATCAATCTGACTGCTTCACATCTTGCTAACAACGATGATTTCTCCACTCTAAGTCTGACCGCATGTACTAAAACTCCTAGTGTGCACACAGTGCCAAGTGTTGTTTCAAAGTGTCAAATGAGCCTCAATCTTCCAAAACCATCCATCTTAGGAAAACCTGTCCTGAAAAATGTTGATTATCAAACCAACATTAGACAACCAAATGCTTTTAGTCAAAAGAGACTCAGTCTTTCAAAACCGTCTATCTTGGGAAAACCTGTTTTGGAAAATGTTTGTTATCAAACTACCACTAGACAACCAAAGATTTTTAGTTTTGAAAGATCTAAATTCTCGAATAAACGATGTGTTTCTCAGGTGGACAAAAAACCTTGTTTGACTAACCCTGTAAGGCCTAAACCCACATCTCAGATATTAAATGGTCTTAAACCTGTTAAACCTTTGAGACATAGACCAAGGAAATATGATCATAGTACTACTCATCACAAGAATGCAACCATGCATGAAACTCTTCACAAGTTTAGATCTTCTGGGTTATGGATACCAACTGGTAGAACATTCGTGATGAATGGTCACAAATGGTCATGTGTGTGTACCACTAACACAGGTGTTACAAAGGGATTACACAACAGGTCCGCTATAACCGGCGTGTGGCGCCCAAAGACACTGACATATCCGACTACTAGAGACATGTCTGCTCACACGTGAGTCGACATCATGTGGACTCCTGATTACTTAGTTTCAGGACTCGGGCTTCACTGTTCACCCACTAACCCATTCACTGTTTATATCCTATGTCAATAGATGTGTGTACATATTGTGTGTTTGTTTTTCATTTATTATATTGTTCAGGTTAACTTTATGTGTACAGTCTGTTACTTCACATTGTGTCTATGTGCTTGCTCTATGTAGTCTGGTGCATCTCTTATCTTGCATCATGATACTTTATGTTCGTCTTGTTGACTTCCTCTTTGCTTGGGCATCTCTCATAACTGCAGGGACTAATCTTGGGCACTTGCTTTATTAGCTTTTAAGTGATAAGTAGAGTTCAGGGACTAGATGTGTCATTTTGCAATTTGTATTTCATCTCATATTTAAGAAATTTTATTTCTTGCGTTTAGAAAAAAAAAATTTAATCACAACTCATATTGCTATTCACTCATCTCTCCTTAAGTGCTGCGATTAAGTCTTAATTGTGTTTCCTGTGTGCTCGATTCTTGGTATGTCAAGTGCTTCTATCTTCACATTTGCTATTACGTTCCTTATTTTCAATCTCTCATTCATTGCATCATTTTAGGTGGATATCCGCGGTGATCACTATCTCGTGCTAAAGAATTTGTGTCTAATAGGTTAGATCATACTGTTTTTATTACACAAGTATTTGTTTGTTCATTGCGTGTATGTGGGATTCATGGTCGTGAGTTGTAGATCTTGGATTTGATGGTCTTGCGGTTAGGTCGATTACTCCACGGGTAGTGTTGTTGATAGTAGGTAGGATAAGAATGATGTTGGTACTTAGGTAAATGGATCTATGTGCTAGTTATGGTGTCAAATGTTGGTTCAGTTAGATGATACGTAATGTGGAGAGTGTTCTTGATTGCGTTTAGACCAATTTCTTGATTGCGGTTAGACCATGTTCTTGATTGCGGTTAGATCTATTTCTTGATTGCGTTTAGACTTATTTCTTGATTGCGTTTAGACTATGTTCTTGATTGCGTTTAGATTTGATTCTTGATTGCGATTAGTCTAAGATTCCTGATTGCGCGTTTAGACCAATTTCTTGATTGCGGTTAGACCATGTTCTTGATTGCGGTTAGATCTATTTCTTGATTGCGTTTAGACTTATTTCTTGATTGCGTTTAGACTATGTTCTTGATTGCATTTAGATTTGATTCTTGATTGCGATTAGTCTAAGATTCCTGATTGCGATTAGATTAAGTTCTTGACTGCGGTTAAACTAAGTTTTCAATTGAGGTTAGATTAATTTCTGGATTGCGATTAGTCTATGACTCTTGAACTGCGGTTAGATTAAATTTATTGACTGTGGTTACCTATACTTGCGGTTAACTTGATGTGCATTGACCATGAGTTGCGGTTCAGTTGGTTGCGGTTATCTCGACTTGTTGCGGTTAACTTAGGTTGCGATTACAACGTTGCGGTTAAATAATTTTTTTTTGAGTCTGCGTTTAAGTGCTCTGCGTTTAAGTCTAACTGGGGACTTTCTTGGCACACTTTGTCTTACACTTATTGGTTGTGGTCTGGATGTGTGTTTATGTAAGGGCGTCTAAGTTTTTATGCATGGGTTGGTGTGTTTGACACTCATTCTTAGTTGTCTTAACTACTACTCTACGTGTTGAATGATTCTCTTGAGTACTCATTACTTGCAATACATAACCCTCGGCCTTGTTCCTACTGCCTTACCATTTAATTCTGGGGTTTCTCCTGCTGCTAACACTCACCTTCACATATGGTTTTCTTCTGTGGTGATGTTTGTCAAATGCAGCTCCTATGGCAGAATCTATTGTCGAAGTGCCTTTGGCTCCACCTGTCCGTTCTGACGATGACATTTTGCCTTTCAACAAGTGGATTCCTATTGGGAAAAGTAACTGCTATGTTAAGACGGATAGACCTCAGAATCATCCCATATTCAGAGTTGCCCTAGACATACTGAAAAATACCACCTTCTTCAATGCCTTTACCGCATCCTCCTCTATCCCCTCCATCTACATACAACAGTTCTGGAACACTATATGCTTTGACAGAACAACCAACATGTACAAGTGCCAGCTGGATGAGCATTGGGTGAACATCACCATGGAAACACTGGGTAGCGCTCTGCAGATACTACCAACGGGTGATAATGTTGAATATACTCCCCCACCTACTCCAGCTACTCTTATTGACTTCGTCAATGAACTTGGATACCCCACTCAAGTATCTACACTTTCCGCTGTCATCACACATGACCTCTATCAACCATGGAGAGCAGTTGCAAGCCTAATCAACTTGTGTCTGACTGGTAAAACATCAGGATATGAGAGACTTAGAGCTCCTTCTCTACAAATTCTCTGGGGGGTTGTCAACAGTGAGAACATCAATTTTGCTGAACGAATCTGGGAGGAATTCAGTCAGTCCATCCACTCTTTCTTGGTCGACAAGGCTAACCTTGAAGCACACAAAGACGGAAAGAAAAGATCAGCCAAGCTCTCGATCCCAAGCGTTAGGTTTACTAAGCTGATCATACTGAGCCTTCAGCGATCTCTAAAATTTCACCCAAGAGAAGAATCCCCTCTTCATCAACCTACTGACGAACATCCACTTGGGTTCCTCAAATATGATTCAAAGAGCACTCGAGAGATCATATTCGGCATGGACATTCCCACTGCTCTTCTTACCCGTGATATCCTGTCTGCTCAATATTATGAGGAATATCTTAAATTTCTGAAGAAAAGTCGGGAAGCACCCCCTAATGAGCCAGCCGTTTCCACTAAGTCCGCAAGATCTGCATCTAAGAAACGCAAAGGTGGTAATACCTCGGCTGCTTCCTCTGAAGGCTCCAAAAGGGTTAAGAAGACCACTGGAGGTAAAAGAACCAGCTCAAAAACTAAATCTCCAAGTGCTGAAGACCCCAATCCTGCACTTTGCTCCACTCAGTTGCCTCTGACTGAAGAAGAAATGGTACAAATGGCAACTGCTGAAAGCTTGAAGGAAACATATATGCCACCGGTTCCACCAGTCAGTGGGGTCATCATTAGAGAACCTCAATCTGATAGAGCTTCACAGATCCAGCAAGTGACCGGTAAAGGTAAGGATGTTGCCACAGAAGAACAAGCAGCACACACCCTATTGAAAATATCATCTCCTGCCTCCAAATCAACCAGTACCAAGTTTATTCTCAAAAGACGCTCACCCACATCCTCATCGGCTAAGCTTTCTTCTGAGAATGTCTCCTCACCAAGTCTCGGGCAACCCGATAAATCTAGCAGTTCTGAGACTGACACCAGTTCTGCTCCCAAAGGTGATGGACCACACCTCTCTACACAAGATGTTACCAGCCAACAACCTGTACAGGATAAACCAACTGATTCCGCTCCCCCAGTGGATCCACTCGATGACGAGTTCGTTTCTACTGCATATCCGGATATTCAAGGTAACCTCAAAATGAAAACAGATGATCCTAAGCTCGAGGTGATACCTGACAGCCCCACTGGTACGCTATCATCGTACAAGAATCTGGACACGTATGGCAATCAATTCCTCATGGATAAGCCAGATGATGCTGAAGGCGAAAAGTCCAGTGATGAGCATGCAGAAGTTGTGTCAATGGTTGATGTGCCTATTGTGCAAGACAACTCCACCATTCCCACCAAGTCTGCACCAACGTCTACTGCTGGTCCCACCAACGATGACATCCCACAAGCTGATGACACACAAGAGAAACCGTCTGCCTCTGCCGCTCCTGCTAGCGCTGAGAAGAAGTTAGATCTGGACACTTTAGCTGCTTTGACTGCTGATGCTGTTCAAGAAAATCTTGCCATTCGTGAGAAGTTGGACAAGCATGCCTCCCTGCTTCAAACCCTAGTAAACCTTAAGCTGCCACAAACAATCACCAATCATAGCAGCAGACTATACAAGTTGGAACATCTTGATCTTGAACTACAAGTATCTAAGGCTATCAACGAACAGGTTGCTGAAGCTGTCAATATTTCTCTCGAAGCCCCTCTCAGGTCCAGGTTTAAAGACCTTCCTCTCAATGACATGAAGGTTATTTTGCAGCACAGTATGTATCAGCAGGGTCAACACACAGGACACGATGCTCACGTACAGCTGTATCAAGCATTGGAGGCCTCAATTCTACAAGATGATGCTGAGGAACACGCCCGGGACATGGAAATTGAACGTAAAAGAAAACAGCGGCGTCAGGGTCACCCTAAACCACCATCTGGTTCACCTCCACAACCACCTCCACCTCCACCACCTGCTGGGGCGTCTGGTCCATCAGGCACTTCTTCACTACCTGGTGGGTCACATGCTCCTGGCAGATCGTCGCAACCAGCCTCATCACCATCCCAAAAACATCAGGCTGACAAGTCATCCAAGCCAGCTCCGTCTAAACAAGCAAAACATGTTAAGTATGCAGCTTGGACTTCTTTTGACGCTGGTGCAACCTCCATTGCATCTCATGCCCCTGAAGATCATGTCTTTAATGAAGCCTCTGTCACACCACAACACGAGGAGTCATCCGATGACGAAGATGATGATGCTTCTACAACTCACATTCCTGGAAGACAGTGGTGGAAATCATTCACCAGAACTGACACCAATGATCCACCTCAAGTTTCCTTAACCAAAGATGACAAAGAGACTTGGTGGAAACCAGATGACAACAAACCGCAATCACCTGAGCTCGACTGGACGATTCCTTCCTCAGATTTACCAACCAATGATAGTAACTGGATCAATGCAATCACCACCAGTTTTGTTCCACCCTCTGAAGATTCCCTACTTTCCCAAACTGGTGATATGGGAACATTCATCGCATGGTTCTGCAAGAAACGGGGTCTGTCAAAGCTCACTCAGAAGGACCTGGAAGGCCCCGCATTCAACATTGTCAAAGCTTTTCATCAGGATGTTAATCATCTACAATACCAGATGGAAGAGTGCCACAAGATGTTCAATGACATTGTGGATGAAGGAATAAAGAAGTATAATTACAACACTCCACTTCCCTTGGGTGGCCCTCCAGGAAATGTCACTATCCAAGCTGAATTCTTCTTCAACAAAGACCTTGACTATCTTAAGCTTGGGAGTAGACAATGCAAATCAGCTTTGTCCATCACAAAGATGAAAGCTGCCCATTATTCTGACATCGGGTTGGAACAGTTAGTCCCCGACAGTATGTGGAGTCCTCAAGAATGCGACTACAACATCTCGGCATCTCTGGGCATTTCACACTGGTGGTTGAAGAAGCAACAGTTCTACATAGATCGGTTTCAAGCTCCAGGTGACCGAAAGTCAGTTCGCTCACCACTTCAAATCATTAGTGTGGTTAAAGTTCTAATACATCCCATCTATGGATATGACTATCTCAAGAGCATTACACTCAGACGAGCAGACTTCAAGGATTACACAATATCCGAAGGGGATT
This sequence comes from Artemisia argyi, assembly GCA_030686995.1. Lineage (NCBI taxonomy): Eukaryota > Viridiplantae > Streptophyta > Magnoliopsida > Asterales > Asteraceae > Artemisia > Artemisia argyi. The sequence goes on from CM060691.1 coordinate 173,854,431, forward strand.
TCAAACACCTACGCCCTAATGATTTCGAAGACTTGTATCTCCTCCATCTTCAAGGAAAGCTGCATCATCTACCATCATGTGAAATGAAGTCTCTTGTGTTTGCTGTACTTCACTGGATCCGGGGCATCGTCATCAGGAAACGGGTCGAAGACTTCCAGCTTGGTATCGAAAGCTACCAATCCCAGCTCAACCTCACAAGACCCCTATGGAATGTTAACAGTCTGGAACGGGTTGCTGACTTTACAGTCATCGAATCTCCTCTGGCAACTGTATTTCGAGATAAATACAATGTGCCCATGGTTTTGCGCTTCAATGAAATACACAAGTTCAGTGATGGTATCTTGCGTATGGTCGAAGAGGCACTGGACTTCAGAGTGAAAGAATACCATGTTTATGGCCAGGAAACTAGACGGTATACCCATAACTGGACTGCAAATGAGTTAACCCGAAACAAGAGGTTTTTGGCTGGCATCCGCAAGAGATTAAAGATACGAAGAATCTTCCGAAGCCTGGAGTGCTACGTTGGTGGCAGAGTTCGTGAAGGGGATTACCGTCTTCTCCAACGCACTGAGTAATACGACCAGTAATGGGGTTCAGTGTCATCTTTATGTGTGTTGGTTGGAATGTCTGTTTTGTACTATCTCTAGTTTGTGGGTCTCCTTGTGTATCCTTATAAACATCTCTTTTGCCTTTTTGCATATCCTATCTCGCATGGCGTACATATCCTTGTATAGTATCAAATCAAAAAGAACATAGAAAAATATAAAACATAAAAAAAAAAAAAAAAAAAAAAATACAAAAATATTCTTCTCACGACATGTCTCTTGTGTAATCAATATTATGTACGTTTTTAGAAATGTCATTCAATAATGACACGGAATCATACATATGCTTGAGCAAGAGTTTTTCGGTTTCAAATAAAGTTTTTTTTCTAAAACATGTCGTTCCTCAAAATATTCTTCAAAAATATGGCTTGTAGTCATTTCAGGCTACAACCCGGTCTTCAAAAATATGGTTTGCTATTACTTCAGATAGCAACCCGGTTTTCAAAATTAAGGAAAACAATTCGCCAAAAAGACGGTTGTTCCTAACAAAGGGTGCCGTTCATCCGAGCGTGAATTACTTTATATTCATGCACCCTCGATCTAATGTACGCTTCAGTGCATTATTTCTTGATAAAGAAGAGAAATCTTCTTTTTATCGCCAAATACTTTCCCTTCTATGATTTTTCCGGAAAGTGCTTGTGCAAAACTTGGTGGTATCATGAAACTTTGAATGAAAATCAAATTGAACTCAAAGGTTTGATAAAATTTTCACTCAATCAATGACGTTAATAGTTTATGAAAATATTTATGCTTTAACATCCGTCATTGATTGAGGGGGAGAGTGATTTCTCAAAATTTTATGTATCATCAAAACTCCCCACACTTCGTACATAAAACCTAGCAACAAAATGATTTGTGATGTGTTATGTGTCAGAATGAGTACATTTTCAAAGAGTTTTCGTTAAAACTTCAAATATTTTGATAACTCTTCAAATCTGACACATAACAACCTCCCTCACAGTTTGAGGGGGAGCAAGAAAAAGTTCCTTTTATCAGAAAACATTAAAAATTAACCGCATTTCTCTCCCAAAAGCTTTCTAACTTATTTAAATCAATTGAGATCAAAAATCTTGAAAGATTTAAAATTTTTGATCGGGGGAGAGAATGTGATTTAAATATGAAATCTGATAATCAAAAGTGATCGTTTGTACTCAATAATAGGCTCCCGCATATGTGCTAAACACTTTCGAATATCGATGCACATATTGAGGGGGAGCAAAAGGCGTTTGTGGAAGTTATACCAAAGACCGACCATTTATCTTTATGCATGGAGTTATAAGGTTGGTTAAGGTTAGGTATGAGTTCCCATGATCCACCAGAACCGGAAGGATCTTCCCAGGGACAATCCTCTAGATAGATTAGAAGTCCTTAGGAATGATTGAAAAAAGGAGTAAAGTGAGAAAAGGAAGAGTGCGGACTGAGATAGAGCTAGGACTGGAACAAACCCAACAAGGTTCTAGTGATGAAGTCTCGGTAAGCACTGAAGGGGTTGAAGAATGAAAAAGAAATGAAATGAGAAAGGGTGAAAAGAAATAGCCCTCCATATATTCAACCTTAGGGCAGAAACCGGGTTCAATTCATAATCTACTGGCGGTTACGAAGGTAACACCGGTATTGAAGACAAGACGTCATGGACCCAGTGACGCACTGCACTAAACTTCCCAACCACTCAAGTTCTCTTAAAAGAGCTTGTTTCATTCTCACGGGGAACCCTGTGCAATGTATCGACCGCTCATTGCGAGCTATGTTGATACCTAAAACAGGAGACGCCTCCCCAGTCTCCAGGAGCGGATCAAAACGCACTATTGAGTCTAGAGCCATGAGATCATCCATAAATCTCGATAGGACACACTTCCAAATATGCTTATTGTTTCACACAATGTGGAAAATAAGATAAAATATTTAGAGTCCTACGCATTATCCTTGTGGTATTGCCAGAACATCCGAGTGATATGAAAATATTCACAATGAGGATGGAAATCCTTCTAGAGCGAACATCACTCAAGCTCTTGGTAGGTGGCATGTGAGATCCATCTTGGATCAATGATCAAGTGACAACTGGAAAGCAACAATGGTGCGATTCAACATTGAATCAAACTTGTTCCAGGATATGGATTGACGGATACTTTTGCTAAAACCGTTCAATGTGCTCACAAACTAATTTCTCGAGCACTTTGATTGTGTAAAATCTTTCAAACAAAAGTATTTTTGATGAAAATGTGATTCAAAGTATAAAACTCTCGTCGTGTCTCAAAAATGTTTATCATATGACACGCGAGTGATTTCTATTAATCAATTTCTCATCAATCCGTGAATATCAATTCACCGATTCACTCTATCGTGCTGTCTGCTTTGAGACGTTCCGGTATGAGAACATGCTAAGTATGAAGATTCCGAAGTGGATTCTTTGGAAAATTCATTACTACAAGCTGGAAATTCCTGTCAAGGAGAGTCCTCTTTAAAAGAGACTCTACCTGATCACAGGTCGGTTTTCACAAAACCGGAGGGTAGTCTGTCCTCGCAGAACGAATGACAAAGCCATATTCGTTCTCTATCTTTATTGCTAACTGTTTTATTTCAGGGACACATATAAAGATGGCGTTGATAGCTCCAGTTTCCAGCTGAATCGGGTCAATCCATACCTCATGCTCACACATCCACCACACAATCAATGAAGATGAGAGACTTGCTACAACAAAATGTTGAGAGACTACCAACAACGTTTCCGCAACTCTGATGAAAAAGTCTCCTGATCCACAACTCTAAAGTCAAGTCTCCTGATCTAGAAGGGTGTGAGCATGATGGTCCTTATGTCACTACATCACATGAAGGCAATACTACTATGGATGAGCTTGGAGATTTACTTTGGCTGATGACCTCAAAGAAGCTCAAAGATCACACATCACAAAGGAACTCTAATCACAAGTTCGCTTGGTTGAAGTACGAAGTGTGCTGAAATGAGAAGAATCAGATCCTACGAGCTACAAAGACTAAAGAATGCTTAAAGACCAAAGATCTTAACTTCAAAGGTGACCTCGCTTAGGGGGAGATTGTTAGGAATACAAATATTCCTGTAAAAGTCTCGGTCACCTAATGATTGTAATAGCATTAAGGTAGCTCGTAGTTAGTTAGTTTATTAGTTAATTAGTATTAGATTAAGTAACATCGTGGAAGAAGGAACGGGTCTTTACCCACTGTATGCCTGATCCACAGCCCGGGAGTGGGCGTAATATTGTAACTATAAATACCCCTCTCCACATGTGGAGAGGGTTGGACCTTCATTCATTTTTAATCTAATCTTTTCTTTTTCTTTCAAGGTTCCTCTCTTTCTCTCCTTTCCTCCCTCCTCCTCATTTCTACGCCTCACTCATTACCACTTGATCATGTTTCCAACATAGTTAGTATTCTACATCTTATCGACTAACGTTTTCTTTGGCATAATTAATAAACGGCCTAGAATTTTGTTAGGATTACCTTAACCCATCAAACACTGAGGACAATGTTTCGTTCTAGTCGGGGGGAGGGTGAATCTTCGATTCGATTTTGACCTTGCATGTTTCACATGTCGTGCACTCTTGCAACTCCGTTTTTCCACCAAAAAAAAAAAAAAAAAATTGAAAAAATGAGAAAATTTTCAAAAATTTTGATGAAAAAGCAATGAAAAAGCACAAAAAGATGAGAAAAAGTAGAAAAAGTTGTGCAAAAATATAATAAAGTTTGAATAAGTGTTTTGACACCTTGTTGACTTTCTTGCTGGCGAGAGTAGGAATAAATATTTTGACTTGACCGGGCGTGTTGAGCCCTAGCTTGTTCCCTTAACCAATGATGATCACATAAGCTTGTGCTAGTCTTGTACACAAGGAGCTATAAAATGCGAATTATTTCTTAAGAATCTGCAAGTTCCCGTACTTGACTTTATACATGCGCAGCTTAAAAGCTTTCGCTAGTCTTTTACATCAGGAGCTAGAAAACGCGAATTCTTCTTCTAGAATTTGCAAGTTTCCGTAACTGACTTTATATATGCGTGGCTGATTATCGGCTAAGTATTCGCGGGTTTCATTATTTGGAATCTTAAATTGCGAAGAGCGAGAGATGATAGAGTTTATTTAGAAGTTAGATGCTAAACGTGGAGTAGTGGTTCTCTTTAGAGTTCATGAGAGGTACTTGTGACTTTTTACTCCCATCAGAAACGTCACCAATATATAATAGATGTTCTAGGTTAATTAGAAGTATTTCGGTTTGAATAATATTTAGTTCTTTGTTTTCTTAAGAGAATTTTTGCTTTAGAAATTGGGTACATATCAAGGAACATCAAAAATAAGAGCAAAAAGTGAAAAAATCAAAAGTCAAAAGTTGATTATCTATGTGGTTTTGGAGCTACCCGTTAAGCTTCCATTGATGTTGAGAAAAAAGTCAAGAAAGAAAGAAAAAAGTGAAAAATGAAAAAAAAGTGAAAGTTGAAGTATTGTTGAATAAGAGCTATGTATGTATCAATAAGTTGTTGGCGCGTGAGGTGTATGTGATAAGTGATTAGTAATCAGTCACATGAGGTGCACGTGATCGTACTCCGCAACTTATGTCCTTGATATTGTATGTACCCCTAATTCCTTGAAATTGACCGAATTTCTATTGCAGTAGTTCTTAAGAGAAAATGAATAACTACTTATCGTTTTAACTTAGGTATCACTATCGGACTAAAATTATCGAAACGAGAAAATATGAAGCAATTCATTTCTCAACAAAAAAAAATATTGAGATACAAAACCTAGGAAATGGGAGTAAGGAGTTTCCACAAGTAACTGTTATGAGTGGTGTTAGCATCTAATTTGTAATTAAGCTGTGATCTCGTTTGTACGCTTAGTTTGGGGACTCGTGAAAAATCAAGGATGACGATTTTTATCCATATGGTCGCTTCTTAACAGAAGTGTTTCTACTCGTTGACCCTAATAATTATTGCAAAATAATGAAAGTTCAACAAACCGTCACAAGTGTGAAATGTGAAAAGTACAAAAATAGAAAGTGAAAGTGGAATAAAGGAATAAAAGGTAAATTTTGGAAAACGGAGCGTTTGCGGGAATAAATGATTTTAATACTTCTTTCGAACCACCTTGCCACTTTTCAAAGTTAGTAAAAAGAGTTTTGAAATTATTTATCCCAAAAGCGTGAACTGATGACATTGCGTGAGGACACGGCAATACCTTAGTCGGGGGGATTTTGGGGAGTGCTTATTCACTCACTTTTATAAGACCAAAACCGGACTCAAAAGACCAAAAACTAATCGAATAATGCCAAGAAAACATGTGTTTTTGTGTTTGTGATATGCAGGTACGGATATTTTACAAAATGACGAAAAATCATGGGAAAACAACGAAACCGAGCACGAGAGTATGAAAAGGTTCAAGAGCTGAGGTCGGGAAAGCAATTTTCAGATATTCGTCAAAGATATGCTATATTGGTCAAAGTCAACCTTGGAAAATCATAATTTGACAAGTTGAACCCTTGGATCAAGTTTCCTGAATTGGCAGATATAGTCCTTAAAGTTTCAATTATTTCAACATTGGTCCTTGTAATTTTGATACTAAAAATCTGCCAAAGCCATATTATTACAAGCCCACTCCATCAATACCCACAAGCCCAGTCCACCTTTTCTTTTTACCCGACCCAAACCTTTTACCCAGTCCACCCTTCGGTCAAATAAATAACATCACCCAGTCAAACACCAAATAGAATAAAAAAATCCACCCCGCGTTTATTTTCCCCCAATTCCAAATATTACCCAGGTTCACATGAACCCTAGTTACTGTTCACCACACTCATCACCAAATTAACAGCAATTAAGGTCAATTATGTAATTCCGTAATTGTTTCTAGAAGGTCAGAGTATGTCAGAGACTCAAGAAGCACAAGGAATGACAGATGGCAGCGTGTGATTTGCTTAAACGCGTCACAGGATCTAATCCAAGGGTTTGTAATAATTAGTGATTGATGGAAATTGATCAAAGGGCTCAGAATTGCTTTGAAGAAGCACAAGCACACGGATTGCCAAGCTGGCAATCCGTGACCCCCAACTCTTAGTTTAGCTATAAATAGGAGATATGATAGCTTGTATAAGAGGGGAGTTTTCGAATAGCGAAGCTCTGCCGAATTTACTTCTCAATCTTTAGTGTAATGTTTACTTTTTAATTGTAACAATTTTATTTTAATGCAATCAATTTTCTTTCAATCAATTTAGTTTAAGCTTTACTTTCTGCTTATTATTTTAGAATTAGTTTCATCAGTTTAATTCAGTTTTACAATTTACTCTTTATTGAAAATTCAGTTTCCACCTTATTTTGTTGTTTTAGTAAATCAGAAAAGAAAAAAAAATAGTAGACATAGTTTTCATTGAAGTTAGTTTATATCAAAGTTTGTTTTTAAATTTATACAACTCATATCAGCTTTATAAAGTTTTTGTGAGATTGAATTTTAGCATAAACATTCAAAAGTTGGTTGGTCAATAATAGTCAACAGTTAGAATTGGTAGTGAATTGTGGTGAAATTGGACAAGTTTGAGTGAGTTTGGGAAGCACTCAGCCTGTCAAAAGACAGGCAAGCAAAGGGAAATCCCTCTGTTCTTGCTGAGGGATAGTTTATAGGTAATCTTCTTATTTTAGAAATTTATATTAGTCACTGTTGAGATCTTGAGTTTTAATTCATAAGTTTACTGTTTCATTGGTTTAGATTGCTGAATTGTAGTAATAGTTGCTTAGCTGAGTTTGTTTTGATTCATAGTATATCTGTTTACATAGATCTGAGTGAGTATTACCTGTTGGTGAATCTGTTTTGCACTAATTTGAGATTGTACATTTATGTTGTATCTCGTAGCTTAAGTTTGTGTAATTTGATTCATAATATGATTAGTGACTGATATGGATTTATGGCGAAGTGATTTGTGATTTGTTTTATCCTAGAGTAGTGTAACTGAGTAATTCAGGGATGTTTGGATCATACTGACTTTTTAAGTCAAACTTGTTTAAGGTCACATTTTGGTTTTGATTTAGATATAATTTGATAATATAGGTAGTTTAGAAGAGTTCTGCATTTATTTCGGGTGGTTTGGTAGATTTTGCAATTGTGATTAGAATTTTGGTTTTTAATACAGCTGAGATTATATAAAATTGGATATAGTAGTTTTGTTGCAAAAGATTGTTAAACTTAGTCTGTTATTGTATTAGTAGTAGTGCTGTAGAATTGGTTTAGTTCTATAAGTCATTTAGTCGATCTTTCATTAGCTTCATTATTTTTAGAATCTGTTTCATCAGCTTTACACCAGGTCCTATATTTAGTTTGTTTTAGTTTGGAATTTCATAAAAGTTGTTTTTATCTGAACTTTAGTAGCTTGTTTAGAGCATTATACAGTCCTTGCATAAAATCTAAATGTTTACAAGCTTATTTTTGGCTTAATAAACCACCCCTGGACCTGTTTTGCCTTGCTTTTTCTCACCTGAACATCAGCCCAAGTTCGTTAGCTCATAAGTTCCTACTTTAGTTCAACTTATTATTGGAAATTTGTTTCTTTTGATAACTTGTTATTATAATTTTTTATATCTGTGCTTGTTTTTAATTTTGTAGTTCATTTAGTTAGTTTAATCTTGTCTGCTAGTAGGCCTCATAGGTCTGTTTGATTTAGCTTTGATCAAATATCTGCTTGTCCATTATTCTGAGCTTGAACTTCTGCCTTGTTAGATTTGACGTAAATTTTGGACTTGCTTATTTAGTTTACCTTTTAGCTTTACCTTGTTTTTAGCTTGTAGATTTAGCTTATTCTGTCATTAGTTCTGCTTATTCATAAGTATACCTTATTGCTCATTAGCTTGCATTAATTGCTTATTTGACAATCTGTTGTGTTTCTGTATTTCTTTTTATCTGAAATTGATACTTTTGAGTTCATTAGAGTATATTGTACCTGTGTTTTAAGTTTCACACAGTTTTTGATACAAGTGCTTATTATTAAGCACTTGTATTAAGCTGTTTAGCACTGAATAAGCACTTCTGCTAATTATTTTTTAATCCAAAATTTTTCTGCATCATTTCCATTTTATTTTTGATTTTCTGGAATTTTTCTAGATTTTTCCAAGTTATTTTACTATTCTTTTTAATATTTCTTCCTTATAAATCATTTTTAAATCATTTTTAATTACCAAAAATCCATAAAAAATCAGAAAAAGCTTTGAAAAATACAAAAATATTTTTAGAAATTCTTTTATAATATTTTAGAATTTTTAGAATTTAATTTTCATTTTTCCAATTTGTTTTTCTATTTTTCTCTATTTTTAATTCATTTTTAATTCTAAAAATAGGAATTTAATTCTAGAAAATAAATAAAAAGTCTAAAAAATATTTTTCTTTTTCTTAAAATTCTTTTTATTAGTTTTAAATTTTTAGAAAATATTTCCAAAGTTGTAGGATCATTTTTCGTCATACGTTACGTTTTAAATTTTACGGTTGCGTTTCCGTTTTTACGTTTTTCATTTCGGTGCATAATTAGCTTATAATCTTTGCATATTTCATACTTGTTTGTGATTACGTGAACTATTTGATTGCTATTTCTCATTTTCTCACTTTACAATTCACGATTTCACGAATCGATATTCTCGATTCCATTCGCCTTCGTTGGAAAACGACTCGGGTGATCCGTATTTTAAGCGGATCACTTCAATACTATATTATAATTATAATAATTGGTTTTTACACGAATCACCCACCCCCTCTTAACCCCCCACCAAGCACCCCTAAGATTTTTGTCGTTTATCGGACCTATAGCGACGACATCCGTCGTCGCAAAAAAGCTAAGTGGAAATTCGTGTAATGTATGCTTAAAACATGTTATGAGTAAAAACTAAAAATCGATTTAAATAGATCTAATACCTAATTTTTTTGGCGTAAAGCCCCGCGCCAGCTCTCAGTTGAGTGCGGGTAGAAAATCTTCGTTAAATACATCATCTGAATTTGCCCATCACATTAGTCATAACACATACAACAAGGTCCTGATGCATACTTGAAAGTAAATTTAACATGCTGAATTTGATATATAATCTCAGTATCTACAAATGATTCATTCTTTTTTTCTTTAATGGCCGAAACTCGACACCACATATGTAACACCCCCAAAATTTGATACAGCGGAAGACTCAACAAGCTTTCGGGGTGCTACGGGGATTGGTATCCAACACAAGACAATATAAAACGAGATAAAGTAAACATAATAAAAACACAACCAAAACGGGGTTTTAAGGTTTACATTTATCCCAACATCATTCAGAGTCAGGCCCAAAATAAAGTAACAATAGGTCCAAATTTAATTATCAGAGTTTAGAAAAATAGATCCATGAACCGTGTGCCTTGGCCGAGCCTTCCATTCTAAGCATGCACCTCAACACTTAATTACCTGAGAAAACGTGCTAAAAGTCAGCTTTCGCTGGTGAGATCATAGGTTTAAACTCAACTAACAATATAGTGGACATATACGCAAAACGCTTGCTAGCTAGACTAAGGATTCGCTAAAAGCCTGCGGATACCCTCCACTCCAACATAACACACGGATACCCTCCGTACTAACATAGATATTCGGGTAACCCCCGCAATACCAAAAATACTCGGATAACCTCCGAAGTATTAATAACCTATAGGTGCACACTATAGTATCTAAATAAGTCAACCTTGAATAGTACACACAACATATATGTGACTAAAGCTGACAATCCCAAATAACCCAATGAGCCAACCTTGAATAGTACACACGACATGTGTGACTAAAGCTGACAATAGATCCTAGTCCATACACATAGCAAGTTTAGAAAGAATATAAAAGCGATAATAGTCCACATAAATAATTTGCACGTTTCTCACCCCAAGTATTGAAAACATAGTTCAAGAGTAAAAAGTGGGGCTATGACTCACCTCAAGTCCAGAAAATAGCAAGAAGAAGTCGGTAGAAATAAGATGTATGATAACTCACAAAACAGCAACTACGGACTTGGCACGACCTAACAATATTAACTCGTTCAGAAATCATTTCCTCAAATCTATAATATACCCAAACCCGGACGAGAATCCGTTTTATTTCTGAAAATCCATTTCGTATTAGTTTGGTATGTTTGCGTTTGGTATCCATACGGGTGGTGGGTTGACTCAAAACAAACCAAAAGATCACATATAGGATAATGAAACAAACTATAGATCTAATATTAGCCCAATATATCATTTAAATAAATCGCCGAAGTTTATCAAGTCCGTCGATTTGATAATCCTCATATTTATTTACGTAACATACCGTTCCAAGATTACACCCAACCTAAAGCACATAGCACATAATTACTATATAGTATATATCATAGTTTAATAAATTCCTCATATATATCGTCAAATTGGCCAGATTTCCCGATATATACACTCGCAATTTATTACACTTTACATATACTACAACCTATGGGCGTCGTAGGATACGATGCCCATTAATATATTCATTTCATATAGCCAAATAACCCGGTTCAACCCTACGGTTAAGTGGTTATTTAGTTATATAAAACGTTTATATTAATCGTCATATATCCGTGACAACACGAAAGTCACAAATAATAACTTACCTGGACTCGAGTGACAACGACTCCGCATAACTCGATAAGTTTACCCGTTATATACACAGAATGACATTTTATTAACCGTCTAATAATTGTCGGGAGTTTCCCGTTTTATAACAAACTTTTTATAATAACAATACGTTTAATAATATTACGCCACTTTCGTGGCCTAATACATATATCTAATTGCATTATTTATAATACGACTCGTGATTATTATTATTATTAATATACGCGCCTATATAATTATATAGACGTTATTCACGTCTATATATTCATATAAACGTTTATATTATCAATAACTATTATTACGAGTTTTATTATTTTCGTTTTAATTGTAATAGTTATCAAGTCATACGAAATGGTCACATGTCCGAGTCATGGCTCTCGGCTCATTGTCCAAGTCCAAAGTAAATAACAAAAGTCATAATAACCAAAAGTATCTCCGTCCAACACAATCTCAATCCACGTGCTACAACAATAGGGTCCGACTACGGCACCCGACTAACCTATCTCCGTCAATCTAAGTGACCGTCTCACAATCGGTCCCCAATATCTCTTTTCGTCAACAACTTCACAATACAACAATAATCCCTTGTCGAGACCAAAAATGATCTCGACTCAACTAAGCATTCGGCCGAATCCAACATGTGCCAAAACAATAACAAGTAATAAAAATAATTATCAATAAGGTCCATCATCGGGTTGGGTTACCAAGCCAAGCCCGAGCCACTCGACTCACTTGAGTCTCGGCTCCATACACGAGTCACAAGGACTCGACCTTCACAACCAAATAGGTCATCAAAGATAAGCTCCAAGAGCCACACCAAAACTGCCCAAGTCGACCACTTGGGGTCGCGGCATCAATAACCAAAATCGGCCAAAAGGCCTAGACTCCATCGAGTCAAACCAATACCAAACAATAGAACATGAAAACCATGAACTCAAAGCCACAAGGAGCAAATTAACGAGCCATAGGCTCGAATCCCACATCAAGCCGTGAGTCTTCGACTCACGGTTCACTCGAACCCACAAAGAAAAACCAAACCCGGATACCAAACCATTTATGAAAACGTGATTTCATCAAAAACCCATAAACATATCATGTTTTAAAATGAAAACCCACTCGGATCTCATCAAGTCGTGACCCTTGGTCACGTTTCGAACCCACAAATCGAGTCAAAACTCGACCTACCTTCCAAAACAAAGCCAAATCGAAGAATACGCAAGAAATAATAAGAAGATGATGATGAACTCGTGAATATTTCGATTCGAATTTGGTGTTAATGTAAGAATTAGGGCGTGTGTAGGGGTAGATCGGATAGAGGATGAGATGGGGAGTCTATTGGTGGTGGTCGTGTAGTGTGGTGGTCGGCGGTGGAGCAGTGGTGGTGGCCAGATTTGATGTCGGCTAGGGTTAAGAAATGGGGGAGGAGATGGAGGTGAGAGAGAGATAAGGGAGTGAGTATTTGTGTGTGTGTGGGTGAACCGAACCAAACACAACCTTTGTATTACTCCTTTTAACTTTTTTTTTTTTTTTTTTTTTTTTTTTTTTTTTTTTATAATAATAATAATAATAATGATAGTAATAATAATATTATTACGGTGTGGAGCGGGTAACGTGGGTAAATGTAAAAACATGTGGCCCGAACCCGAACTCATTTCAAACTTCAATATCCCTCGAAAACATCTCGTAAATAATTAAAATACAGTCGGACTCGTAAGACGAATCATAAAACTTTCGTTAGGTAATCCTAGTGCCAGAGTCAACGTAGTACCAAGTGAGAATTCAAGTATACATCACCGATCATTAAATCAAAAATGAATTATGAACATAATTCACGAATTCCATAACGTCTTTAATTAAAAATATCCATAAAATAGGTCTTACAAGTTCGTTGTGAAATAAAATTTCAAATAAAAATTATAAACGAACTTAAATCGTAAATGCGGGTTTTTAAAATAGCTCCCTAAACTGCCGGTTGTCACATCCTCCCAGTCTCAGAAGGAAACCCGTCCCGGGTTTTACTCGGAAAAATTTCATCTACGAAGTGAAAAGCTTCGGATATCTCTTCCTGAACTCGTCTTCATGTTCCCACGTAAATTCTGGTCCATGTCGGGAATTCCAACGAACCTTGACGAGCGGGATGCGACTTCGCTTGAGTCATTTAACTTCACGATCTAAAATCTCAATTGGTTCTTCCACGAAATTCAGTTTCTCATCGACACGAATATCCCTCATTGGAATGACGGGCATTTCATCGGAAAGACATTTCTTCAAATTACTTACGTGGAATACGTCGTGAACTTTACTCAGTTCATATGGTAATTCCAACCTATAAGCCACAGGCCCAATCCTTTCTAAGATCAAGAATGGTCCAATGTAGCGTGGGTTGAGTTTACCACGTTTCCCGAAACGTATTACACCTTTCCAAGGCGAGACTTTCAGCATTACTTTGTCTCCAACCTGGAACTCTAAAGGTTTACGTCTCTGATCGGCGTAGCTCTTCTGCCTATCTCTGGCTGCTTTCAACCGATCACGAATCTGAGTCACTTTCTCTGTAGTTTCTAGAATAAGCTCAGGGCCTGTAAGCTGGCTATCTCCAACTTCTGCCCAACCAATAGGCGAACGACACTTTCTGCCATACAAAGCTTCGAATGGTGCAGCTTTAAGACTTGTGTGGTAACTATTATTATAGGAGAATTCCGCAAGGGGTAAATACTTCTCCCAGCCTTTACCAAAGTCTATGATGCATGCACGAAGCATATCCTCTAACGTCTGAATGGTCCTCTCACTTTGACCATCAGTTTGGGGATGATATGCAGTACTCATATCAAGCCTCGTCCCCAAAGCCGTTTGAAGTGATCGCCACAAAGCTGACGTAAAACGACTATCACGATCCGAAATAATAGATATCGGGACTCCATGACGCGAAATAATTTCCTTCACATATAACCTCGCAAGCTTATCCACACTATCATCTTCACTAATAGCTAAGAAATGAGCAGACTTTGTCAGACGATCCACAATTACCCAGATAGCGTCACAACCGCTAGCTGTCCTCGGTAATTTGGTAATGAAGTCCATAGTAATCCGCTCCCATTTCCAGACTGGAACGGTATTGCCGAAAGGAAGAACCGTACCTTGAAGGAAATGGTTAATGCCATGTTGATAAGTTCTGGTTTAAACCAGGACATGTGGGGGGAAGCCATTCTAACGGCTACTTATCTTTTAAATAAGATACCTCGTAAGGAAAAAGAAGAGACCCCTTATGAACTATGGATGGGAAGAAAACCATCATATCAGTACTTACGAGTGTGGGGGTGTCTAGCAAAGGTAGCTATACCGACTCCCAAGGCCCAAAAGATTGGACCTAAATCTGTGGATTGTATATTCATCGGATATGCTAGGAATAGCAGTGCTTATCGTTTCATTGTACATGATTCGAAAAATCCGGATATACAAAAGGGTTCTGTAATGGAATCAAGGAATGCTTCCTTCTTTGAAGATATATTTCCTTGTTTAACGAAGGAAACTGGAAGTTCATCTAGAATAGATGACAATGTTGTCCAAGATAAGAGACAACGAGATGATAATGATCTCCAAGATGAGAGACAAGATCAAATCGAGGAAGAAGAGGTAGAACCTAGAAGAAGCAAAAGGGCAAGAACCGAGAAATCGTTTGGACCCGATTTTGTTTCTTTTATGGTAGAACATGAACCTACTTCTTATCTAGAAGCGGTAACTTCCTCAGAAGGGCCTCAATGGAAAGAAGCCATTAAAAGTGAAATAGATTCTATTTTACAAAATCATACTTGGGAGCTCGTGGATTTACCTCCTGGTTGTAAACCACTAGGCTATAAATGGATCTTCAAGAAGAAGATGAAAGCCGATGGCACCATTGACAAGTACAAAGCAAGATTGGTAATCAAAGGATTTAGACAACGTGAAGGTCTAGATTACTTTGATACATATTCTCCTGTTACACGAATAACGTCGATCAGGATGATACTTGCTATTGCCGCTTTAAGAAATTTGGAAATTCACCAAATGGATGTGAAAACGGCTTTTCTAAACGGGGATTTAGAAGAAGAGATCTACATGAACCAACCTGAGGGTTTCATAGCTCCTGGACAAGAGAACAAAGTTTGCAGTCTTGTTAAGTCATTATATGGCTTAAAGCAAGCTCCCAAACAGTGGCATCAAAAATTTGACCACACCATGCTAGAGAGTGGATTCAAAATTAATGAATGCGACAAGTGTGTTTATGTAAAAGACACAAGTAGTGGATATGTAATCTTGTGTTTATATGTTGATGATATGCTTATCGTTGGCAGTAATGACAAGATGATCAAATCTACTAAAGACATGTTGAAATCAAAGTTTGACATGAAGGATATGGGTTTGGCTGATGTGATCCTTGGAATAAAGATCATACGAACTCAAAATGGACTTGTGTTGAGTCAAGCACATTACGTTGACAAAATTCTGAATACTCATAATGCGGGGGATTCCGGCCTAGCTAGAACTCCAATTGACACCAGCAAGCATCTATCTAAAAATAGAGGCGCAGGTGTTGCCCAATTAGAGTATTCAAGAACTATTGGCATGTTAATGTACTTGATGACAAGTACCCGACCAGACTTAGCATATGCTGTTAGCAGGCTAAGTAGGTATACTAGTAATCCAAGTTATGCACATTGGGGAGCTATGACTAGGGTACTTCATTATTTGAGATACAGTCGCGATTATGGACTGTATTATGAAAGATATCCAGCTGTTATAGAAGGATACAGTGACGCAAATTGGATATCTGACATAAAGGATTCTAGATCAACTAGTGGATATGTGTTTACACTAGGAGGAGCAACTATATCTTGGAAGTCTTCCAAGCAAACTGTTATAGCTAAGTCCATGATGGAATCAGAATTTATCGCGTTAGATAAATGCGGACAAGAGGCGGAATGGCTACGTCAATTCGTAGAGGACATACCAAGGTGGCCTAAACCGGTAACGGCCATTAGTATACATTGTGATAGTCAATCGGCAATTGGCAGAGCTCATAGCATAATGTATAATGGAAAGTCCAGACATATCCGTCGTCGACATAATTCGATACGACAACTACTCTCAACAGGAGTTATCTCAATTGACTATGTGAAGTCAAAGGATAACATCGCGGATCCGCTTACGAAAGGCTTAAGCAGAGAGTTAGTTAGTAAGTCGTCTAAAGGAATGGGACTAAAGCCCTTGAAGGAATGAGTTTCTATGAAGGAAAACCTAACCCAGTTGACTGGAGGTCCCAAGATCTGGGTTCAATAGGACAACCTAATCATAGAAATGTGGGGGAAGTCACGTTAATGTGGGGGAGTTACTTATATATTGTATCTTCCTAGTCCATTCCTATAACAAATGTGACTTGTTGAGAGGTTAAACATATGGCTTTTTATGATTCAGGATGAAATCATAAAGCATAATGGTTCAAGATGAAATCACAAACATGTGTTTTTAATGATTCAAGATGAAATCACCTATGTGAGAGAGAAGTGGGGTCGCTTCGAAGGGAATTGTGGGGGGCGCAATTCCTAAGAGCTCTTGCAGAACCAGGCTAGTATTCATGACCATAACGAATACGACTATGAGGACTTGACAAGGTCAGGGAGAGTCTTGTGTGAGTGTGTATTGTCGTCTACGTAAACAGATGTTGAGTTCAAGGACATCGAGTCTACTCAGATCTAGGAGACTAAGTACATCTCACAAGGGAAGGTTCAAAGGGTCACACCTACCTATCCTATGCAAGATTTAACCGCAGAAATTTCGCGGAAACTTTCGTGTGTTTTCGACCGATCTCCATTCATGTGGGGGATTATTGGAAAAGTGGTTTTGCAAAATGAGTTTTTGCAAAGTTTGGACATAATTTAATATATGTATATGTTATATATATTAGTGTTTATTGGGGGCGTTGTGTTCTCCTCCAAGAGAGCTTCGTAACAAGCTAAAGTATGTCCAAAATAGAGCTAAGATGAATGAGATATCGTGTCTCAAAGTGGGACACTTGAAACACAAAACATGGAAACAAAAACACATCCCACATCGCTTAGTGAAGGAAGTGGAGACTAGTTTATAAGGTAATCCTTGTACTAGCTTTCAAATTCCTTTAGGTGAGCTATGCTCCCACTCCTACGTGTGCGCGCGCAGGGGGGGTGCAGATTGTGGGATTTCTGGACCAAAATGAGTTCGAAGCTTCTGAACTCATGCGAGCCCGCGCGACCTGCGGACACGAATGCAGCTCCGAAACCTCGCCTACGTGCGAAAATTTTTGCTGCTAGTTCGGGTCAGTTTTTCCAAGATATTCTGTAAATCTATTTTAGGAATAGATTTGAACTTTTTGTACAAGTTTTACAGAATTCTGTTTGTGTAAAATATTATACGAAAATCTGTTTGATTATAACAGATTTCGTTTATTCTAGCTAAAAATTTAATCTTGGAGAACAAGATAGGTTTTCAGTATAAATATAAGCCACATCTCATTCGGTTTTGACACAGAAAAAAAAAACGTAGCTCTTCTCTACAGAATTCCAGCAGTCTTTTCGATCAGAAGCACACAAGGTTTTCGAGATCTTTCAGGCAAGTAAGTCAAGTCCGGCTGTGCAACAGTTTTGAACGTTGTACCCTGGGAAACAGACGGCGAATCTGTTTTAAGGGAATCGTGTTTACACGAGCCTCGTTTTCTTACCTTTACTGCTTTCTTTTATTTACGTTATATATAGTGTCTGTCTTCTGCTTCTACTCCATTCTGTCTGTATTTAATTTTCTGTTATTTAATTTCTGTTATTTATTTATTATAATCTGATTTTATAAATAAAAGTGTTCACCGTTTCCCACATGAAATGGTTGCTTAATTTGGTAAAAAGACCAGCCACGTTATCAAGCAAACAACATCACAAGCCCCACGTGTGTTGGTGATTTTAGTGTAATAGTGATTTACCCGAAACCAAATGGATTTCAATTTAAGTTATATTCCAGTTCGAAGGTGCGAAGTGCACACTTGTATAAACTAATTAACTTGATTTTGGGTACGGAAAATGGTAAAGGTTGTTAATGTAAGTCAAAGGGCATATAGTAACAGAATTTTCATGGTCACTAAATTGTCCATATACATGTTTTTAATGGTTACAGTTAGCGACACTTCTGGTTGCAGTTAGCGACAATTTTTTCTATTGCAAAACAGTTTTTTAGCGACAGTTTTTTCTATGATTTTTCACCAAGTGTCACAACTTTTCCAACAACCACCAATAAGTTATATATATGTAAACATTATTTGGTTTTCCATATGGACATATATTCATATCAATAACAAATACAACAAAGTATTCAATGTTTTTGCTTTTTTTCTTGTGCCTAGAATTTGAGTGTTCATTCTTGTCTTATTTCTATACAAATTTCGTGTAACCCAAGGCACCAAATAAGGTCGAAATATTGTATCAAGAAAGTGAACTTTTAAATGATTCAAGAATTTATTCGGCAACCTGTGATTATCATGACCCGAATTACTAACAAACTGATACAACAATTTCTTGGTGATAATCATGGTCGGTGAATCTGTGAAAGACGAGTATTTTGAAAGAAACGATTTTGGCGTTTTATATATTGAACCGTTAAATATAGGAATATGGAAACAAGGAGCACGTACTAATTTGATGGAAGGATATTCGAATGATGGGATATACTGAAGATGGGCTGGAGTTGCAAAGTTTACTGGAACGCAATTTCTAAAATTGTATATAATGCCATGATGCAAATACCGAAATACGTAGAGATTGCATGAAATTTATGTTATTAATGATTAAACATATGGCATAAAAATAAATGGTTACTGTGAGTGTAATTTTGTGGTCATGTACGTGTTCTAATCAGATGGAAATTTTAAACTTCTTGTTTTAAACCATCATATCCATTAAAGTTGTTTCTTGATTTCATTGAATGATTATGCATTAACGGATTACAAATCATATTTGTGCATGTTAATAATAATTGGAAAGTATGCTTTATAAATGAAAATGATGTTTGGAGTGCCTATGTGTGTATTTTGTTGTGTGAATATGAAACTAAAATCTCTACGGATTTTGGCGGTAACCGTGTAATTTTGTAGTTATGTTCTTCCACCAAATTCATTAAATTCACAAAAGGACAAACTAGTAGTCACTTGGTTTATGCTTTTATAATATACTCCGTAATTAATATTCTATGGATATTATGATAACATTGTTGGAGGATGGTTTCAAAAGCATAAGCAGTGTCAATCGAGGATTTATGCATAACTTAATGGTAATTATTACATGCATGACAATTGGTGGTAGGATTTTATAATATAATCTGCAAGAAATCTTCATGAGGACACATACACTCTTTTGATATGCTTGCATCAAGTCGTCATGATCGTTGATTTAAAGTAATGCATATGGACCGCAAAAGCCAAGTTATGTGTTAATCTTACGTGATATAATGAATTGCTGTTATTTTTGACAAAATTGGCGGTAAATGGATGTTATTTCCATTTCGTTTTCTTTGTTAGCCAAATGACCAAAAATGGTTGACACTAAGATATGTGTAGTAAATTTGAGGAACTTTGTAAAATCTGGATGTCGTTCTTGCATGGCGAATTGCAAGTTCGATGATAATTTTACGGTAAACCGTAATTTGCCAGATTGTTGACCCACAAAACCAATTTCCAGAATACATGATTTGCCAAGTTCAACTATAGGTTTTTGTACCTTAAAACTATTTTTATATTTGATATCATATTGTGTATTTCGATGGGTTTATGTGTCTAATTGCATAATTATGTTCTTTAAAAGAATTAGAGATTCAAGAACATGTGCTTGGCCACGAACTGTTAAGTACATATGTGTATGAAGGTATCGATAATGTTTAGTTCTTCCATATTTAATTGTTATAAGTGTTTATTGCCTTCTGGCATCGCTGATTTTCCAACAATTAATGATTCATGTATAAATTCAATGTTGTTGAATATGTGGAAGTATGAGAACAGTTTAACAAAGTAAGGCGCAATTACTTTGGTTTTTGACTTTTTTCTTTTGCTAAAAACATGCACATTATATGGCAATATGGCATTATTCTTGATGGAATATGTGTTGTACATTTTAAATATCATGATGGATTCATTAAAGCCTATTATCTAATTCTGGGTGGATATTGACAAATAAGGGCACTATTTATTTGATTACGAAACTGGTAGCAAATCCTATTTATCTTGTATTATACCCACTGTATGAATCCTTATTGGTTTTTATCTGTTGAGGATTGATGGAATTAGTATCAAGAATACTGAATACAACGCTCATGTTTATGTGTTTGGTAGATATGTGATTTTGGAAATAAAAGTTGTAAGATCATTGACTGGCCATCAATTGTGTATTTATCTATTACTTTTAGTAAGGGAGGTGATATGTACACCACTAAAAGTGGTGTGCACATCACTAATTCTGCATTTTGATGTTGTAATGTGTGTATAATCACATCTCATCTATGTTTACATATTCGTGGTTCATAATTTTGGTTAGTAAATAAAAAGCTGCTTTATTGATGATTATTTGTTTGGGTTTAAATGACTAGGGCTTATCAGTAATGGTTATTTAAACGCAACCTCTAGTTTTATGACATCAAATATCGTGGTAGTATTCCTTGAATATTAAAAGGATAAGTTGCTGTGAGTTGGATTAATGATCAAAAAGATTGTACAACGTTAATTGTTTGGATTTTACACTTTGTGTGGTTGTAATGTTTTGGGATCAAAGAAACAAAGTTAAACATATTCAACTATTGCATCATGGTTCGTTTTGTTTCTTGTCTAAAGAAGAATAATGGTTAAAGGACTTTGTTAATAAACATTGTGTTATGTTTAAAAGTCAAGGTTACCATTTGTATAAAATCAATTGCTTACCACTTGACAAAGGAGTTCGCAAGAGACTTAGTGCACAAGTCGATGTTAGGGAATTAAAAGTCCATTTAAATTCTCTAATGGTGAGACACCCAATTCCCTTCTAATACAACGTTAGAAGCTGAATTTAATGTGAAAAGTTCACACTTATAGATTGGAACACATGTTATACTTTCCCAAGATATGTTTTCAGACCTGTAAGATGAAGAGGTTGAAGTTTATCTTCTTAATAGCTCTTTTGAAAAAGTGCATGATTAAAAGAAACTACCTATATGAGTATGAAGTTTTGCCGCTTTAAGAAGCTTGGACTTGGCTTCCTATATACTCATGAATGGATAAGGACGCAGGGATTGTAAAGCGTTAAATATAAACATTGGAGAAATGAACTTGTGTGTATCTTATCTTCATGTATTCAAATGGGTTGACGGGTTCAATCGTTACAACACCCCGATTCCCGAATATTTGGAATGGGTAGTATACTAAGATGAAAATTCAATCGAAAGACATTTTCATTTATGCATGAGTTTGATTTGTTTGATTATTTGGGTGATCAAGGATTACACTAAAATGGGGGATGATTGTTGGTGATTTTAGTGTCATCGATCATTTTGGTGTAATGGTGATTTACCCTAGACTAAATGGATTTCATGTTAAGTTATACGAGTTCGGAAGTGCGGATTGCACACATGTATAAACTAATTAACTTGATTTTGGGTACGGAAAATGGTAAAGGTTGTTAATGTAAGTCAAGGGGCATACAGTGACAGAATTTTCGTGGTCACTAAAATTTCCATACACATGTCTTTAATGGTTACAGTTAGCGACAGTTATGGTTGCAGACAGTTTTTTCTATTGAAAAACTGTTGCTGGACATGATTAAAGGAATGGTTATGACTTTTCACCAAGAGTCACAACTTTTCAAACAACCACTAATAAGTTTATATATATGTAAAACATGATTTGGTCTTCCCATATGGACATATATTCATATCAATAAAAAATACAACAAAGTATTCAATGTTTTGCTCTCTTTCTTGTGCTTAAAATTTGAGTGTTCATTCTTGTCTTATCTCTATATAAATTTCGTGTAACCCAAGGCACCAAATAGGGTCAAAAAATTGTAAAGGAAAGTGAACTTTTACAAGATTCAAGAATTTATCCGGCAACCTTTGATTATCACGACCCGAATTGCTAACACCACGCACCCTTCATCAAGTGTGGTTGGGGCTTTCACTGGTGGTTATGCCGCATAAATCGAGAAATAGAGAAGACAAGCAAAGTGGTGGAGGAAATTACGTAATGTGAGTATAATAAAAATGAAAATAAAGAAAAGATATCCAAGTACTGAAATATAACACTATTTATACATTAAGGGTGTGTTTGTTTTAACACTTTCGAATTGGTTTTATGTTGATGTGACATTAATCAAATGTTTGGTTGAAGGATTTGGATTCAAGATAGTACTTGATTCCTTTAAACAAGGGTGTCAACCATTCTCTCCTCTGTTCACACAATCCATTCACAAACAAACACACACACACACACACACACACACACACACACACACACACTTTCTCTCTCACAAAATTCATCTTCCTACTCTTTTATCACACCCCATAAAACACACACATCTCTTTCACACACAAAATTCATTAAAACTCTCACACACAAAAATACGCACATCTCATCCCCTCTCATAAAAACCATCGGTTGTCCCTATCACCCCATTAGCCACAACCACCACTATCATCTGAAACCAACCACTTTCAACACCACCATAGTCGGATTTAAATATTTGTGGTTTTCGTGGTACCTTTTTCACTTTAACAAACATCAACCGCCACCACCACCATCCATAGTCGCCGCCACTACCATCTTGTGAAACCGCTGCCGCCACCACCACCAGATTATTTTAGATATATGTTTCTAACTGGTTGGTGGTTTTGGTGGTGTTTCGTTTGGATATGTGGATCTGAGCGATTTTGAGGTTTAGCGGGATTGGAGGCGGTATTAGTTTGTTTTTTGTTTTTTTTTTTAAATTCTTGGTGGTTTTTCATTGGTAAAAAAATTGGTTATTGAAGGCCAATGATGGTTTTTCTGGTGGTGGTAGAACCGGATATGTGGGTTTTGTATATCTTTTTGGTTGTATTTTGAGAAAAGGGAGTATGTTTTGAGACCTTAGACTAATGCTAGTGGTGACCACTTTCTCACCCAAGCAACCCCGCCACGTCAGCGCCACCTCAGGTTTCTCTCTCCACAACTCCACCCCAACCACATTTAGCTAGTGGCGACCACAAAAGCAACTCATAACTCCCACATTTCATCCATAACCTTCAAAAATCACAAAAGCAACCCCACAATTGTTTCAGTTGCATCACCAACTGAGTTTTGGAAAAAAATCATCAAGTGACGCGTTGCATTGGGGAGATCTAGGGGAGAGGCGCATTGCGTTGTGGGATTGTGGTTGCCAAGCAACGCCCACTAGCATTACAAATCACATGTGATTTTTCTAAGCGGAAATTTTGAAAAAAAAAATTCGCCGAAAAAAAAAGTTTGTCAAAAGTATATAGAATTGCATATCTATAGAAAAATAATTTAATTCTCGTCGCGATGGTATGATATTTTTTCGTGTAACGATTAATGGTTTGCGAGATATTTAATTTTAAAAAAAGGGTGAAAGTTTATTTTTTTTTACTTTGATAAAAAAAATAAATGGCTAGGATTTGTTCATTGGTTCTATGACAAATATGAGTTCTATATTGATCTTTTGTCACAATGCCCGCCACCTTTGGAATATGATATTGGAATACTCATCACAGAGAAGAAAGAAAGAAATCGCAGTTGCCTTCTTCATCTAGCTTCTTCTATTATCATCTTCAGTACGTACACCTTCAGCATGCAATCACCTTTTGCAGCAATCTGATTCGGCAACAAAACATCAGTTTTAGCAGAAACACTTTCAGTTTCAGTTTCAAAACTGAAAACACATTCAGCAGCAAAACTTCAATTTCAGCAGTAAACACCTTCAGCAACGTCAACAAGCAGCAACGGGTGTCTCACTTTACTGATTTTTACAAAAATTATTCCCCGCAGTTGGGAGAACTACATAACTTTTTCATGTGTTTTGAATTTTATGTATTTTTTCAAAGATCAAACTTTAGACAATTGTTAGGTTACTTCAGAGCATCATGTTTAAATCTTTTGGTTAAGTTTTGAATGTATGTTTCAAATATGTTTATAGCAAACTATTCAAGCTTCACACATTTGTCTTGGTAAATGTGAATCAGAGAACCTTTCATTAAATTTTTTTTACTATATAGATATAGACAAATTTTAGGTTTGTTAAAGTGATTATGTTTAATTTTGTTCGGTTAATGTTTGAATGTATGTTTTGATAGTCTTTATAACAAAGTATTCCAATTTAAGCGTGTTTGTGTTGTTAAACGTTAAATTAAAATATCTTGATAGTGTTGATATAAAATTATCCCTGATGCAACGAACAAGAATGTATGCTGAAGGCACCCACATTGAACGCAGACATGCTGAACGAGCAAGAACGTGTGCTGAACGCAACCGCACTGAATGAACACATGCTAACGAGCAAGAATTTGTGCTGAACACACCCGCGCTGAACGAACACGTTGAACGCAGACGTGTTGCACGAACAAGAATATGAATACTACACTTGTAGATTTCAGCTAAGACCAATTCTAATAAGACAAATGATGTAACTGTTTGAGTTTGAATTTAATTTTCGTTTGAGTTTGAATTAAAAAATATATATATTTTTTTTTGAAAAACACACCCATTAAAAGAAATAAAGGAGAGTGGGATTTGATGTTTGGTTATTTTGTTATTTCTATTAAACAA
The DNA here is from genome assembly GCA_030686995.1 of Artemisia argyi. Classification (NCBI taxonomy): domain Eukaryota; kingdom Viridiplantae; phylum Streptophyta; class Magnoliopsida; order Asterales; family Asteraceae; genus Artemisia; species Artemisia argyi. Next base: position 173,879,486 of record CM060691.1, read on the forward strand.
AAAGAAAGGAAGAACACTTCTTTATTTTGTTTGAGATAAAACTTTCGGTCAGTAGCAGATTTGGGATGGAAGACGAAGTACATGGAGGCTCTGTTTGGTTGTGGTAGAGTGAAATGGGAGAGTGTGTTGTGACTAGAGGTGCACAAAACGGTTAACCGGTCCGGTATGACCCGAACCGGTTTGGCTGTTCGGTTTGAGTCATCGTGGTCAAAAACCGGTCGGGGCGGTTAACTGGTCTGGTTCCAAACTGGCTCCGAGGGGAAAAAACCCAAACCGACCTAACCGGTTTGGTTTCGGTTACATGCAGTTTGGTTTCGGTTTTACCGGTTTGGACCGGTTTGTTTGTTTTTGTTTTGTTTTGTTTTTTGTTTGTTTATTTGTTTTTTTTTTTTCATTTTTCGGCCTATAAATACTACCCATTCACAGACTTCTCAGTTCTCACTACCATTCACAATTTCACATTCACAAAATCAAAACTCATCATTCAAAATTCAATGTCTCGCAAAGATTTCTCGTAATCCCTAGTCCTGACAAAGATTTCTCACAACAATTCCCAAGTCCTCCAAACGAACCGGTGAAAACTCCACGGCCTCCACCTGCAGATCTCTTTCGAGTATTCACTAATGAAATCAACCACAAAAGACTCCACCGGAAGTTCTCTTTCCCATACTCCCAACTTAAAATGAACCGGCAAACACTCCACCGGTGAAAAACCAACCCAATCAGTTTGGCCTTACTGATGAAGAACTCTTGGAGCAAGATTTAGAAGTTCTCAGAGAGTATCAACAAGCTGAAGCACATGAGGAAGCTGCTCGTAGGGAGTGGGCAGCTGCTCGTAGGGCGCGACAACAAAGAGAAGTACAATACCGATGGGCCATGGGGTTAGTCCCTCTGTAATCAGAGTTTTCTTCGAGTGAGGAGGATGGTTGGGTCTCAGATGATTCATTTTCTTAATTCGTAGTTTTATTTTAATTACCGTATCATACTTTCTATTAATCGTACTTTGTATTTCATGTTTTAACTTTAATGTTTAATGTGATTCGTGTTTTAACTTTAACGTTTAATGTAATTCGTGTTTTAAATGTTATGTTAGTTATTTTAGTTTAGGTAGAAATTACAAAGTAAACTGAATAAACTTTAACTTTTATTAAATACAACGGAAATACACTTAAAACGTAAAACAAGTATCTAAATGTTATGTTAACACAAGCATCTAAATTAAAAAAAGAGTTTTCTAATTCTTGTTTGGCCGTTTTCCACATGTTCATAGCATCGCGTTTTAGAGTCATACGACTTACATGAGTGTATATTGGTTGGACATGAGTCTGTATCACCTCCGTCGTATCCTCGTCGTCCCATTGGTTGAATGACAAACCTCTTTTAATCACCAAACCGACAAATTGTTGACGGACTGTTTCATGATCGTATACAAAAATACTCCCATCTTGAGCCATAGAAGATTGACCCGCTTCCGAGACATTTTTGAGTGCCTTGCAATACTTCTGTTTGATATGAGCCTTCAACGTCAAGTTGGAATTCGCCGACATTATACTCAAGCAATGCTTACATTGAGCCTTTTTTTTACGTCCGACATTAGGACGTAGTTGAAGTTTTCCCAAGGATCTTTGACATAGTCGCATGGTAAAATTTTGACAATCGTAGGTGCATTTGATGAACCAGCTGCGGTGGTGTGGGTGGTGGTGTTTGAAGTTGCAGTATCCATTAGTGAAAATACTTTCGGTTTTGATTTTTTAGAGAGTTTTTTGCTTGTGTGTAAGTTGTGAATAAACAAAAACATAACACTTTTATTTATACTAAACAAGAAATGATAAAATGGTAACTTTTGAGCCTAAATAATTAAAAGCCGGCTCTCCACGCTCCTTCCCATTCAAATTCAAAATTCAAACTTTTAAATTTCAAAAATTTATAAAAAATCCCGCCCCTTTGCCCAAACCGGTTCCTAACCGGTTAACCAAACCGGTTCATATAACCGGTTCCTAAAAACCGGTCCTCAAATCGTCTATAATTTTGAAATGAGTAACCGGTTTCAAACCGCCGGTTTGAGGAAAACCGGACCAGTTTTTGGGTCAAAACCGGGTTTGACCGGTTTGGGTTTTTGATTTGCTCTCGGGGCCGGTTCGGTTAACCGATTTTTTTGTGCACCTCTAGTTGTGACTGCTAATATTTAGGGTTGAGTGGTTTTTTTTTTGTGTTATTTGTGGTTGGTCTGATTTTCTTATTAACTTTGGGCTGTTAGACACCACAAGACTTGGGCTATTTATTAATGAAAATCATATATCCTAATTTGATTAAGTATATTTTGGGATATTGGTTTTTAATTTCATATGTTTTTTTAATGGTGTTGTATTTTGTATTTTTGTTTAAATAAAATGAATTTAGTTTATTTGAAAAGATAAAGAATAAGAATAAATTGTGGGTGTGTGGGGCATAAATGACTAAGTTGCAGTTAGTTGCGAGTGATGGGGTATTTTGATGTGTGAGTGTTGACATTATTTGGCACCCGATATGACCCAAATGACATCAGATTTTAGCCATAATACCTAAAGCTGTAAGGACGCTAGAGTAGTTTAATAATCCAATGTTTTTTTTTTTTTTTTTTTTTTTTTTTTTTTTTTTTTTTTTTTTGCAAGGATATGAATAAAAATAAAACGTATTTCTATTAGGCTTACAGATTCATCTTTTATATAATTGTTTTTTTAACAAACGCAATATTTTAATAGCTATGTACTTATTATATTAACTTTAAACTTAATAAGGTATAAGAACGCGTTCGTTATTTACAGTTTTATTCACCTTTTTCATATAAACACCATTTTTTAATCTAACCAACCAAATTTTAATCCTTATATTTTGCATACTTTTTATTTTTCATTTTTAAATGTAAAATTCTAATAAATATTATAAGCCTATGTCAACAACTTCATAAAGCTTTAATTTGTTAATTGTATGTTAATCATCATCAACATGTCTACGATGATGTTTATGATACAATGTTTTATAGTAAGTTACGATTACCATCAGCATCATATCAAGTATACGTCTCGCTGTGTTTTTAGTCAAATTAAAATGGTAAATTATGTAGTATTACATTGTATAATTTTATATGTTTTTTTAAACCTCTTATTCAGTTCAACATACCATCAAAATCTTTAGAAGCACTTTGCACAACATTTTCTATTTTTTTTTCTGATGCTTGCTATTTTTGTGGATAGTTTGAAAATTTTGATGGTATTTGTGCAGTATGGGTTGAGGCCCAAATTTAGAAAAGGGTTGGTTTTTTTGTTTAGATCCATGCAATATCTTTTTGTTTACATGATTTTTGTTGTAGATCAAAATTTATATGTATTCTAAAAATGAATTGTTTTAATTGGTTTGTTGACTTTTTTCAATTATTGTGAAAGATAATTCTTAATGCATTTTTTTGGTATTTTAAAGTTATATTGTTTTATTTTTTTGGTTTTGTTTAATGTTTGAATGATGTTTAGAAGTTTTTCGATAATAAAGTTTTTAGCTTATTCATGTGTTATGTAAAGAATAAATTATGTGATGCAAAACTTTCTCGATGCAACACACTGGTATTATGCTAGTTAAATTAATGTTCATCCATAGTAATTACCTTAAGGTCTCATATTCAATATTAAAATATATAACATGTAACAAAATTAAATTACTGTTCATCCATAGTAATTTACTTTGCTTGAATGTCATGTATAGCCTCTTATGTTTTTGATAACATCGAAATTTTGATAATTGTTGTATTGAAATTCAATGTTTAGTAAAATAACAAATTAATCTTTAGTTATTCTAAACTATACTAGTATATCTTTTACACCTTCAAATTATGTTAAAACATTATACTTAAAAATCAAAAATGTATTATTATTAACACTATTATATTAATAGTGCTGTGAAAAACATCGAAAATGAAAAATTGAACTCCATATACATTAAAATTTAACTATCTAGTGTTATATTTTTATAAATATCATTGTTGTTGTTTTTCCTTATACATCTTTTATATAATAAAAGAATTACATCATTTCGGAGTGTTTTTGAAAATCCCTTCTCATTGAAAAAAAATTAGACCAATAGGAGAGCTCAATTTTACCACGTAGGCGAAATCGAGCAACGTGATTGGTCAATAAAAAGTCAAAATTAAATTGATTTTGGTCAAACTTAATAAATTTGGTGGAGAAATTTGGTTAAGAAAAAAAATGCATAAAAATATAGGTGTCAAATTTATGAAAACAAAAACTTAAAAAAAGAGGAAGTAATTAATAAAAATTTAGTGATTAAATTTTAAATAATTTATATAGAGTAAAGTGTAAAATTAAAAGTTTTCATGTTTTTTAATAACTTTATAAAAAACACAAATAACCCCTTACACTTTATACCCCCTATACTTTATAATAGTAACTTTGTTTAAAATTACATGAGACTTTCATCCATTAAAATTACAAAATTTGGTAAATATGCGAATTAGTTTTAATATACGTTAAATATCTTTTTAAACTAATGTTAGTTTTAAACTTTCATCCATTAGAATATTTTTTTTAAATAAGGACTCATTTGGTAAATATATGAATTAGTTTTAATATACGTTAAATATTTTTTTAAACTAATGTTAGTTTTAAACTTTCATCCATTTGAATATTTTTTTAAATAAAGACTCATGTTACTATTTAAAAGTTTAATTTATACGTACACGGGTTTGAAATACGGCTAAATTATTAGTAACGGAAATATAAATATCAAATGGTAAGCACGATACTGTGATATGAAAATAAATATACACGATTCTACTTATAATAATGACTCATGAAATTGTTATTTAAAATTTGTATATGGATATCCATAAAAACATTTTAAAAACTTTACGGAGCATATTTTAACTTCATCAACGCTCATTATGTGCTACTAAATTCACACATTTTATAAAACATGATATCAATAGTTAAAGTTAAACAACAAAATCAACCTCAACCTCAACATGTCTGTCAGTTAAAAATGTTATACAAAGCTAATTATTAAAAAAAACAAACAAACACATGGGTTAGATAGTCATTATTTAATATAGAATGTGTTTTCCTTAAATTATATTAAAAAAATGCACGCATCACAATTCTTATTTGATAACAATCACCTCCTAAAAAAATAAAATAAAAAATAAAAAACGTAGGTGTTTTCCTTAACTTCAATCATTGACGTGATGTTTTATTAAAAAACAAAAAAAAAACGTAATAGTTGGCCGTTGTAAACGAATTAAAAGTATGTACATGAAAATTATTCAGCAAGAATATATAGTTTTAATCAGGTTATTACGTTATTATACTACGATAATGTTATTGAGTTGGTAATCACAGATGTGAGATACAACCATTATTCTATACTTATGATTTATGTGTAAACCTCTTTTTACTTCTGAATAGAATCCGAAAGAAACATCAACAGAACTTTGTCTTATGCCTTATCTAGCTGATAGTATTTAGTAATATTTTTTTTTTATTGTTTAACTTTTTTGTTATACACACCAACTTTTAGTAACTCTTTTTTATGTTTTGTTGAAAACTTCTACACTTAATATTTGTGTTTTTACTATAAACACGCTAAGCTATAATAGAATTAGTTGTGAGTTCAGGGGTTTTTCACTAGGTGATGAGTGCTCAAACACTCATCATTTTTATCGTATCTGGACTGCCAAAACATCCAAAAACACCCAAAAACGCATCAAAATACACAATTTATCCCAAAAGTGTGTTTTATATGTTTTAGATGCAAAATGTTTAAAAACAAATGAAAAACGAACAAAGTTTGCACAATTGGCAGTTTCAGTCCCTCAAGTTTCAAAATTTGGCAAAACTAGTCCCTGGAAGTTTAAAATGAAAGAAAAGTCAACCCAAGGCAAAGAAAAGTCAAAAATTATCAAAATAAGTCCTTGGGTGAAAAAGTTTGAGAAAATTACACTTTTACCCCTCAAAATCCAAAATTGACATAAATGGTCCCTGGAATTTCAGAAAATGGCAGATTTGGTCCCTGGTGGTGCAATTTTGAAAGAAAAAATCATTTTTATCCTTGGAAAGTCAAAATGTGTTAAAAATGGTCCTTGGGTAAAATATTGTGGAAATTACATGTTTGGTCCCCGAAGTTTGGCAACTTGTCAAAAATGGTCCCCGGGAATTTCAAAAGTTAAAAAATTGCAAATTTGGTCTTTGGGTTAATAAAAGGTGGCAAGAATGATCCTTATGATACTTTGGGAAAATTACATAAACAGCCCCTCAATTTTCAGTTTATTACAAAATGGTCCTTGTGAATTTAAGTTATAAACCTAACGGACCTAGTTTGTTATTTTGACCCATCACCAAACCAACCCACCAAAACTAAGCCTACCCCTGATCCATGAACCCCCCAGGCCCAAGTGCCCTTTAGCCCACCCAGTACACCCCCACCGTTTTAAATAATACTCCCCATCTTTGACCCTCGGTCAACCCCCTCCATCTCCCACCTCAGCCTACCCCCTACCCTGCAACATAATCATCACAAACCCACCCTCATATCCACTGCCACACTCCTTACCCCCCCCCCCCTTGGTACTCCAAACCAAACACTAGCATCCAAAATCCACCCACTGGCCTCAATAATCAAGAAAACGCCAAACTCCAATTTTGGCGCCAAAATGTGACCAACGACCTAGATCAAATTATAGTCATCCTATGGTTGGTTTTGTTGCTGGGAAAAGTCCAAGAGGGTGCCCTAAACCCTAATCTGATGACATAAAAAGGAGGAGACTCAAGGAGGCAGTACCTAGTTTTTAGTTTTTATTTTTCATGTAATGTTTATCAGTTATCTAGCTTTTAGTGTAATTCTCAGCTTAAAAGTAATGTCTTAAGTCTTTCAAGTGTAATGTAAACTCATTCCAATAATCAATTGTAGTTTTTCTGTTTGAATTCAGTTAATGTCATTTTTCATCTCAAAGTCTCATGATCTTAAATGTTGTTTAAGGATGTTGTTAATAACCAATAAGCTCATCTAGGATCATAACAAAGTTCTGTAAGGCATTATAATTATTAAAAAGCATTGTCACTAGGAAAATAAAAATACTTAAAAATGGAGAAATAATTCACTGAAAATAAAAAAAAAGGAGAAAAGAAAAAAAGAAGCAGCTGAGGAGCAGGTTTAGAACCCCTTGGGGGGTGTTAGGATTGTGTTGTGATTGAACTTGGAACCACTGGTTAAGCAGGACCCTTTGTAAGCTTGATTTCCTTTCATTTTCAATAACAAGTTCACTGTTCATTAGCTTATTTGATTATTAGTGTGATTATTGATTATCTCTTACTGCTCATTTAGTTTTTATTTTTATCAATGTTATGCTTGTTTTGTAGTATAGGCAGTATTTGTTTTAGTTAAGAGATAATATTGGTACAATAGCATAAATTTGCTTGTTATGATTCATTAGGTTATTCTGTGGATTAGGCTTAAATATTTGCACCTCTACCAGTTTGTATCATCACATTGTAAACCTATTGTGTGATAAAATGGCTTGAGAATAGTTGTTGCTTTACAAATATTCAAAACAGATTTTTATAAGGGTGTTTGGCACAAGCTGTTCAAGGGATTCAGAGGGGTCTTGTTTGTTTGTAACTGTTTCAATAACTCCATTTAGGTCATTAGAGGTTAGTTAGGGCACAAAATCAGTTCTTACATTAGCAAAAGTCAGATTTTCAAAAATTCCACCACCACAGTTAACTGTGGTGGTTTTTGAGTCCCACAACCCATCATCTCATTAGAAAAGTTGTTGTTTTAACATAATTCAGTCTCACTTTAACTTACAAACATGATTTCAGTTAATTAGATCCCTCCAAAGTTCATAAAAGTCAAAGTATACAAAAATCTTTAAAAGTCAAAAGCTGTCTCAGTCAAAATGCCCCAAACTTTGATGATCTGTAACTAGCTTAATACAAGGAATTAGGACCTAAGTTTTTACAAGTTTAATCTCTACCACCTTGTTGATTTTTAAGATTTTTCTTGGAATTTATGGCATTTGTTTAGTGGGTCCCACCAGGCCTCAAAGTGAGTTGCAGGGCAAGATACTTGCCCTGTCTCAGCAGCTCAGCTGCACAGCACCACCTTTTGTGGTGGTTTGTGGCCACTACAGTGGTCCAAGGCCATTGTTTTTGGTTCCCCTCAACCCCCCTCCTACCAGGGAGTGATTTTGAACTCTTTGTTTGACCCCTAAGCCTGTGGACCCCACCTGTTTTTGGCCCTAAACTTTGTCCCACAACTGCATCAGAATACCAATAAGCAAAGTGCTTATTTGAGCTTTTTGGCTTATTCAGGCCACATTGTTGTTTGATATCTGCTTATTATTGTTCATTGGACTCATAGAAACCATACTCAATCATTGTGGACCCCACACCTCACCATTTGAGCTAAAAATACTCCACAGTCAACAAAAGTCAACTGTGGGTGTAATAAGCACTTCAAGTGCTTATTCCTTGGGTTAAAATAAAAGTGTCTTTGTTAAAAGTAGTTGTTTTTAGTTTATAATTAGTTTAGAAAAAGAAAAAAAATCCAAAAAACCAACTTTAAAATTAGTGATAGCTTCTATTTAATAGGATTTATCAATTTATTTTCCTTTTTAATTTATTTCTAAGTAATATATCACTTTTATATTTTTAGAAATTCTATTTTAGGTTAAAATAATTTTATAAAATTTTCCAGATTTTTATTTTGTCTTTTAGTGGTTTTTCTAATTAATTTTAGTTTAATTTAGTTTTAATTAATAATAATCAATTAAATAGCATAATTAGATTTTATATAGTATAACCTAGTTTTTATAATTTTTCTAGCTTTTATTTTAGTTAAAACATTTTTATAAATTTTTCTAGAATTTTACTGTTCATTTCCTATTTTTTATAATATAATTAGTTTAATTAGAAATTAATAAGTAATTAGATTAATAATTAGTTAATTAGCTTAAAAATACATAAAATTAACTTTTTATAATTTTTTAGGATTCCCATGATGGTTAATTAGATTTATAAAATTTTTCTTAATTTTCTAAGTCTTTTTAGTATTTTTAATAATTCTAATTAGTTTAATTAGTATTAAATAGATAATTAGTAATTAATTAATAATAAATAATTAAATAGTGTAAAAATAATTTTTATTTTTCTTAAAATTTCCTTTAATTATTAGGATTGTAAAAATATCCATTTTACACTTTTAACCCTTTCCGTCCATCAGTTGTACTTTTTGTTTTGTTCGTCTGTATACGTTTTTAATTAAAACGTACGTTTTTAGGTTTTAGCTCAAATCTTCGTAATCCAAATTCTCGTAATCACTCACGTAGCTTTCCTAAGCTATATTTGTTAATAATTTCCAAATAATTCTGATCATAACCCTTTTCTGTGAATAATCACCCGATCACGAATACGCTAAAGTTACAATTCACACTTCAACGGGACTTAACGACCTGGTGATACCTTATATTACCCGGAGCATTGACCTAGGGAGTTTGACCTGCTGGATTAGAAAAATTTGGTCTCCACATGTGATTCTTGTGATCATTCTTTTCAAAATAAGTCTTTTTCCCTGTTTGATAAGATTTAACAAAAGAAGTGACAGGGGACTTAGGATAAACTCTGTTATTAGTTCTGGCAGTGGTAACTGCTGGTCTAGCAGTGGAAACATGTTTAATGCCAGTGGTAAGCATAACAGACCTGGGAACCATCTTGCTTAGGGGGTTTGGGTGAGTCATTTTATTAGAATTAGATCCATTCACCCTTGTAAAAACTTCCCTTCTTCCCATGTGGTAGGTACATTCTTTAGCTAAATGGTCAAAGCTACCACATATATGACAAGCCTTATTGTTGAACACAAAATCACTACCAAACTGCCTAGTTTTAACATGATTCCAACTTCTCATGTTCCCTCTAGAAGATTTAGGCCTATCCCTGTACATTTCAGCATACCTAGTAGTAGACCTAGTGAAATTTGACTGTGTTCTAGGCTTCTCTTTGACTTCTTCAGGAATACTTTTTCTTTCCTCAACTTTAACATCTTCAGTAACACTAGTTTTAGACTCAACTTTCAAACATTCATCTTTAAGAGATGAGTCACTAGCACTATCAAAAGTCTCAACCTCAACCTGAACCTTTTCAGTTTCAACTGGTTTAACAAATTTTGGTCCATAGGTCATGGGTGGATCCTGAAACTCTTCTAAGCCTGTGTGAGCTAGGTCAATGCCAGGAGGTGCTGGAACACCTCTTAGAGGTGGTGGAACAGATTTGTATCCAAGACCTGATTTAGCTTTGCTCACAACTTGGGCTTCCCAAATTTTGTCAATGCTCTTGGATTGATGGTCTAGTATTTGCTTAGTTATCTGAATGTTCTCACTAGCCTTTTTAACTTTTTCAATCTCTTCCCTAAGAGCTTTATTTACTTCAAGATAAAAATCTAAGTCTCTTTTTAAAACAGCAATGTCATCACTGAACTTAGATTCATTAGCCCTATAATGCTCTATCTGTTTTTCTAAAACACCTAGACCTCTTTTATGATTTGCTAAATTATAATTAGTATGATGTAAATCTAGCATGAGTGCATCATATTGTGTTTTAGAAACCTCTAACTCTTTTACAGCCTTACAATTTTTAGAACAAGCATTATCAGTATATACCTCAGAGTCAGAGAAAGCCATGAGTGCATGCTCAGTGGCTATCATTGCAGATTCTGAATCATCTTCTCCATTCTGAGACATAAAGCTCCAATCAAAGCTCACTCCATCAATAGCCAATAGCACCTTTGGCTCTTCTGTTGTAGGTTCTTTGTTCTTTTCCTTCTTGTACCAAGTTGACTTATTGTCAGATTTCCTTGGTTTTCTGCATTCTCTTGCAAAGTGCCCCTTCTTGTGACAATTATAGCACTCCACCTTCTTTTTATCAAAACCTACAGTCTCATCACCACTTATATGTATCTTTCTCCCTGTCTTCTTCCAGAACTTCTTTGATCTTAAGCTGAGTAATGCTACCTGCCATTTGATGTCCATCTCCTCCATATCATCTTCATCAATTTGATCCAAGTCCTCATGATTGAGGATTGAACCACCAACATGGCTTGATATAAAGGCATAGAAAGTAGCATCACTTAGTCCTGCAATCTGCTTCTTTGAGCTCCTAGTGGAAACATTTCCATTACCAGTGGAAACAATCATGTTACCACTGTCATCATCACTATCACTTTCATCATCTGAACTATCATTACCTGATGATGATATGAGTGCTACACCTGCAGAACTTGTTTTTAACTTGCCAGCTTTCTTTAATCTTTGTTCAATAACTTTGAAGTTATTGTACACATCATTAAGCTTCATGGTCTCAAGATCTGACTTATCTTCCCATACAACAACATTGGTATTAAACTCAGCAGGTAAACTTCTTAGAAATTTAAGATTGAGGTCTTCCTTTTCCACCTCAATTCCAAAAGCAGTCAGCTGAGTAACAATCTTTTGTAGCCTTGTGAATATGCTATCAAGAGATTCATTGCTTGTTGAACCAAAATTCTCATAGGTCTGCTTCAGTAAAGTCTTTTGAGTTTTCTTGGTATAGTCATTACCACCAAACACTTCACAGATCTCATCAAAGAGGGTCTTTGCAGACTTGTATTTGGTAAAAGCCAGAACTTGTTCTCTGGGTAGAGCCATCAATAACAAACATCTAGCCTTCAAATCATTCTTTAGTTGGTTTCTTTCTTCATTGGTAACAGGACCAGTGTTAACTTTTGTTACTGTCTTGTCACCAACCTGCTCTACAGTTGTACCAGGTTTGAATGAATTTCCACACATTATGATCTCCCATAATGTGTAGTCTTGAACCATAAAGAATTGTTCTATCATAAGCCTCCACATCTCAAAGTCATTAATTTTAAGCTTGGGAAGCTTTGCAGCAATATTTGATTGGCTTGTTTCTGTCTCCATTGTATCTTTTGAATCTGCCATAGGATCTTCTAAATAAAAATATCAAAGCCTTTCTCTGATACCACTTATTGGAACGTGAACACCTTGAACTTGTGTTAATAATGATACTTTGAGTGATACCACTAAGTATGCGGAATCTACTTAATGATACTTAGAAGATTGATTGTAAGTGAAACAGTTTTATGTATGAACAATGAATGTAACAAAACAACTAGCTCCAATATTATTAATAATAATAATACGAGTGATCTAAGATATCACTAGGGTTACACCTTGAAGCTCTAAGAAAACGTATTAGAAAGATATATTCTAACTAAGATCTAGGATCTCCTTTTATACAACAAGGAGTCCTATTGTACAAGATAAGTATAATACTAATAGAATAAGATATACACAAAATCTTTTCTATGTTTATCAATGCGCGTTTCTCTAACAGTTGACAAGTGAGCAGTGGTAATATTTGTTCTTGCAGTGGTAATGGGTTTCCACTGCAAGTACAATCTTCTGCAGTTGTAATATCTTCACTAGCCGTGGTAACTGATAGAATAATTCCCAACATATATGTATACTCACTATATTATAATGCATCGATATCCAAGCTTAACTCCTAACAAAAAATTAAGATAAGCTAAGAGCTACAATCATGAGGTGACATATGTACTTGTCAACTAAAATTCACCTTTATTTTCAAATTAAAATATCTTTTTAACTATTTATATATTTATGACCTAATTTCACCATATTTTCTAAAATTTTGTGCTCTTTAATTCAATATCAATTGTGATATATTTTTATGATTTTTTAGTTTTAGATTTTTAATAGATTTATTTTATTTTGATTAAAAATTTTACAACTTTAACATTTATTTCAATCAATACAATCTTGATTCGTTAAAATCATATACTTTTAGAGGGAGTGTTTGACGGGTAAGAGATTGCGAGGGTCTTTCTATATGCGGAAATAATGATGTCACGAGAAAGCTACAGGAAACCCAAGCAAACACATACAACTTAACATATATACATTCGGAGTATTGTGAAACAAATTCACAAAGCGGATAGGGAATTTTGAGGAGAGTTGGGCTAGCAATTAATTTACTATTTTTATAATATAACTATATTTATCGCCGCGACTATGCGTGAGTTTCCAACTAGTAACTATTTCAATATAGTGAATATAATCCTCTCTCTAAATAGTGTCCATCTTACCCTTTTAAGATGTTACAAAGCATCACAAAAAGATAGTAAGCAGAATTGTTTAGGTTCCCCCTAATCAAATTTCTATAAAAATAAATGACAGTTATTTATAGATTTTCCAAATTTCAAAACACTAGCAACTGCTTTTTTCTTATACTCTCTGTTTGACGGAAGGAGTACAAGTTAGAGCACTTATATTCATAACGTGGAAGTCGCGTTAAGGAGCATTTCACGCACGTTAAATCGAAGTTAACCGTTGTGAGGGTGTGAGTTAAAGCCGTGTTAACACGGTGTGTTAACCCCTTAACTCAACGTTAAGAGGGTGTTTGTAATAAAAAAAAATCACTTTTCCCCCTAAATGAAGGAGTGTTTTTGTAAATTGTTGTTGAGTTAAAGCTGAGTTATGAATGAGGGTGTTTTTTTGGTGAGTTAAGGTTAAAGTGTTAAAGCTGATGTGACGCTGACGTGGCACCGTGTTAAACTTTAGCTCGTGTTACCATTGTAAATGCTCTTATTAAATGCGTATAAAGTAGTCCGCATCTACTATTAAAACAAAATTTGAAATAGCATTCTTTATGGATTTTTCATAAATCAAAAAAGCACTAGAAAATGCATTTTTCTTGTACTCTCTGTTTCACGGATGGAATAATTTTCTGAAAATCCAATTCATATAAAATAGTCATCAGTAGTATAACGTGTTGTTTAGAATATTCATAAAAAATCGATTTTTAAAAGTTAACATAAAATCAATCAAAATTTCAGTTTAAATGAGGTTTGTAGTGTAGAAACATCAATGGAGTTATCTAAAATATATTCATGGTTAAAGGATTGAATATATATATATATATAGGGAATGGATCCAATAAGAAGAGAAAATAAAATAAGAAGAATGAGAAATGTTTGTAGCCACACATTTCAAATGAGGAAGGAGAATTTCATGGGAGATGCATTTTATTTTGTAGGTGCATCTGAAATGTGCGGTTGTAATCACTTCTCATTCTTCTCATTTTACTTTTATTTCTCATTTGATCCTTACTATATATATATATATATATATATATATATATATATATATATATATATATATATATATATATATATATATATCATTCTTCAAGCACATTGGATCAACCCTACCAATATATATATATATATATATCATTCTTCAAGCACATTGGATCAACCCTACCAAAAAGCATTGTTCAGGCCGTTATTTAATTTAAAAACCGAAGTAAAAACAACAAAACCCCAAAACCCAACTAACACCAATTAAAACCAGAAAAGTCCAACAAGTCAAAATTAAAACTGAAACCCCAAAAGAAAAAATATTTGTACTTGGACAAAAGTTGGGACTAGTTTTAATTAAATTCTACTTAAGAGAAAATAAAAACGATATTTAGAAACTGGGAGTCTGGGAGTGACTTACTTGTTGAAGTTCCGAAGTTACAAAACCTTGTTGAAGTTTGAGGACTTTTTGAAGTTGTTCTTGTTAGAATTTAACAATCAAAATACATGTATACGGAAGCTAGGATCAAGTATAACACATAAATATTAACTAAAACATAATGGGAATGTACCATGGTGATTTTAGCCCGAACAAAAATCAAATAAGCAAGTCTTGAACTTTATGTAATTAGATCAATGATAAACCCCTTACCGTTTTTGTTTATCGATCTCTTGATAATAACTATAGTGAGTTATTACCTCGTTCTTGTACACACAAACTAATACCGAATCAAATTAATTGCAAGATTAAACACAAGAAAAATTTTGTTAATAAAATTTTCGACCCAAAACCCTTATGGGTTGTAGGTACGATCGGCAGGAAAAGAACAAGAGAAGAAACCAACTTTAGGGTATTGTGTGTGCATAAAAGGTGAGAAAACAATGACCCTTGGGTTTGTATATATATATACTAGAGAATACTTGGAGAGCAAGCAAGGGCAATGGGTTTCCCCCTGGGCCTTGTTCGACCGGCCATACACCCCAAGAGGGTGTTCCGGATCCTTCTTGCTACCAAGTTTCATTCTAGTCCTTTCCGTTTCCTTTTAACGATAGTTAGTCCGTACATTTAATAACTAACGATCATTAGTCCTTAAACTTGTGTTATTAATAAATATATCTAACAATTAATATTTATTAATCTTTGACTCTCGTTTGTATTGTGCGCAATCCCGAGGTCTCGGGTTCGATACTAGACATTTACCTATTAATGTTATACGTAATATTTAACAGCTCCCACTCGCATATCCATTAATAGTAAAATGACATTGGTAGGCGTCTTGCAACACTTCAATGCCCCCAGCACTACTCGAGCTAGGTTTCCTGGAAAAACCTTTAATGATTCATCATTATAATTATCCTTTTGTTTCTAATACTACATTAATAAAGATGTGAGGTTCTTTATTAAATTCTGTTTCTCGTCTCTTTATGATTGAACAAAATTACCAAAACATCTGAACGTATTCCAAATATGAAAGAATGAATTTTTGTCAAAAGGCTAATGATGTTTGGAAAAATATGGTAAACTTTCATCAAGAAATATGTCAAGTCAAAGATGATCAATTTGATCTTACATATGAATTAGAAGTTTTAGAAAAACAAATTGATAGACTTTTAGTAGAAGTTAATACATGTGCTACTAGTTTAAATGTTTTAAATGAAGGTACAAGTGAAGATGAGTACGTGTGTTTTGATGAACCTGCTTGCGTATCTTGGAATGTAATGGATGTTGACGAAGACAATGATCCGGTAATTTATTGTCAACTTATTGATACAACAAGCAAGGTGTTAGTTAAGGTGATTACTCGTGTCAAGCTCGTAGTAGTCTTGCTTGCGATTCATAGTATAACTCGGATGAAGATGAAGTCAATCATCCAGTTTGTGATTCTATACTAGATAAAACATCAAGTAAGGTACACTTTGAAATCAAACTCTTTTGCTTTGATTAATTTATCCTAGGGTTTTCTAAACTAGAAAATGAGTCTAAACATTTGTACAACATGGACCTAAAAGCTATCTTCAAGAATGAGTCTTCAAAATCTCTTAAGAATATCTTTGAAAAGGAAATCTTATTAGAAGATAAAATGTCTAAAATTAAGAGTAATGTTGAAATTAATCTAGAATGTAAATTATGTCTAGATTACAAACATGAGATTAAAATGCAAAATGAGAAAGGAAAAATTATTAGTTAAATTTGATGAAAGCTCAAAATCTCTTGAAAGATTGTTGAGGAGTCAAAGGTTGTTTAAAGATAAAACCGGATTAGGATTTAACTCAAAAGCACCATTAACTAATAAAACAAAGCAAGCAAAATTTGTCTAACCTAGAAGAGAGATTTAGAGATAATTCTATCTCTAATAGAAACTCATGATAAAAGAATTAAGATTATCATACTCTTTGCTTTTATATGATTGTCTAACCTTCTTGGATACATGAGTTATTGAGTTTCAAAGCATGTCGTCAAACCAAGTTTTTACGCTTAATGTTTATCCGCTTGATAGCATCTTTGTGCAATTTAAAAGGTACGCATTACTTAAACTTGACTTTGGTTATATCTTGTCTCTAGCATTATGTGCTCAAATATGTGTTATTTGTAATACTCTAGAGTGTCTACCTGCTATTTGTATATAACTAAGATTAGATTCTATGCAACGAGGAATTTAGTCTTTAGTACTAGTGGGAGATATAAGGTGTTCTGGTTATTTAACCATCAAGAGATAAACACGAAAAACTCTTGAGTATGTCTCACTCAACTCTTGCTTACAAGTGAGCTAACTAAGAATTTCCTAAGTGTTAAAATGTCTAACACTTTGGTGATGCTTGCAAAACAAACCTTTGTTAAACAATTTTCTCAAACACCATACTTAGAGTCTTTGATTGTGTCTTTCTTCAATTACTCATTTATGATAATCTCACATAAAACACACAAGGTGAAATAAATCACATTATCATATATTAGGATGTGTGAAAGAAAATGAGTTTTCAACATCTAGGATTTACACATCAAATGTGACACATAGTCTCATGATGTTGTACCTCTTGGACTTTTTCAAAATAAATAGAGTTCATAGTATCTTAAGTAAGAAAACCTAAAGAGTCGAGGAATCGTTGAATATAACATTTAACGAGTAATCTCCTCCTTCTAAGATATCATCTTTGGTAGATGATGACTTAGTCGAAAGTCCAAATGATGGGAAGATAAGCATGGAGTAAAAGTACAAAATAACATCTTCTCACCTTGAGTCAAACTTTGAATCAAGTAAAATTGACATAAGTCATAAAACTTGATTTATAGGTCATAGTTGTGTCTAAACAAATTCAACAAAAATAATTTTTTTTGGGAATTTAGAATAAAACAACTAGTGAAACAAAATTGATATTTCAAAGAAATCAAGTGAGTATTGTCTCAATATTTGAAAGACTTTTTGATAATAAAAGCAAGCCACAAAAGTAAGGGATTTTAACTTAAAGACATTCCTAGTTGCTCTCTTGTTCTCAATAGTTAAGTTATTGATGACTTATCAAGAATGAGATTAGTAAATCCGTAGGTAAAACTAAACGTAGAGAAATGTTTGGAAGACTACTTGTTCTCATAACATTTAGATTCAACATTATGTTTAGCTTTTGTCTATGTGCTCGTGTTAACGAAGATCCTTAAACAACTCGTTAGTTGAGCCTAGTTGGATACATCATAAGGTACTACACAACTAGAATTATGGTCTCCCAAAAGAACGGGAATAAAAACCATAGTGTTTGACTAATGGAATTATGTCGGTAATAAGTTGATGAGAAAAGCACAAGTGGTACTTGCACTTTTATACTTACTTACCCAATGATTCTCCAAAACGCGTAAGATTCTCAAATTTGTATCGGATGGAGAAGCACAATCAACAAGCTCCAAGCAAACTCGTATCAACAACGGAATTTATCTCATCAACATTGGAAGCATCGACTTCGGCAACAATTCAATCCATTATGTTCTTAGTCGACATATTGAGATCCCTCATCATCGCCTTGGTAAGATTGTTCATTGAGGAACGTCTTAACTAAGAAAGTCTTCTACGTCAACTATTCCATCAACGCGTTCACAAAATCTCTTGAATGTGAAGCATTCATAATTACTAGGCTTAGTCAAAGACTCATAAGACCTAAAACCTTAGTTTTTGAACTTTAGGTTAAAACCACAAAAATCAAGACAATTCCTTTTAAGTCTTTCCCTGCAGAACCCACGGAACCTTCAGACCATATGGGCGGAACCCATTTTTTGGTTCCGCCTGGTCCGCCGAACCTCAGAATGTATTATTTGAAATTTCAAAACCAAACACCCTCTTAATTCTTAAACAAAAACCTTCAAACAGCACCACCCTCTCTATAACACATATCCTCACGAATTTTAGGGCTTCTAATCCAATCTCTTCCAATCCAACTAACTTTGTAAGTATTCTAATCACAATTGCATTTTTAATCTAATCATAACATTTGTGCTTACAATCATTAACTAGAATTTTAGGGTTTTTGCATAAAACTTCATGATTCATGAAAAACTTGGTGGCTAGTCAATTATGTATTTCATTAGTTAAGAAATGTATCTTTTCATTGTTACTTTGATTTACCAAACACACCAAGTGCATTATTTTTCAAATTGCAACATGATTCATCACCACATTGTTAAAACAAATGAAAAACATCATTTAAACATCACTTGCATACTATCTCTTGAATGCTAAAGGAGATACATAACTAATATGTATTTTCGGGTACATTCAATCGAAGACACATTCAATTAGGAGAGTGTTGGTTATCTTTTGTTTTTACAACAAAATTTGCATAACAAAACGATTTAGGAATCAAAATGAGTCAAGATAACCATGTCTTCACATTGTTTTGCATATAGGAATATATTAAAACATCCTCGTTGATTAAAAGTCATTAACATGCAATTTTATGTCTTCTAGGAATCAACATGCCTCCCGCAAACAAATCCGATCACAAAGAAACCCTTAAGTACATGCCCAAACACCATATGACCAAAGGTCTCAACCCGGTTCAAGTAGAAACCTTTAAGGCATTAGAAAAACGATATGTTCACGAAGGTAGAACCATTGATCCATCCTTTCTAGAAGGAACTTCTATCAGCCAAAACTTTGCCGCAATTCACTTTGATTGTCTCCTTGATATAGATGAGCCCATTTGTCCTAGGTTCATCTTGGAATTTTATGCAACCTTAAACCTTTCCTCATGTGCCGGTGGTAGGATCTCATTAAACTTCACAACCAATCAAATATCACATGATATAGATTTAAAAGACTTAGCTATAATTCTTGGTGTACCAAATGAGGGAACTTGCCTTTACACGGATAAGTGGCCCATTTCAAGTCTTGATACTATTGATCGCTTTTATCCATACGATACACCTCTTGTTAGTAAGGAAACTATTAAGGAACACCTCTTTGTTAGAACCTCTACCACTAGGGTGAACCGTTCGGGGAATACGGTAGATAAGGATCCTTTTGGCATGGAGCTCAATGAGCTTAAACCACAATTTAGGAAGTGGGAAGAAATTCTTAGGGCTAATGTTATAAGTACCATAGGAAATAGAGATCACATCAACACATGCCTATGCTACATGCTTTATAGCATTTCCACCGGTCAACCCTTCAATTTAGCCTACTACCTAGCCAAAAGAATGGCCGACATATCCTTGGTCGGAACAACCGCTCTTCCATATGGAATGTTTCTTACCCGCCTCTTTAGAGCAATCTCGCCCATTTCTCCTAACGAAAGTGGAATACACCTTGACTACGCTCTCATTCCTCACACATTCGTTCCTTTAAGTGATAAACGAGTTTTCAAAAATAAGGGCAAACGTACTAGATCACCTACTCCATCTTCATCATCATCCGGCATGAGCGACGATGACAAACTACCAAACTCTAAGTTACCTCCTTTAGAATACCTCCAAGCTCTCCCCATCATTGACAATGCTTCTGAAGAATTCAAGCAAACCAAAGGAATGTTCAAGTGTTTTGGAAGGTATCTTAACAAGCTCAAGAAGAAGATAGACCGGTTGTAAGAAGATTAAGGAGTGTTTGGCTTATGAGTGCTTTAGAAGCGTCTATGTGATTAAACTATGTGAATTACTTGTTTTTCACTTTCATGGTTTATTACGTTTGATGGATTATGTTTTGTATGCTATTTTATGATTAATGACAATATTGGTGGTATGTGTCAATTTCATGCTTATGGTAAAATTTACTAAGTTAAGTGAAAATCGTTAGCCCCCGGTCAAAGTCCTAAGAGATGAATGTCTATATGCCCGATTTTTGCATTTCCTAATCTGTCATATAGTAAATTTTCATTTCCAAGAGTTTTCGAAAATTTTGAAAATCGTTTCGCGGGTCAAAAACGCGGACTGTGAAGTTTTTCAGGCCTGGCGGATCAGGCGGATCCCAAATTTGGGTTCCGCCAGTGCATTTTCTGGGTATTCCAGAATTGGCCCAACGGACCAGGCGGATCCCAAAACAGGGTTCCGCCTGTGTAGTCTCAGGGTGCCGCCAGTTCCTGCAGAAAATTTGTGAACATTTTTCTTAAGATCATAACTTGTAAAGTGTCAAATCATTATCCCAAGTGAGAAACATCTTTCATTAACACCAACAACCATTTTGGAACAAACCTCACTCACTAAAACAATTAGGAAGACACTTCCCGCCAAAATTCAAATTCAAAACATAACTACCCAAAGGAACCCTTTTAAAGGATCCTTCAAACCTTTGATACATTTTCAACCAAACCACTTCCCATGATCACAAAGCATTGAGTGCTTAGGTTGGTCTTTCACTCCATCCTATTCATTGGATTGACCTCAAATGATGTGACATGGTCATGAAAATCATTTGACACCTCAATCTTTGAATAGTAAAACATCAAATCCAAATACTATTTCAATACCTTTCTCATCCTATAAAATTGAAAGCTTCACAACAATTCTAATCACAACATCACCATCAAGACTTCTTCCCTCAAACATCAAAACCAAAACCTTTGAAATGACCAAATCCAACACCTCATCCGAATCATCAAAATCATGTGCTAAAACCACTAGGATTAGTGTGAAACCTTGTTGCTTCAACAAAGCCACAAAGTCAAGCTCATCTTCATCAAGTGATGCTTCACTTAACATCTCCTCACCTATCCAAGATTTTCTTAATCTAACTACCTCAACTACATCTTCAACACCTTGTAACACAAATGTGATCACCATTCAAGATTTGCGTAATCTTGCTACACCACCATTTTCTCCACCTCATTGCAACTCAAACCTAGCCATTAATCCATCACCAACTAGATCTTTGAGTATATCAACCTCACCTTCTCAACAAGCTTTTAAATAAAAAATTCCTTCACCTCAATCACCAACACCTACACCAATGGAACTTTTCCATACACCACCAACATCACCAACACCCAATTTGGAAACTTTTGATGATCTATCATCAAGTCCACCATATTTCTCACTTCTCGATACCGTTGCTCAAATGGAAACCCAACAACAACCTAGTGAGCAACTTAATGATGAACCCCATTACCCATCTACGGTAGAACGGTTGGCTTACCGTTATGCTAGACCATCCATTTTTCCAAATGATCAAGGTCATACCCACCAACAATCATTTGTGTTTCACCCAATTTACAAAGACCTTCATGACAACCCTTCCGGCGAACCAAGCTTTTGCCATTTTGTTCAAAATCAACAACCACAACCACAACAACAACCACCACAACAACAAAATTCCCAAAATTTTGAAACTCTACTTTCTTCTTATAAGAAAATAGAAACATCCATATGGGAAAAACCTACAAAAATGAATGAGGAAATAAGTACTCATTTAGCCCACCTAAATGCCTTCAAACGAATGGTTGACTCTCAAATCAACCATGTTATGGAATTTCATACGGCATTAAACTCAACAAATGAAGGAAACAAACACACCTCTCAACCATCCACATTTGCTCCTTCAAGTTCAAACTATCCACCACCATCATTTCCCCGCCATGATTGCGGACATTGCGAGAGAACCGCTCACATTAGTGAAAGATGTCGAACGGAACTTCGTGAGTTATCCGAAGAAATGAGGTTTATTCTAAACCATATTTTGGAGCATCTACAATCCTTGTCTCACCAACCTCAACCTTAGAGTCTCCAAAATGAAACGAAACCGTTTCTATTGGAAAATGTCCCCATTATAACCAACAAACCAAAACCAAGACACCTCCTCACCTCTCTAAATAAAACCCGCTACAACCTTCAACCCACATTTTTCATCCTTAAAACAACCCAATCCTAGTTTTTGGAAAATGTTTCTCATTAAGGAAAATGATGATTTCCTTGTAGCATTGTTAGTTTATTTTTAGTTTTTCTTAGTCTTTAAAAGTAGGATGTTGTCATCTTAATGTTGTGTCTTTGACTATCTAAGAGTCAAAATTTTACAATTTAATGAATGTCATTCTACTACAAGGTTTAAATTGTTTGATGACCATTTAGGTATGATGAGTGAACTATATCTTGGTATGGTAACATACATAAACCTTGTGCTTTAGAAACTAACCCTTTTGTTTTGTAGGTTCATTATCCATGTCTTCCTTCCTTGAAACTCCATTTAGGGGAGTAACATTCAAGGGGGAGCATGAGTTTTGCTTCATTCCGCTTCACAACTCTTAGTTGTGTTTTTAAACATGAAATGCTTTCATGACTTATCTTGTGCGGAAACTAACTTTTCTTTTGTAGGTTCAAAATCCATGTCTCCTCTCTTGGCACTCCATTTAGGGGGAGTATCAACCAAGGGGGAGCATGCCTATCATTCCGCTTCGCTACTCTTCTTTTTGTTTCGACAAAAAGGGGGAGAATTTATATGAAACTTGCTCTATTATTTTATTTTAAACTTCCGCGTAGCTAACTCTTTGCAAAAACAAGTTTCATTACTAACTTTATAAGACTTAACACTAAATCTTATGACTTACTTTTAAATAAAGTTTATGTTTTGTCATCAACAAAAAGGGGGAGATTGTTAATACAAATATCGCCTAAAAACGTTATTTATATTTTACGATCATTGCTAAGTTTTGTTAATAACAAAGCATGAACTTTAGCTAAAAGTAAATTATCACTTTGAGTGTTTAAGTCTTGTTTAACTAATGTTTACATTTTCTTTTAAACTAAACATTGTTTTTTTATTTCTTGAATTAGAAAGTGTCTTGTCATATCATATTTATTTCTTTAAATAGAATTGTCACATCACACTTATGGCAAGTTTTGTCAATATGCATTTATGTGTTTGACTTGCTTTCATGTTGCTTGCAAGTATCATGTTTGACTTACTTGAAGTGATGTGACATTGTTTGGTTGATAGAAGTAATGTGACAAGACCTTGTTTGGTTTGAAGAGTAATTGCATAAACCTACTGCAGACCCGGCGGTACCCTGGGGGTACACGGGTGGAACCCAGTTGAAGGTTCCGCCTGATCCGCCGAGCACACAGTTTGTTGTGCTATAAATACCAAGCCATAACTTGATTTTTGGCTAACCCTTTAGGACATATATTCACATACTCTCTCAACTAACTCAGTAACCTTTTGATTTGTGATTCTCTTATGTAGCAAGGGACTTCACAAGATCATTCAAGAAGTTACAAGATTCAACTCTAAAGTTGCAAGTCTTGGTAGCTTGGTCATGTATAAGCTTTGGTAGTTTATACTTCATGTGTGTCTTGTATGTAGAAGTTATAGGTTAGTATTTTAGGCCTCAAAATACAAAGAGTGTTGGGAGTTGTTGTACCCTAGTAAAAGAACTAACGGGAGTGGTTGTACCCTTGGTAAATAACTCGACATCTAGCTTCGTGTCGGTAAAAGTGTAAGCGACGTACGGGAGTGGTTGAACCCATGTAAAAGAACTCGACATCTAGCTTAGTGTCGGTAAAAGTGTAAGCGACGAATGGGAGTGGTTGTACCCTTGTAAAAGAACTCGACATCTAGCTTAGTGTCGGTAAAAGTGTAAGCGACGTTGTAAAGGTTTTCTCCGCCGGTGAAAGGAGCTTGTTGATTAGTGCTTATAACTCTCGAGTTGGAAACTCGGGGCGTGGATGTAGGGCAAGGAAAAAGAGTCCTTGTAGCCGAACCACGATAAACTATCGTGTTGTGGTTTGATCGTTTCTTTCTTTATCTTTGCTTATTACATGTTGTCTTTTAGTTATAATTGCTAACCACACATAAAGCTTTCCAAAAGAATTAAAACAAGTAAAGTTGTGTTTATATCTTGAAACAAATGTAAAGCTTTCAAAGAACTAAAACAAGCAAAGTTAGGATCATCACAAGTAAATTGCTTTTCAAAGCATGAAACAAGTAAAGTTAGAATTGTTATTCACATGAAAAGCTTTTCAAATAATCAAACATATAAAGTTGTGTTTATATCTTTAAGCAAATGTCAAGTTTCTAAAAGGATATTTAAGCTAAATAAGAATCGAAAAAGCGGTAAACTATTCAACCCCCCTTTTAGTTTTCCACAGTTATCACAAAGTCTCAAGAAAACGCATTGACCTAAAAGTTTGTTTGAGTTTGAAGACTAAAAAGAGAATATGAAAGATCAAATAATCAAAGTTGTATACATGTTAACATGTATAATCTCATACGCAGTTTCGTAGTTAGTTTTCATATCATGGTTTTGTAATTTTGTTGCATAACACTAACCCATGGGTTTACCTGTTGATACAAAAGTTGGGCGTTCTTGATTTGGGCTCCTGCTCTCGTACCAATTAGCTCTTAATGCTTGAAACCTGCGCACTAAGAAAATAAACAAACACCGTTAGACTTATCGTGGGATTGTTTCCCACGATTATCCCCCGGCGTGAGAGTAAGTAATCGATTTTAAGGTTATAGTGAAGAGTTAGGGTTTTTGATCGTACCTTTAATGAAAATTATGTCATTCTTTATATAGGCGCAGAATCCTTGTAGGTTTCGTGCTCCTTACGTTTCGCACGCATGGTGCTTATCCGGTCCAAGGATCTTTATCCGTAAATGGAAGATCCTTATCTAGACCATAAATAGTTTAGTTGGGCTTGGGTCTACGTGAGCCCAATCCCTTTGATAATGCGGCCCAAGTCATTGTTATAATAGCCTACTCATGGTGAGTTGGGGCCTTAGTGATGTTTATCATTTGGGCTTGTGGCCCAAATATAGACTATACGTTATCATGTCCCCCAGTATAGTGTGCGCGGCTTGCTAGCAGCGGATGCTATACTACTGCAAGCAACGGTAAGTGTGGAGGGAAAAGTTACCGCCCAATATTATGGAAAATGTATCTAGTCTCAAATATCTTCAAAAATACCTAGGGAAATGGGGAGAGTGTCCACGTGTGTATCGGGAAATGGGAAAAAGTGCATGTAGCCGATCGTCTTCTAGCCACACGATTATGATAGTAGATTCCACGTGGCTAGCATGCTAGGGTTTTTGTAACCCTATATAAACATCGCCTCCTATTTTACTGAAAGGCACACAGTAAAAACACACTTCCGCCATTTTCAAGTTTCTTCCAAGCGTTTTTTTTAAAGAAAGCAACTGTTTGATTAGGTAACCGCGAATACGCGCTTTTGTTATTATTCTTTTAGAAATGGTTCGCCAATTACACGAGTTTCCATCTGAAATGGACGAGGACGAGCTGCGTCAGTTCTCCTCTGATTATTTCATTCCTCTTGATGTGCATCCGGTTGTACCGGAGGCTGACGCGTGCATCGCGGATTTCCCTGAGGGAAAAATAGGGTTATATACGCGCTTCTTCGAGTATGCGAACCAGCGCGTACCCATATCCTTATTCTTGAGCAATTTGCTCAACCACTACCGCCTTCACATTTCCCAGCTGCACTGTATAGGGGCGGCAAAAGTGTCAAATTTTGAAATAAACTGTCGGTTGCTTGCGGTCAACCCTACTGTTAACCTATTCCGTGCGTTTTACCGCACAACGTGGTTGCATGGATGGGTGTCTTTTGCGAAGCGCGGTGGGCGCCTTCAGTGTTATACAGAGAAGGTGGATTCCCTTAGGGATTGGAGGGAAAAATTTTTCTGGGTAGAAGATATAGTATTTCCTTCGCCTTTTGAGTTTTATACTCAAGGGACGCTGCCAAGGGATGAGCGCCCTGTGCCCGGTTCGTATAGCGTGGAGGATGCGGATACGATTGATGCCAACCGCATCCCCATTAACCCCTACCCCGAGGAGTTTTTGGTTCACATGGGGCTGAGTCGCAACTATTTCTATGGTTCTGACGAGGTGCCAACCTTCATTGATGAGAGCGGCCGGGGTGGGTGCTTGTCCCTTTTATTTGTTCGCTTCAATAATGTAAGTGCTCTTGTATATGTAGTTTTAATAACTAAATTGTTTTTGTTATTTGCTCATGTGTTGCGCAGAGATGGATTTGTTTGCCGTGGTGAAGCTTGAGTAGTCCTTGTAGGCAATTCTACCGCTGGAAGAGGCAGGGTTGGTCTCGTTTCTTGGTGACCAGGCGTACTGGTTGTTCCAGAGGCCTGCCTAGAGGTCGAATCTTGATGGTTCTTCCTCTGAGGGTCACGTGTTTTTTCCAACTGCGGAGTCCGCTGGCTTGAGTTTTTGTTCTTCGTCATTCTAGTTCTTAGTCCTTAGTGTAGGGTCCCACGGATGGCGCCACTTGTTGATACAAAAGTTGGGCGTTCCTGATTTGGGCCCCCGCTCTCGTACCAATTAGCTCTTAATGCTTGAAACCTGCGCACTAAGAAAATAAACAAACACCGTTAGACTTATCGTGGGATTGTTTCCCACGATTATCCTCCGGCGTGAGAGTAAGTAATCGGTTTTAGGGTTATAGTGAAGAGTTAGGGTTTTTGATCGTACCTTTAATGAGAATTATGTCATTCTTTATATAGGCGCATAATCCTTGTAGGTTTCGTGCTCCTTACGTTTCGCACGCATGGTGCTTATCCGGTCCAAGGATCTTTATCCGTAAATAGAAGATCCTTATCTAGACCATAAATAGTTTAGTTGGGCTTAGGTCTACGTGAGCCCAATCCCTTTGATAATGCGGCCCAAGTCATTGTTATAACAGCCTACTCATGGTGAGTTTGGGCCTTAGTGATGTTTATCATTTGGGCTTGTGGCCCAAATATAGACTATACGTCATTATTACCCATGGGCAACAAATACCCGCGGGCAAGGGCATGAGTAGAAAATTATACCTATTGGTGGGTGACGGATGGGTGATGGATGAGAAAAAATCTAGGTGGGCGGGTGACGGGTTAGAGGTACCCGTGCCCATTGCCCACGGGTGCCATCCCTAGTCACAAATCTAAGCTTATATAAATAGTTAAATATTTACTCAAATAAAATTAATGGATTAGTGATAGGTTTGAAATGGTATTACCTCACGGCTTAAAATATATATTCAGCCATTCAGGTAATCAAAACTCTTCTTTCATTTTTTATTTATATTTTTGTTATTGTTTCCAACAAGTTGAACTGCACGATCCACCTTTCGCGATATGAAAAGTCATGTTTACATAGATTATTGTTTTATACTTATTCTTCAATAATACTAAATATTTCGTTACTAATTTTCTTTTTTTTTTAGAATGGCGATTTTATTAAAAAGCTAGCAAGGAGCTAGATTACAAAATAATAAGGTTCGGATTCTTAAGCCAATCGATCCAATTGAACGATGCTTTACATCTAAACTTACACCACGTGAAAGACCAAGACCTAATATTATCAAAAAGCATCTCCTTGGAAGGTTGGGTCTTGTCGAATAAAGCGTTATTACGAAAACCCCAAATAGCCAACCACGTGATGTAGATAACACCTTCAAACACTTCTTTTAATTTTGCTGGAAGACGAATCGAAAGAAGCCAATGCCACCATTCCTCAAACGTAGAACATCGCGAATAAGACATATCCCACCAACTAGCAATTTTATGATACACGTCGTTAACAAAGCGACATCCAAAGAACAAGTGCGTCGTTGATTCCACTTCAAGATCACAAATCGAACAGCTCAGAGAATTAATCTCCATACCCCGTTTCGATAAATTAAGCCTAGACGGAAGTGCATCCATTTTAACTTTCCAAGCGAGAATATTAATTTTGATCGGAATGCACTTCAACCATCTCGTCTTAGAATTGATACAAGAAGTACGAATGTCATCAATCTTCATACGCAACGACGCAACCGAAAAATTATCATCTTTAGCAAGGGACCATATGAATCTGTCCGATTGAGGGGTTAAAGACACCCTACTTGTAATATTCAAGATTTCTTCAAGCTGAGAATACTCTGCCCCCCCCCCCCCCCCCCCCTCTAGCTTCGCGGCGAAAAGGGCTCTGGAACCTATCAGCCAATATTTTCGATTTAATGGACACATCCTTATTAACTTCTAGAGCAAATAGACGGGGGAATTTATCTTTCAAAATGCCAGCATCGCACCACCTATCTTTCCAGAACCTAGTATTACAACCATCACCCACCTTGATCTTACAAAATTCGAAAAAGTCGACGCCATGTCGTTACTAATTTTCTTTCTTTTTAAAATGGATTTTTAACTATTCCCACAAGGTTTACATCAACAATATATCTCACATGTTATAAGTAGGACTTGAGTTTGCAACAATTTAGTTGGAGAATTTCTCACACAACGTTTTTTTTTCAAAGTCTTTTAAAATGTGTAAGTAAAACTATACTTTGATTAAACATTTCAAAATGTGGAGTAAAAATTAAACAATGCCTCACACCTTTTTAAGGATATCTAGACTTTTGCTCACTTTTTTACATGTGTTATTAGTTTTTCTAGAAGCATTTCTAATTTCCTTCATCTAATTGATCAATTGAAATTGGCAGTGTTCCAATCTTGTTTTACAGAACTCTTTGTATTTGGTTAATATTTATAGATCTTGATTAGAGTATTTAAATCCACTCCATCAATATGTATCTTGAGTGAAAGAATTGGTTTCTCAACTCCTATAGCTACCCGTGACCATTTTATGCATCCCAAACATGACTATTAGTTATAGGAGCTAGACGAAGACGCTAGGTTAGTTGCTACACTAATATAGAAATATCCTCCAAAATTACCAATTAACGCATGACAGATTCATCATACATAACTGGGCCGGTAATAATAAAAAATAGTGCACCATATTTATATATTTTTAAAAAATTATAAGTTCTCATAATAATTTCTTTTCCTTTGCATTCTAATTTAATTGTCTTTTATGTTAAAATTATTTTTAAAATCAAATCTCTAACTCCAATATTTTACTTGCTTTTTATGAGTCTACCCCACTATTCCCCATAAGGAACGATCAATCCCTCAGACGTTCTTTTATTACACTACATGGATTAGGTACATTTTCTAGAGGTTTATAAAGCTTGCTTTGTATGAACCGCACATCAACTAACTAGTACATATGAATTTTGTGCATGCATGTGGAGTGGTAATATTCTAATCTACTTGAAGAGGTATTGTAGTTCAAACTAGGGCTGAGCACCGAAGGTTCAAAACCGAACCGGACCGACGAAACCGACTGAACCGGACCGATGGCCCGTCGGTTCGGTTTCGGTTTCCGGTTTTACATGATTTCGGTTTCGGGTCGGTTCGGTTCGGTCCGGTTCGGCCCAAAACCGACAAAAACATGCCAAAATACACATGGACCGACAAACCTGAACCGAACCGACGAAAACCGAACCGAACCGACGGCTCTTCGGTTCGGTTTCGGTTCCAGTTTTTCATAACTTTCGGTTCTCGGTTTTCTCGGTTCGGGTCGGTTCAGGTCGGTTCTGACCCGATGCTGAGCCCTAGTTCAAACTTAACATCTTTCTAAGAGCATATGTAAGTATCCAACCTTAAAAAGATTAAGGCCCGTTTGGTACGAGGGTGTTGGAGGGTTTAAAATAAAAGAAAATTCATAACATTTGTTTGGTACAATTTTCTTTTTTGGGTAAAGGGGAGTAATCCTGCACCCCGGTAAATATAAACCAAAACGTTTAAGTACAATGGATATGGGTGAATCCCATATCTCAGCCGTTACATAGGCAAACTTAAATAACAAGATACTTCCTATTTTCTTAAACAAGAAAAACACACCATTACTCACATGACAACATAAGACATAACAAAATAAATTACTTCCTACGACCTTGAAGCCTAGTGCCATAAATGGCATTAAAGGCATCCAAATTCCCTGAAAGATCATAAACCTGGTTCGCATAGTCATCGTAGTCATAGTCATCATCAGCATCTTCAAACTCATGGCCACCACCAAACAAGTTAGCAGACTCACCAAATGGATTAACAACCACCTCATCATCAGAATCCGAAACCACGATCTCTCCCACCTTAGAAAAAGGGTTAACCCTCTTAGTAGAAGAGGTGGGAGGAGAAGAAGAAACACCAGTTGTAGGAGCCTCAACCGACTCCTTCTCTTTTAAATCACTCACAAGAGGATCTTGTGAAACACTACCAATCTTAATAGACTCTTCCTCATTAACTTCCGTTGTATTACCTGTCTTAGTAGACTCATCCGCAGTAACTTCCATTGTACGACCAGCATCCACATCCATGTTGTTGTCATTAGACGGAATACCAAAGGCATCTGTATCATCCATATTAAGAGCAGCAAACTGATTAGATGTAGAAATTTTTGTTCCACTCGTACTAGGAAAATCAGAAGCCTTCTTCTTTGTGCCATCCACCTTCTTAGGTTCTGGAGGATTCTTTTTGGGTTGATACTGAAACTGCTTACCCACAACAGGTTTAGTAAACCCTCCTTTACCCTACATCGTAGAACCACCTTGCTTACCCTTCTTTTTATTATTGACAGTCGTGAAACCATCATTAACCGGCTTAGTAGGCTGAACTGGAGGTGCAACAACTTTAAGACAATCAACCAGAGTATGACTAAAGATCTTACAGTTATCACACTGAGGTGGTTTCCATTCGTATTCAACCCGTATCTTCTCAATAGTCGAACCCGAACCATCAAGTAATGGTATCTCAACAGTGAGGCTATCCCGAAGCACCTCATCTGACTTCACTTCAATCATGCATCTAGCAAAACTACTACGACCCCACGATTCCTTGCACATTTGGCTTGTAAAAGCATCTAACCTTTTGGGCGTGCCAATCAGTGTGGCAAGAAGACTGAGGCCATCATCAGAAAACATAGCAAGGGGACATCATGGAATTTAATCCACACTGGGATGTTAGTCAAATCCTCTTTAAGTAGGCTTGTGTTCAAAGTCCATGGTTTAAGAATAATAGGAACATTTCTGATCAACCAAGGACCATTTTCAAGCACATCATCAACACCTTTCTTCGAATTGAACTTAAAAAAGAAGAACCCCTTAGCATTCATCATTACCTTTTTCACACCAAACTTAGCCCATGCATTGCGGACATAGTAATCAACAATAGGAAAAGCAAGGCGTTGGCAAAGGAAGTAACCGTAGAGAGTATTCTCAAACCTCGTGTTCACATCTTCCACAACTTTCATTGAAACTGAAAGGTCAACATCATCCTTCTTTTTGCTACATTCCAACCTCCGAAAATTAGACACGTGTTTCTGAGGTTCATTAGAAGTAGCACCCGCGTAAGAAACCGACTTTAATCCAGTACCATTAGTAGTAACAACCTTGGGAGCAATAGGACCAGAAGTTGCACTCTTATTCATATTCACATTAGGACCAGAATTTGCACACGAATGAGGAGTACCAGTTAAATTAGCATCATTAGCAACAATCTCACTTTGAATTATATTCGTAGCATCATCAAAATTCTTATGCGAATTAGCTATCAATTGTTCCACATTAGGCTGTTTAGAGCCATTAGAAAACGAATTAGAATCATGTGTAACCTGAAGCTGCTCCCAATCATCCAACACAACCTTAACATTGTCCATATTATTGTTATCAGCCCCATGCGAATCGTTAACAACATTACCAGGTGAAACCGGCTTCACTTGGTTTGTTAGTTGCTCCATGTTAGCTTCACGAGTTGATTGAGACCCCAATTCGTTACCATCATTAGCAGCAGTACTAATGACATGAGTCTCATTATTAAGAGGTAATGGAACCCCATCATCATCCACGAACACAAGCTTACCTTCAACAATTTTTCGTTCCATGTCATGGATCTTTTCATCAACCGAACTAGTAGCACTATTCTTATTAAGAAACCCCTTCTCCATCCCTCTCAAACCCACGACACCCTTATTAATCATCTCTCTGAAAACCCACGACACACAATCAATTCAAGGCAGCACGCATGCAAACAATAGTGAATAAAAAACCCTAATCGCAAGATTAGGGTTTTAAGAAGATACGCCCAAAAAGCTAACCAGCTCCCATAGTAGTCGAGAAAAGAGTTGTAAATTTGATTCAAATAAGACTATATAGGGATTTAAACCGACTGGATCAAAGAAAAAAGAGAGAATCGATCTGAAAACCCTAAGTCGGTTTAGATAAGAAAAAATGATTTCAAAACCCTAAAAAACGATCTCACTAAACACCAAGGATTTATGTGATTTAAGCAGCAAAAGAGATAAGTTTAATGAATAACACAAACGTTAAAACACTAAAACTTACAAATCAGATCAAAGAACACAAGAATCTGGTCAAAAAAGTGAAAAACGTTGGTACAATTTTCTTTCCGAAGAAAAGTATTGAATGATAGATTTGATAGTAGGTTAAACTAGTAGGAATTGTTGAATGGTTCAAAGTGATCCCATGTCTACACCAATATCAACCACAAGTTTCAATGTTTTTTTTTTTTTTTTTTTTTTTTTTTCAATATTTTTTTCTCTCTTTTATTTTCAACAAATAATAATTTTATACACTAAATTAGTTTATAAATTATAGATATTACACATTTTCTCTCTTCTCCTTTTCTTTTAAACATTTTCTAAACCTGAATTCAATTCCAATCCCACTTACAAACCAAAACACCCTAAGATTGTTGTTAAAGGGGATGCATCTAGTAAATTGTCTTATCAACATTACGTTTTTTATACCGATGATTTAGGCATCTCTAGTAGTTAAATATCATCTTGAACAATTAAACTATACTCATTGCTCAAATAAAAATAATTGATTAGTTATTTAATCTCTATCAACGTGGTAGGCATGAAATGCCAGAAATGGTATTAGTAATAATTAATTAAAACTATCACCTCTCGGCTTAAAAAATATGTATTAGTCAAAAGACTTCTTTTATTCACTTGTTATTCAAGTCCTTTTTTAGTAGTGTTATTCCAAGTTAATATAAATAGTGGATCTGCAACTTATTTTAATTTCCAGCATGCTGAACTACATGATCCACCTTTCCCGCTCTGAAAAGTCATGTTTACAAAGAATATAATTACTTATTTTATTTTCCTTCATCTAATTGATTAATTTAAATCGGCTGCTCTCTCATCTAGGCTATGTTTGGCGCAGAGCTTTTTGAAGTTTTTTGGTGCGATGAGCGGTGAGCAATGAGCTTTTTGATTTTTAGTGTTCGTTTGGCATAAGAGCAGTGAGCTTTGCGATTTTTTAGGAAAGCTTATTTTCCCAATGCTTCTTTAAGAAGCTGTGAGCTGTGAGCAGTGAGCTGTGGCTACAGCTCACAGCCCACTGCTACAGCTCACAACCCACTGCTACTGCTCACAGCTTCTTTTGCCAAACATAAACCTAGTCTTGCGGAACTCATGTTTATGGATAATAGGATATAGATCTTGGATTGAGTATTACACTTTACTCCATCAATCTATTATGTGTTAAGAGTCCGAACTGATTGTGTAAAATACCATACTAGTTAATACAATTTCGCGGATCAAGTAAAAGCATTACTAAAAAAAAAGCTAGTTAGATCGGTTATAAAGCCTTATATAAATCGGTAACTAACCACTCTATCTAAGGGTGATCTTGTTGGAAAATGGTTTTGCAAAATGAGTTTTTTGCAAAGTTTGAACATAATTTAATATATGTATATGTTATATATATTAGTGTTTGTTGGGGGCGTTATGTTCTTCTCCAAGAGAGCTTCGCAACAAGCTAAAGTATGTCTAAAATAGAGCTAAGATGAATGAGATATCGTGTCTCAAAGTGGGACACTTGAAACACAAAACTTGGAAACAAAAACACATCCCACATCGCTTAGTGAAGGAAGTGGAGACTAGTTTATAAGGTAATCCTTGTACTTGCTTTCAAATTCCTTTAGGTGGGCTATGCTCCCACTCCTACGTGCGCGCGCGCAGGGGGGGTGCAGATTGTGGGATTTCTGGGCCAAAATGAGTTCGAAGCTACTGAACTCATGCGAGCCCGCACGACCTGCGGACACGAATGCAGCTCCGAAACCTCGCCTACGTGCGAAAATTTTTGCTGCTAGTTCGGGTCAGTTTTTTCCAAGTTTCTGTAAATCTATTTTAGGAATAGATTTAGACTTTGTGAACAAGTTTTACAGAATATTTGTGTTAAGTTAAAGAGATATCAAATCGTTTTTATTGATTAACAGATATGAGTATATCTTCTATTTTTAGCTGATACTTAGTCTTGATGAACAAGATAGGGTTTCACTATAAAT
Organism: Artemisia argyi; assembly: GCA_030686995.1. Lineage (NCBI taxonomy): Eukaryota > Viridiplantae > Streptophyta > Magnoliopsida > Asterales > Asteraceae > Artemisia > Artemisia argyi. The sequence goes on from CM060691.1 coordinate 173,914,297, forward strand.
ATAACTTATTCTCATTCAGTTTGAAAGACAGAAAAACGTAGCTCTTTACTGCAGAATTCCAGCATCTCTTCGATCAGAATCACACAGGTTTTCGAGATTTTTCAGGCAAGTTGTTAAGTCCGGCTGTACAACAGCTTTGAACGTTGTACCCTGGGAAACAGACGGCGAATCTGTTTTAAGGGAATCGTGTTTAACATGAGCCTCGTTCCAACTTTTTACTGCTTTCGTTTATTTATCGTTATATAGAGTATGTCTTCTGCTTCTACACCTTTCTGTCTGTATTTACTTTTCTGTTATTTATTTATCATTGTAATCTGATTTTATAATAAAAGTGTTCACCGTTTCCTACAGATCTTTATGAGCAGGCACATATATAGATCGGTTTTGAACCGATCTTTTTAAGCTTTCATAAAGATCGGTTAATAACGAATAACTAATTTATTTAATGTTGGTTTTTGTGTTTGGCTCGTGTGTACTTAGATCGGTTTGAAACCGATCTAGTTAATAGCTATGATTTTAAAAAAATAATAGAAAAAATTTGATTTTCTCAGAATTTAACCAGATACAAAAGTGCAGGTTTTTTCATAATTGCAATTCATTAGTACAAATAACTTAGATAAAGATCAACATTTAAGTTACGAAACAACTAATTCACAAAAACGACAATTGCAACATAATACAACACCCTCAAAATAAGAGTTCACATGTCCTACTAACTACTATCCAAAAGTCTAAGCTCCTCCGTTGCAAATATACAGGTAGAATACTATTGTGACTAAAGAGATCACTCCTACCTCAAAATAAGAAAATCAATCAAGGATGCCAAAAGTGTAACACTTGATGACCTTTGGAATTTCCATACGGGGTTGTCGTAGTTGCAGTCGTTACCCGCTGTCAACACAACAACAAAGAAACTTAATACTATATTCTCATGAATTTAAGTTGTTCATAGTATCATATGTACAAGGAAGACTCGAACACGTAGTATATGAAGAAAGCCTGAGAAAAGCTGGTTATGGCAGGACATTTACCATAATTACTTATTAGTGACTTTAGATGCAATAAGCTATTGACTCGATAAATATAACTGTGTAAAAATGGCTAAAATACGTGTACATGGTTTAGATGTTGAAGCCACAAATAGGTAACATGAACTACAAAAACAATCACAATCGGTCGAAGGTTAAGATCTGACAGTATGAATGCTTTAATAACTTTGTTGCAATTCTAACTTTGGAAAAAAAATCACAATCTTATTTGTATTGTCTAGTTTCTAACAATTTAACATATACTTCATAATTTACTTAACTCTAAATACATGACTAAAGTTAAATAGCCGCAGTTTTATTAGAAAATGTATTGAAATGCAATTACAGATGGTTTTGGTTAGGAGTCACTACAACAACAGCTGCTTTTAGCGGGGACATTTCCTCGCTTTCAGCGGGGACTTCTCCCCGCCCAAACCTTTCGGCGGGGACATGTCCCCGCCGAAAGTGCCTCGGGCAAAGCCCCACGCTGTAAACTTTCGGCGGCGACGTACTACTCCTTTGGCGGTGACACGTGGGACCCACGCCGCCAGCGTGGACAATATCAGTCAGGTCAAACTTCCCAGCGTGGCAATACTTTTGGCGGGGACTAGTCCCCGCTGAAAGTATTTTCCAAGCAAATGGTGTAACCTTTTTGCGGGGACGCTTCCCCGCTGAAAGTATTTTCCAAGTAAATGGTGTACGTTTTTGGCGGGGACAGGTCCCCGCTGAAAGTTGTTCTCACTATTATTGTAGCAACCTTTTGGCGGGGACATGTCCCCGCGAAAAGTGTCTGACCCATTTTGCAGCAAATTGCTACAAAATGGGTAATTTCCAGATTTTTTCCGGAAAAAAATCTACATTAACACTACAAATCCAGAACCTGTATATAACCTAATTACAATACCACAAGACACTCAAATCACAAATTCGCCAAACATAATATGATACATATCCAAATTTCTTAAAAATTAACATAATCATGTGTTTGTATCCAAATTCGCAAAATACGGTTCAAAAACCGTTATCACATGATCACTACATAAGCTAGCTATCCGCTATACGCTACAAAACTATACGTGGGAACAATGTAGCGGGAATCCTAACACATAAACACATAATAATCCATGAAACTATCCAAACATTTGTCACACGAGATCTTAAACGAATGAGTCGAGATGATGTGGTATCACACGAGATGTTAAACGAACGAGTCGAGATGATGTGGTATCACACGAGATGTTAAACGAACGAGTCGAGATGATGTCATATCACACGAGATGTTAAACGAACGAGTCGAGATGATGTGGTATCACACGAGATGTTAAACGAACGAGTCGAGATGACGTCGTATCACACGAGATCTTAAACGAACGAGTCGAGATGATGTGGTACCACACGAGATGTTAAATGAACGAGTCGAGATGATGTGGTATCACACGAGATGTTAAACGAACGAGTCGAGATGATGTCGTATCACACGAGATGTTAAACGAACGAGTCGAGATGACGTGGTATAACTTTTGGCGGGGACATGTCCCTGCTAAAAGTGTTCGAACTTCGCCAAAACATTTGGCGGGATAAAGTAAATGCTTAGAGGGAAAAACGAAATTTTTGGTAACATCTTTTAGCAGGGACATGTCCCCGCCAAAAGTTATGTATTCCCGGCAAAAGTAATGGCGGGAATAATGCCCGGGACAAGAAAAAGCGCAATATTTTGGTCAAATGTTATGGTCTGCAAAAACACTTTCGGCGGGGACATGTCCCCGCTGAAAGATTGCGTTGAAAATGCAATGGGCGGTCATCGATATTGTGTGCCAGCTCAGCGCTGTTTTTGTCGTTTAGCGACTTTTGGAGGGGACAAGGGCGTCGCCGCTGAAAGTTTTGTCACCCGTCCTCCTGTTTGTTGTAGTGAGTTCATATGTTGTTGATTGGATACTGTTGAAATCCCCTTTCTTGCTATAAAGCTTAGAGTTTCATTAGTTCCAACACTACACAACAACATTATCTATACTCTACATGATGGACTTCTTCAGAATGTATCTGTTGTTGCATATAGAGCATAATCCGGATCTCTAACTGGAGTACTGGACTAAAGCTTAATTACTTGTAGGAGTGCGCAAGGGCCGATCCTTGGCAGAAACATAAGGCATGATTGTGCATGATCAGTCCTAAACAATGGTGTTCTTACGAATATTTAATCGTGATATTATTAAAAAGAGGAAATCTTAGCTGCAAGTTCTTTGCAGCCAACTAGCTGCATTTTCAGTGTGGAAACCTGAATGTAAATGCAATTTTCCATTCAAAGTACTTGATAATGCACCAGCTAGTTATATTTTTGCATCAGTAGTCCTTAATTTCTTTCATAAAAACTTGTAATCTGATAGTGAGTGCTTAAATAAAGAATAAAGTAGTTATTTTCATAGTCAAAGATTGGTTTTTTTGGGCTGTAGTTGCAGGGAATTGGCTGCATTTTTTTGCAGCCAAGTTATCGAAATCTTAGTTGTAATCAGTATCACCTATTAAAAATAATATCAACACAACAACAAATAGAATCTAACTTACAAATCCCTTAACAATTACTGTAATTAGTATCACATCATTATGGTTACAAACAAACTTAATTATGGCATCAAGAAGCATATCAATTTTTGTTTACAAAAAGAATTAAGATTGGGTAGTAACATACCTCATCCATCGCGCCACAATGAAAACCACGCATTGACAACAACATCTATCTCACCCATACTTAACAGCCTCTCTTTACCCCAAGGGAGCTATATGTACCATAACAAACAAATAAAAATTGTTGTATTACAAAATAGCATTCGGTGTAAAAAAATATATTCGAAAACATTTAGCAAGTACTTACTGTATTCGGGAAGTCGTCATGTTGATATTTCAGCACGAAGTCTAGCACCCACTTCATGACATAGAATCCACACTCCCAAGTGTCCTCCTGCTTATTTACAACAGGAAAGTCCCAACTCAATTGACCAACAACGCTAAGAAAAAGACAAAATAAGCAACAATTTGTATTAAATATAATAAAAACATAAGTGAATTCAAAATCAACTTAAGAATATTATTACCGTTCCACATGTTTAACGAGATAATAGTCTTTCTTGGTTCTTTTTTCTTTCCACTTATAAGAATCCAAAATGAATCCCTTTCCATGCTTTCGGCAAATAATGAGAAGAGCATGATGACCACTGTACATGTCACTGGTACAAAAACTGCTATTAGTCACGCCAGAAATGTGTGACGATATCCATATAGTCACACACGTTTTTTTCGTTGTGTGTCACTAAAGGTCCCGCCACCGTAGGTGGCATATGGTCACATTGTTGAGTTCGTGACCTTTTCCATCGAAAAAGAGTGACCAAAACCCCGAATATGTGTGACAAATTAGGCACCAATTTTGTTGGATTAGTCATTATCAGTGACCGTAAACACTTTATAGTCACACGAATGTTTTTTGAGAGTAACTATTGTTCGTCCTTTGGCCACATAAATATATAATATATGTGACATTTGAGATGATTTATTCAAGTAATTGTGTATTATGTGTGACTATTTACCGTCCTATGGCCACATGAATATATAATAAATGTGACGTTTGTGATGATTTAGTCACACAAGAGGTATTTTTTTTGGAGTTAGTTACATACAATTTAAAAAAAAAAAAAGTGGCCAAAATGTTGATAAGTGTGATCATATGTTGTTTAAAGTGAAAAAATGTGTATTTTGTGTGACTATTGATTATCCAATGGTCACATGAATTTTTTTTGTGTGGCTTTTTGTAATATTTAGTCACACAAAGCATGTTTGTTTTGCGTATTTAGTCACATACAAGTAAGCATAAAGTGACTAAAAGTGTTAATAAGTGTGACCATATGCTGTTTAAAGTGAATAAATTTGTATTTTTGTGTGACTATTGATCATCCAATTGCCACACAAACTTTTTTTTGTGTGGCCTTTTCTAATATTTAGTCACACAACGAATTAAACAAACAGTGGCCAAAAGTGTTAATAAGTGTGGCTATATACATCTTTTAGTCACATTTAAGAAATTAATATATATTAAAACAAATTCAAATATATATCAAACCAAATTCAAATACAATAAAATTGGAATATATATAACTGAACCAAATATAAAATTTGTATTTAACTCTGTACCCAAGGATCTCCTTTTATATACACCAAAGAGTCCTAGTTGGCTTACAATACTTTTCTAAGTATCTATAATCTTTTCCATAAACAACTTATACATATCATATAAACATACAATACTAACTTATAACTTACAGTTGTAACTAATACACTAGCAGTATTAACTTCAAGGCTAACTTTCACTAGCAGCAGTAACTATTGTACTAGCAGTAGTAAATACTTAGCGCATTTTCTTTGAATTTCATGAGCATCACTAAATCCATCTTTATTATCCTGAAACCAAACAACAAAGAAGATTGTTATGTCTTAGTTTTTATCAAGAATATGATCTTAATTTATAACAACCTTGTAAAGAAACGGACCTGATAAGGAACAACAATTGTAGGCTTTGGACAGCCGTACAGAAACTTGATATCCAAAACTTGAAGTTCTTCTAGCCTGAAAACAACTCATACAAAAACAGCAACAAGTATCTAACTATTGATACAATCATAGTAAGCAAATAACGTCTATAAACGAGGTTGGAAGCCCGCGCGTTGTGGCGGGGTGTTATGCTAAAGAAGGAGGTTCCGTTGCATTTAGTCAGTGGTGTAAACTGGAAATGGTGGGAAGAAAATTTTAGTAGCGAAAGAGGACGAAAGATAGAAGGCAGCTGTTATATATCATTCCAGAAGCAACTCATTTACTATAATTATATCTATACAGGTGTTGCTATTGCGTACCTTTTAGACTGACTTTTTATCTTTTTGAAATACTCTTCGCTTCGTCTACTATCTCTAGGAAAGCGCCTGCAACATTCATAAGAAACATTCAATATGTTGCCCAATGCAGTTAAAATTCTCAAGAAACCATCAGTATACAATAATGTGGTAAATCCTCGTAACGATTACTTCATTACTAATCCCGAGTATATACAACAACAGTAAGAAAATACGCAATAATTAAGTACATGAACATAGTTATTTGATCCAACATAGCACTGATCAACAGTTTTCAACCAACTGCCACTAAATAGATTATTGGTCAAACGGGTCATAAATTAAATAAAGTATCCACGTTCCCATAAATTATTTTATAAAATTTTCAATAAAGCGTCATGAAATTATAAGATTCCAACTTTTCCAATGATAGGAATAATCAAACATATCGGTGGCTGGTGATAATTTATTTGATAGTCATCAAAGATATCGGTGGCTAATTTATTTGATTTATGACCCGATTGACCAATAGTTATTGCTATCAACTAAATTATCCAATACATGAAACTTATAATTGGGACAGATAGCTGGATTTGTATGACTATTAATAGTAGTATGTAGGAGTTTAGTACAATTAGAATGAAAACCTGGAATACTTCGTGGCTGGTGATAGGTAGCCGTTAGGGTAGTTGTGTTACCACCAGAAACTATGTTCGGAACTCTGGCCGCCAACACTAACAGATAAACACCAATAACATGACGGTTACTACTAAATAACTCTTAAAAGAAACTGAAGTCATAAATGTGATTTAAAAAATGTGCTTGAATTACATACCAATGGTGCTTGAGTGGCATTTAACATTACAGTGTATGTGGCGAGATGGTATTGAAGGTGACCTCAAATGAGCACTCGCGGGTATATCTACTGAATTATCATGATGCTGATGGTCCAACACATTCGCATCTGGTCTACATGCTGCAATTGTTCAAGAGGTCACATAAGAGTGTGCAGATATCACAAATGACAGAACCAATAGTATTTGTTACTTAAAAAAACAATAACAAATGAAATAAGATGCGTCAAACCTGTGACAACCGCTTCTATTGGACCGGAAACCATATGCCAACCATTTTCTGGTGACTGCATATATGTGAACTGAATCTCAAAATGATACTCAACATCTACTTTGTTGATTGAAGACACTGCTGAGCTGAACATGTACACAAATAATCATACCCGCATTTGAATGATATCTTTTTTGAGCGGCCGTCTTGTGGAAAGTCCCTGAAATATCATAACCAAACGGTTTCATGCCCTTAGAAGAACCATGGCAGTCAACACATCTGTATCAAATTCTAGCACTTTTCGATGTGGTGTTGAAGCTGCAACCACAGTAGAATCATGCCGTTGAATTAGCTTGGTGTGTGATGTACAGACTGCAAATATTAAAAAAAATGCATGAGTGTGATGATATCACAAACCATAAACTTGGTAATATTAGTTATTCCAAACAAACAATGATAACTAAAATAGTACACCACTAACCTGTTACATGTTCTCCTAACTAACAATATAACCCTACGTGACAATAATCAAATTTAAGGTGGAACTGAATCATACCAAGAGTAATTCCAACTATATTTTTTCCACTCTAAAAATTGTTCCAAACATTGGACCACTTCTAATTTTGAAATATCAGTTTGTTACACGTCTTCTATTCGTCACGAAATGTAAACAACCAAAGGTGTTGCAAATGCATAGGCTGCAAACTTTTCTTCCCATATTAATCTAATAAGCAATCTAGAAAATCAAACTCTAATCCCCTCAAAACTTCTTATACGTTTTATGAAAACTCAATAAGCAATCCTAATAAGAATTACTGTAAATAGCAATGTTTCAAATATTTACACAATATCCAAAATGGCAAGAATAGTCAAACATCTCTTATACAATCAAAAGGCCTTATATGGCACTCATTGACATTTATAGCAACGGTTAGTTCTTTTTATAAAGAATAATATTTCTGAATGGATAATCTGAATCTTTTGAGTAACCCACCCACCAACCAACCTGGAAGTATTAAGTAACAATCCATTATTACCGGCTTAAACTCAGCCTAACATTTATGAGTAGAGGTGTCAAGATGGGCAGGTTGGGTACGGGTTATTAGTACGGATTGAAACGGGTCAGGTCTGGTTGACCGACAAACACTTCATTGTCTATTCTTTATTGATAAACCAATTACTCACATCGTGGTAGTTAACAATCCTCCTCATTCAAACATATTTTATTGTCTAACAAAAATCACGCTTATTTATGATTTAGTGAAAGCCACAACAGGGCCTGAACAAGTTATAGAGCATGTGGTGTAAGTTAATGCAAAGTGAATAGAGTTTGTATATATTTTTAAAAAAGCTTAGGCCAACTATAAACCTATTGGCTCACCTGACCCGTTTCCCTACTAACTGCTAGTTTTTACTTGACCCGTTTGGAATACTACACAACACATGTCACCTAACCACCTTTGTATAGAAGTATTAATAATATTACCAGCCCACTTCCCGTATTCTTACACAACTTCGAAGCATCTTGATAATGCTCTTCATGTATTGCATTCTGCAAGCAAAGAAACTAGTGAGCCACATGACATATGGACATTCATAGCCCTTTCATTAACTCAAATCTGTTATGACCTTCAACTCAGACATAATCTCAGCAACACTGTCCTTTGATGTTGCTTATGCTATAGTTGTTTTTAGCTTTATAGCCTCTTGGAAATCTTCTTTCTCTATTGCTTCTTCTAGCTGAAACTGCAAAGAATAGAAACTCACTACAATGAATGAACAAAGTAAAATCCCGAACCTAAAATCTTTAATCTCCATATTTATATGACATATTAAACACCCAAATTAACTATAAGTGGCAAATTTGGGAGACATAGGGCAGGAAGGTTGGGTCATGAGTTGAAAAGGGTTATGTGAATTTCTTTGTGGATTATAACATTAACACACCACAGGTTGAAAAGGGTTATGTGATTTTCTTTGTAGGGTCCATAAACACTTCCTGAGCACAATAACAAATGCACGGTTTAATAAAAACTGTGAGTAATCAAAGAAGTAAAACCAACTGTTTTTGACACCTAATCAATCAATAATATATTGTGGTGTGTTTTACAAATAACTAACACAACTTTTAATCCTTAAACATAAAAAATGACAGTAATTAACAAAATTTACCTTTTTGTGGGCAAAAGAATAGCAGCGAAGAATAAGAAGTTGTTGATGATGAATATGTGGGAATAATTTTTTGCAATATCTAAGAACAATTTAACCATGCTACATTCAAATTGACCAAGATACTAATAGAAATTGAATGCCAGATGCCTATCAGAACATAGCAAATCAAAGTAAATGATTTGAGAGCTTGGGGAGGGATAGGGTGGCTAGCAAAGGAAAATCAATGGTTTGTGGTTGGCGGCAGAGAAGAGAGAAAGAAGATGAGATAAGTGTGGGTTATATGACCTAGATAACTATTGGATATTTGAGGGACAATGAAAATGAAAATGTAAATTTGATTTTGGGAAAAAAAAGTTAGCGGGAGTAGTGAAAATATGTGAGGGAGATATCAAAATTTGAGAAATATTAGTATAAAACATTTGAACTATAAAAGCAAAAGTGTGACCATATATAACATTTGGTCACACTGTTAAAGTGTGTGACAGATATTTGTCACTTTTAAATTCATACGTGACTAATGTTTCAAACTTACTTTTTAGTTGTCACACATTTCAAATTCATATGTGGCTAAATATTCAGCAAAAAATAGTAGTCACTTTTAAATAATGTGTGACAAACTTGACTATATGATTTAGTCACTTTTAAATAATGTGTGACAAACTTGAGTATATGATTTAGCCACATACACAATTACTTCATGTGGCCATATATGGATTTTGGTCACACTATTCAATTATGTGACATATATTTGTCACATACGTATTTATATAATGTGACTAATGTTTCAAACTTATTTGTATCCGTCACACGTCCCAAATTATATGTGACTAAATAATCAAAAAAAATTACAAGATACCTCTAGTCACGAAAATATTCGAATGTGTGACTGTAGCCTCAGTTGGAAAGACGAAATGGTCACACAAGTCGGATCAAGTGTGGCTGTTTATTTTATTCTGGTACATTTAGTCACATAAAAAAGTTACCGTGTGGCCGTTCGAAAAACAGCATGTGTGACGAAATCCATTTTTTGTACTAGTGTGTGCAAACAATTTGTTACTATATAAAGCAAGTAACTTAAAAACGATATAAAGTTGAAGATGGTACCATCTTACCTCTGTAGATACGGCGCCACAAAAAAATTATAACCCAAAATCTCACAATTTAATGCTTCTGTCAAGTAAATTACAACATTATTGTCCGTGTCCATGTGTGTATTTGCCGTGATCACTTTCGGGTTCAAGAAACCAGTCTTGTTATTTTGATTTGGTGAGGCTGCCTTGAGAAGATATAGTGACCTGATTTAACACATTAACAAAAATGAAACTAGGCGTGAAATAGAATAAATACTATTATTAAATAGTCTCGCAAGCTTGCTTAGGTGGTTTTCAGTCAAACAGTCTCACAAGCTTGCTTTTAATCTCACATTAAGCTTAGTTAAAACAGGTTTTAGGTGTTCAATTTAGGTCTACAAGTAGTCATTAGTACAAATTTTAATTGTTTATGCTTATTTTTCAAATTTGAGCTTATTCCCTTACTGATTTGTGGGCTGCAAAACACCTCCTCAAGACTGCAGTCCATCTGTTCCAAACACCCTCTACATCAGTTGGCATTATATGCTAATATAAGCTTCAAAGTTCTTGAAAATTGGTACAAAGGTTTTTTGCTAGGTAGTGCTTAACTATTTGTAGCTTTTTGCTTTTGACTCTTTTGTTTGGTAGCTTATTTTTGTGCTTGAACTTGACTGTTTGGGGGTATTTGGATTTGCAGCCTTTGGTTTTTGCCTTTAGTAAATTCAGGTCTTAATGTCTTTTTTATTAACTTATTTGTGTTTATTATAGTTTAGAGGACTTAGATTTTAGTGTATTTAGCTTATTGAATCTTTTAATGCTTATTTGAACTTATTTGCTTAACCAATAGTTGACCTCAGTTGTATTTTCAAGCTTTTAAGCAAAACAGTCAAGTACTAATGTAAAACAGATATGTTATCATAAACGTAGATAGTTACTATCATTTGTTAGATAAATACTAATAACTTTTATAGGTGATGATGAATATAAAAACATATATGAATAAATCAAATGCAGCGGAAAACACCACCTAACAAGGATCCATATAGCTATATGATCAATCAATAACAAACAACAACAAGGTTATACCTTTGTAGTGTGATCAGTTGAATCGTATGGAGACCTTCACCAATGTACACGCATAACTAATGAAACCCAAGTGATCAAAGTAGATCACCTCTATGTATGAAACACACTACACGTCACCGATCACCACCCGATGCTAGTCTAAACCCCGTAACACATGATCTATCCTTGAACTACAATAGAATAAGGTTAGATTGAGATCAAAACACAAAACCCTAATATGGGAGTGTGTTATTTCGTGGCTCTTGAATAGATGAAGGGGGAGAGAAAGTTAGTAATTAGTTATCTCATTTAATTAGTCATAATGACCAAATCAAGAGAAGGTTATAAAATCATATGTTACACTTAACTGCTTGAACTATTTCCCTTTTGTTTCCCTTGCCAAGGCCAGCCATATGGGGGCCTAAAATGGGCTTGCCCATTTGTTAGTTTAGTCCAATATACTAAGTGCAAGCTTAGTTATTAGTGGCCTGTTATTGGTCTCAAGTTACGTAGTCTTATATAGTGTAAATACGATAAATACAATATATAAAATGATATTTCTGTGTATAAGTGTGTGACCACATAGGCTCACATATGTCTAGCCATATAATTATTTATTATGACACGAGCATACCCCAACAACTCCCACTTGCGACGTCATAATAATCAAGTAATTATACAAGCAAAGGTTAGCGTATAGCAACAAGCCAATGCCCCTAGAGATACGTGAGGATAGTTTCTTAAACATCTCATTTAAATGGTTTATATGTTATCCATCCTTTTGCTACAGATACTATGTTGAACATTAGACATGGATCAAATGTCATTCTAATTGTTCAACTATTATGTTTCTCGATCTTGATATTGAACAAGATTACCAAGCGAATTAAGATTAATCTTAAACTCATTTAGGTACGGCCATACAAACATCTGTTCAATTCATCGAGGGGCCCAATAGTATCTAACTCCATGACATGTGGAGGAACAAATCCTATTTTGACTGCACGTGTCATTCATGCGTTTCACATCACTCCTGAAGATGGTTTTTATAACTACCTTATTCAGGACAACGTTTAACCATATCAAAGAATGAAATTACACACATGCAAGACCTACTTGCATCTCAAGTATGAGGATAAGAGACATAACCATTTGAGAGATTCACTATTGACGCCGATCCATGCAGTGAATACTCGATGGTTGGGTCAGTCCAAAGTTCATCACAATGAACAACATGTGAGTTTGGTGGAAACATCAATTAATATTTATTCTAAATAAATATCACCAACACGCTCACATTTTCCTTAATTTGAGGATACTCCCGTATTGTCAACTTACAATGGACAATTTTAGAATAATAAATTATTCATGGATTAAACATGCAAATATAGAACACAGTAGTATAAATGAAGACGATTACACCAGGTATATCAATTCATTATATAATACGACTACTTACAGTTCCATTATCCAAATACTAAAAACAGATATGCACAAGACTACATATAGATCGAAATCTGATGTTTCCACCATGATCAATTTTGTTGTACAAGACAACAAGTAGTCATCTGAGTAAACTTTGAGAATACTTGTTTCAAAGTTCAAAAATGTTTTGAATGATGATTGTCCTTTTGTATTTGTGCATTGAAGTACAATATGAGTATTGCAACAATACATTCTATAATTTGTTTGAAGCTAGCAAAACACCTACTTTAGACAGTCATAATAAAAGTTTCCCAAACTCTAAAGTATTCTTATTCTTTTAATCTATAATGAATTAATGCTCTCAATCGAGCACATCTAGTTAGAGGTGTCATCATTCATGATGTCATCCTACTATGACTAGGGTTGAGCATCATCTCAGTTATATAAGCATCAATGAATGAAAACATAACAGAGCTCCTTAAATATCCGTAAGCATTTGAACAAATCTTTAGTCCTTTGCAGATCCATTTGGTTGTTCGTTTAACAATTATCTAATGACTTTCACTTAGATATTTGTTGTTATCAACTCATTTTGCACTCATGCAAATGATATAAATAATCCAATACATAATATGACTTACATAATGAATCCTTAAGGTTCCATTCATGCATTCAATCTCATCATGTAAGATTGATCATTAAGACTCCCCTCAATGACATGTCATATTGTGTTTAGATTATTAACCGCTTATGTTTATTCTAATAAACACATGCAACAAGGTTGTATGTTTTATTTCCTAAATTCCTTAATTTGAAACTTCATTCCAAGCTAAGGATTAAAGTCTAGCTTAGATGGAATATTGTTTCTTATATGTTAACAACATATGAGATTTAAAGTCTAGCTTAGAGAATTAATGCATTGCTCCTACTTGCTCTTAGAGTACTCAGGAGTAATCTAATTTAATCAAAATCAAATTAATGATTTCAGAATTAACTTAAGATCTCAGCTCCTAGATGCATGATTTAATCCACACTTGGATTCTTATATCTTGTATACATTAATAAAGATTATATGGATTCATAAACCCTTTTGATTACTCATTGTCCTCGCAAGGTAATCAACAAGAAAAGTGTTTTGAGATCCTATTGTCATATTTCATTTACATGAAAACAGTTATGACAATTAATCATCTTTATACATTTAATGTTTGTAGGTAGGAAGATTTAATCATAGTCAATTACTTGAGTACAAGTAAACTCCTTATACTACGCGTGCATTAAATGTGCATACAAGTTTGTCCTTTTGAGTGTTCTCATCAAGAAACTCATTTTAAACCTCACAGTCTAACTCATTGGTAAGAGATCAATCAAGCTCCATGAGTGATTGTCTTCAAAGGACTACATCTTAACATTCATATTATTGAGCTATTCATCAGATTCAAGATCTGATAATGCATCTCTTTAGTTAGCAGGTTCACTATGATCCTCCAACTTATCTCCCTTAACATTGATATAAAAACTATATCATTCAGGTGTTAGGGGTATCCTTGCGGATTTAATATATGCATGTTCAACCTTAGTATGACATTAGCAGGTGTACCCAGAAAGTTGTGTATTTAGCTCTTGAATGACTTCAAGATCTAAAGGTGCTCCCACTTGCTTTTGTAAGTGGATACTAATCTCCAAGTACTCAGCATCTTGATTAACAATAAATTGTTTTCAAGTGGGACATCCAAAATACATTGTTAGTTCTTGACTCTAGTTTGTTAATTACTTACTCTTAGGTATTTAATGAATTCATAACTTCAATCAAGACATAATGGGATTTATCCCATGCCATAATACAATGGAGTCTTAAATTCCTTCTGGGTTGGAACCATATTGAGTGTACGCCAGGCACATTCAATTTTCTAACCTTGATAGCTTTGGAGGTAAAACAGTTTAAGTCATCAAATATCAAACAATATCTATAGAGTTTGATTTTTTATGATGGACATACCATAAAGTAGTGGTATTCCACATGGATAGATGTTGTGGGACTATCCCACAACTCATTAGATGAACTTATACTCTTTGGATTACGTATCTGCCAACCAAGTCATACCAGATGGCGTCAATAGTATTTTTAGCCTACTGCATACTTTATATTATAAGTCTTTGACCAAGTCAATGACTTCATGTGTATGTTTTGACTAGAAAACATAAACATTAAATATTTTATTATACATCGTAAGTGTATATGTCTTTAACAAGAAGACATAACAAGTTAACGTCTTTACTTTACGTTATAAGTCTTTCAACAATTAACGGAATTGATGTTTGTGTCTTTATAAGAGACCTAAACATATTCAACTAAAGTAATTATGAGTGCCGACAATTGGCCTTAATAGTAATTTCAAGTTAATTTCATACTTCATGATTATGACTTTACAAGAAGACATAACCATATGTACTAAACAATTCAGCGAATATGTTGAAGTATCTTTTCATGTTATCTTGACATTTGTTTTGATTAGGGCAACATACATTTTATGTGTAGAAGTCCTAGTATAACCTTAATTTTCTTACCTTTCAGTCAAGAAAAACTTATAGTCATATTGTTATATGTTGTACCTTGCACACAATCAAGATTTATCCCATTTGTGCATGGCACAATATCATGCAAGTAAATATGACAGTGTCACAGATAACATATGATTTTAGTAAAAATCAAATATAAATTTGTAGAACTTTTATCGCTTTTATAATAAATCATGCATAACAATTTTATTGATAACATTTCAAGAAGCTACATCAGGAACGTGACAAGTTATCTTATAAAATTTTATGCAATGGTTCTTATAAAAACTATGATGCTTCACATGTGAAAAGTAATGTATTATTTCAAGAAAATCTAGAAATAAGATGGGCAACTTGTAAGTTAATAGAGCTTACAACTCCCACTGGATTAGAGAACATTACATGTGTTTCGTCACCAGTAAGACAATCACGTAGCTCCCACTGGATTAGATAACATTATAAGTGTTACGTCACCAGTGGAGAGTGTGTGGCGATTGGATACTTTCCTTGTTTCTTTGAATATCTACACATTATTGCTAATGTGGGTCACTTTAACTAGTAAACATGTACTTAGGTATTCAAGGAAGTGCATCAAGTTCTAACATATAGATGATGGGCTAGCCATCATTTCTATTTTAACTTGAAAATAGGCATGCACTTCATCCATGTTTGGTCTACTTTACCACAAGGTTGTGTAGGACCTTAGTAGTTTCAATTGGGTAAAGACAAATAGCTAGGTAATCATGCTAGTAATTTCCTTTAACACTTTGTGGTTTATTGATATTTCCGTTTTCTAATTATTTAAACTCATTTTAGTTTGGTAGCTATAGAAAACATGTTCTCTAGTTATCCATATATCTTATATTTCTTCAAGGTTTCAAAACCGGAACTAGGGTTATAAACGAACTTGAAAGAATATGATGTGCAAATGATCGGTTCCGAACGGTCAACTAAGTTCACCAGGTGATGGTCAACCAAGTCAAACGTCAAAAACCAACTAACCAAGGAGTTTAGGGAATCCCCGGGTCGTTATGTCCCGACGAGGCGTGCAATTGTATTTGTGAACGTTTTAAAGGATCGGGTGATTAATCAGAAAGGTCAGGAATTTGATTATTATGATTACACTACGAGATAATGATGGAAAATGACTTAAAAACACTTTATTAACAATTACTGGTGATCAGATAACTTAAAAACGTAATTTAACCTAAAAACGTGCGTTTGAGTTTAAAATAAACGCGAACGCGCAAATAAAAAGGTGAAACGGGAGTAAACAAAGTCCTACGAATGTGAAAATGATATTTTTATAATACTAATGTGATAAGAAAATTTTTGGAAAATTAAAATTATTTTTACAACTATTTAATTAATTACTAATTGTCAATTACTTTTTAATTAACTAAAATATCCTAAATTACAATTAATTATGAAAATTAACTAGAAAAATGAAAATTAAATTTAAAAAAATCTAAAATAACATAAAACTAATTTTGAAACAGAAAAACTATTTTTCTTACTTTCTAATTAATTATTAATAATTAAAAACTAATTATTTAATTAATTTAAATTAAACTAAATTATAAAAAATACTAAATGATTAAGGAAAATTCTGAAAAAATTACTAAAAATCTAATATGATTACAGGAGCCTAAGAAAAATTTAAAAATAGATTTTGCTTATAAATAAGCAAAAACTAAGCCAAAGTGGCTTAAATAGAAGCTATCACTTCTAATTTTTTTGTCTTTTTCTATTTTTTTCTTTTTCACAACTGATTTACAACTAAAAAGAAATACTTTTTGTGAAGGAACTTTTTATAGGAATGGAAAATAAGCTCTATGCAACTGAATAAGCTCAACAGCCAAGCTTTTTGACTCTCAAATGGATTTTTTTTATGTAACAAAAGCTAATGAACAAGCTTCTTGGTGAGAACCAAAAGCAAAACAATCTACAAACTTATTAAATATACTGAGAACAAGTTAAAACATGGAAAAGATTCCCACTAATAAGCTACAAAATCTAAATAAGCAATGGTTATCCTAGTTACAAACAAACAGTCCACAAGGCTTGCTTACAGCCTGTTGTGGGGTCCACAAAGCTGATCAAAGGCTCAAAATGATTGTACAACTAACAAGTCCTCCTGAGGGGCTTTCCAAATTGCCCAAGATAAAGGTAAAAGCTCAAGTTGTGAGCTTGTGGGTGGTTTGGGAAGGTTTGGTCACAAACTGAGTAATCAGTTCTGGTTCAGAAGTCAGGGGACAAAAGTGGCAAATAAGCTAAAGCTGATAGCAGCAAATTACAAATAAGCAAACAAGGATAAACAAACACAAGGGGTAAGCACAATAAGCTAGAGACAAACAAGTCAGAACCCAAACCCCATGCAGACCAAAGCAGGCCACTAATAGGCCTTATTGAGCTTATCTAATGAGCTCAGGATACCAAAATAAGCTTGACAACCAATCACCCACTTAACAAACAATCCAAAAATGCTAAATACTCAGAAATTTATCCATAACTAAGATCAATTTTGGCATTTGAAACTGGCTTATGTACTGAGGGTTCAGCAGACACTAGTCCTAGGGGGTAACTTTAAAAGTAAATACAAGCTAATAGATAAGCTCAGATGAGAAAAATAAGCTAGGATATGGAGAGACAGTTCAACCAGCTTATCAAAACAGCCAATATCAATGCAACAATCTCAAATGGGTAACAAAAGGTGGGACCTAGAAAAATGGGTGAAAACTGAAAACTAGGGTGCAGGGCAACACAGATCTGAGATGCTCACTTTAAGCTTAAGCACAAACCAAGGAAAAATTCACAAAAATCAACTGATTGCAGGTTATTGTAGTTTAGGTTGCAAACTTTAATCACAAGAATTTTCAAATTCCCAATCAATCCCCAAAAATCAAAACAATTCACCTATCTTTTGGAAAAACTGAGCAACATGAACTTTTGACTTTTTTGAGTTTTAACAAAAGTTGACTAGAATGAAATCTTGATCTTGATTTAGTGACCGAGAATGTTTTTTTAACTTATAATAAGATCAAAAGAACCTAGGTTAATAGTTTCCAAACTTGGAATGGGGGTCTGAGGTCCACAAACATACACAGATTGGTGGTTTAAGAATCCTACATGTAATTTTGACTTGTGCTTTGAAATTTAGCAAACCACAGGTTTCTCTAAGCTAACTTAGACATAGGTAACTTATCTGAGTGGAAGTTGACTAAAAATAACAACTCTAACTAAGTGCAGCAAGCTAAACCAAACACCCCTGATAATCCACTTTTTAAGAAAATTGCTAAGCTAAATAAGAAACTAAGCTGAGATTCTACGGAATTAACCTATTCTAATACTGAACCAACATAATTAAGAATTAAACAATACTAAACAACTTCAATACTAAGGATAGAAACTTATGCAAAGATAATTTAGAGAAACAGTCTTACAAGAGGTCCAGGCATAGAACAAGGTTGAACCAGAACTTAAACCATCATCCTAATGTTCCCATGAACACTAAACCATACCCAATCCATGCTACTTCACTGCTTTTCCTTCTTCCTTCTTCATATTTTTATAATTTTCTTTCTTTATTTTTTTCTTATTTAATTTTCTGTTTTGGTTTTGTTTTCTTGTTTGACTACTGAGAGCAGAGGTGAGTATATGAAACCTCAAAAGAACAATAATAACTTCAAATAAAATTTAAAACAACTATGAAACTGAAAGTAATTTTGCTTGGAATTTTAAAGAAACTAAATTTGCATTGATATTGAAAAGGGTTTACAAATTACATTACCTAACTAAATTACAAATTACATTAAGAAAAACTACATAAAACTACTTGCCTCTCAGGCTTACAACTGATGATATATAAATACTAAAAAAAAACAATAAACAGAACTTTAACCAGGCTTTTTTTTTCTTCTTTTGTGCTCCTTGCCTTTTGTCTGGTGTGAGACAACTTTGTTCCCTAGGATAACATCCCAGCCATTGAATTGCTTTGAGTCCCATCTCAGCCCTAGATTAAATTTTGGTACCAATTTGTAGTGGGTTACTGAGTTGGAGTGTGGGGGAAAGGTAATGATGGTGTTTAGGGTTGACTTTGGTGAGGAGGGGGAGTAGGGTGGTTAGTAGGATGGTGGAGGGGCAGAAAAGGAGACATAAATGTTGGGGTAGCAGGGTTTGGGGGCTGGGTGTTTAGGCGGGGAAGAAAGGGGGTGGGGAGTTGACCAATTTTGACCTGTGTTTATTAATAAAAACTTGGGTGGGCTTGTGAAATGGTTGGGCTAGGGTATTGGTGGGCTGGGGTGTTGGATTGGTTTGTTTGGTTTTGGTTTATAAAATAATACACAAGGTCCGTTTGGTTTAAGATAGAACACAAGGACCAAATTTGTAATTTTGGTTTTTTTTTCAAGGACCATATTTGCCACCTTTCCAAAGTTAATCTAGGGACCAAGTTTGCCATATTTCAATAATCCAAGGACCACAAAAGTTATTTTTCACTTTTAAAACTCCCAGGGACTGATTTCATCAAATTCCAAACTGCATGGACCAAAAGTGTAATTTTTCCAAAGTTTTTACCTAAGGATTAAATTTGATAAGTTTTGACTTGTAAATGCCTTAGGTTGACTTTTCCTTTCAAAACAAATGCTCAGGGACTAGTTTTGTTAATTTTTGAAAGTCGGGGGACTAAATTGCCAATTGTGTAAACTTTGTTCGTTTTTCATTGTTTTTGCTCATTTTGCATCTGAAACGTATAAAATACAATCCCTGGGATATTTTTAGTATTTTGATGCATTTTCTGAGTGTTTTCGGATGTTTTGGCAGTTTAAATACGATAAAAATGATGAGTGTTTGAGCACTCATGAATCCCCCACACTAAACTATTGCTAGTCCCTAGCAATCTTTTTGGAAAACTTGATGGATTTGAAAATCTCTTTACCAAAAGCCATCACTTCTGGAGTAGCCAGGTGTAAGAACTGTGGCACACCTGATAACCGTGTGATTTTCAGCAAACCACCAGCTGTCAACGGATTTGATTAGTCTTTACCAAAAGCCGTTTGCTTATGGACTAGCCAACTCTTGATGGAATAGTCAACATCTTGGTGAGCTGATTACCAATTATGGATTTTCCACTGCCTTTACCACAAGCCATAATCTTGCGGGCTAGCCAACTCATTCGCTTTATGGGATATGGCGAGTTGATTTACCATACAATTTTGGGCAAATTGCAAGCCGTAAACGGATTTGAGATATCTTTACCAAGAGCCGTTTGCTCCTGGATTAGCCAATCCCTTTTGTCGTTTAGACACGGCGAACTGATTACCACAAAAATTTTGAAATAAAGTGAAAATTTTTTAAAATTTTAGGCCAAAAACGGGGATTCTAGAGGATATAATGTGATAAAATTCGATAGAATTTTCCCCTCCCCCACACTTAGAATTGAATATTGTCCTCAATATTCAAAGTCCCGGCTATTATGCCGAATCCTTGAATGTAAAAAGATAATATTAAAAGCTAACTGTGGGAAATCGTGTTTCATTTTTCACTTTATTTATCTGTACATACAAACACACATTTTTTTTGATGAAACCTTATATACATATATACATTTTCAAATAGCGGGGGGTTGGCCATTCCCCCACACTTAGGTGGTAGAAAGTAGAAAGAAATCAGAGATACGGGTGAAAACCCGTATTGTTGCTACTGTTTTTGTTTATCGAGTCGCTAGCTTGACTCGATCCCCGAATTTAATTGTCCTTGGGGAAAGTTTGGAGATCCGCGACAACCATGGATGGTATGTCCTCTCCAAAGTAGTGTTTCAGCCGATGTCCATTCACTTTGAAATTAGGACCGTCATTTTGAGATAATTCGACGGTACCATAAGGATAAACCTTAGCGATAGTGAATGGACCAGTCCATCGGGTTTTGAGCTTTCCCGAGAAGATCTTAAGTCTAGAGTTGAAAAGAAGGACTTGATCACCAACGTTGAAAACGCGGTTCTTGATTTTTGAGTCATGAATCTTCTTTGTCTTTTCCTTATAGATCAAAGAGTTCTCATAAGCTTGATCACGAAGTTCATTTAATTCATTCAGTTGAACTTTCCTGTGATCACCCGCAGTTTTGAGGTCAAAATTGGCATGCCTGAGAGCCCAATAGGCTTTATGTTCAAGCTCGATCGTAAGATGGCACGCTTTCCCGTACACAAGCTTGTAAGGCGTACACCCGATGGGTGTTTTATACGCCGTACGGAAAGCCCAAAGTGCATCATCTAATTTGTCCGACCACGATGCACGATTCTCACCTACAGTTCTTTCCAATATTCTCTTAATGCCTCGATTGGAAACTTCTACATGTCCACTTGTTTGAGGGTGGTACGCAGTAGAAAGACGGTGAGTTACACCATACTTTTGCATGACTTTATCAAATTTGTCATTGCAAAAATGCGTACCACGATCACTAATTATAGCACATGGAGTTCCAAATCGAGCAAAAAGAGCTTTCAAAAATTTCACGACTACTCGGGCATCATTGGTGGGTAAAGCTTTTGCTTCAACCCATTTTGACAAATAGTCAACAGCCACGAGTATGTACTTATTTCCATGAGATGATGGAAATGGACCCATAAAGTCGATGCCCCATACGTCAAAGATTTCACAAACTTGGATTGCATTTTGTGGCATTTCATTCGTTTGTGAAATATTCCCGTGACGTTGACAAGCGTCACAGGATTTGACTAATTCCTGGGCATCCTTATAGATCGTGGACCAGTAGAAACCGGAATCAAACACCTTTTTGGCGGTGTAGTTTGGATTATGGTGGCCCCCCGTGGGACCAGCATGGCAAGCCTTTAGAATTTCAGTGGCTTCTTGACCATAAACACACCGCCGGATGACTTGATCCGCACATATTTTAAACAGGTAGGGGTCGTCCCAGAAATAATGTTTGACATCCTTGAAGAATTTATTCTTCTGTTGGGACGACATCCCTTTCACCACAAAATTACCCGCATGATAGTTTGCGAAATCGGCAAACCATGGGGTAATAGAATCTCCACGAAAGGCAACCGCATCGAGTGTCTCGAGAGGGAAGGTTTCATTAATTTCCTTCTTTTCGAAGACATCTTGGTGGGGGTTTTCCAATCGGGAGAGATGATCAGCAGCTAGGTTCTCAGCTCCTTTTTTATCACGAATTATGATATCAAATTCCTGTAGGAGGAGAACCCAACGGAGTAGTCTCGGCTTTGCATCTTGTTTTGCAAAGAGGTACTTCAAAGTCGAGTGATCCGTATACACTATGCACTTGGTCAATATCAAGTATGGCTGGAATTTCTCAAAGGCATACACCACAGCTAATAATTCTTTTTCAGTGGTGGTATAATGACTTTGAGCCTCGGTCATTGTTTTGCTCGCATAGTGTATAGGCTGAAATTTTTTGTTTTGCGTTGCCCCAAGACTGCCCCAATCGCATAATCACTCGCATCACACATGAGCTCGAAGGGCAAGTCCCAATCGGGGGCAACAAGAATCGGTGCCTCAGTAAGCTTTTTCTTTAATGTTTCAAAAGCTTCGATGCACTCGGGAGAGAAGATGAAAGGAGCATCCTTCTCGAGGAGATGGGTCATAGGCCGGGCGATTTTAGAAAAATCTTGAATGAACCTACGGTAAAAACCGGCATGACCCAAAAAGCTCCTAACACCTTTAACGGTAGTGGGATGAGGTAATTTTGCTATGACATCAACTTTAGCTTTGTCAACCTCAATCCCACTCTTTCAAATTTTATGGCCGAGGACAATGCCCTCTTTGACCATAAAGTGACTCTTCTCCCAATTTAGACATAACCTTGTGTCTTCACAACGTTTAAGCATGTTGTCTAAATGGGAGAGACATGTTTGGAACGAATCCCCAATGACCGAAAAATCGTCCATAAAGACCTCCATAGTTTTCCCGATCATGTCGAAAAATATGGCCATCATACATCGTTGAAACATGCCCGGAGCATTACATAAGCCAAATGACATACGTTTATACCCAAAAGTTCCATAGGGGCACGTGAACGTGGTCTTTTCTTGATCTTGCGGATCAATGGGAATCTGAAAGTAACCCGAGAAACCATCGAGGAAGCAATAGTACTCATTCCCCGCTAATCTCTCGAGCATCTGATCCATAAAGGGCAGAGGAAAATGATCTTTGCGGGTGGCGTCATTTAACTTGCGATAATCAATACAGACACGGCACCCCGTAACCAAACGAGTTGGAATCAACTCATTTTCCTCATTTGTGACAACAGTGATGCCACCCTTTTTAGTAACGCAGTGAATTGGGCTAACCCAAGGACTGTCCGAGATAGGGTAAATCAATCTGGCATCGAGAAGTTTTAAAACTTCTTGTTTGATTACCTCATGAATTTTTGGATTCACCCTTCTTTTTTGTTGGACTGCCGGTTTGAAGTCATCCTCCATTTAAATCTTGTGGGTACAAAATTTAGGGTCAATGCCCTTTATGTCGGAGAGTCGCCATGCAATTGCTTGTTTATGTGACTTCAGAACCTTTATTAGAGCAGCCTTTTCCTCAACACTTAAATCCTTAGCAATTATGACGGGTAATTTATCATCACCCTCCAGAAATGCGTATTTAAGATGAGGCGGCAAGTCCTTAAGCTCGACCTCAGGAAAATCATCAGTTTCTTCAACATATTTGATTTCCTGATTATGAAGTTGTTGTGGTAGAACAGGAAGAGGAGAGGGATCTTCATTTAACAGTTTCTCAAGGAGAAGAATATCCCTCTCGGGGTCAATCTCTTGGTTATCGATTCCATCGGGAATCGAATCACTTTTGAGGAAGGACTCAATCTCTTCTAAGATGAAATCACTTCCCTCAAACGGAGTGAGGGAAGGAGAAGAATTGGTAATGATGGGATAAGAAGACGGAGTGAAATTTTCACTCGTAGAATCATCAACGAAACCTAAAACCTCTTGACCGTACTCCTCAGCCGCAATATCGATGACATCAATTCGGTTTACCGATTCAGAGTCATAATTGGAGGAGTACCTCGATGTTTGATCAAGGTTAAAGGTGATTGCTTCAGTTCCAACACGCAATGTGATCTCATGCTCAAATACATCGATAAGAGCACGCCCAGTTCTAAGGAATCCCCTTCTAAGAATGAGAGAGACCCTCGAATCGGCATCAAAGTCAACAATCACAAAATCTGCTGGAAAATGGAACTTTCCCACTATAACGAACATGTCCTCGGCTATGCCAAGAGGACGAGAAATCGATCGATCGGCAAGCTCTAAAGTCATGCACGTGGGAGTGAGTTCGGGAAGAGATAGTTTCTTCCACACAGAATATGGCATCAGGTTAATGCTAGCACCAAGATCGGCAAAGGCGAAGCATTCAACCATACCCAGAAAAATACAAGGAATGAGAAAATTTCCGGGGTCTCCAAGCTTTTCGGGAAGCTTTTTCAAGAGAACTGCTGAGCAGTGCTCATTCAACGGAGTTCTAGCCATCTCAAAGAGTTTTTCCTTATTACTTAACAGATTCTTGATTGTTGATGCAAACTTGGGCATCAAGAGAATAGCATCCGCGAAGCTAATGTCAAAATGCAAATCTTGAAAGATTTGGAAAAATTTATCCATTTGGTGACTAGCTTTTTCGTGGAGCTTTTGTTCATTGAGACGTGATGGGTAAGGAATAGAAGTTTTGGATTTAGGGTTGTCCTCTGGAGTTTCAGGTGGTTCAAAAACAACTCCAGGCTTGCATCTGGTTTCTGGAATAACCTGAGGTTGGACGTGTGCGGTACTTCGTGGGCTAGGAGTTTGCACCTTGTCCGTTGTCACCTCAGGTTCACGTTCCACTACCTTGGGAGGAGAGGAAGAAGAGGTAGTAGGAATCGCGGGTTCATCATAAGAAGCACCACTTCTAGTTGTGATCGCCTTAGCATCGCCCCTCGGGTTAGCGATCGTGTTGCTCGGAAGTGTTCCTGAGTCCTGAGGGTCGTTCATTTAAAGACTTCTTAATTTCAAAAATCTGGCTAACCAACAACTTGTTCATCTCTTCTTGGGACTTCATGAATTGTTTTAACAACTCGTCAGATGAAGGCCCAATAGGAACAATGGCTTGATTTTGGTTATTAAAATTTTGTGCACGATTGTTCTGATTGGGGCCTTGATTTTGAAAATTACCCTGATTAGGGTTGTTGTTTCCATGAAAATACCCGGAATTGAAATTACCCTGACCTTGGTTTCGATTAAAGTTTCCTTGATTTTGATGTTGGAAACGTTGATTTTGGAAACCTTGGTTTTGATTCTGAAAACCATGACCTTGAGTGAAGTTACCTTGGTTTTGAAAACCTTGGTTTCCTCTATTTTGATTCTGGCCACGGTTTTGGACATTTTGGTTTTGATGAAAACCAGGAGGTCCAGGATAATGATTAGGACTGTAGTTCGGGTCCATAGGAGGGCCGTATTGATTGCCTCCTTGATTAGATGACCCGGCTACAGCATGAGCTTCAAACGGAGAACCATCAGTAGCTGTGCAATTGTAGTAGGCATGCGGCCCACCACAAGTTACACAAACTTCCATTTTCTTAACCTCAGCAGGTGGAGGTTGTTGTGGAAAAGAGACTTTCTTTGTCTGGGCGAGAACCAAAGCTTGAATAGCCTCAGTAAGCTTGTCAATCTTAGCATCGGTGCTAGACTGACTCGAAGGAGATGAAGTGGAAGGACCCGCACTAATTTGTGAAACAACCGGCTTGCTTCATGTAGAGCGGACCTTAGACTTGTTCTCGATGATTGCTAAGGCTTCTTTGGTGGTTCTACTAAAAAAGTTACCTCCCGTGGAAGCATTGAGAGAATCTTGATCAACTTGGCTCACGCCATTATAGAAAGTATCGAGTTGCATCAACTCGGAGAAACCATGATGTGGACACTTGCGAAGTAATTCTTTGAAACGGTCCCACGCTTCACCAAATGATTCATCATATTTCTGAGTGAACTTGGTGATCTCGTTTTTAAGACTCGTGGTCTTAGAAGGTGGGAAGAATTCATTCACAAACTTTTTTACCAGATCTTCCTATGTCTCAATAGATCGAGGGGGTTGTTTCTCAAGCCAAATCCGGGCTTGACCCTTGAGGGAGAATGGGAAGAGAAGAAGCTTGATTGCTTCACACGGGACATTTTTGTACTTGATGGTTGATATGATTTTATTGAACCATCGAATATGAGCATGAGGATCGTCCCTCTCAAAACCGTAAAATTGACTTGAGGTTACAAGATTGAGTAACCCGGTTTTGAGCTTAAAACTATCAGCCACGATGGCTGGGACAACAATAGCGTCTCCGTAACCCTCGATGGGTGCTTGGAGAAGCTCACACATGGGGCGGTCTTCCGCCATGGTGACAGCTGGGGTGGAAACAGTACGGATCTCAGATCCGACTGTTGGTGCTGAACGTCTACAAGGTCTTCTAGGTTTTCGTACAAGCTCACGTAATGGGCTGGTAGACCTAGAAGAGCGAGTGCGCATGCACTAGTAACAAAAATCAATCAAAACAAAGTCGAGGCAAAACCACAGTGAACTTAAACCAATAATCACAAGTGGCTTCTTTAAGAAAGGTACACCACCTACAGGGATACAAAGGCAAGTTTTTATCTTTTGTTTGCGAACTTATTACGTTCATACCCCCAGTTAGTAGGTGTTCTGTCTTGGTTTGCGACGGTTTATTTTTATGTAATTATTATTCACAAGAAAAGACGAATGTTTTTAGGTTTTTGTGTATGGGTGAAAAAAACTTTTGGACAATATTTTTGGTGTCGATTCGTTTACCAAAATTGTATCTCTTTAAGAATCACCTTAAAAGAAACCCGATATAGAAAATGTAACGATCTGTTTTGTTTGGTTTTTTATTTTTTTGGTGTTGTTAACACTTTAGGAAAAGTGTTAATGACATTTTTGTTTTATGATTAAAACAAGAATGGCGACGGGCCACCGCGTTGCGGGCGGGCCTGTTTTTTTTCCCGTTGTTCATAAACATCCAAACACTCGAAACTACTTATCTACATACACAATATTTACACAATAATGGCGTTCGACTGAGTATTGCCTGTTTCGACCCGACCCATGAACTTGCTGACGCAGGCTTCAAAATGACCCATTTTGACCTGTTAACTGATATGCCTATGATATCCTGATTGCCTCCATACACAACCTGGTAAATTGCAAAGTTATAAGGTGGTTCAAGATTCGCCACAATATGTGAATAAATCCAAAAAGAGTACCTTTATTTTGGTAGGATCCTAAACAAAAACCTCATATATGGACCAATTTGCACCTGTTACCAGCAATTCTAATTCAATGTCTACAATTTTCTCCTCATCAATCTTGGAAATGTTTTTTGAATGATACATGGTTATATGGTTTGTGCAGTTGGTTTCTCCTTGCTGAACTGCACTCGACATAACACAATGACAATAAAACTATCACACGGAAATATGTTTACCTGTCACCAGTAATTCCAAAAAGAACGCGACATAGTGAATTAAGCATGCAAATTATTCTTGAAAAAGATAACTTCTCATAACAACAAATGTGACGCAGTACCTGGTGACATGACAAATTTCACTTATCTGGCAAAACTACAAAACATCTGCAGCAGGAGCAATACTTCCATGCACCGTAGTTTCTGAACCTGGACAACGACCTCCAGGTTGAGAAATGGTGTGTGACTTGTAGCCTGGGAAGTTGGTCGATGGATATCAGCCATCGAGTTGTGTGGGTTTTGGCTACTCGGCAGGGGACCCACTTGACGGATTTAAAGAGATAAACGCGCAGATATCAAACAGGTTATGAAGTAGGCTGTTGGGTCATGAAATGCTGTTGGTATGAGTTGAAGTGGGCTGAGGGAATATGTCGGCCGTTACTCATATGCTGTGGAACTGGTAGAACTGGAACTGAGTGATCAGGTTGACGCTGATTCTACAAAAAATATACATTAGTACGAAGTCAAAATTAGAAAGAATCAAAAGTTACATATATATGCTCTTACCAAAGAACTCATCATACGTGACACCTGACACCAGCCCATTAAAGCCGCTACTAACTCCAACCTATTATAAACATAACAAATGGATTGAAGTGAGAATCTTTTTAACCAAAGTTGAAAGAAGTTGTAGGCATATGGCAAAAGTGCACCACATAAAAGCCAGAAAAAACCTTCAGTTTACTTTAAAAAAATAAAAGCTTGTAAATTATTGGATAAAAAAACAAAACGTCACCTGTTGTTTAATGTCAGAAATTTCGTGATAGCGCGCAAAACCTGTTAGGCATCTGGTCACTTGCTGCAAGGTCAAAAAAAAGAACAAAAATCAAAAGTAATGAATACATACACAATGATGAACAATGAGCCGATGAGGTGAATCTATACTTACGTATTTACTCACTACTTTGGTCATTGACAGTGGCAGAAACATTGCGTGTGGCACATTGCGACGAAATTTCATAAACGGTAGCAGGACACCTGAGTGTACTATACCCCATGAAACTAAAAATCAGGTAGGTTAAAAAAACAGCAACCTGATTCTAAAATGCAAATCTAAACACCCCTTAAATCTGACCTTGAGTATTCACAGGCTCATATCTAGACTATAGGTAATCAAATTCCATATGACTTGGATCCAATACAATTCCAGCTAAACTACAACTCTCCAACGCAAATGCGATTGTGCCTAATCAATAATGTAAAGACTACTAAGTACGAATTCAAGTTGAATGTTCATGTATAGTTCTAAAGAAGGTAAAAATAACGCATAATACCCATGAAGAAACAAATACCTCGGCAGGCCTTTGGTTGCAGACTTCATTAAACCTTAGCCATTGCTCCTCGCCTAACACTGAGGCTGCCAGCCAGTTTGTCTTCAAGTCCTTCTGTTCTTTCTGGCAGTGACCACAATCTTTACGTTAAACAAAATATATAAGGATTATTTACATGAACGTACTTATTCATTAGTCATGTTTTAGTTATCCTACTTTTTATTACATCCGAGACATCAAAAGATGGTTGTATCTCATTTGGGTCGGTTTGTAACCAAAAAACCGTAATAAATCGATTTTCAAAATGATGTGTCGCCTGTTTGTGAAGGTGTTGTATGTATATGATTTAACCTCGTCGCAACAGCTCTTGTTGGAGTTGTAGTGTGTGCCTTTGGTACACCTATGATGACGACAACATCAAAGGTTTAATACAACTACAACAAAGAATACGGGCGTAGCTAAGCTGTGAGGGATATTTAACCTTAAGCTAAAGGTTATTGATAACTTGTAATGACAGGAACATCGAAAGTCTAATAACAATACAACAGTGAGAGGACAATTGTAATTTGACTCTCACTTTACGGTTAATTAAACATAATCAATAACCGTGGTATATAAGTTTGCAAATGCCTCGTTAAGTGACAACACAAAAAGAATGGACAGAAACCGTAAATAACCCATTGCGTGTTGATGTATATAAACTACCTGTTTGTGCAGCTAGTGTAGTTGGCCTTGATATCGGCTGCCTTCGGCGAGTTGCCAATTGTGGATCAGATGGCGCCACCGATTCAATTGTTCTTTGAGATGCATCATTTGCCTCTGATGTGCCTGTCACAACAGGAACACAAAAGGTTTAATTAAATCCTATTTAAAAATTTGTGACGATTGCAGATTCGATGTGCATTTAACGTAGAGTTAGCCTTGATTGTTGAACAACACTCTTGTGAAAGTGTTAAAAGCAATAAATCTACACCACGTGAAATGTAATAAATCACCTAAAAAAATATAGGGCATTCAACCGATGACTATGTGGTGATTATAAAGAAAATAGCAACATGTAATATCTTTTAATGAAAAAGCGGTTTTAAAACTTTTGGAATCTCAAATTCCTCTTACGTGTTTTAGACTAAAAAAAAATAAGCTTACTAACGTTGGCGCCGCGCTGTCTGTGTCATGGATGTCCCCGTATCTGTAGTGTGGAGTTCATCTTCCGGAGCATGTACACCTGCAATAATGGTAATCTGAAAGGATCAATAAACATGAACGGATACCAAACAATAATTTTACAATGCAGGTAGACAATATTGGAAACCACCTCTATACATTTGTGTCCTACTCTTTTTTTGAGCAACACATGCATGGCGTTTCCCGGATGTACTGTCAACCACATTTGGGACTGTACCCCGAGTATTGCGCCTGCAATAGTAGGAAACGCGACAAAGAAAGTTCAATACCGTGCTTCATAAGGTGTGTGCCTACATAAAACAGCGTTTGATATCTGTAGAGGATATACTAATCCTTTCATTTTCAGATGTACGGATTGTCTGTCCACACATGCTAAGGGGCTGTTAGAACAGCTTATTTGTTCAGCTTACGAAATTTTTTAAAGACACTTCAGTTAGCTTTGTGAATTTCAGTTTATGGCCTAAGAAAATTAATAAGCATATACTAATAAGCTCATAAGGTAGAAAAAGTAAGGTGACTGATTTTCCAAATCTTAATAAGGTGATAAACTCAACAAATGTGAGTGTGACAAAAAAATGGTCTATAGAAAAGAAAGAATACCAAAAAGAAATACCTTCAGTTCTTAATCCTCCGCTAATGGAACACTGCAACTGTGTGGATGAACTTAGGCTCGCGCAATAATGACAACTTGATCATAAGGCCTATAACAAACACCAAATTCATATATCAAAATAATGCGTCAAACGGTTATAGACAGCGGGAATCGTATTTACCTAGCAGCAGCATGTGTAGTCTCGAAACCACCTATAAACATCAAGTAATAGAAATTTCAGTGGGACAACTAAGTAAGCTACTAATATAATCAAATTCTAACTGAAATAGAAATATACAATTTTTGTTTCCCTTAATCGATCACACATGATAAGTGATATTTCAAGTGACAACAGTCAGTTAAAAAGCATATCCAAACACTCCTATAATTAGCAAGAAATGACTTACAACTGTTGAAGCTGATAATGGATCAGATGCATCCAATGGCATGGTCTTTTTTATCACCTACGTCAAAAAAAAAAAAAAAAAAAAAAAAAAAAAGGACTGTAAATATGAACAAAAGATGCAGAAAAAATATACGATCTGTTAAAGCATATCGTTAAAGCGGCATTCAGTCCTATAATAGCTTATAAGCATAAAACAATTGGATGACTTCTACTTGTATAGATCATAAGCAGAAAAGGTTACCACGTACTCTTGAAAGTCTTCATCTACATATTATGGTTCATGAAAACAATGATCCTGAGAAGGAAGTACTTATTAATAAGCAGAGAAGCATTGGAACTTTTAAGTGCTTATCAATAAGTAGTGAAACATATAAGCCTGAAAAGCAAGAATACAACTCATGAATCATACAAATAAACATAAATTCCAACTAATCAAAACATCACAGTCTCTTGTAATCAGCCTTCATTTTCATGCCATATATTTTTACCAGGTATGAACAGAAATGAAAACAAAATTTCCACTTTTCAAGCAACAAGACCAAAGTTAAAGCATCATAATTAACCAAAATCCAAACAAAAACAAAACCCACATCCAAAAACACAGATCAAACATAACCAAAGTAAATGACATAAAAAGGTAGTCACATATATTTTAGCATCCACTCACCGATCGCCTTGGGGAAGAAAGAGATGTGTGGAAAAAGCATGAATGGTCTGAAAGGTAAATCAGTGGCTAGCAAATTAGTTGGTTACCGGACTGGAAATAGATTGAAGATGGTGTTCTAGGTTATTCCAGATCTTATCATATACTCTGTAATAGTGGACTTGGACAAAAATGGGACGAAAATGGACCAAAGGTAGCAGGCCAAAGGAGCCCACTTTTTTTTGGCGGGAAACCCACATGCAATACGGCGTCGTACACGATGCTATTTAATAATATGTATAATTTACAAAAAGTGGGTGAGTTTATACAATGATGTGTGAAAAATCACTAATCTAAAAAACGTGTGTAGATACACAGCAGTCTCCCCGGCAGTGGCGCCAAAATTTGATCGGTTCTGAACAGTCAACTAAGTTCACCAGGTGATGGTCAACCAAGTCAAACATCAAAAACCAACTAACCAAGGAGTTTAGGGAATCCTCGGGTCGTTATGTCCCGACGAGGCGTGCAATTGTATTTGTGAATGCTTTAAAGGATCGGGTGATTAATCAGAAAGGTCAGGAATTTGATTATTATGGTTACACTACGAGATAATGATGGAAAATGACTTAAAAACACTTTATTAACAATTACTGGTGATCAGATAACTTAAAAACGTAATTTAACCTAAAAATGCGCGTTTGAGTTTAAAATAAACGCGAACGCGCAAATAAAAAGGTGAAACGGGAGTAAACAAAGTCCTACGAATGTGAAAATGATATTTTTACAATCCTAATGTGATAAGAAAATTTTTGGAAAATTAAAATTATTTTTACAACTATTTAATTAATTACTATTAATTATTATCAATTACTTTTTAATTAACTAAAATATCCTAAATTACAATTAATTATGAAAATTAACTAGAAAAATGAAAATTAAATTTAGAAAAATCTAAAATAATATAAAACTAATTTTGAAACAGAAAAACTATTTTTCTTACTTTCTAATTAATTATTAATAATTAAAACTAATTATTTAATTAATTTAAATTAAACTAAATTATAAAAAATACTAAATGATTAAGGAAAATTCTGAAAAATTTTCTAAAAATCTAATATGATTACAGGAGCCTAAGTAAAAATTAAAAATAGATTTTGCTTATAAATAAGCAAAAAATAAGCCAAAGTGGCTTAAATAGAAACTATCACTTCTAATTTTTTTTTCTTTTTCTATTTTTTTCATTTTCACAACTGATTTACAACTAAAAAGAAACACTTTTTGTGAAGGAACTTTTTATGGGAATGAAAAATAAGCTCTATGCAACTGAATAAGCTCAACAGCCAAGCTTTTTGACTCTCAAATGGACTTTTTTATGTAACAAAAGCTAATGAACAAGCTTCTTGGTGAGAACCAAAAGCAAAACAATCTACAAACTTATTAAATATACTGAGAACAAGTTAAAACATGGAAAAGATTCCCACTAATAAGCTACAAAATCTAAATAAGCAATGGTTATCCTAGTTACAAACAAACAGTCCACAAGGCTTACTTGCAGCCTGTTGTGGGGTCCACAAAGCTGATCAAAGGCTCAAAATGATTGTACAACTAACAAGTCCTCCTGAGGGGCTTTCCAAATTGCCCAAGATAAAGGTAAAAGCTTAAGTTGTGAGCTTATGTGTGGTTTGGGAAGGTTTAATCACAAACTGAGTAATCAGTTCTGGTTCAGAAGTCAGGGGACAAAAGTGTCAAATAAGCTAAAGCTGATAGCAGCAAATTACAAATAAGCAAACAAGGATAAACAAACATAAGGGGTAAGCACAATAAGCTAGAGACAAACAATTCAGAACCCAAACCCCAAGCAGACCAAAGCAGGCCACTAATAGGCCTTATTGAGTTTATCTAATGAGCTCAGGATACCAAAATAAGCTTGACAACCAATCACCCACTTAACAAACAATCCAAAAATGCTAAATACTCAGAAATTTATCCATAACTAAGATCAATTTTGGCATTTGAAACTGGCTTATGTACTGAGGGTTCAGCAGACACTAGTCCTAGGGGGTGACTTTAAAAGTAAATACAAGCTAATAGATAAGCTCAGATGAGAAAAATAAGCTAGGATATGGAGAGACAGTTCAACAAGCTTATCAAAACAGCCAATATCAATGCAACAATCTCAAATGGGTAACAAAAGGTGGGACCTAGAAAAATGGGTGAAAACTGAAAACTAGGGTGCAGGGCAACACAGATCTGAGATGCTCACTTTAAGCTTAAGCACAAACCAAGGAAAAATTCACAAAAATCAACTGATTGCAGGTTATTGTAGTTTAGGTTGCAAACTTTAATCACAAGAATTTTCAAATTCCCAATCAATCCCCAAAAGTCAAAACAATTCACCTATCTTTTGGAAAAACTGAGCAACATGAACTTTTGACTTTTTTGAGTTTTAACAAAAGTTGACTAGAATGAAATCTTGATCTTGATTTAGTGACTGAGAATGTTTTTTTAACTTATAATAAGATCAAAAGAACCTAGGTTAATAGTTTCCAAACTTGGAATGGGGGTCTGAGGTCCACAAACATACACAGATTGGTGGTTTAAGAATCCTACATGAAATTTTGACTTGTGTTTTGAAATTTAGCAAACCAAAGGTTTCTCTAAGCTAACTTAGACATAGGTAACTTATCTGAGTGGAAGTTGACTAAAAATAACAACTCTAACTAAGTGCAGCAAGCTAAACCAAACACCCCTGATAATCCACTTTTTAAGAAAATTGCTAAGCTAAATAAGAAACTAAGCTGAGATTCTACTTAATTAACCTATTCTAATACTGAACCAACATAATTAAGAATTAAACAATACTAAACAACTTCAATACTAAGGATAGAAACTTATGCAAAGATAATTTAGAGAAACAGTCTTACAAGAGGTCCAGGCATAGAACAAGGTTGAACCAGAACTTAAACCATCATCCTAATGTTCCCATGAACATTAAACCATACCCAATCCATGCTACTTCACTGCTTCTCCTTCTTCCTTCTTCATCTTTTTATAATTTTCCTTCTTTATTTTTCTCTTATTTAATTTTCTGTTTTTGTTTTGTTTTCTTGTTTGACTACTGAGAGCAGAGGTGAGTATATGAAACCTCAAAACAACAATAATAACTTCAAATAAAATTTAAAACAACTATGAAACTGAAAGTAATTTTGCTTGGAATTTTAAAGAAACTAAATTTGCATTGATATTGAAAAGGGTTTACAAATTATATTACCTAACTGAATTACAAATTACATTAAGAAAAACTACATAAAACTACTTGCCTCTCAGGCTGACAACTGATGATATATAAATACTAAAAAAAAAACAATAAACAGAACTTTAACCAGGCTTTTTTTTCTTCTTCTTTTGTGCTCCTTGCCTTTTGTCTGGTGTAAGACAGATTTGTTCCCTAGGATAACATCCCAGCCATTGAATTGCTTTGAGTCCCATCTCAGCCCTAGATTAAATTTTGGTACCAATTTGTAGTGGGTTACTGAGTTGGAATGTGGGGGAAAGGTAATGATGGTGTTTAGGGTTGACTTTGGTGAGGAGGGGGAGTAGGGTGGCTAGTAGGATGGTGGAGGGGGAGAGAAGGAGACATAAATGTTGGGGTAGCAGGGTTTGGGGGCTGGGTGTTTAGGCGGGGAAGAAAGGGGGTGGGGAGTTGACCAATTGTGACCCGTGTTTATTAATAAAAAGTTAGGTGGACTTGGGAAATGGTTGGGCTGGGGTATTGGTGGGCTGGGGTGTTGGATTGGTTTGTTTGGTTTTGGTTTATAAAATAATACACAAGGTCCGTTTGGTTTAAGATAGAACACAAGGACCAAATTTGTAATTTTGGTTTTTTTTTCAAGGACCATATTTGCCACCTTTCCAAAGTTAATCTGGGGACCAAGTTTGCCATATTTCAATAATCCAAGGACCACAAAAGTTATTTTTCACTTTTAAAATTCCCAGGGACTGATTTCGTCAAATTCCAAACTGCAGGGACCAAAAGTGTAATTTTTCCAAAGTTTTTACCTAAGGATTAAATTTGATAAGTTTTGACTTGTAAATGCCTTAGGTTGACTTTTCCTTTCAAAAAAAATGCTCAGGGACTAGTTTTGTAAATTTTTGAAAGTCGGGGGACTAAAACTGCCAATTGTGTAAACTTTGTTCGTTTTTCATTGTTTTTGTTCATTTTGCATCTGAAACGTATAAAATACAATCCCTGGGATATTTTTAGTATTTTGATGCATTTCTGAGTGTTTTCGGATGTTTTGGCAGTTTAAATACGATAAAAATGATGACTGTTTGAGCACTCATCAGCAAACATACCTAACCGTTTTGTCTTTTACAAGACATCACTAGTTCTAGAGTATGTGTGCTCTGAGTTTGATTAGAATTAGGACAATTCAAATATTCCTATTATGGCTTTTCCTAATAAAAAAAATGATAGGAATAAGTCTCTTTCTTACAAGGAAAGAGAGACTTAGTTTGATTCTTTTAACAGGAAATGAACAAACTTTTGTTTTTGGTTTTTGTTGCATTAATTCATTAATTTAATTCACAAAGTTCATATTTAGTATTTTCGATAATTATCCTTTTATAAATTAACTACCCCATGTTTACAATTTAAAACAATTAATTTACGTAAAAGGCTAAGATCCACATTGTGCTTCTACTATCACATCAGTTGATATGCTAGCAATAGTAGATTCAATTGGTACGCAACGATCACCAATTGAATTACAAAGTGCAACTCTTAGATCCTTATGGGACTCATGGCATCTAGTGTCAAACGACTATTGTCATGTAGGCATGTTTAGTCCCATCTTTGCCTCGGGTCAAGGTCTCACCACTTAACTCAATTAAGTCATCCAATTTGAGGATGTGTGAGAATATATCTAGGTCTCACGCATAGAGAATAGTCACCTTAGGTTACAATTCAACCTAGGTCCCACGCATAGGCAAAAGGTAATTGCAAGTGTTCTCAACATTGGACGGCATGACTTAAATTTTGACGGGTAAAAGTTTTGATGTCGTTCAAAAAGAGTACGAAAGAAGCATGCATTCATCCTTCATAGCACAAGTTAAAAACTTTTCTTAACTTAAGTCTAATAATTGTTTTAATTTTATGTGTGTCAAGTTGTCTATTTTCATGACTAATATTCATCTTACGTGGATAATAAGTTTGGACAATACATAAATGAAATAACATACATAACAAGTTTAAGAGTTATTTTAAAACAATGATTTTAAGTTTCTAAAACTTTGTAAAACTAAATTAAAAGACTTAGTTTTGAAAATGGTTTTTGTTTCATTTTAAGTTTTTAGAAAACTATTTGCAATTTACATATAATCACAAGATATATAAAAAGCAAAGTCACAAACACACAATCACAATATGCAAAGCCTCAACCGATGAAAAAAACTATGCTTGGTCTCGTGAGCCATCACGAGAACCAAGGGTCAACTAGGGACAAACCACACAACCACACGGAGGACTTCCACTTGCTCCAAGAGAATCAAGAGCAAGTAGATACCCCATTATGCACATGAAAAGTAGTTGATGTCCTTTCAGAATTTCTGTGTTCAGAGGCCCAAACGACCTAGAAGGAGGCTTCCCCGAGCTTAGCTCAAAACTATAAAGTTGTAGGCCCATGTCTTGTATACCTACAAAAAAGGTTTAGCCAAAAACCTCTTACCAATCACCGGGAAACTCCATTTAACCAGCTGGTGTTCCAGCAGTCATTTTTGGCAAAAATGTCCTTAACTCTTTCGTCTTTCACCACCAAGCCACGATTACATGATATTGAAAGTAAAATACAACTAATCTACTTTCTATCTACTGTAAAAGTGCCCAAACAATGGCTACAACCAAAAAGAATATCATTACATAAATGCCAAAACAATGGCAAAAACCCCAAAACACGAAATTAAACAACACTCATAACAATCCAAGGCACAAGTGGTCTAGGTTTTCATCGGATTTGCATATACACATAATAATACCATAATATTATGATCAATACAAGGTGTTGGCTAAATCCATGGACAAACATGCATGTATTTTCCATGGAAACAAAATAAATGACAAGAATTAAATTGTTAGCTAACGAAATCGAAGAAATTAATTAACAATAATTAAAACCTCGATCGGTACGCTTGTCAAATGAACTTAGGTTCAAAACCCAATGATATTAGGACCTTCTTAACATCATTTTACCACAGAAAATTAAGCCATAGGGGCTGATTTGAAATGGTTTCATAAGTCGATCAATTAAATGCGTTTTAAGCCATTTTTCACGTACCCGACAAGTATACCAATGAATATATGCATAAGAAATGGCCATGGGATCAAAAAGTGCAGATCATAAGACCCCTCATGGGTCGAATTATGTACAAAAAATAAGCCTTTGGGGCTGTTTTGAAACTACCATTTTTAATCCATTAAAAACACGCGTTTTTAGCCATTTTTACGCATACAAGATGATCATATGACATCATATGATGGCTCGTGATACCACTATAGGTGATGATGAATATAAAAACATCTATGAATAAATCAAACGCAGTGGAAAGCACCACCTAAAAAGGATCCATATAGCCATATGATCAATCAATAACAAACAACAACAAGGTTATACCTTTGTAGCATGATCGGTTGAATCGTATGGAGAACTTCACCAAAGTACACGAATCACCAATGAAACCCCAGTGATTTAAGTAGATCACCTCTATGTTTGAAACACACTACACATCACCGATCACCACCCGATGCTAGTCTAAACCCTGTAACACATGATCTAGCCTTGAACTACAATAGAATAAGGTTAGATTGAGATCAAAACACAAAACCCTAATATGGGAGAGTGTTATTTCGTGGCTCTTGGATAGAGGAAGGGGGAGAGAAAGTTGGTAATTAGTTTTCTCATTTAAATAGTCATAATAACCAAATCAAGAGGAGGTTATAAAATAATATGTTACACTTAACCCCTTGAACTATTTCCCTTTTGTTTCCCTTGCCAAGGCCGGCCATATGGGGGCCTAAAATGGGTTTGCCCATCTGTTAGTTTAGTCCAAAATAATAAGTGCAAGCTTAGTTATTAGTGGCCCGTTATAGATCTCAAGTTACGTAGTCTTATATAGTGTAAATACGATAAATACAATACATAAAATGATATCTCTGTGTATAAGTGTGTGACCCTATAGGCTCACATATGTCTAGCCATATAATTATTTATTATGACACGAGCATACTCCAACAACTTTTAGATAATTGACAAGTACCGGGGGATTGATCGATCAACTCTAGGAGTAGTGTTCGTTAGGATTAAAACTCTACTAAACTAGGTCTAAAGGTGAGGGATGATTCTTTTTGTATTTTTATATTTTATAGGAAAGCAAGTAAAAATCTCGGTTATGGAAGATAGGGCGGAATTAGTTGCTAGTCAACTAACCCAAATTTCTAATAATGCAAATAAAAACAAAATAAAATGAAATAAAATGAAACTAAGATAAATGTGTGGTGGAAACAATAATAAGAGAAAATGTGTTTATTTAGATTTCGCTACTCCCTAGATATCTTTTACCGGTTGATTAGTTTGTTACAATTGCATGGATGACGGCTTATATTCCTTAATACTAGTCGTATGGCTGTGTACGATCTTCCCTAACTCTATAAGCTTCTAATTCATTCTAGGTCGAGCCGACTACTAGCTCCTAACGTAGTATCATTAGTAGTTACTTTTGCATTAAATATAACCAATAAATCATAGTACACCTCCGATCATGTTTCTTAAGACGTTCAAGCAAGTTAACTATTAGAAGTCTGCCAGTTTTCTTAAGCCTAACATCGAAATCATTCATCCACAACAATTATAAACAAGCAATCAACCAATAATCAACATCTAGGTTTCATTACATCTAAGCAAACACAAAGAAAACCTAGCCTAGCATGTTAAAAAGAAGACAAGCATAAGATATAATCAAACAACACATAGACATATTGAATGATAATTTGAAACTTATCTTCAATTGAACATGGATGAATCAAGGGGATTGAACCCTTGAAAAACACTGAAAATTCGTGCACCAATAGTTCCTACTAAGTTACCCTAATGCTCCACTAATGTTCCACACTTAATGAATGAAAATTAGAAAAGTATATATAGATTTTGCATCCTGACGGCGTCACGTTATAGCTTGTGACACCGTCAACTCGCCGCCAAAATAAAATTCGTATTGCCTAGATAGACTTCTGACGCCGTCATGTTGTAATTTTACTCTGGGCCGTCACGTGTATTTTGACCCTGACGGCCTCGGTGACGCCGTCAGGCCATTTTGCCTTGAAATAGATCTGGGCCGTCATGTGTATTTTCCATATCCACCTCTTTTTCCAAGCTTGACGCCGTCATGTAGCAATGCTTGACACCGTCAGGTACTGTTCCCAGCAAGAATTTTGAGACTTTGTCGTTTTCTTCACTTTTTTGCTCCAAAATGCTTCCTTTTCCAGATTTCTCTCCAAAAGTACCTAAAATGATAAAAGGAACGATTTAGGGCGATATTTGATCAAATAATCTCGAATTTGAGCTTAAATGACCCCCTAAAAGTGGCATACTTTTCATCTCATCAAATACCCTTACACTTGAGATTTTCTTGTCCTCAAGCAAATGCACTTCTATTCTAATCAAAATACAAGTTAGGGGTCATTTAACAATAATATAAAAGTAATTACAACAAATAATCGTTCCACTTCAACCAAAAATAAGCACGGAAATTATACACTAGCACCTCACAAATAGTGTTTAGATACTCACATCTCTCAGGTGTAATAAGCTATATATCACAATATGGAAATGGAAAATATCTCTCACTACCTGTCATAGCAAATAGATTACCATAGGCTTGGGAAAGGATCAAACCTCCACCACTTGGCGTAAACACCTAGGATAAACTATCAAAGAGGTCTTTTAAAAGGGTTATAACGTTAGGTGTATGGATATGATAAACACGGTTTTGTTGGATAAAGGCAATATTTACTGGTGGCGAGTTAATCATCTTGGTTAATTACATGTACAATGTGGCGTTGCTAAGCGAAAACTCGACTCGACTTAAGCTAATGATAAACTAACAAAAACATAAAACAACATAGAAGGAAACGGGATGGTAGTCCGTATGTTTTTCTCTTTTCTTTTTTCTCTCTTTTTTTATTTTTTATTTTTTATTTTTATATTTTTTGTTGCATACACTCTTGCCCTACCATCCAAAATAATACATCGTAGGGAATTTACATTCCCCTTTCACTTAAACTTTTACATACTTTACAATCAACTATTCTAATGACTCGAATCAAGATAATCAAAACACTTGGAGTACTTTTAAATATTAACGCACATATGGGGGAAATAATTGATATTCTTCCCCATTACTCCAAAACACTAGTACTTTACCCATGAGTCTCAATCATCCCAAAACAATATGTACAAGATATGACTCGACTTATCAACCATGTAATCAATTAGACAATTAACTAAGGGTTTAAACAAATAACAATAATGCATTAAAGATGAGTGCATACACGGAAGGCTAAGGCGATTTGGTTGCACATTTGGGTGGATTGTTAACAAATTCTATCTTTAAGTAAAATGCTTAAAGTTAGAAACGAAAAAGATAGGCTCTGAGGGGTGTACTAGGGGTATCATGTACTAGAAATGAGTACAACGCAAAGGTGTGGGAAAAATTAGTTGACTTTGTTAGTCAAGTAATATAACTTAAATGGTCAAGTAATTATGATACGGGTTTAAACACAAGGGTGATCCTACTGCCTCTTATCATGTAGTAAATCCTACTACACGAATGTAGTCTCACTAGCGGTCTCGGAATGCATCACTAACGCAAGTTCTAGAATCTAAATACTACCGATACACTCATAAGCACTAATAATGAATGATTTTCCTATCAAATCTAAAGGCGAAACTTATACATTTGGGTGGAAATTTTTTTTGAGTGGTATGGTTTTTGTGCTAGTCATACAACTCCTATCCATGAGACGCTTGTTAAGGCTAAAGCTTCACTCCTAAATGTTGTAAAAAATTTTAAATTTGGCGCTAAAATTGCTCTAACAAGTATTTCTCTTAGTTTTATTACACACCTACTGTCAAACAAACAAACTCAAGTGCAATTGTATTTTGTAAGGTATCATCATTTACCCTCCCCTTACACTTAAGATAAACATTGTCCCCAATGTTCAATTAAAAAGATGTAAAAGTAATGTAGGTAAAAGAATGAAAACAAATACTCCCATGATTCATTCGGTGTGGAAAATGTGGCAACAGGGTTAAGTCTTCCTCCAAGAAAATGAACGTTGAAAGCTTCTCTCCAGAAATATAAATCATCTTCTTGTCCAATATAACCTGTTAAACCTGAGAAAACAATCAAGGCAAACCTCGCATAAAATCGGCGGTAATCTATAAATACAAGGATATAATGCTTGTGGAATGAATGTTTGCAGATTTCCTGGAGTTTATAAAGCTAAAGAATTAACAAAAACTTTTATGACTCCGGCAGAAAAACAAAACTAGTAAAATTTCCAGAATTTTACACATGACGCCGTCAGGTGTTAATCCTGACGCCGTCAGAAGTGACCTACAGAAATTCTTATGTTAAGTTTCCGGCAAATTTCTAGAAAAACTTATGCCTTAATTCCTGGAAAATCCTGCAAAACATCATTATGACTCGATACAAGCATTTGACTCAAACAATTACTAATATACATGTTAATTTAATATTGTTGCGGTTCATGCTCAATTTTGTTCTTAGAAACAAATTTGGATCTCCCTTACACTTAGCTTTTCCAAAATACCTTTATATGTAATTAAGACGAAGTTAAAAACAAAATAAATCATTTTCACAATTTATTTTGAAACATGATCCACAAACAATAAAAATAAAACACGCATACGGAAACAAATAAAATCAAACAAACAAACAATAAAACAAATAAAACTTGGGTTGCCTCCCAAGAAGCATTTTTCTTTATTTACGAGTCTTGTAGCTAGACTCAATGTCACGGGTTACCTAGTGTCACTAACGCTCACATAACCAAGTGTGAGCCATCTAATTGTTGCTTCATCTCTCTTATAATCATCACTTAACTCTAAACATCTGCGATAATATCTTTTATTCTTTTCATGAGTATATTTAAGTCTTTCCTTTTATCATTCTCATTCAACAAATTGATAGGGGGAATTCTATTGCATGCCTCAATTGAGTGGTCCTTAAACCTAGGGTGTGAACGTGGCATTTGGTAAACAAAATCTTCATCCCCATCCGAAAAGGTAATCAACCCGTCCATAATTTTCTCATCAAGTTTGGTTAACTGTTTAAAGGGTTCCCCACATATGATTTGGGTTAATTTCTCATCAATGAACTTTCCTAAATTCTCCATAACAATAAAATCAACCAAATACACGAAACTTCCTACAAACATGTGCAATGGTTCATTCCTAGCGACAATATTACTTCCCTGATACGTTAACTCTTTTACCATAATTTTACTATAGTTGGCGCGCGAGATTATGTTCATAGGCAAAGATGAGTTAAGGTATGCATCAAAGATCCTAAATCCAATCTTACAAGGGAATTGCATGTTAAAGAAGCTGTCTTTTTCAATTCTAGTTCTAAGATCAACATGCTTAAGAGGGCTCATATCATCATCCATCCTATCATCATTGATAACATCACCATCATCTAGGTCCTCATCGGAGTCCGTACAATAAAAAGGACTAATCCTACGGTTTGCATCATGGTCAGACTCCTCCATCTCATAATTATTACCAAAGTGATGGTCAAGTGAGAGGTTAGGTGGGTTCTCATTTTCCACTACAGGGATTGGGACGGGTGGTTGGAAAATTCTACGACAAAAAATACAAATAACAGGAATCAAATGATCAATGCTATTGTTATCCATCGAGATAGTTTACGAACAAAAGGAACAAAGAAATAAGATAGACTAAAGAAAACCTATAAAAAAAAATCTAACTAGAAAGGAATCTAGCAAGTAGACCTAATGAAAAGAAATTTTAACCTA
Organism: Artemisia argyi; assembly: GCA_030686995.1. Classification (NCBI taxonomy): domain Eukaryota; kingdom Viridiplantae; phylum Streptophyta; class Magnoliopsida; order Asterales; family Asteraceae; genus Artemisia; species Artemisia argyi. Next base: position 173,958,295 of record CM060691.1, read on the forward strand.
GACAATAACTATTCCCCGGGCTACGGCGCCAAAAACTTGATACGTGGGATTGCGCCCTCGCAACAGGTTTTACCTCTCAAGAGATCTTGAGAAGCTTGCAATCCCCGCCAGGCAGTGTACCTGATCGTTGTAGTATAGTATAGTGACAAGTACCGGGGGATTGATCGTTCAACTCTAGGAATAGTGTTCACTAGGATTAAAACTCTGCTAAACTAGGTCTAAAGGTGAGGGATGATTCTTTTTGTATTTTTATATTTTATAGGAAAGCAAGTAAAAATCTAGGTTATGGAAGATAGGGAGGAATTAGTTGCAAGTCAACTAACCCAAATTACTACTAATGCAAATAAAAACAAAATAAAATGAAACTAAAATAAATGTGTGGTGGAAACAATAATAAGAGAAACTGTGTTTACTTAGATTTCACTACTCCCTAGATATCTTTTATCGGTTGATTAGTTTGTTACAATTGCATGGATGACGGGTTATATTCCTTAATACTAGTCATAGGGCTGTGTACAATCTTCCCTAACTCTATAAGCTTCTACTTCATTCTAGGTCGAGCCGACTACTAACTCCTAACATAGTATCATTAGTAGTTACTTATGCATTAAATATAACCAATAAATTGTAGTACACCTCCGATCATGTTTCTTAAGATGTTCAAGCAAGTTACCAATTGGAAGTCTGCCAGTTTTCTTAAGCCTAACATCGAAATCATTCATCCACAACAATTATAAACAAGCAATCAACCAATAATCAACATCTAGGTTTCATTACATCTAAGCAAACACAAAGAAAACCTAGCCTAGCATGTTAAAAAGACGACAAGCATAAGATAGAATCAAACAACACATAGACATATTGAATGATTATTGGAAAACTTATCTTCAATTGAACATAGATGAATCAAGGGGATTGAACCCTTGAAAAACACTGAAAATTCGTGCACCAAAAGTTCCTACTAAGTTACCCTAATGCTCCACTAGTGTTCCACACTTAATGAATGAAAATTAGAAAAGTATATATAGATTTTGCATCCTAACGGCGTCACGTTATAGCTTGTGACGCCGTCAACTCGCCGCAAAAATAAAATTCGTTTTGCCTAGATCCACTTCTGACGCCGTCATCTTGTAATTTTACTCGGGGCCGTCACGTGTATTTTGACCCTGACGGCCTTGGTGACTCCGTCAGGCCAATTTTCCTTGAAATAGTTCTGGGCCGTCAGATGTATTTTCCATATCCACCTCTTTTGCCAAGCTTGACGCCGTCATGTAGCAATGCTTGACGCCGTCAGGTACTGTTCCCAGCAAGAATTTTGAGACTTTGTCGTTTTCTTCACTTTTTTGCTCCAAAATGCTTCCTTTTCCAGATTTCTCTCCAAAAGTACCTAAAATGACAAAAGGAACGATTTAGGGCGATATTTGATCAAATAATCTCGAATTTGGGCTTAAATGACCCCTAAAAGCGGTACACTTTTCGTCTCATCAGAGCTAGTGACAGTTTTAACACTCTTACCGGACATCTTCTGATATAACTTATCACGATCAGATAAATGCATTCCAGATAATGATGTCACTTGGGTTGGTTGGTAGTGTAAAATCATCGGCATCCCGAAAGATCTCCCTTTTAAAAGAAACAAATTGCGGCATGGCACAATCCTCATGGGCCATCCAACGATAATAGCCTTTCTTCACAGCATCTGATCTCCCATCTATATCCTCTTTCAAAGCATGTAACTGTTTTTTGATATCAGCTTTTTCCTTCTCGGCTTTAGACTGCTCGACGGGTGCTTTTAATATCTTTTTTCTTTTCTTGCTCGCCTATACATACATCAATGCATATGAATCATTTGTAAGTTCTATATTGAAGCCTATCAAAGCTAGATAGCTTTAGGATTTACCTTTGTAATAGTAGGAACAATCGTTAATGTTGAACACTCAGTTGAAGGTCTTTGTACATTTTTAGGTAATGTACTCTTGGCAGCGGCACTTGTTGTAGGGGTGTTTGGCAAACCCTACACATTTTAATTTTGAATACATGAATAAAGCTTACTGATATATAGAAAACAAATTGAACCACGTATATGCAAGAAATACCAAAAAGCAAGCAATGGCACCAATTGGCCATTGAATAAAGGCCCCGCATATACCTCCCAAATTAGGAATATCTTCATCTGGCTTAGGAAGCTCCAACTCTTCTTGCCGATTAAGTACTTTGAGAACCGAGACCCTCATGTGACCCTTTCGTAACTTACTTCCATGTATCAAGCCCTCCCCAACTGGATACACAGTCGCGTGGGCACACAAGATCTTCTCCCCTATCAAAATGGATTGAGGACTGAACAAAGAGCATATGGTGGGTTCCTAGAAAATAAACCACGTATATTAGGTGTGTGTGTGTGTAAATAAAGTATGTTACATATCAATTGTCTACTAACATAACTAACATAACAGATATACATTCACCTTTATGCAATCTACCTTGATCCTGCTAGTTGTCGAGCCAACGCTACTCGTTCCAAAGCCCGGTTCCTTCCTCATTTCTTCCAAGAATTTCTCCTTAAATTGATCAAATATCTTACCAGACAATAACTTTTCTCTCATTTGTTCCATCAACTCTTCAAAATCTAGTGACTCTTTGTAGGTCCTTTTTTTCCTCACATATCCTTTTATACCTTTTTTTAAATCCAACAATAGAGCTAATTCCCCTAGTGCGACCCCCATGCTCAGGTCCATACACAACGGTCAAAGGATCTGCTCCAAGTTGAGCTTCAATCGTCCCTTGAGACGACTTCTCGCTCGTTTCTACCTATTTAATGCAAGTCGTAAATTAACGAAAACAACTTACTCATAAACCCCAATCTATAAAAATGAGAAATTATAACACTATTATTGCAAAACATGTAATAAAAATACCAATTTTTTTGCTAGTTCGGCCATCTTTGGAGTCGCAACTAAGTTTTCATCTTTATCAGGATGTCTCCTCTCCAAACAAAAATTACTCCCACGGCCTGGTATCTTTTGAAGATCCGTTGCTCTATTTGGGTCATTCATCTCCTCTTCCCATTGCTCCTCAAAACCAGCAAACCCATTTGCTCCTACCCGAGGTCGATTAGTTTGTTTACTTCCTCGTGCTCTCGCTTCTTCGTGCAATCTCTCCACATGGGGGTCACGAACAAATTATAAAATTATCAATAAGATAATAATATATTATAAAAGTACAGGAGGAAGTGAAATGTACCAGTTTCTGATCCGTATAATGTTCAATGGAAAGTACATCTCTAGTTGGCAAAGAGTAAAAATAATATCACGTTGCCATTCATCCAACTTTTGAGGGTCAATAACTTTCAAATGAATCATGTTAAAAAACAAACAGAGCTTTGTAATTTTGTGTCAGACTCGAGTTGGCGATATTCCACGAATTTTGATTAGAATCATTTGTGTTATTAAAACATGACAATCGTGGGACTTCATACCAATAAACTTTAGGTCTTTCATTGACACCAACTTCCTAATGTTTGTAGAATAACCGGATGGAACTTTAACATCATGCAAGCATTGACAAAATTTAATTTTGCCAGCCTTCGACAAGGTATAAGTTCTTTTATTACTAACTCTAACATCCCCCCTCAAGCTGGAGCATAGATATTTGACTAATGGTTTTTATTGAATTGATAATGAAAACTAAGAATACAGGGAATATAAATAACCGTACTTAGCTTGGAGACTAAGATAGGTTAACTAATGGGCTGGGCCCTTATTACTAACTCTAACATCCCCCCTCAAGCTGGAGCATAGATAATGATCATGCCCAACTTGTTACAAACATAAAACCCAAAAAAGATAATCATAAGTCTTCAGTGAAGCAATAATTCGAATCTTCAACAAACGCAAAGCTGATCGATCTTACTTGGGATCGAACTAAAATACGAAGCAACCAAAAGGTCTCGACTAACCAAAATTTCCAAAAGAACGAAGCAACCTGTCAAGATAGGTCTCAACTAACCAGATTTTCCAAAAGACGAAGCAACCTGTGTAGACAGGTCTCAGCTAACTAATAAATACCCAAAAAACGAAGCAACCTGTGGGAGGTCTCAACTAACCAAAAAAGAACTTCAAAAACAAAATCATCAACAAAAAAGGTAACAAATTACTTAAGACCAATAATCTTCTTGGTCACCAGATACAATCTTCTTGGTCATCATATACCTTAACGGATTCTGTCCTAGCAATAGCAGTAGCTGCAGTAGAAGAATTCACATTCACAGAACCTTTAAGACGAGCATATTCCTCGGCAGAAATTGTGATCATTTTATCAGAGGTGCTAGAAGTACGTGCAGAGGAACCCTTTTTCTTAGCTAAGAGTTTCTTGCAATTACGCGTAGTATGTCCTAATTCATGACAATAATAACACTCAACCTCATCTGAGTTAGAACCCTGGGAATCACCAATTTGGTCATTATGACCATTCCTAGAACCACCTTGAAATCCACCATGACTAACAAGAGCACTATTAGGAGCCAATGTATGAGGAGACTGGAGAGTCTCATTACGAAGAACTCGAGCAAATGTGTCTCGAAGAGATGGAATCTCTGACTCATTCAAGAATTGAAATCTTAGAGAATCAAATTCCGGTCGCAAGCCGGTCAGAAAGCTCATTACAGCTATTTGTTCCCTTTGCTTTTGCATCACTTTCACATCAGCACTTATAGGAAGAAGAGAATTCAATTCCTCATACATTTTCTTGAATTCCATAACATAAGCGGTGAGTGACTGATCTTGTTGTTCCCCACGATGGAAAGCCTTAGACACACTATATATTCGAGAGATGTTCTTCTGTCCCGAATACAAAAAGTCAAGATAATCGATCAATTCCTTTACATACTCACAATGATCAAGTAAAGGAATGACAGATGGTTCGATAGAGTTCCTAATCATCAAGAACAACCGAGCATCATTTTGCAGCCACTGATCCTTAGTCCCATCCGTAGGAGGATCATCTTTGAGATGAGAAGCTTTTCCGATACTACGTAAATAGATACGAACGGTTTTGCTCCATGCAAAGAAGTTGGAGCCATCAAGTTTGATATCCGTAATTCGAGTCACAATGGGAAGTCCTGATGCGTCATCACTTTTCTTGTCATCAACCATAATTCCAAAATTAAACAAATACCAATCAAAACTTCCAAATCAGAAACCAAACAACCAATCAATAACTACAATCACATAAAAGAAGCCCAAAGAAAATTGAAACACAATGACAAATCGGACCAGATCTCACCGGGGATCTAGTCAGAATGAGAAACCGTTGTGATCTGGAAACATTGATGACCTAGGTGAGATCAGAACAGCACTCAATCTGGGTGCTTCTAAATGGCTGTCGTGATGTACTCGCTGGATACAAAAAACGACTAACCCTAATTTGAACTAAACTAAAATTGAAACCATCATATCTCTGATACCATGTAATCAAAGATGAAGAACAATGATATTTGACTAATGGTTTTTATTGAATTGATAATGAAAACTAAGATTACAGGGAATATAAATAACCGTACTTAGCTTGGAGACTAAGATAGGTTAACTAATGGGCTGGTCCCTTATTACTAACTCTAACAATTACCAATCTCTTGTGGAGCAAGCTCATCTCTAATCCCCATCTCTACCATGTACTTTCAAACATTAACCCCGTCTTTTGTTTTTCCTTTGATGTTTAACAATAAGCCAATCAAACTTTCACAAAAATTTTTCTTGATATGCATTACATCAAGACAACGTCGGACTTGTAAATGCTCCCAATACGGTAACTTCCAAAATATAGACTTTTTCTTCCAAATATTCTTATTATTTAGCGGAGCTTTATCCTTTTTTCCAAAAATAGTTTTTATATCCTTAACACGAGAGAGTGTTTCACGTCCATTCAATATTCCTACCATCTTTCTACGCTCTACTTTATCTTCGAGCAATTTGTTTTTTTACGGTACCGGTGTTCGTCTAGAAGTGATCTTCGATGTCCCATATACACAGTTTTCTTATAGTTAGTCAACCACCGCGAGTGAGTGTCATTTTCAGAAACAGGACACGCTTTCTCCCCTTTCGTTCCATATCCTGACAAGTTACCGTACGCCGGAAAATAACTTATGGTACAAAAATCATGGAAAATAATGTGAAACTCTCTTTCTTGTACGCATCATAAACCTTGACGCCTTGAGACCAACGTTTTTCCATGTCTTCAATTAATGGCTCCAAATACACATCAATATCATTTCTCGGTTGTTTTGGGCCCTGAATTAACAATGACATCATGATGTATGTACGTTTCATGCATAGACAAGGTGGAAGATTGTACATGCATAAAAGAACCGGCCTAGTGATATGACAACTGCTCATATTTCCAAATGGATTAATTCCATCTGAACTAAGCCCAAACCATATATTCCTTATCTCAGCTCCAAATTCTTCATAACGATCATCGATATGCTTCCAATGAGGGGAATCAGCCACATGTCTCATTTTTCCATCAATTTTGCGATCTTCTCTGCATGCCACCTCAACAATTTTGCATTCTTAGGATTTGAAAATAATTTCTTAAGTCTTGGTTTGATGGGTAAATACCACAATACTTTAGCAACGGGACCATTTTTTGTAACGTCATCATCAAATTCCGTCAGATTTGTATCCTTATACCTTGAAACTTTACTTACAGGACATTTGTGTAGGTCTTTATACCCCTTTCTATACAATATACAATCTATCGGACATGCATCTATTCTTGTGACTTCCAATCCCAACGGACACATCAATTTTTTTGCTTGATACGTAGAAGTGGGCAACTCATTGTCTTTAGGTAACATTTTATTTAACAACTCTAATATTTTATTGAAACCGACATCACTCAAACCATATTCTGCTTTTAAGGTCAACAACAACAACACGACTGATAGTTTGGTAAAATTCGTACAACCGGTATACAATGGTTTTTCTGATTCGACAAACATTTGTTGTAATTTCTCCATATCGAGTTCATCATTATGCTCCGCATCATGTAGCATGTCATTGATATTTTGATTACTACTACCGCAAATATCATCGTTATTATTGACATTAACAGAATCGTTTCAATCACGTGGTGGTTCACCATGATCTTTCCACCATGTGTAGTTATCAGTAAACCCTTGTTGAAACAAATGTTCTCTAATCGTATCAATATCATCATGAAAAATAAAATTTGCACATTTTTTACATGGACATGAAATCCGGGCTTTTCCTGTCTTTGCTTGATGATCCTCAACAGTTTTAATAAACTCAGACAACCCTTTGATGTACTCTGGGGTAGCACATTCCATATTGTACATCCACTTTGTACAATCCATCTGAAATATACAATTTTATATTTTTAATAAGATGCATATGAATGATATGATAACATATGAGAATAGTTGCAAACCGTCAATCCTAACCCATTTTTTGAATATTTAGTCTCATATGTGAATGCGTATTATGAGTCGAGTATTAATGAAGAAAAATCGGCAGCATTTCCCCTTAACTCCTCAAGTATGCGCATAAAACGCAAACTCATAGGAGAAGGAAAAATGATGTCGATTTTCTCAAATAATACTCGATCTCATAATATGTAATCACATCCTAAATGAGAAATAAGTTAAAATCATAACCCTTTATTCAAAAATCGGACATATAATGTCCACTGTTTGTAGCCGTTTAGGAGAAACAGGAATAGATCTGCTGTTTCTGGAAGAACCGGTCTATATAATGCAAACCGTGTTTACAGCTTGATCGTGTCAGGGGCATAGAACTTTGTGAGTATTAGATAGATTGGTATCTATGTAAAGGACCGATCTAATTAGATTCAAACTTTAATAGATCAGTTATTAAACAAAAAACCGATCTATTTATTAAATCCCCCCCCCCCCCCTTTCTTTTGTTAAATCGTTTTTTAACATAACCGCTCTATGTGAAGTGATCTATCTAACCTATAGTGTAGTAGTGAAGTTTAGACTTTGCGTAAAATAATACTCGTGTAATCAATATATATTATGGTCAATTCTATAGGTTGTCGAGGTCGGAAAACGGTTCAATTTGGTAAACAAATCTCAAAAACAAGACTCGAGCCGTCAAACTCAAGCTAGCCGTACGGCTAGACTCACAGCCTTTAGACAACAACCAAGGCCATAGCAAGGCTATCTCTCGGCTAGAAGACCTTGATACAACAGCCTCTACTTAGACTTGGCTGTGTCTCGGCCTCAAGGGATTAAAACGCCACAAAGGCTCTTTAGCCATGGTTGTTTATCGTTCTAAAGTAGGTCCAGTTGGTTTGTGCAGTTTATAGCCTTTGTTTTCACTTTTGGCTTAAATCATCGCACGTTTTTGTATAAAACATCATTTTGAGCAGCTTTTGTGTTTCACACTTTGTTGATTCGGATTAGAAAAGGGCAAAATCGTGATTAAAAGTTGGATCAGAAGACTTTTTGTTCCAGTACCATATTTTTTTCTTGTAACCTTTACTTATTTATAACTTTTTAACCACAAGCCCTTTTAACATGATTTAAAAGCTCAAATTGTTGATTTTACTTCCTCTACTAGTTTTTTGATACGTGGGAATCGCACCAGGCTTTACCTCTCAAGGGATCTTGAGAAGCTTACAACCCCCACCAGGCAGTGTACCTGATCGTTGTAGTATAGTATAGTGACAAGTACCGGGGGATTGATCGTTCAGCTAGGAATAGTGTCGCTAGGCTTAGAAAACCTAAATACTAGTTCTAAAGGTGAGGGATGATTATTTTTGTATTTTTATATTTTTTAGAAAGCAAGTAAAATTCTCGGGTTTGAAGGATTTGGGTGGAATTAGTTGCTAGTCAACTAACCCAATACTAAGATGCAATCAAAATAAAATACTAAAAATGAAAATAAACTAAATTATACTAAAGTTGTGAGCAATAAGTGGAGAAAATTGTGTTTACTTAGATTTCACTACTCCCTAGATATCTTTTACACGTTAATTACTTGTTATAGTTGTGTGGATGACGGATTGTATTCCTTAATATCATTCATGGGGTGGCGCACTTAACTCCCCAATCCTATGAGCTCTTATCTCCTCCTATGCCATGCCCAGCACAACCATAGGGATTATAAACAGTGGCTCATGCATTAAATACAACCAATAAAACCTAGTGCACATCAGTTCATGTTTCCTAAGACGTTCAAGCATGTTACCAATTGGAGATCTGCCAGTTTTCTTAAGCCTAACATCAAATTCATTCATCCAATACAACCATAAACAAGTAATCAACACATAATTAACATCTAGGTTTCATTAGTTCCAAGAAAACACAAGATAGATCTAGCCTAGCATGATGGAATTAAGACAAGAACACGATATAGACAACCAACACATAGACATATTGATTGAATTAAAAGAATACTTATCTCAATTACACATGAAAGGTATCAAGGGCTTAGAACCCTTGAAAAACCTGTAAAATTCGCACCAAGTTCGTACTTAGGGTTTCTCCAAAACTTCTCTCTTTTTAATGTGAAAATTAGAAAACTATATATAGGAAATAGGGTCTGACGGCGTCAAGACCAAATAGGTGACGCCGTCACCTCGCCGCCAAAATAATTATCGGACTGCCTTGATCTACTTTTGACGCCGTCATGTGTTAGCATTTTCCAGGCCGTCATGCATTTTCCTCTTGACGCCCTACCTTGTGACGCCGTCATCTGTACTGGGTCGTCATGGAAATTACTCTTGACGCCGTCAGAAATTCCTTCTTGACGCCGTCACCTACTGTTCCCTGCAAGGAAAATTAAGACTTTGGCATTTTCTTCACTTTTATGCTCCAAAAACGTCCGAATTGCTTCCTTTTTTCCAGATTTCACTCCCAAAGTACCTAAAATCAAAAAAGGAACGATTTAGGGCAATATTTGATTAAATAAATTCAAATTCCGGCTTAAATGACCCCCTAAAAACGGTTCATTTTTCGCCTCATCATTTTTTAAGGTTGTCCAAGTCCTAGATTCATTCATCATTATTCCATGTCAAAGCTTAACAAAATTACTAGTTACACACTAGTTGTTTTAATAGAGTTTCTACACAAATTTTATCCATCTTTTCCTATATGTACAACATCAAATCATGTCATTTTACATATACAACTTATATATCATAAAAATACATTAAAAGATTATAAATTTATTACAACCATATTGAATGAAATGAAAAATAAATATAATTCTTACAAGGATTAGGTTGAGTAGTTATAAGAACAATCAAGCCTAAACCCTTCTAATCTCTTTGTCTTCAAACCCTCACCAAACTTGCAATAGCCTTAGATAACTCTAGTACTTATTCTTCTAATTCAGCTTTTGGAGCCTTGTATATCTTCTAATTCAGCCTTGAAATCAACAAATCAACACTTGGACTAGGCAGTATTCACTATGGCCTTCATCTTTCTTCTTATACTTGAAGCTTGAATTAAAGTGAAAGATGGTGAAATTTTGGTGATGTTGTACGGATAGTAAAATGGACAAGAGAGATTTCTCTTATTTGTGATGTATATTACTTTGTGATAAGGGTTTAGTAGATGTTTATATATGTAGGAAACCATTAGGTGTCAAGGTTTTAAGTTAGAAGAATTCTACCAAGACCAAGTGGCCTTGTGACTACTTATATATTATTCCACCTCAAGCATGAGGTGGTGTGGAGGTTGCTTGATAGTTTAGAAGGTTATTTCATTGTGAAGTTATTGATCCTACGGGGTATAGTTTGGTCTCGGGAATTACTAATATTAAGCCCTTAAACCTCAAAACTTAAAACCGGGTAACGTAAGAATGTACTACTTACAAAAATGTCTAAACTTATCAATATACCTAAACTAAGTATATTAAAAGTTTGATAAGTCTAACGGAGTGCGAATATGCTGCTAAAACCTAATGACATAGGTTTGAGCACGCGTATTACGTAAAGAATAAAATATTTACGTAAGTATAAGTGTATAACAAAGTGGCAATAGTTCATATAAAATATGACTATTGATGAATTTTGAGAACACATAGACTTATCATGGTCTTGTGTTGGTCGCGAGGAAATTTCACACGTTTTAAACTTTCATAATTACTTATAAAAGTAGTTAAATATTAAAAGTACTATTATATGATATAAAATAGTTAAATTATAGCCCTGAAATGTGCGAGGGGCTACAGGTAGTCCTTTGGTTAATTCTTACGCCGGGTGATGTGTAGTCATTTAGTTAATTCTTACACGCCTCACAATCTACTCGATTAGGGTCCTTTGGTCAATTCAAGCTAGCCTGGTAGATACTACCTAGTATACACATTTCCAAAAGTGTGGATCATAGAAAGGATAGATGGATAAACACATAAAGTGCATAATACACAAGAAAACAAATATGATGGCAATAACAATTTCATAACTAGTGTGGAAAAATAGAAGGGGGGTTGAATAGTTTTACGTCCTTTTTAAATTTATTACCAAAATATTTTGTAGCTTATAAAACTTTCGATTCGATCTCAAGTGAATTCAAGTAACAACCAATATAAGCAAGTCTAATCTAATAATGAAAGTATTGAAATAGAATGAAGAAAAGATAAAGTTAGAAAGATCAAACCACAACACGCGAATTTATAGTGGTTCGGCTACAAGGACACCTTCCTTGCCCTACTCCACTCCCCAAGTACCACACTCGAGAGTTTTCTTCACTATGTCAACAAACTCCTTATGGTGGAGAAACCTTACACACCTTGGCTTACACGAGATAACGACACTAAGCTAAATGTCGAGTTCTAATCGTAGCTAGAACCAATCTCACAACTTCTTCAAGACTTCACACCTTCTTCACACCTTCACAACTTCTTCAAGACTTTACACCTTCTTCACACCTTGTCAACTTCACACCTTCTTCTATGCACAACTAAATCACAACTACTACACTACTTTACAACACACCTAGTTTCTACAATCAACAAATTCTCACAACACCTTTACAAATATCTAACACTACTACAATATGAAAATAGCTAATCACAAAACTACTAAAATTAAATGGATGTAGAGGAGTGTTCTTCTTCTTGCACTTGAGTGGATGAAGCTTTGGATCACTTGGAAACAAAGACTTATGAATTATATGATCAAAGGATTTTTGATATAGAAATGGAGGTTGGATCAGAAAGTTTTTAGTGCAAAAAGGTGAAAAAAATATGTGGAATGATCCAGTATTTAAAGGGCCAGAAAATACTGTTCTGGAGTGTGCCGATCCCCTTAATTAGTGGGCGGTCCCCTTAATGATTAAGGGGGCCGCCTAGTAAAATTAAGGGGGCCGCCCTACGAAACGTTGGAAAAGTTTTTCTGGATAAAATTTGCCCTTTTTGGTTGGAAATTTGAAATCATATCTTTGTAGTTTAATATAACAATACCAAAAATGATTTACAAATATATATAAAATGTTAATATCATTTTATAAAATGTTATGTCTTAAGACAAGGTTTCCTTTGATCATGTAATGCATAAGATGCTTAGTTTATGCATACCTTAAGTGATATTAGATGTAGAGGTAAATATTTGTTACTAAATACTTGTTTACGTCTTAATCTTGACTTAATTTGATTTGAGTTTTGTGATTATCAAAACATAGTTTTATTGAGAAATATTAATAACGTTTTTAAACATTATTTATATCAACAATCTCCCCCTTTTTGATGATTACAAAACTTAAACTCATTAACTCAAAAATTAGTTTTTAAACAAGTATTTTAGTGAGTTTATATTTACTTCTCCCCCTTTTTGTAGAATCAAAAAGGTTATGCCGACAATTTTCAAACGTGAAAATTTGACGGGAAGATATCTTCCCCTTGATGTGTACTCCCCCTCGTTTGGGGGCACCAAGAGAACGAGCTATGGAATGCTTTGCGAAACAAAAATATTAGAAGCACAAGTATATACATGCAAACATATATAAGGTGATAAGAAAATAATTAAGCATGTTTGAAAAGAAGCATTCATATAAAAGCAATGGTTGTGTCAAGACATAACAATACAAGTAGCAATAGTAAAGATTACAAGTAGGATAGCTAGTACATAAACTAACAACTAGAAGAATATGTCATCATGCAAAGAGTACATGGGCTTCATAGAGCTTGCAAGCAAAAGGGTGGTAAAGGCTTTATTTATTAAGCATATCATATGCCTAATTTGGAGAGCATGATGGTGATGGTGGAGGAATGGGTGAGAATTGTGGTGGAGGAATTATTGGAGAGGATGGTGGAGTTGGTGGTGGTGGTGGGTTGGTAAGCAAATGTTCAATATATGACAACATATGTTGAATTTCATCTCTAAGACCAAAGATTACGGTTTGGTTGTGGATGCAACAAAGACAAGTATCCCCATGGGATTCAAGTAACCTCCAAGGCACGGGATTGACAAAGAATGGTGGTGTAATTGGTGGAGATGAGAGATGAGCATCAAGTGGTGTTATTGATGAGAGTGAGATGGTAAGATGGGTGGAGATAGGTTCTTGTGTAGGATGTGGTGATGATACTTGTGGTGACAAGTGTGAATTGATGTAGTCATTGATTGATGAGGTTGAGGGTATGGAGGATGAGGAAGTTCCATGAGTGGAAGGTGTTTCGGATGGTGCATTAGGTGCACTTGGAGATGAGCATTTAGGTGGAGGTGATGGAGTTTTGTTGTCTTCATTTGTTAAGTCAATGAAGAGTTGTTTTGGAGGGATGATAACAATCTTTTGTTTCTTGGAGGCTTTGGAGTTTGAGGTGCTTGGTGGAGTCATGATGATTTAGATGATGAATGATGAGATGAAGAATGGTGATTATGGAGGGAATTTATAGTATGGAAATGGTTGATTTAGGTATGTATTTGAAATGGTTGAATGAGATTCTAAAATCAGTTGGGTTAAAATGGGAAATGGTAGCTGATACTAGAGAAAGGGTTCACAAGATGCAAAAGAAAACAGTAAACCCAGTTCCAGATGGCCGGTCCCCTTAATTGTAGGCCGGCCCCCTTAATGATTAAAGGGACCGCCTAGGAAATTAAGGGGGCCGCCCATCTGGTGTTTTCCCAGACGACCAGAAACCCAAAATTTGCAGAATTGGGTGATTTTTCAAGTGTGTATTTCCAGCAAGCTCTATTAGAAGTATATACTCTAGGAATGATGATATATAAATATATATATAACCAAATTATGCATGTAAACAAACATATTATATTTCACTTAAAAAAAATTAGCATAGCATTAAAATATGATGAAGATAGTAGCATGATAAAAGTCTAAGTATCATCCAAGAAATAAACAAGAGATAACATAAGTATTTCCGAATAAATCGGACAAATAACAAACCATACAAATGTCGAATAGAAACTAATAATAATAAGTAGCAATACATCAACATCATCTACTTCTTCTTCTTCTTCTTCCCAATCATCTTCCTAAACATCTTTCCAACGGATTTGAATCCTCCTCGAATCTCTTCATGCATTTGTTGTTGTCGGTTGATAATGGACGTTTGACTAGTGAAGAGAAGTTCATCGGTACGTTCATGAGGAAGAGGAACTTGATACTCGGTTTCGTCAAGATCAGAAAGATTATCAACAAAGGTCGTGGGAGATGGAGTACTAACACGTGAGGTGTCTTCCTCCTCATCATCATCATTGTCACGTTGAGATGTAAACCCACGAGGCCTAGAATACGAAGGAACACGAGATTTTCCTTTGTCACTTCGAGAACGACGAGTACGAACAAGAGTAAGTTGGTTCAAAGTAGGAAGGATATGCACGTAGTAATCTCTTTGAAGATGTGGGTAATGTTCCATGACATAACGATAAAGTCGTGTAAGGAACATACCGTAAGGAAGATTGGCATTTGGGGTGTTTTTGGCGGACATGATTCGATGAACAAAAAGATAAGCCAAATTGTAGTTCTCTTCAGCAACTACACAATATAACATGTGGGCAATGCTCGCCGTGACATGATCACGGTGACCACCAGTACCAAACGCATTCTCGCGAATGAGTTCTTCCCACTTTTTCATATCGTGGCTTAGCTCTTTGAGGAGGATTTGATTTGCATGAATATCGACATTCTTCGACTTGATTACTCGACTAGTCGTACGACGTTCTAGTTCAAGCAGTTGACGAATGTCATCAGGACTAGGAATCTCATAATAGTATGGGCCATCCTAAGGACGATTTCTTTCAAGAGAGGAAAGATCCCATTCCTTTGAGAATACGGCTTGGCCGTTGTATGGGATTCTAAGAATTTGTCCAAATTGAGCAAGAGTAAGAGTGATGAATTGATTTTGGATCATGAAAGAAATAAGGAGATGACCATAGGGATCGGTTTGCACCGTCACTTGGCTATAGAAGTCAAGGATAAAACGAGGAATGATTGGTTCGTTGATTTGGTAAAGACATTCAAAACGAATATTGGAGAACATTCGTTCGGTTTGATCAGAGTCATAGAAAGATGGATCGACAATTCTTCCTTCGTGAATTTTTCTATTTTCAATGGGACGATAGAAACATGCAACTGAAGGAGACATGCCGGGAGTAGAGGAAACCTTTGGAATGTATTGTTTGGTTTTGGAGACATCACCAACCGTGGTCTTAGGCATTTTCACCTAAACAATATAACAACAAAAAATAAAATTAAGATAAAAACAACTATCATGCATATGTTATATATATATATATATATATATATATATATATATATATATATATATATATATATATATATATATATATATATATATATATATATATATATATATATATATATATATATATATATGTGGAACGAAATTCTACAAATAACAATAATGCATTAAAGATGAGTGCATACACGGAAGGCTAAGGCGATTTGGTTGCACATTTGGGTGGATTGTTAACAAATTCTATCTTTAAGTAAAATGCTTAAAGTTAGAAACGAAAAAGATAGGCTCTGAGGGGTGTACTAGGGGTATCATGTACTAGAAATGAGTACAACGCAAAGGTGTGGGAAAAATTAGTTGACTTTGTTAGTCAAGTAATATGACTTAAATGGTCAAGTAATTATGATACGGGTTTAAACACAAGGGTGATCCTACTGCCTCTTATCATGTAGTAAATCCTACTACACGAATGTAGTCTCACTAGCGGTCTCGGAATGCATCACTAACGCAAGTTCTAGAATCTAAATACTACTGGTACACTCATAAGCACTAATAATGAATGATTTTCCTATCAAATCTAAAGGCGAAACTTATACATTTGGGTGGAAATTCTTTTTGAGTGGTACGGTTTTTGTGCTAGTCATACAACTCCTATCCATGAGACGCTTGTTAAGGCTAAAGCTTCACTCCTAAATGTTGTAAAAAATTTTAAATTTGGCGCTAAAATTGCTCTAACAAGTATTTCTCTTAGTTTTATTACACACCTACTGTCAAACAAACAAACTTAAGTGCAATTGTATTCTGTAAGGTATCATCATTTACCCTCCCCTTACACTTAAGATAAACATTGTCCCCAATGTTCAATAAAAAAGATGTAAAAGTAATGTAGGTAAAAGAATGAAAACAAATACTCCCATGATTCATTCGGTGTGGAAAATGTGGCAACAGGGTTAAGTCTTCCTCCAAGAAAATGAACGTTGAAAGCTTCTCTCCAGAAATATAAATCATCTTCTTGTCCAATATAACCTGTTAAACCTGAGAAAACAATCAAGGCAAACCTCGCATAAAATCGGCGGCAATCTATAAATACAAGGATATAATGCTTGTGGAATGAATGTTTGCAGATTTCCTGGAGTTTATAAAGCTAAAGAATTAACAAAAACTTTTATGACTCCGGCAGAAAAACAAAACTAGTAAAATTTCCAGAATTTTACACATGACGCCGTCAGGTGTTAATCCTGACGCCGTCAGAAGTGACCTACAGAAATTCTTATGTTAAGTTTCCGGCAAATTTCTAGAAAAACTTATGCCTTAATTCCTGGAAAATCCTGCAAAACATCATTATGACTCGATACAAGCATTTGACTCAAACAATTACTAATATACATGTTAATTTAATATTGTTGCGGTTCATGCTCAATTTTGTTCTTAGAAACAAATTTGGATCTCCCTTACACTTAGCTTTTGCAAAATACCTTTATATGTAATTAAGACGAAGTTAAAAACAAAATAAATCATTTTCACAATTTATTTTGAAACATGATCCACAAACAATAAAAATAAAACACGCATACAGAAACAAATAAAATCAAACAAACAAACAATAAAACAAATAAAACTTGGGTTGCCTCCCAAGAAGCATTTTTCTTTATTTACGAGTCTTGTAGCTAGACTCAATGTCACGGGTTACCTAGTGTCACTAACGCTCACATAACCAAGTGTGAGCCATCTAATTGTTGCTTCATCTCTCTTATAATCATCACTTAACTCTAAACATCTGCGATAATATCTTTTATTCTTTTCATGAGTATATTTAAGTCCTTTCCTTTTATCATTCTCACTCAACAAATTGATAGGGGGAATTCTATTGCATGCCTCAATTGAGTGGTCCTTAAACCTAGGGTGTGAACGTGGCATTTGGTAAACAAAATCTTCATCCCCATCCGAAAAGGTAATCAACCCGTCCATAATTTTCTCATCAAGTTTGGTTAACCGTTTAAAGGGTTCCCCACATATGATTTGGGTTAATTTCTCATCAATGAACTCTCCTAAATTCTCCATAACAATAAAATCAACCAAATACACGAAACTTCCTACAAACATGTGCAATGGTTCATTCCTAGCGACAATATTACTTCCCTGATACGTTAACTCTTTTACCATAATTTTACTATAGTTGGCGCGCGAGATTATGTTCATAGGCAAAGATGAGTTAAGGTATGCATCAAAGATCCTAAATCCAATCTTACAAGGGAATTGCATGTTAAAGAAGCTGTCTTTTTCAATTCTAGTTCTAAGATCAACATGCTTAAGAGGGCTCATATCATCATCCATCCTATCATCATTGATAACATCACCATCATCTAGGTCCTCATCGGAGTCCGTACAATAAAAAGGACTAATCCTACGGTTTGCATCATGGTCAGACTCCTCCATCTCATAATTATTACCAAAGTGATGGTCAAGTGAGAGGTTAGGTGGGTTCTCATTTTCCACTACAGGGATTGGGACGGGTGGTTGGAAAATTCTACGACAAAAAATACAAATAACAGGAATCAAATGATCAATGCTATTGTTATCCATCGATATAGTTTACGAACAAAAGGAACAAAGAAATAAGATAGACTTAAGAAAACCTATAAAAAAAATCTAACTAGAAAGGAATCTAGCAAGTAGACCTAATGAAAAGAAATTTTAACCTAGACAATAACTATTCCCCGGGCTACGGCGCCAAAAACTTGATACGTGGGATTGCGCCCTCGCAACAGGTTTTACCTCTCAAGAGATCTTGAGAAGCTTGCAATCCCCGCCAAGCAGTGTACCTGATCGTTGTAGTATAGTATAGTGACAAGTACCGGGGGATTGATCGTTCAACTCTAGGAATAGTGTTCACTAGGATTAAAACTCTACTAAACTAGGTCTAAAGGTGAGGGATGATTCTTTTTGTATTTTTATATTTTATAGGAAAGCAAGTAAAAATCTAGGTTATGGAAGATAGGGAGGAATTAGTTGCTAGTCAACTAACCCAAATTACTACTAATGCAAATAAAAACAAAATAAAATGAAACTAAAATAAATGTGTGGTGGAAACAATAATAAGAGAAACTGTGTTTACTTAGATTTCACTACTCCCTAGATATCTTTTATCGGTTGATTAGTTTGTTACAATTGCATGGATGACGGGTTATATTCCTTAATACTAGTCATAGGGCTGTGTACAATCTTCCCTAACTCTATAAGCTTCGACTTCATTCTAGGTCGAGCCGACTACTAACTCCTAACATAGTATCATTAGTAGTTACTTATGCATTAAATATAACCAATAAATTGTAGTACACCTCCGATCATGTTTCTTAAGATGTTCAAGCAAGTTACCAATTGGAAGTCTGCCAGTTTTCTTAAGCCTAACATCGAAATCATTCATCCACAACAATTATAAACAAGCAATCAACCAATAATCAACATCTAGGTTTCATTACATCTAAGCAAACACAAAGAAAACCTAGCCTAGCATGTTAAAAAGACGACAAGCATAAGATAGAATCAAACAACACATAGACATATTGAATGATTATTGGAAAACTTATCTTCAATTGAACATAGATGAATCAAGGGGATTGAACCCTTGAAAAACACTGAAAATTCGTGCACCAAAAGTTCCTACTAAGTTACCCTAATGCTCCACTAGTGTTCCACACTTAATGAATGAAAATTAGAAAAGTATATATAGATTTTGCATCCTAACGGCGTCACGTTATAGCTTGTGACGCCGTCAACTCGCCGCAAAAATAAAATTCGTTTTGCCTAGATCCACTTCTGACGCCGTCATCTTGTAATTTTACTCGGGGCCGTCACGTGTATTTTGACCCTGACGGCCTTGGTGACTCCGTCAGGCCAATTTTCCTTGAAATAGTTCTGGGCCGTCAGATGTATTTTCCATATCCACCTCTTTTGCCAAGCTTGACGCCGTCATGTAGCAATGCTTGACGCCGTCAGGTACTGTTCCCAGCAAGAATTTTGAGACTTTGTCGTTTTCTTCACTTTTTTGCTCCAAAATGCTTCCTTTTCCAGATTTCTCTCCAAAAGTACCTAAAATGACAAAAGGAACGATTTAGGGCGATATTTGATCAAATAATCTCGAATTTGGGCTTAAATGACCCCTAAAAGCGGTACACTTTTCGTCTCATCAGAGCTAGTGACAGTTTTAACACTCTTACCGGACATCTTCTGATATAACTTATCACGATCAGATAAATGCATTCCAGATAATGATGTAACTTGGGTTGGTTGGTAGTGTAAAATCATCGGCATCCCGAAAGATCTCCCTTTTAAAAGAAACAAATTGCGGCATGGCACAATCCTCATGGGCCATCCAACGATAATAGCCTTTCTTCACAGCATCTGATCTCCCATCTATATCCTCTTTCAAAGCATGTAACTGTTTTTTGATATCAGCTTTTTCCTTCTCGGCTTTAGACTGCTCGACGGGTGCTTTTAATATCTTTTTTCTTTTCTTGCTCGCCTATACATACATCAATGCATATGAATCATTTGTAAGTTCTATATTGAAGCCTATCAAAGCTAGATAGCTTTAGGATTTACCTTTGTAATAGTAGGAACAATCGTTAATGTTGAACACTCAGTTGAAGGTCTTTGTACATTTTTAGGTAATGTACTCTTGGCAGCGGCACTTGTTGTAGGGGTGTTTGGCAAACCCTACACATTTTAATTTTGAATACATGAATAAAGCTTACTGATATATAGAAAACAAATTGAACCACGTATATGCAAGAAATACCAAAAAGCAAGCAATGGCACCAATTGGCCATTGAATAAAGGCCCCGCATATACCTCCCAAATTAGGAATATCTTCATCTGGCTTAGGAAGCTCCAACTCTTCTTGCCGATTAAGTACTTTGAGAACCGAGACCCTCATGTGACCCTTTCGTAACTTACTTCCATGTATCAAGCCCTCCCCAACTGGATACACAGTCGCGTGGGCACACAAGATCTTCTCCCCTATCAAAATGGATTGAGGACTGAACAAAGAGCATGTGGTGGGTTCCTAGAAAATAAACCACGTATATTAGGTGTGTGTGTGTAAATAAAGTATGTTACATATCAATTGTCTACTAACATAACTAACATAACAGATATACATTCACCTTTATGCAATCTACCTTGATCCTGCTAGTTGTCGAGCCAACGCTACTCGTTCCAAAGCCCGGTTCCTTCCTCATTTCTTCCAAGAATTTCTCCTTAAATTGATCAAATATCTTACCAGACAATAACTTTTCTCTCATTTGTTCCATCAACTCTTCAAAATCTAGTGACTCTTTGTAGGTCCTTTTTTTCCTCACATATCCTTTTATACCTTTTTTTAAATCCAACAATAGAGCTAATTCCCCTAGTGCGACCCCCATGCTCAGGTCCATACACAACGGTCAAAGGATCTGCTCCAAGTTGAGCTTCAATCGTCCCTTGAGACGACTTCTCGCTCGTTTCTACCTGTTTAATGCAAGTCGTAAATTAACGAAAACAACTTACTCATAAACCCCAATCTATAAAAATGAGAAATTATAACACTATTATTGCAAAACATGTAATAAAAATACCAATTTTTTTGCTAGTTCGGCCATCTTTGGAGTCGCAACTAAGTTTTCATCTTTATCAGGATGTCTCCTCTCCAAACAAAAATTACTCCCACGGCCTGGTATCTTTTGAAGATCCGTTGCTCTATTTGGGTCATTCATCTCCTCTTCCCATTGCTCCTCAAAACCAGCAAACCCATTTGCTCCTACCCGAGGTCGATTAGTTTGTTTACTTCCTCGTGCTCTCGCTTCTTCGTGCAATCTCTCCACATGGGGGTCACGAACAAATTATAAAATTATCAATAAGATAATAATATATTATAAAAGTACAGGAGGAAGTGAAATGTACCAGTTTCTGATCCGTATAATGTTCAATGGAAAGTACATCTCTAGTTGGCAAAGAGTAAAAATAATATCATGTTGCCATTCATCCAACTTTTGAGGGTCAATAACTTTCGAATGAATCATGTTAAAAAACAAACAGAGCTTTGTGATTTTGTGTCAGACTCGAGTTGGCGATATTCCACGAATTTTGATTAGAATCATTTGTGTTATTAAAACATGACAATCGTGGGACTTCATACCAATAAACTGTTGGGAATTATTCTATCAGTTACCACGGCTAGTGAAGATATTACAACTGCAAGAAGATTGTACTTGCAGTGGAAACTCATTACCACTGCAAGAACAAATATTACCACTGCTCACTTGTTAGCTGTTAGAGAAACGCGCATTGATAAACATAGAAAAGATTTTGTGTATATCTTATTCTATTAGTATTATACTTATCTTGTACAAGAGGACTCCTTGTTGTATAAAAGGAGATCCTAGATCATAGTTAGAATAGAACTTTCTAATACGTTTTCTTAGAGCTTCAAGGTGTAACCCTAGTGATATCTCAGATCACTCGTATTATTATTATTAATAATATTGGAGCTAGTTGTTTTGTTATATTCATTATTCATACATAAATCTGTTTCACTTACAATCAATCTTCTAAGTATCATTAAGTAGATTCCGCATACTTAGTGGTATCACTCAAAGTATCATTATTAACACAAGTTCAAGGTGTACACGATCCAACAAGTGGTATCAGAGCAAGGCTTTGATATTTTGATTTAGAAGATCCTATGGCAGATTCAAAATATACAATGGAGACAGAAACAAGCCAATCAAACATTGCTGCAAAGCTTCCCAAGCTTAAAATTAATGACTTTGAGATGTGGAGGCTAATGATAGAACAATTCTTTATGGTTCAAGACTACACATTATGGGAGATCATAATGTGTGGAAATTCATTCAAACCTGGTACAACTGTAGAGATGGTTGGTGACAAGCCAGTAACAAAAGTAAACGCTGGTCCTGTTACCAATGAAGAAAGAAACCAACTAAAGAATGATTTGAAGGCTAGAGGTTTGCTATTGATGGCTCTACCCAGAGAACAAGTTCTGGCTTTTACCAAATACAAGTCTGCAAAGACCCTCTTTGATGAGATATGTGAAGTGTTTGGTGGTAATGACTATACCAAGAAAACTCAAAAGACTTTACTGAAGCAGACCTATGAGAATTTTGGTTCATCAAGCAATGAATCTCTTGATAGCATATTCACAAGGCTACAAAAGATTGTAACTCAGCTGACTGCTTTTGGAATTGAGGTAGAAAAGGAAGACCTCAATCTTAAATTTCTAAGAAGTTTACCTGCTGAGTTTGATACAAATGTTGCTGTATGGGAAGACAAGTCAGATCTTGAGACCATGAAGCTTAATGATGTGTACAATAACTTCAAAGTTATTGAACAAAGACTAAAGAAAGCTGGAAAGTTAAAAACAAGTTCTGCAGGAGTAGCACTCATATCATCATCAGGTAATGATAGTTCTGATGATGAAAGTGACAGTGATGATGACAGTGGTAACATGATTGTTTCCACTCGTAATGGAAATGTTTCCACTAGGAGCTCAAAGAAGCAGATTGCAGGACTAAGTGATGCTACTTTCTATGCCTTTATATCAAGCCATGTGGGTGGTTCAATCCTCAATCATGAGGACTTGGATCAAATTGATGAAGATGATATGGAGGAGATGGACATCAAATGGCAGGTAGCATTACTCAGCTTAAGATCAAAGAAGTTCTGGAAGAAGACAGGGAGAAAGATACATATAAGTGGTGATGAGACTGTAGGTTTTGATAAAAAGAAGGTGGAGTGCTATAATTGTCACAAGAAAGGGCACTTTGCAAGAGAATGCAGAAAACCAAGGAAATCTGACAATAAGTCAACTTGGTACAAGAAGGAAAAGACCAAAGAACCTACAACAGAAGAGCCAAAGGTGCTATTGGCTATTGATGGAGTAAGCTTTGATTGGAGCTTTATGTCTCAGAATGGAGAAGATGATTCAGAATCTGCAATGATAGCCACTGAGCATGCACTCATGGCTTTCTCTGACTCTGAGGTATATACTGATAATGCTTGTTCTAAAAATTGTAAGGCTGTAAAAGAGTTAGAGGTTTCTAAAACACAATATGAAGCACTCATGCTAGATTTACATCATACTAATTATAATTTAGCAAATCATAAAAGAGGTCTAGGTGTTTTAGAAAAACAGATAGAGCATTATAGGGCTAATGAATCTAAGTTCAGTGATGATATTGTTGTTTTAAAAAGAGACTTAGATTTTTATCTTGAAGTAAATAAAGCTCTTAGGGAAGAGATTGAGAAAGTTAAAAAGGCTAGTGAGAACATTCAGATAACTAAGCAAACACTAGACCATCAATCCAAGAGCATTGACAAAATTTGGGAAGCCCAAGTTGTGAGCAAAGCTAAATCAGGTCTTGGATACAAATCTGTTCCACCACCTCTAAGAGGTGTTCCAGCACCACCTGGCATTGATCTAGCTCACACAGGCTTAGAAGAGTTTCAGTATCCACCCATGACCTATGGACCAAAATTTGTTAAACCAGTTGAAACTGAAAAGGTTCAGGTTGAGGTTGAGACTTTTGATAGTGCTAGTGACTCATCTCTTAAAGATGAATGTTTGAATGTTGAGTCTAAAACTAGTGTTACTGAAGATGTTAAAGTTGAGGAGAGTAAAAGTATTCCTGAAGAAGTCAAAGAGAAGCCTAGAACATAGTCAAATTTCACTAGGTCTACTACTAGGTATGCTGAAATGTACAGGGATAGGCCTAAATCTCCTAGAGGGAACATGAGAAGTTGGAATCATGTTAAAACTAGGCAGTTTGGTAGTGATTTTGTGTTCAACAATAAGGCTTGTCATATATGTGGTAGCTTTGACCATTTAGCTAAAGACTGTACCTACCACATGGGAAGAAGGGAAGTTTTTACAAGGGTGAATGGATCAAATTCTAATAAAATGACTCACCCAAATCCCCTAAGCAAGATGGTTCCCAGGTCTGTTATGCTTACCACTGGCATTAAACATGTTTCCACTGCTAGACCAGCAGTTACCACTGCCAAAAGTAATAACAGAGTTTATCCTAAGTCCCCTGTCACTTCTTTTGTTAAATCTTATCAAACAGGGAAAAAGACTTATTTTGAAAAGAATGATCACAAGAATCACATGTGGAGACCAAATTTTTCTAATTCAGCAGTTTCCACTGCTAGGCATGCAGTTACCACTGCAAGACCAATTGTTTCCACTGATGTTCAAAAGAAAAGGGTAAACTTGGGAAAAGCTGTTAAGGCCTCAGCTCGTTGGGAATGGAAACCAAAAGGAACAACAAACAATCCCAATGGTGTATCAATGACCTTTGATAGATATAATTATATTGATACACGAGGCAGATCCAAGTCATTTGTGGCTTGGGTCCCCAAAAGGTACTAATTTCTTTATGTTGTGTGCAGGGACAGTCAAAGATTACAATTGATTATGAATGACTTGATGATATTTTCTGTGTTTAACTAATATGTTTTCAAGTTGTTTGATATATGTCTGTTCTGCAAATGTTCATGTAATTGCAAGAAGTGTGTTACAGTCACCAAGAGATGTAGCCAAGGAATGTGATCTAATGAGCTGTATTTAGTCTCTATTGCAAACAAAATAATGCTGAAGGTCTTACATATTGAGCAAATTAAGAAGATCTTTTCATTCATTTCAAGACATAAGTTACAGCTTACATTCAAGGTTCCAACTGGATTACAAAGATCATTCCTAATACATTTGGCTAAATGTGTACTAGTAGCTTCTATCAATTATTACAAAATACTTGAGGCTATGACAAGTACAATGAAGAAGCTGAAGCTGAAAATTGAAAAAGAAGAGAAGGAAGACTGTGAAGATGCTCAAGTACCAAAGTCAAGAAAATACTCACAAACTTTGGTCCTTGGCAACATTCATCAATCATTTACTTCTGCTTCTCCTTTCCCTTATGTGGAATTTGAGCTTTATTGCTCTGTCCAATATGTTCTTGATGCAGAAGACAAGGTTCTGGAGCAGGAAGATCCACCATCAAGTTTGATGATGTTGGATGAGATGGATCTCTCTTACTTGATCTTGGTTGGGATCTCTCTGGTGTGGAAGGAGGAAGAAAGGTTGGATCTTCATTCTCTTCCTCTGAAGATTCTTCATCAGATGTCCAGATAAAGGGAAAGACAAGCTCAGCAGGATTTGTATTACGGCTTGATTCACCCTCTATGTATGCATTCCATTTCTTGTCTTCCACATCCCATCGTTTCTTTATCTCTCTCTCAAAATCAGAACCTTCAAGTCCCCATGGATATGGTGGTACCTCTTCTTCTGATGTTGGAACAGAAGAGTGTTGATCAGAGGACTCAGGGTTTGATGACATGATTTTTGGATGCAAATTGGTTTTTGAAATTTTGTTGTGGGCTATTAGGGTTTGAAAGATTGTTGGTGACTGAGATGTTGTGTTTGGAGGAGGTTAAATAAGCCAAGGTTAGGTGTTACAATAATTAATGAAGATTATTTACTTCCATCTGTTTTGGTTGGTTTGAGGAGTAACTGTGGTTTGACTTTTGAGAAGATATTTTGTGTATAGTAACTTAGTTAAAAAGTTACTTGGGTTAATATTTGTGAGTTAAGATGAGATTTATTTTGTGATGTTACATCTCATTGGAGTTATAAGGTGTGTAATATTGACACACAACAAATGGTTATTGATTCACCATGTCTAACCCACATAAGAATCAGCTAGTCCATAAGCAAACGGCTTCTGGTAAAGACTTATCAAATCCGTTGATAGCTGATAGTTTGCTAAAAACTATGATAAGAGCAGTACATTTTACATATTTTACTTGCCACTGCTCTTTGAAATTTTGTTGATTTTTACCACTGCAAGTTCATTGTTTCCACTAATAGTGTAAATTTTACCACTGATGAACTAGCCGTTACAACTGTGTGTCAGTAATCTTATTTTTACTAGCCGTTACCAAAATAACTGTCTTTCCTTATTAATAGGGTTAAATTTTTGGGAATTATCTACTTACCAAATTGTATTTCTTAAAGATACATCTTTCTATAGATAATTCTTTATCCGCGTTTTTCTCAAAACCCTATTAATATAAATTGATTTTATACGGCTTGCTTTTTACTCACGATTACTAACACTTTCATCTCTCAAATCACAAAATTATGGTGACTCTCAAGTTTGCAGAAGAACACAACCAAGTGGCTTATCTACAAAAGTCAAACGTCAAGAGTGGACCTACTTTTCATCAGATTGTGGACTTCCTAAACTCAACTCATATAAGGTATGCCTTAACTATGAATCCCACAATCTTTGTTTCTCAAATCAAACAGTTTTGGAACTCTGCGAAGTCCATCACACTTGAACAGGGAGACATACATGAACCTGTGGAAGCTCTTAGAGCCACAGTTGATGGGGTAACTATTGATGTTACTGAGTCATCTTTGAGGAGAATTCTCCAATTCGATGATCTCAATGGTATCATCACATTACCTAATTGATTGAGCCTAAACCGTCTAATTATTATTGACCAAGGTCAATAAGTCAAAGATAGCCTAGAATCAATACTCCGGTGATAGTGTAGTGTTTTCCCGGGTCGTAAAAGTCCCAGCGAGATTGAAATGGTGCTTATGGAATCGTTTATGAGAAAGTGGCACTGAGGACAGTAGCCAGATGATGTGGGATTGGTATTGCTACTGTTATTTTGGTATTGGCAAACAGATATAATATTCACAAAAATCAGATATCAGATATATGCACAAATTCACAATTAAGATCACGTATCGGACTGGAAAAGTGGGTTTTTGGTAATTATCAAACTACAGGGGGTGCTTTTGACACTTTTCAAAACTTAAAATTAAAAATGAAAAAGAAATTATAAAAGTGATTAAAATAATATTAAACTATTATTTAATTAATTAAACTATTTAAAATCTAAATTAAAACCTAATTTAAATAAACTAAAAATGACAAATGATTTAAATTAAACTAAAAATTTATAAAAATATTTTCTAAACCTAAATTAGAACTTGAAGAAAGTATAAAAAATTAAAAATAATATTTTTGTCTTTTTGTGGTTTTGTAATTAATTAAAAACTATTTAACTTAATTAAACTAATTAAACTACTTTTAATTTATATTAATACTAAATTAACTTAGAAAATCAAGATAAAATTTATAAAATTACTTAACCATCACTGGAATCCTACAAAATTATAAAAACTCTAAAAATTATGTTTTAAGATTAAACAAATAATTATTTACCTATTAATTTACTTAAGTCTATTTTAAACAAATAAAATAAGAAAAATAGAAAATGAACAGTAGGATCTCAAAATTTATTTTCTAAAAACTTATTATACTATATTAGAACTAGGAAAATTATAAAAACTAGATTTAACCTTATAAAAACTAATTAAGCTTTTTAATACTTGATATTAATTAATAATAGAGAAAATTAAAATCAAATCTAATTAATACTAAATGACAAAATAAAAATCTGAAAAAATTATCAAAATTACTTTACTATATAAGGTATTTAATAAAAATATAAAAACACTAATGACTTAATTAAAATATAAAAATGAAAATTAAAATTAACTTGAATTAAATAGAAACTATCACTTATTTTAACTTGGATTTTTTTTGGATTTTTCTTTTACAGAACTACTTAACACCTTAAATTGACAAACTTTAATGAAAACACTTTTTGAAATTAGCTTATAAATAAGCTGTGACACCCCCTTGTCTTAAACAGTTGACTTTGGTTGACTGTTTGGTCAATCTGGGTCAAATGGCCTTGGGTGGGGTCCACAATGGTGAAAACAGATACAAACAAGTTTAACAAACACAAATAAGCCAGAAATAACAATGCTAAATCACAAATAAGCTGTTTAAGCTGAAATAAGCACTTATCACTTTGCACTTATGGCTCAGAAATGGGACAAACTTGATGAGCAATTGCAGGTGGGGTCCACTTGTCCTAAGGTCAAACCAATGGTCAAACCTAGGAGTCTACTAGGAGGGGGGTTGGAAAAACCTATCTATGGGGTCTGGGGTCCACTGAGGTGGTCACAAAACACCACCAAAGTGGTGGTGGTGACTGGGTGTGCAGATGAGCAGGGCACAACCTTGCCCTGCAGGTCACTTTGATGGTCTGTGGGGCCCAGGTTATTTTTTCTAAAAATGAAATGAAAGTATATTCTCAAAGATGAGCTGGTAGAAAGCTAAACCTCAAAATCTCACAATCCCAAATAATTCACAAAATTCAGAAATGGACTAGCAAGTTTGGTGAAAACTGAGAACAAGTGTTTTTGACTTTGAGTAAAACTTACCTAGTTTGACTTTGGTAAGATTCTAAGTGATCTAACTGATTGTTTATGATGTTTTAAGCTAATATAAGTTTACTAAAAGCTAAATTAACAACTCCTTATCAGATTATGAACTTATGGTTACCAAACTCTTACACAGTTAACTGTGGGGTTGATTAGATCATGATCTTGACTTTTTAACTTAAACCTAATGAGTTTTATGGTCAAAGCAACCTAAAATTACCTAATGGAACATGTATAGACTAACAATAACAACAAGTAACCAATGGAACACCAAGCAATCTCTTAAACCAAACACACCTTATACTACTGATTCAATGGCTTTTCAAAGCAAATGGTGATTAGGGTGTACAAACTTAATCCCAAACAACAAATTATGATTATTGTAACTGGTTTTAAGTACTTGAGATTCAGATTATCATATTACTCATACAAACTTAACAACAAAACTAATGAGACAGTTAAACTTATAATCTTAAGTAACTAACTATTTTAACCAACAAGCTGCAAATTTTAAGCTAAAAGTTATCTAAACAAGACTTAAATAACACAAACAAACAGGGATTAACAACTATAAGCAAACAATCAATCAAAAGCTAAACTAGGAATTTTAATTAAGAATTTAAATAAGCAAATCCTTACTAGGTTACCCTCAGCATGAATAGAGGGTTTTCCTTTGTAGCCTATCTTTAGATAGGCCAACTTCACTCAATCCAGCTCCTCAATTGTGCTTAGAACCTGAAACAAATATCAAACATACAAACAGTTGACTTTCATTGACCTTTTTTGTTTCTTGATTATCTTCAACTAACACTGGATTTTAGGATCTCTAATAGCTTCAAGGAGCTTAATGGAACTTATATGAGCCTAAATTTCAGTCCATAACAACCATTATAAGTAATGCTGATTCTTAAATGAAACTCAGAATACTCAAAACACAATGCAGATTGAAAGGGGGAGGAGCATTTATTGTGGAGGTGAGGGGTAGGTGTAGGGGGGTGGGTTTGTGATGATTGCTGCAAGTTGGGGGGGTGGTGGTAGCAAAACCAGGGGCTGGCATGGTGGTATTGAGGTGGGAGGGAAAGAAGAAGGGTGGTTTGGTGTTTGACTGGTATTGACCGGTCAATGTTGACCCGGGTCAAAGTTGGGGTTGACTTGGGCTTAGGGTGTGGACTGGTGGTGTTTTGGCCCAAGTAGAATTGGATTGGACTTAGTGGATTGGTTTTGGTAATGGTTTAGTTATATTAGGATCCGGTTTGGTTTTTTAGTTAGGAATTAATCACAAGGACCTAAAATGTAATTATGGGAAAGTTAAGGGTTGGGTTTTGGCATTTTCTAATTTTGTTTCCAAGGGTATAACATGCCAAGGATGAATAGTGTGAGGTTTTATTTTAAATTTTCCACTTTTAAAAACCCCAGGGACTAAATCTGCCAAACCTTGTAATTCCAGGGACCATTCATGAAACTTTTCCCAAAATTCACATAAGGACCAAACCTGCATTTAAACATTAGCACAAGGACCACAAGTATTATTTTAAACCTCAGGGACCAAATCTGCCAATTTCACAAACTCCAGGGACCTGTTTTGCCAATTTTGGATTTTGAGGGGTAAAAGTGTAGTTTTCTCAAACTTTATCTCCCAAGGACTTATTTTGATAAATTTTTACTTTTCTTTGCCTTGGGTTGACTTTTCTTTGCTTTTTAAACTTCCAGGGACTAGATTTGACAACTTTTGAAAGTTGGGGGACTGAAACTGCCAATTATGCAAACTTTATGTGTTTTTCATTTGTTTTTGGTATTTTTGCATTTGAAACATGTAAAACACTTTCCTGGGATATTTTCACTATTTTGATTCATTATTGAGTGTTTTTGGATGTTTTGGCAGTTCAGAATTGGTAAAAATGATGAGTATTTACACACTCATCAATCCCCCACACTAAAACATTGCTAGTCCCTAGCAATCTTTTGAGAAAAACTTAATGGATTTGAAACTCTTTACCAAAAGCCATCACTTCTGGAGTAGCCAGGTGTAAGAACTGTGGCACACCTGATAACCGTGTGATTTTGAGCAAACCACCAGCTGTCAACGGATTTGATTTGTCTTTACCAAAAGCCGTTTGCTTCTGGACTAGCCAGCATCTTGATGGACTAAGTCAACATCTTGGTGAGCTGAATACCAATTATGGATTTTCCACTGCCTTTACCACAAGCCATAATCTTGTGGGCTAGCCAACTCATTTGCTTATGAGGATGCGGGGGAGCTGAGGAACCATGCAATTTTTGGCAAACTGCCAGCCATCAACGGGTTTGAGATGTCTTTACCAAGAGCCGTTTGCTCCTGGACTAGCCAATCCCTTTGTCATTTAGACTTTGGCGGATTGATAACCACAAAAATTTTGGAATAAAGTGAAAAATTTTGAAAAATTTTGGCCTAAAATGGGGGTACTTGGAAAGTTTTGTGATAAAATTCGTAAGAATTTCCCCCCCCCCCCCCCACACTAGAACTGAATATTGTCCTCAATATTCAAAGTCCCGGCTATTATGCCGAATCTCCGAATGGAAAAGCTAATATTCGATTCTAACTGTGGAAATTTCTATTTTTCACTTTATTTTATCTGTACATACAATCTTTTTTTTTTTTTTTTTTTTTTTTTTTTTTTGGCTCACTACCTCCCAGGCTTGTGTTAGGTTTACCACGCAAGCTAATCACTTGTGAATGATTAACTGTAATAAACTTGCCCTAACAGCCCGGGAGTTGAATGATAAAGTTTATAATATACATACACCTTCCAGGTTTGTGTCAGGTTTACCACGCTAGCTAATCACTTGTGAATGATTAACTGTAATAAATCTGCCCTGACAGCCTGGAAGATGAATAATAAAGTATATAATATACATACACTTCCCAGGCTTGTGTCAAGTTTACCACGCTAGCTAATCACTTGTGAATGATTAACTGTAGTAAATTTGCCCTGACAGCCCGGGAGTTGAATGACATAATATACATACAAAACATGTTTATTGAATTTTGAAAAATATTTACTTTTGAAACGGTGGGGGATGGCCACTCCCCCACACTAGGGTGGTAGAAAGTAGAAAGAAGTTAGAAATACGGGTGAAAACCCATATATGCTGCTAATTTTTGTTCACCGAGTCACTAGCTTGACTCGATCCCCGAATTCATTGGTCCATGGGGAAAGTTTGGAGATCCGGGACAACCATGGGTGGTGTGTCCTCTCCAAAATAATGTTTCAATCTGTGACCATTCACTTTGAAGTTGGGACCTTCGGGTTGAGATAACTCAACAGTCCCGTATGGGTAAACTTTAGCAATGGTGAATGGTCCGGTCCATCGGGTTTTTAATTTCCCCGAGAAGATCTTTAATCTTGAATTGAAAAGAAGGACTCTGTCACTGACGTTGAAAACTCGGTTCTTAATCTTAGAGTCGTGAATCTTCTTTGTCTTTTCTTTGTAGATCAAAGAGTTCTCGTAGGCTTGATCACGAAGTTCGTTTAATTCATTGATTTGAACCTTACGGTGATCACCCGCTTTATGAAGGTTGTAGTTAGCATGTTTCAAGGCCCAGTAGGCTTTGTGCTCGAGCTCGATCGGTAAATGACACGCCTTCCCGTATACAAGCTTGTATGGAGTACACCCGATGGGTGTTTTGTAAGCTGTACGGAAGGCCCAGAGTGCATCATCTAGTTTATCCGACCAGGAAGCACGGTTTTCACCTACTGTCCTCTCAAGAATCCGTTTAATACCACGGTTGGAAACCTCCACCTGCCCACTTGTTTGGGGGTGATATGCGGTGGAAAGACAATGAGTAACACCGTATTTCAGCATGACTTTTGCAAATTGATCATTGCAAAAGTGAGTACCGCGATCACTAATGATGGCACGTGGGGTTCCAAAACGAGCAAAAAGGGATTTCAAGAATTTCACAACTACTCGGGCATCGTTAGTGGGTAAGGCCTTAGCCTCAACCCATTTTGACAAGTAGTCAACAGCCACGAGTATGTATTTGTTTCCACGAGAAGATGGGAATGGCCCCATAAAGTCAATGCCCCAGACGTCAAAGATTTCACAAACTTGAATAGCATTTTGCGGCATTTCGTTCTTTTGTGAAATATTCCCGTGACGCTGACAAGCATCACAGGCTTTGACTAATTCGTGGGCATCCTTATAGATTGTGGGCCAATAGAAACCGGAATCAAACACTTTTTTGGCGGTGTAGTTAGGACTATGGTGGCCCCCAGTGGGTCCAGCATGGCAAGCCTTGAGAATATCAGTGGCTTCCTGTCCGTATACACATCGCCGGATGACTTGATCGGCACAGATTTTGAAGAGGAAGGGGTCGTCCCAGAAGTAATGTTTAACGTCTTTGAAGAATTTTTTCTTTTGTTGGGACGTTAACCCCTTCACTATGAAGTTACCCGCATGGTAATTTGCAAAGTCGGCAAACCATGGGGTAGTAGAGTCACCACGAAAAGCAACCGCATTGAGTGTCTCGAGAGGAAATGTTTCATTTATTTCCTTTTTCTCGGACACATCTTGATGCGGGTTCTCTAATCGTGAGAGATGATCAGCAGCAAGGTTCTCGGCTCCTTTTTTATCACGGATAATGATATCAAATTCCTGAAGGAGGAGAACCCAACGAAGAAGCCTCGGCTTTGCATCTTGTTTTGCAAATAGGTATTTCAAAGCCGAGTGATCTGTGTACACTACGCATTTAGTCAAGATTAGGTATGACCGGAATTTCTCGAAGGCATACACCACAGCTAGGAGTTCTTTTTCAGTGGTGGTGTAATGACCTTGAGCCTCAGTCATAGTTTTGCTTGCGTAGTGTATGGGCTGAAAATATTTTGCTTTTCGTTGCCCCAAGATCGCACCTATGGCAAAATCACTAGCATCGCACATAAGCTCAAAAGGTTGGTCCCAATCGGGGGCAACAAGAATCGGTGCCTCGGTAAGCTTTTTCTTTAATGTTTCAAAAGCTTCGATGCACTCAGGAGAGAAGATGAAAGGAGCATCCTTCTCGAGGAGATGGGTCATAGG
Organism: Artemisia argyi; assembly: GCA_030686995.1. NCBI lineage: Eukaryota > Viridiplantae > Streptophyta > Magnoliopsida > Asterales > Asteraceae > Artemisia > Artemisia argyi. The sequence goes on from CM060691.1 coordinate 173,992,411, forward strand.
CCGGGCAATCTTAGAAAAATCTTGGATAAACCTACGGTAGAAGCCGGCATGACCCAAAAAGCTCCGAACACCTTTTACGGTGGTGGGATGAGGTAATTTGGCAATGACATCGATTTTAGCTCTGTCAACCTCGATCCCGTTTTTTGAAATCTTATGGCCGAGGACAATGCCCTCCTTGACCATAAAGTGGCTCTTCTCCCAGTTGAGATTTAGATTCGTTTCTTTGCAACGTTTAAGCATCTGTTCCAAGTGGGAGAGGCAAGTCTGAAATGAATCCCCGATGACCGAAAAGTCATCCATGAATACCTCCATAGTTTTCCCGATCATGTCGGAAAAAATAGACATCATGCATCTCTGGAACGTGCCTGGTGCATTACATAAGCCGAAAGGCATACGTCTGTAAGCAAAAGTTCCGTAGGGGCATGTGAAGGTAGTCTTCTCTTGATCCTGGGGATCAATGGGGATTTGGAAGTAACCCGAGAAGCCATCGAGGAAGCAGTAGTATTCATTCCCCGCAAGTCTTTCGAGCATTTGGTCCATAAAAGGGAGAGGAAAATGGTCTTTACGGGTGGCTTCATTTAACTTTCGATAGTCAATACAAACCCGCCAACCCGTGACCAAACGAGTTGGAATCAACTCGTTATCCTCGTTGGTGACAACGGTAATGCCACCCTTTTTGGGGACACAATGAATTGGGCTAACCCAAGGACTGTCAGATATAGGGTAAATCAATCCCGCATCAAGAAGTTTAAGAACTTCTTGTTTAATAACTTCGTGGATTTTGGGATTTACCCTTCTCTGATGTTGCACAGCTGGTTTAAAGTCATCCTCCATTAAGATTTTATGAGTACAAAAGTTCGGGCTTATGCCCTTAATGTCGGAGAGTTTCCAAGCAATTCCTTGCTTGTTTGACTTAAGAACCTTTAGGAGTGCAGCCTTTTCCTCATCTTTTAAGTCTTTGGCAATAATGACGGGTAATTTATTATCACCCTCCAGAAATGCATATTCTAGATGAGGAGGCAAGTCCTTGAGCTCAACCTCGGGGAAGTCTTCAGTTATTTCAACATTTTTGACTTCCGCTTTATGAAGTATTTGTGGAGACGGAGAGGGTGAAGGATCGTCATTTAACAATCTTTCAAGGAGAAGAATGTCCCCCTCAGGGTCAAAATAGTTTTCATCAACTCCATCGGGAATTGAGCTATCTTGAGCAAGAAAAGCCTCGAGCTCTTCCAAAAGGAAGTCACCTCCCTCAAACGGAGTGAGGGAGGGGGAGGAGTCGGAAATGATAGGGTCAGTAGAAAGACTGCCACTGGATGAGAAACCAAGGACCTCTTGAGAATACTCCTCAGACGCAACATCAATAATATCAATACGGTTAACCGTTTCAGCGTCATAGTTGGAGGAGTATCTTGAGGTCTGATCAAGATTGAATGTGATGGCTTCGCCACCAACACGTAGAGTGATTTCTTCTTCGAATACATCGATCAAAGCACGACCCGTTCTTAAGAATCCTCTCCCGAGAATGAGAGGGACTCGTGGGTCAGCATCGAAATCAACAATCACGAAATCTGCCGGAAAGTGGAACTTTCCTACTTTCACAAAGATATCTTCGGCAATGCCGAGAGGACGGGATATGGTACGGTCTGCAAGCTCGAGTGTCATGCAGGTCGGAGTGAGAGTAGGAAGAGAAAGCCTTTTCCAGACTGAGTAAGGCATCAGGTTAATGCTTGCGCCAAGATCGGCCAAGGCAAAGCATTCAACCATCCCAGGGAAAATACATGGAATGAGAAATTTCCCGGGATCTCCAAGCTTTTCGGGAAGCTTTTACAAGAGCACTGCTGAGCAATGCTCGTTAAGAGGAGTTTTTGCCATCTCACAAAGTTTTTCTTTGTTGCTTATCAGATTTTTGATTGTTGAAGCAAACTTAGGCATGAGAAGAAGAGCGTCCGCGAAGCTAATATCAAAGTGTAATTCTTGGAAAATTTGATAAAATTTTTCCATCTGATGGTTAGCTTTTTCGCGGTTCTTTTGTTCAGTCACTCGTGAAGGATATGGAATTGACGGCTTAGGGCTATTCTTTGAGATTTCATCAGGACACACAGGAGGATCAAATACAACTTTCGGCTTACGAGCCGGGACCGGGACAACTTGAGGTTGGACGTTGTTGGTACCTCCGTTATTAGTAGGAAATACCTTGTCCGTAGTGACCTCAGGTTCATGTTCCGCTACCTTAGGAGGAGAAGAAGAGGTAGAGGGAATCGAGGGTCCATTGTATGATACCCCACTTCGGGTAGTGATCGCCTTGACATCGCCCCTCGGGTTAGCGATCGTGTTGCTCGGTAATGTACCCGGGCCCAAGGGTCGATCATTTAAAGACTTCTGAAGTTCAGAGATAGTCTTGATCAATAACCGATTTGTTTCCTCTTGTGCTTTCATGAATTGTTTAATTTCAGCATCTGAGGAAGACGGGGGTGGAACAACGTTTTGATTTTGAACAGGGGGATTTTGAACACGGTTGTTTTGAAAATTCCCTTGATTTTGATTGTTGTTACCCTGAAAATTGTTTCTCTGATTGAAATTACCCTGATTGTAATTCCCTTGATTCTGGTTTCTTTGAAAATTTCCTTGAAAACCTTGGTTTTGATTGCCATTTTGAAAATTGTTTTGATTAAACTGGCCTTGATTTTGGTTCGGGTTTTGGAAATTTGAGTTTTGACCTTGGTTAAAATTCTGATTCGTGTTACGGTTTTGATTTTGGTTAAAACCGGGAGGTCCGAGAAAATTGTTGGAACGATAGCTTAAGAGATTACGGTCCCCTTGCGGTTGGTAAGAATTACCCCCCGTGTTGTAGGAACCGTTAGCAGCATAAACGTTCTCTTGAGAAAATTCAGCAGTAGCTGGACACTCGGAATACAGATGTGGGCCCCCACAAGTTTCACAACTTCAGGCCACGGCTTTCACTTGTTGATTTTGAACCTGATGTTGTATCGTTTGGTTCATTCTCAACACAGCCGTAGAAATATCATCCATCTTTTTGGTAAGAGCGATTATTTCAGGAGATGATGATGAGGGAGTAACGGAATGACATGACGCTTCCCTCTCCGCAGAGGAATCCCAAAAGTTATGATGGGCAGTCATGTTCTCGATTAAGTCATAGCACTCCTCGGGACGCCTTTTCATAAAGGTCCCACCAGCAGCAGCATTGAGAATGTCTCGGTGCCTCAATGTCAGACCATTATAGAAGGTATCTATTATGGTAACTTGTAACATATTGTGGTTAGGGCACCGATCAATGGCTAGCTTATAACACTCCCAAGCCTCAAAAAGAGACTCATCGGGAAGTTGCCGGAAGTTGCTGATATCATTACGTAACTTGGTAACCATGGATGGTGGAAAATATTTTGCTAAAAACTTGGTTACCATTTCATCAAAGGTTCGAATAGAATTCTTTGGAAGTCGGTCAAACCATGCAGTGGCATGATGAGCGAGAGAATAGGGGAAGAGGTACAGCCGAAGGGCATCATCGGTGACACCATGCTGTTTCATGCTTTGGGTGACCGTGAGATATTTGTCAAGATGCTTGTTGGCATCGTCACCCGGTAATCCGTGAAATTGACACGAATTCTGGACTTGTTGGATCATGTGATGCTTGAGGCCAAAGTCCGCAGCCCCAATAGTGAGTGGTGCAATAGGCCCACCCCGCCCTTGCATGGTAGGTTGGCACAGCTCCTCCATAGTTCGGAGATCGGGAGCTGGCTCATCCCTATTAGGGTCAGGGGGTGGTAATGGTGGTGGTGGCCCAGCGGCCATTTCGGTTTCTGTATTAGAACGTAGCTCGGGTACGTCTTTCTGTTTTTTATTCTTTGCTTGAGACCGAGTGCGCATGCACTAAAAACAATTTTTCAACACAAATTCGAGGCAAAACCACAGTGAACTTAAACCAATAATCACAAGTGAGCAGCTTCTTTGAAAAAGGTACACTACTCACAGGGATACAAAGGCAAGTTTTAAATCTTAAGTTTGGGAACTTATTATGTTCACACCCCCAGTTGGTAGGTGTTCAGCCTTGGTTTGCGGTGGTAAGATTTTATGTATTTATTATTTTGAAAAATCTGCTTTAGGCTTACGGGTGTGTGTGCAGAAAACTTGGAAATTATTTTTGGAACTGATTCGTTAACCGAAATCGTTCTTTTAAGATTACTCGCAGGCTGGCGGGAGGAAGTAAATAGGTTTCCTCTTCAGTTCGCAATTTAATGTCAGAACTTACCTTAAACCAACTGTTTCAGGTTGTAATCTTAAAGAAAACGAAGTAATTTAACTTCACAGTTTGTTTTGTTGTTTTTGATTTTTTTGGTGTTTTTAACACTTTAGGAAAAGTGTTAATGAACGTTTTTGATATGATTATGTTTTTACAAAACTTTTTACAGGGAGGGTTTTGAAACCACTAAACTTAAAACGATTTTAAAAACACGCAACAACCTCCCCGGCAGCGGCGCCAAATTTTGATTGAGCCTAAACCGTCTAATTATTATTGACCAAGGTCAATAAGTCAAAGATAGCCTAGAATCAATACTCCGGTGATAGTGTAGTGTTTTCCCGGGTCGTAAAAGTCCCAGCGAGATTGAAATGGTGCTTATGGAATCGTTTATGAGAAAGTGGCACTGAGGACAGTAGCCAGATGATGTGGGATTGGTATTGCTACTGTTATTTTGGTATTGGCAAACAGATATAATATTCACAAAAATCAGATATCAGATATATGCACAAATTCACAATTAAGATCACGTATCGGACTGGAAAAGTGGGTTTTTGGTAATTATCAAACTACAGGGGGTGCTTTTGACACTTTTCAAAACTTAAAATTAAAAATGAAAAAGAAATTATAAAAGTGATTAAAATAATATTAAACTATTATTTAATTAATTAAACTATTTAAAATCTAAATTAAAACCTAATTTAAATAAACTAAAAATGACAAATGATTTAAATTAAACTAAAAATTTATAAAAATATTTTCTAAACCTAAATTAGAACTTGAAGAAAGTATAAAAAATTAAAAATAATATTTTTGTCTTTTTGTGGTTTTGTAATTAATTAAAAACTATTTAACTTAATTAAACTAATTAAACTACTTTTAATTTATATTAATACTAAATTAACTTAGAAAATCAAGATAAAATTTATAAAATTACTTAACCATCACTGGAATCCTACAAAATTATAAAAACTCTAAAAATTATGTTTTAAGATTAAACAAATAATTATTTACCTATTAATTTACTTAAGTCTATTTTAAACAAATAAAATAAGAAAAATAGAAAATGAACAGTAGGATCTCAAAATTTATTTTCTAAAAACTTATTATACTATATTAGAACTAGGAAAATTATAAAAACTAGATTTAACCTTATAAAAACTAATTAAGCTTTTTAATACTTGATATTAATTAATAATAGAGAAAATTAAAATCAAATCTAATTAATACTAAATGACAAAATAAAAATCTGAAAAAATTATCAAAATTACTTTACTATATAAGGTATTTAATAAAAATATAAAAACACTAATGACTTAATTAAAATATAAAAATGAAAATTAAAATTAACTTGAATTAAATAGAAACTATCACTTATTTTAACTTGGATTTTTTTTGGATTTTTCTTTTACAGAACTACTTAACACCTTAAATTGACAAACTTTAATGAAAACACTTTTTGAAATTAGCTTATAAATAAGCTGTGACACCCCCTTGTCTTAAACAGTTGACTTTGGTTGACTGTTTGGTCAATCTGGGTCAAATGGCCTTGGGTGGGGTCCACAATGGTGAAAACAGATACAAACAAGTTTAACAAACACAAATAAGCCAGAAATAACAATGCTAAATCACAAATAAGCTGTTTAAGCTGAAATAAGCACTTATCACTTTGCACTTATGGCTCAGAAATGGGACAAACTTGATGAGCAATTGCAGGTGGGGTCCACTTGTCCTAAGGTCAAACCAATGGTCAAACCTAGGAGTCTACTAGGAGGGGGGTTGGAAAAACCTATCTATGGGGTCTGGGGTCCACTGAGGTGGTCACAAAACACCACCAAAGTGGTGGTGGTGACTGGGTGTGCAGATGAGCAGGGCACAACCTTGCCCTGCAGGTCACTTTGATGGTCTGTGGGGCCCAGGTTATTTTTTCTAAAAATGAAATGAAAGTATATTCTCAAAGATGAGCTGGTAGAAAGCTAAACCTCAAAATCTCACAATCCCAAATAATTCACAAAATTCAGAAATGGACTAGCAAGTTTGGTGAAAACTGAGAACAAGTGTTTTTGACTTTGAGTAAAACTTACCTAGTTTGACTTTGGTAAGATTCTAAGTGATCTAACTGATTGTTTATGATGTTTTAAGCTAATATAAGTTTACTAAAAGCTAAATTAACAACTCCTTATCAGATTATGAACTTATGGTTACCAAACTCTTACACAGTTAACTGTGGGGTTGATTAGATCATGATCTTGACTTTTTAACTTAAACCTAATGAGTTTTATGGTCAAAGCAACCTAAAATTACCTAATGGAACATGTATAGACTAACAATAACAACAAGTAACCAATGGAACACCAAGCAATCTCTTAAACCAAACACACCTTATACTACTGATTCAATGGCTTTTCAAAGCAAATGGTGATTAGGGTGTACAAACTTAATCCCAAACAACAAATTATGATTATTGTAAATGGTTTTAAGTACTTGAGATTCAGATTATCATATTACTCATACAAACTTAACAACAAAACTAATGAGACAGTTAAACTTATAATCTTAAGTAACTAACTATTTTAACCAACAAGCTGCAAATTTTAAGCTAAAAGTTATCTAAACAAGACTTAAATAACACAAACAAACAGGGATTAACAACTATAAGCAAACAATCAATCAAAAGCTAAACTAGGAATTTTAATTAAGAATTTAAATAAGCAAATCCTTACTAGGTTACCCTCAGCATGAATAGAGGGTTTTCCTTTGTAGCCTATCTTTAGATAGGCCAACTTCACTCAATCCAGCTCCTCAATTGTGCTTAGAACCTGAAACAAATATCAAACATACAAACAGTTGACTTTCATTGACCTTTTTTGTTTCTTGATTATCTTCTACTAACACTGGATTTTAGGATCTCTAATAGCTTCAAGGAGCTTAATGGAACTTATATGAGCCTAAATTTCAGTCCATAACAACCATTATAAGTAATGCTGATTCTTAAATGAAACTCAGAATACTCAAAACACAATGCAGATTGAAAGCTTGAATTTTATAACTTCAAAAGATTTCTAATACATTACTTGAGACATTACAATACTTGAATTAAAAAGGATTACACTAATTTGCTCAATAATTTAAATTCGACACGTAAAAACTAAAATTAAACTACTCCTGCTTCTTCTTGCATCTTCTCTTATTTATAGCTTCCTGATGAGGCGAAAAATGATCCGTTTTTAGGGGGTCATTTAAGCCCGAATCCGAATTTATTTGATCAAATATTGCCCTAAATCGTTCCTTTTGTGATTTTAGGTGTTTGGAGAGTGAATTCTGGAAAAGAGGCTATTTTGGACGTTTTTGGAGCATAAAGTGAAGAAAACAACAAAGTACCAAATCCAAGCTGGAATTACAAGGTGACGGCGTCAAGAATTTACTCTTGACGGCGTCAGAAAGGATGAATATTTTACCGAAGGTTGTGAAGGCGTCAGATGAAGAGATGACGGCGTCAAAGTGACCAAGATTAATTTACCGAGGGTGGTGACGGCGTCACATAGGCCGTCACGATTGGATCTAGGGCGTCCGAGGAAGTATATGGCGGCGAGTTGACGGCGTCAGATTTTACTCTTGACGCCGTCAGGACGATTTTCCTATATATAGTTTTCTAGTTTTTTCATTAAAAGAGAGAGAAGTTTTGGTGAAACCCTAAAGACGATTTTGGTGCCTCTTTTACAGGTTTTTCAAGGGTTCCAAACCCTTGAGACCTTGCATTGTAATTGAGATAAGTATACTCTTAATTCAATCAATATGTCTATGTGTTGGTTGTCTATCTTTTGTTCTTATCTTAATTCTACTATGCTAGGCTAAATTTCCTTTGTGTTTGCTTAGATCTAATGAAACCTAGATGTTGATTATGTGTTGATTACTTGTCTATTCTTGTTTTGAATGAATGATATTATATGTTAGGCTTAAGAAAACTGGCAGATCTCCAAATGGTAACATGCTTGAACGTCTTAAGAAACATGAACCGAGGCGTACTAGGTCTTTATTGGTTGTATTTAATGCATGAGCCACTGTTTACAATCCCTATAGTTGTGCTGGGTCATGGTGTAGGAGGAGATAAGAGCTCATAGAGTTGGGGAGTTATGTATGCCACTCCACGAATGGTATTAAGGAATACAACCCGTCATTCATACAAGTGTAACAAGTAATTAACATGTAAAAGATATCTAGGGAGTAATGAAGTCTAAGTAAACACAATTTCTCCAACCACTGCTCACAACCTTAGTTTAATATTAGTTTAATTTCATTTTCATTAGTTAATTAGTTATAAAGTAGTTTTTGGGTTAGTTGATTAGCAACTAATTCCGCCCACTCCTTCAAAACCCGAGATTTTAATTGCTTTCATAAAATATAAAAATACAAAAAATAATCATCTTCCATCTCTAGAACTTTTAATTAGGTTTTCTAATCCTAGCGACACTATTCCTAAGCTGAACGATCAATCCCCCGGTACTTGTCACTATACTATACTACAACGATCAGGTACACTGCCTGGTGGGGGTTGTAAGCCTCGCGAGATCCCTCGAGAGGTAAAGCAAGGTGCGATTCCCACGCATCAAGTTTTTGGCGCCGCAGCCCGGGGAATAGTTATTGTCTAGGTTAGGATTTCTTTTTATTAGGTCTACTTGCTAGATTCCTTTCTAGTAAGATTTTTATTTTTATTTTTAGGTCTTCTTTAGTCTATCTTATTTCTTCGTGCTTTTGTTCGTAACTCTTTACCATCCGACATCATGGAAGGTGGTAACATCTTTGAACCCATCATCCCACCACAACAAAACCCACCATTAGAACCCCTTAAGCCCCGAACCTTAGGAGAGTATTCCCGACCTAGCCACCAAGGCTACCGAAACACCATTGAGCTCACCGGAGCCAATGTGACCCCCTTGCGATCCGACACCATCCGGTTGGTGCAAAGCGGATGTGCATTCCATGGACTTCGTTCCGAAGATCCAAACCAACACCTTAAGGACTTCCTCAAAATCGTAGATTCCATAGACCTAGGTGTTGAAACTAGAGAGACTACCCGTTTACGCCTATTCCAATTCTCTCTACGGGATCAAGCTAGTCAATGGCTTGAGCGTTTACCCGCGGGATCCATCACCACATGGGATGATCTCACCACTCGTTTCCTTGCTCAATTTTTCCCACCGGGGAGAACTACTAAACTTAGGAATGACATCTTGATGTTCCAACAACGTCAAAATGAATCTCTTTATGAAGCATGGACTCGTTTCAAGGACTTACTCCAAAAAGTCCCTCATCATGGCATAGATTTGTGGCTCCAAGTCCAAATTTTTTATGACCATATCGATATCCCCACGAGGCGAACCATTGACCAATCGGCCGGTGGTAAGCTACGTGATCTTAGTGCGGAACAATCATGGGAACTCATAGAAGATCTTGCTCTCTATGACAACGAAAGTTGGAATGATCCCCGTGATTTGAACAAAACGGTCAAGGCAATATCTTTGCCTTCGGATAATTCAAGCACTCCCGACCGTAGGATCATGGAACTTGAGGACCAAGTCAAGTTTCTCATGAAATCTTACGAAGCTCCGAAGCATTCAAGCCAAGTGAACAAAATCACTTCTTCATGCGAATTATGTAGTGGTCCCCATGACACTCGTGATTGTGTGGAACTCCCCGGAACAGCTTTTGCGGACTACGCATCCACGCGTACCGACGAAGCGGGAGATAAGTGGTACACTTTCAAGCCCGAGCCAAACACATACGGTGATTCATATAACCCCTCATGGAAAAATCACCCAAACCTTAGGTGGAAACAAAATCAACCAAATTCATCCAACCCACCTAATCGTTACCAATCAAACGGTCCACCATCCAACCGTACCTTCAACAACAATCCTTCTAACAACTATGGTAGTACCAACAATCTTGAAGGATTGATGTCGAAATTTATGGCATCTCAAGAAGCTCGCATAGCTAGGTTTGAAACCGAATTCAACCAACAACAAATGGAGATGACCAACAAAATCGACAACTTGTTGAAAGCCCTCAACAACCAAACATTAGCCACACCTAGGAAGGACACTAGGGACACCAATAGTGGAATCCAAGCTAAGGACCCCTCATCATCCAAACATGTCCACTTTGTCAATGTTGTCACTATTAAGCCGATAGATAGGGAAATAGAGGAGAGTGACAAAGATGAAGTTAGAGTAGAAGCCAATAGTGAGGATGAGAGTAGGGAAGTTGAGGTTAATAAGGATGAGGAATTAGAGGAGGTAGAACCTATAAAGGAATATTTTGATAAGTTGCCAACCAAGGAAGAACGGGAATACCATAAGTATTTATTCGATAGTCCCGAAACAACATATATCTTTGGCGATCCCCTGATCAAAATGGGAGACCCCTCTAACATTAACATCCCATGCAATATCGGGCACATGCATGTATGGAAAGCTTACATAGACCTTAGATCCCCCGTGAACATCATGTCTAGGACTTATTACAATTGGGTGATGAAGAAGCAACTCAATTTTAGGATAATGCCCGGTAAAAGTTGGATAAGTAATTTTGTGGGAAGAGTGAAGGGATTGCATGTCATTATAGGGAATCTCACCTATGAGATTGATTTTATGATAGTTGAAGACATTCGTCCGGTGATAGATGCTTGCCTAAGTCAAGTAGTATTCGGGAAGCCATTTGTTGAGGCCACTAGGATGAGTTATGATCCGACGTTAGGGATAGTTAGATTCAAGGAAGAGAATGATGAGGTTGCTTATCAAATGCCCTACAAGATTGAGCAATACCGCCTTCTCTCTAATTTCGAAAAGGAACGTAAGCAAGCGGCTTATTATAGGAATGAGGAGGATAGACGTAGAGGAGTAGAGTATGTTAGAAATAGGATGCTTGGTTTCTACAAAGAGTGCTTACAACTAGGTCCAGAATACAAAACTGGTTTAGAAGATGACCTAGAGAATGGAACCAATGATGAAATCACGTAGTAACCCACGACTTTGAGTCTAGCTACAAGACTCGTAAATAAAGAAAAGCGCTTCTTGGGAGGCAACCCATGTTTTGTGTGATTTTAATTGTTTGATTGTTATTTGCTTCCGTATGCATGCTTTATTTTCATTGTTGGTTGATCATGTTTCTCAATTAAAATGTGGAAATACTTTATTATGTTGTTTAGCCTAGTCTTAACTTCAACCTAAAGGTATTTTTGCAAAAGATAAGTGTAAGGGGAAACCCCAAATATGTTTTTTAAGAAACAAACCGATCATGATTCTCCACAATATTTAATGAACATGTGTATTCGTATTGTTAGAGTCAAATGCTTGTATTGAGTCATAATGTAGTTTTGCAGGATTTTCCAGGAAGTAGGACAAAGTTTTTCCAGAAATTTTCCGGAAACTTAACATAAAGATTTCTGCAGGTTCATTCTGACGGCGTCAGGCAATTGCTCTTGACGGCGTCAGGAGTCAAAAATCTGGAAATTTTACCAGTTTTGTTTTTCTAACGGAGTCTTATAAGTTTTTGTGAATTATTAAGTTTTATAATCTCCAGGAAATCTGCAAACTTCATTCCACAAGCATTATATCTTATGTTGTTTTCTAGGATTTAGTAACTTATATAGGATGCCGCCGATTTTACGCGAGGTTGCCTTGTCTACTTTTGTCAGGATTTACAGGTTATTCGAGACAAGAAGATGATTTATATTCTGGAAGGGAAGCTTTGATTGTTCGTTTTCTTGGAGGAAGATTTAACCTGGCCAACCTAAAATCCATACCGAGCGAATCAGGGGAGTATTTGAATTCATTCTCTTTACTTTTAACTTTTACATTCGTTACTTGAACATTGGGGACAATGTTCATCTTAAGTGTAAGGGGAGGGTAAAAAGATGATACCTTACATATGCACTTTCGCTTGAGTTTGTTTTGTTTGATAGTAGATGAGTAATAAAACTATGAGAAATACTTGTTAGTGCAATTTTAGCGCCAAATTTAAAATTTTTTACAACATTTAGGAGTGAAACTTTAGCCATAGCAAGCGTCTCATGGATAGGAGGTTGTATGACTAGCACATAACCGTATATTCAGAAAAATTTTCCACCCAAAAATGTGAGGTTCGCCTTTAGTTTTGATAGGAAAAGCATTTATTATTGGTGCTTATGAGTGTACCGGTAGCATTTAGATTCTAGAACTTGCGTTAGTGATGCATCCCGAGACCGCTAGTGAGACTACATTCGTGTAGTAGGATTTACTACATGATAAGAGGCATTAGGATCACCCTTGTGTTAAACCCGTATTACGATTACTTGACCATTTAAGTCATATTACTTGGCTAGTTAAGTCAACTAATTTTTCCCACACCCTTAGCGTTGTACTCATTTTTAGTACACGATACCCCTAGTACACCCCTCCGAGCCTATCTTTTCGTTTCTAACTTTAAGCATTTTACTTAAAGGAAGAATTTGTTACACCCCACTTAAATGTACACCCAAATCGCCTTAGCCTTCCGTGTATGCGCTCATTTTTAGTGCATTATTGTTATTTGTTAAACCCTAAGTTAACTTTCTAATTGATTACATGGTTGCTAAGTCGAGTCATATCCTTGTACATATTGTTTTGGGACGATTGGGACTCATGGGTAAGTACTTATTTTATGGAGTAATGGGGAAGAACAACACTTATTACCCCCATATGTACGTTAATCTTAAAAGTGCTCCAAGTGTTTTGATTTTCTTAATTCGAGTCATTAGAATAGTTTAATGTAAAGTATGTAAAGATTCAAGTGTAAGGGGAATGCTCAAACCCCTATGATGTATTATTTTGGATGGTAGGGTAAGAGTGTATGAAAAAAAAAAAAAAAAAAAAAAAAAAAAAAAATCGAAAAAATCAAGAAAAAGAAAAAAAAAATAGAAAAAGAAAAAAAAATAGAAAAGAAAGAGAGAAAAAACATACGGACTACCATCCCGTTTTCATTCTATGTTCATTTTATGTTTTTAGTTATTTTTCATTTATTAGCTTAAGTCGAGTCTAGTCTTGGCTTAGCAACGCCATCTTGTACATGTAATTAACTAAGATTGTTAACTCGCCACCAGTAAAATCCCCTTTATCCAACAAAACCGTGTAATTCATATCCCTACACCTAACGTTATAACCCTTTAAAAGACCTCTTTGATAGTTTATCCTAGGTGCTTACGCCATGTGGTGGAGGTTTGATCCTTTCCCAAGCCTATGGTAATCTATTTTGCTATGACAGGTAGTGAGAGATATCTTCCATTTCCATAATGTTATATTACTTTATTACACCCGAGAGATGTGAGTATCTAAACACTATTTGTGAGGTGCTTGTGTATGACCTCCGTGCTTGTCTATTGGTCTTTAGTGGAACGATTATTTGTTGTAATTACTTTTATATTAGTGTTAAATGACCCCTAACTTGTCTTTTGAGTAGAATAAAAGCTCATTTGCTTGAGGACAAGCAAATCTCAAGTGTAAGGGTATATGATGAGGCGAAAAATGATCCGTTTTTAGGGGGTCATTTAAGCCCGAATCCGAATTTATTTGATCAAATATTGCCCTAAATCGTTCCTTTTGTGATTTTAGGTGTTTGGAGAGTGAATTCTGGAAAAGAGGCTATTTTGGACGTTTTTGGAGCATAAAGTGAAGAAAACAACAAAGTACCAAATCCAAGCTGGAATTACAAGGTGACGGCGTCAAGAATTTACTCTTGACGGCGTCAGAAAGGATGAATATTTTACCGAAGGTTGTGAAGGCGTCAGATGAAGAGATGACGGCGTCAAAGTGACCAAGATTAATTTACCGAGGGTGGTGACGGCGTCACATAGGCCGTCACGATTGGATCTAGGGCGTCCGAGGAAGTATATGGCGGCGAGTTGACGGCGTCAGATTTTACTCTTGACGCCGTCAGGACGATTTTCCTATATATAGTTTTCTAGTTTTTTCATTAAAAGAGAGAGAAGTTTTGGTGAAACCCTAAAGACGATTTTGGTGCCTCTTTTACAGGTTTTTCAAGGGTTCCAAACCCTTGAGACCTTGCATTGTAATTGAGATAAGTATACTCTTAATTCAATCAATATGTCTATGTGTTGGTTGTCTATCTTTTGTTCTTATCTTAATTCTACTATGCTAGGCTAAATTTCCTTTGTGTTTGCTTAGATCTAATGAAACCTAGATGTTGATTATGTGTTGATTACTTGTCTATTCTTGTTTTGAATGAATGATATTATATGTTAGGCTTAAGAAAACTGGCAGATCTCCAAATGGTAACATGCTTGAACGTCTTAAGAAACATGAACCGAGGCGTACTAGGTCTTTATTGGTTGTATTTAATGCATGAGCCACTGTTTACAATCCCTATAGTTGTGCTGGGTCATGGTGTAGGAGGAGATAAGAGCTCATAGAGTTGGGGAGTTATGTATGCCACTCCACGAATGGTATTAAGGAATACAACCCGTCATTCATACAAGTGTAACAAGTAATTAACATGTAAAAGATATCTAGGGAGTAATGAAGTCTAAGTAAACACAATTTCTCCAACCACTGCTCACAACCTTAGTTTAATATTAGTTTAATTTCATTTTCATTAGTTAATTAGTTATAAAGTAGTTTTTGGGTTAGTTGATTAGCAACTAATTCCGCCCACTCCTTCAAAACCCGAGATTTTAATTGCTTTCATAAAATATAAAAATACAAAAAATAATCATCTTCCATCTCTAGAACTTTTAATTAGGTTTTCTAATCCTAGCGACACTATTCCTAAGCTGAACGATCAATCCCCCGGTACTTGTCACTATACTATACTACAACGATCAGGTACACTGCCTGGTGGGGGTTGTAAGCCTCGCGAGATCCCTCGAGAGGTAAAGCAAGGTGCGATTCCCACGCATCACTTCCAATTAGGGTTCCCTTGACCTCTCTGAGCATATCC
Organism: Artemisia argyi; assembly: GCA_030686995.1. Classification (NCBI taxonomy): domain Eukaryota; kingdom Viridiplantae; phylum Streptophyta; class Magnoliopsida; order Asterales; family Asteraceae; genus Artemisia; species Artemisia argyi. Next base: position 174,007,637 of record CM060691.1, read on the forward strand.
CACCATCACTTGATTACTTTGGTCCACTCCTGTGTTGACACGTGTTTTTGGCGCCAAAGGAATAATTTGCAATTTGCTCTGATAACGTGAAAGGGGGAGGAGCATTAATTGTGGAGGTGAGGGGTAGGTGTAGGGGTGGGTTTGTGATGATTGCTGCAAGTTGGGGGGGGGGGGGTGGTGGTAGCAAAACCAGGGGCTGGCATGGTGGTATTGAGGTGGGAGGGAAAGAAGAAGGGTGGTTTGGTGTTTGACTGGTATTGACCGGTCAATGTTGACCCGGGTCAAAGTTGGGGTTGACTTGGGCTTAGGGTGTGGACTGGTGGTGTTTTGGCCCAAGTAGAATTGGATTGGACTTAGTGGATTGGTTTTGGTAATGGTTTAGTTATATTAGGATCCGGTTTGGTTTTTTAGTTAGGAATTAATCACAAGGACCTAAAATGTAATTATGGGAAAGTTAAGGGTTGGGTTTTGGCATTTTCTAATTTTGTTTCCAAGGGTATAACATGCCAAGGATGAATAGTGTGAGGTTTTATTTTAAATTTTCCACTTTTAAAAACCCCAGGGACTAAATCTGCCAAACCTTGTAATTCCAGGGACCATTCATGAAACTTTTCCCAAAATTCACATAAGGACCAAACCTGCATTTAAACATTAGCACAAGGACCACAAGTATTATTTTAAACCTCAGGGACCAAATCTGCCAATTTCACAAACTCCAGGGACCTGTTTTGCCAATTTTGGATTTTGAGGGGTAAAAGTGTAGTTTTCTCAAACTTTATCTCCCAAGGACTTATTTTGATAAATTTTTACTTTTCTTTGCCTTGGGTTGACTTTTCTTTGCTTTTTAAACTTCCAGGGACTAGATTTGACAACTTTTGAAAGTTGGGGGACTGAAACTGCCAATTATGCAAACTTTATGTGTTTTTCATTTGTTTTTGGTATTTTTGCATTTGAAACATGTAAAACACTTTCCTGGGATATTTTCACTATTTTGATTCATTATTGAGTGTTTTTGGATGTTTTGGCAGTTCAGAATTGGTAAAAATGATGAGTATTTACACACTCATCACTAATTCAGGCATATTCCACTACATTGATCTGATGGGGTATGATACATCTGATCAAAAAGTAACTTTTAAGAAAGGATGTTTTTGCCCCCATTGGAGATTTTTGATACACACTCTGTTGCATTGCCTAAGTCCTAAGAAAACTTCTTATGAACAATTTGGATCAACCATGGCTTACCCTTTAGTTTGCTTGGTTTCTGATAGGACTTTCAATTTTTCAAAGTTTATATTTAATAACATGAAAGGCAATGTAACAAGTTCATACAAATTTTTGATGTATCCAAGGTTTGTGCAAGCAGTGTTAAATGAATTTCAACTGCAAAATCATAATAGGATTTATGACACTCCATGTCTTAAGCCAAAAGTATTTCAAAACATGAGTAAGGCTTCAGATCTTTGGAATGGAGTGACTCATCCTCTTTTACCAAACATGCTTGCAAAGATTTCACAAATACAGGGTGAAGATGCAATAATCCCAGTTGTATCCCATCACACACCCACTATTTCTGTTCCACAAATTCAACATTTTCCTGCTGTAACTCACACATATGAAAGGAGGCAAAAACAGCCAACTCCTTCCATGACAACATTGCATGTTGCTGATCCTTATGGTTTAGGAACAAGCAGTGGTGGTTCAAGGCTTCAATCTAGTCCAACTAGAGAAGAGCCTGAATCAATGCCTTATGATTCACCTCTCCCAACAGGTAACACAGTTGGAAGTGTTGAAGGCAGTGTGACACTAACTGAATTGATGGAATTATGTACCAAATTAACCAAACAGGTTCAAACTCTGGAGAAAGATCTGGCACTGACCAAAGTACAACATGCCACAGAGTTGAATTTATTGAAGACTGAGATCCAAAAGTTGCAGGCTGAAGTTGTGGATCTCAAGAAGAAAAGACATGTTCAGGTTGTGGTTTCTTCCCCATCATCCTCTCATGATGGTCTTTCTACAGGTTCTGGTTATGCTTTAGGAACTTCTTCCAAACAGGGGAGGAAACCAGATGCAGAGCTTAAGGAGAGGAGTAAAAATTTTGATAATGAGTTTGCTGAGCTTCCTGATTCTTATGATGATCAAGTAAAAGATGATGATGCTGAGACTGAGGGGAGGAAATTGGATTTTGAAGATATGGATGCTGATACAGGTTTTAATTTTGATGATTTAGTTGGAACTGATCAACCAATTTCCACTGAAGCAGAACAAGTTCCCACTGATCAACAACTTACCACTGCAAGTGAAAATGTTCCCACTGCTAGTCAGGATATTACCACTGCAGAGGTAGAAGCTGTCAGAAGATTAGCTAAAGGAAAGGCTATTGAAATTGCTTCAGATCAAGTGACAAGAAAGATTTCTAAGTTTGAACAAGCTCATATTGACTTTGATCATAGGTTAGCTGAACAACAACAAGCTGAAGAATATGAAAGAATTAAAAAGATTAAGGAAGATGAAGTTGCTAGTTTCATGGAAGCAAGAAGGTTGGATAAACTTGAAGCTGTTATAGCAGAACCTATTTCAAGTGTCTCACCAACTGTTATGTATGAGAAACCTCCAGAATTTACCTATGTGCCTACAGAAGAAGAAATTGATTATTTGATTAACAATGATCAAATAATTAGGAAGAAGGCTATTGAATTGATTGCAAATACAACCTTGAATGAAGAACAAAGGTCTGCTCAACTTAAAGATTTCATTCTAATGAAAAATCAGCAGGCTCTTGATCAAATCATTGGAGATGCAAGAAAAGGTCAAAAGAAGCCAAGAAAACTTACAAAGGCACAAATTATCTCTGAGATGAAGATTTATTGTTGTCATGTTGGTAATATGAAAATGAGTCAATTCAAAGGAATGTCACATGATCAGATTGAAGGTATTTACTACAGAATCAAAAGACAAGATAGTAAATTCATTCCAATGAATCAAGAACCATTATCTATGAAGACAAAAAGGACTGGAGTGAGTCTTGAATCAAAAGAAGCAAAGAAGTTGAAGACTCAGAAATCATCTCAAGAAGAAGAAGGTCCTAGCAAGTTGACTGAAGAGCAAGTTACAAACATGTTGTTCATAGAAACTGATGTGCTTAACATTGAACCTATACAAGCAAAATATCCAGTAGTTGGTTGGGAAATCTTTTCTGATAGTTTTGGTGTAGCTTGGAAGATCATCAGAACTGGAAGTGTCATAAGTATTTGTAGAGATTTTGAAGATGTTATTAGATCTTGTGATAGAGAAGATCTGGATACTTTGTGGAAAATAGTTCAAGATCAGTTTAAGAAGGAAGAACTTGTTGATGTCAAAGCTAAGGAATTATGGGTTCACTTCAGAAGATTATATGAACCTGATCCAAGTGATAGATATTGGAGATTTGAAGCTCATGATCAAAGAACCTTGTGGAAATTCTATGATTCAAGTTTTGTGCATCATGTTTCTACTCAAGATGGAGTTGATGTCTTTATGCTGGTTGAGAAAGAATATCCATTGAGAGCTGGAGTATTGGATGTAATGAGAACTGTGAAGCTTAGGTGTTGGGAAAGAACTGAAGTCATAGATGATTTGCTACAAAGGATATATGATCAAAGTGTAAGAGCTGATAAAGGATTAAGAAAAACAAGATAAGTGTTTGGAAGAATTCCCATATCCTCAGGTTTATTGTATACTTGAAGAAACTTATTGATTTACAAATAAATCATAAGTTTAGGGGAGGATTGTTGGGAATTATTCTATCAGTTACCACGGCTAGTGAAGATATTACAACTGCAAGAAGATTGTACTTGCAGTGGAAACTCATTACCACTGCAAGAACAAATATTACCACTGCTCACTTGTTAGCTGTTAGAGAAACGCGCATTGATAAACATAGAAAAGATTTTGTGTATATCTTATTCTATTAGTATTATACTTATCTTGTACAAGAGGACTCCTTTGTTAATACAAATATCGCCTAAAAACGTTATTTATATTTTACGATCTTTGCTAAGTTTTGTTGATAACAAAGTATGAACTTTAGCTAAAAGTAAATTATCACTTTAAGTGTTTAAGTCTTGTTTAACTAATGTTTACATTTCCTTTTAAACTAAACATTGGTTTTATTTCTTAAATTAGAAATAGTCACATCACATTTATGGCAAGTTTTGTCATTATGTATTTATGGCAAGTTATGTGTTTGACTTGCTTTCATGTTGCTTGCAAGTATCATGTTTGACTTGCTTTAGGTGATGTGACATTGTTAGGTTGCTAGAAGTTATGTGACAAGACATTGTTTGGTTTGTCATTATGTATTTATGGCAAGTTATGTGTTTGACTTGCTTTCATGTTGCTTGCAAGTATCATGTTTGAATTGCTTTAGGTGATGTGACATTGTTAGGTTGCTAGAAGTTATGTGACAAGACATTGTTTGGTTTGGGAAGTTATTGCATAAACCTACTGCAGACCCGGCGGTACCCTGGGGGTACACGGGCGGAACCCATGTCAGGGTTCCGCCTGATCCGCCGAGCATGCAGTATTGGTTGCTATAAATACCAAACCACTTGTTTGTTTTGTGTAACCCTTTTAGGACATATATTCACATATTCTCTCAACTAACTCAGTAACCTTTTGATTTGTGATTCTCTTATGTAGCAAGGGGATTCACAAGATCATTCAAGAAGTTACAAGCTTCAACTCTAAAGTTGCAAGTCTTGGTAGCTTGGTCATGTATAAGCTTTGGTAGTTTATACTTCATGTGTATCATGTATGTAGAAGTTATTGGTTAGTATTTTAGGCCTTAAAATACGTAGTGTGTCGGGAGTGGTTGTACCCTTGAAAAGAACTCGACATCTAGCTTTGTGTCGGTAAAAGTGTAAGCGACGTACGGGAGTGGTTGAACCCATGTAAAAGAACTCGACATCTAGCTTAGTGTCGGTAAAAGTGTAAGCGACGAATGGGAGTAGTTGTACCCTTGTAAAAGAACTCGACATCTAGCTTAGTGTCGGTAAAAGTGTAAGCGACGTTGTAAAGGTTTTCTCCGCCTGTGAAAGGAGCTTGTTGATTAGTGCTTATAACTCTCGAGTTGGAAACTCGGGGCGTGGATGTAGGGCAAGGAAAAAGAGTCCTTGTAGCCGAACCACGATAAACAATCGTGTTGTGGTTTGATCGTTTCTTTCTTTATCTTTGCTTATTACATATTGTCTTTTAGTTAGAATTGCTAATCACATATAAAGCTTTCCAAAAGAATTAAAACAAGTAAAGTTGTGTTTATATCTTGAAATAAATGTAAAGCTTTTCAAAGAACTAAAACAAGCAAAGTTAGGATCATCACAAGTAAAGCTTTTCAAAGTATGAAACAAGTAATGTTAGAATTGTTATTCACATGAAAAGCCTTTCAAAGAATCAAACATATAAATTTGTGTTTATATCTTTTAGTAAACGTAAAGTTTTTAAAAAAAGATATTTAAGCTAAATAAGAATCGAAAAAGCGGTAAACTATTCAACCCCCCTTCTAGTTTTCCACAATTGGTATCAGAGCTACGTTACTCAAGATCTTTAAAATAGAATGTATTTTAAAACTTGGATCGATCCATGGATTTTGAAAATCTCAAAGAATGGCAACCTATTCAAAACCCACCGCTATTTGAAAAAGAAAACTTACTTGAGTGGAAAAGTAATTTTGAAAAATATGTGAAATCAATTGATCAAGATCTTTGGCATACTAATTCTTTTGGTGATCTCAAACCAAAGAAAACAAGGTTTAGAAAACCAAGATAACTATCTTAAACTTGATAAAAATACTAAAGCTAAAACAATGATTTATAAAGCTTTAGTACCAAATATGAAAGAATGTATTTTTGTCAAATGGCTAATGATATTTGGAAAAATATGTTAAACTTTCATCAAAGAATATGTCAAGTCAAAGATGATCAATTTGATCTTACATATGAATTAGAAGTTTTAGAAAAACTAATTGATAGACACTTAGTAGAAGTTAATACATGTGCTACTAGTTTAAATGTTTTAAATGAAGGTACAAGTGAAGATGAGTACGTGTGTTTTGATGAACCTGCTTGCGTATCTTGGAATGTAATGGAAGTTGACGAAGACAATGATCTGGTAGTTTATTGTCAACTTATTGATACAACAAGCAAGGTGTTAGTTAAGGTGATTACTCGTGTCAAGCTCGTAGTAGTCTTGCTTGCGATTCATGGAATAACTCGGATGAAGATGAAGTCAATCATCCGGTTTGTGATTCTATACTAGATAAAACATCAAGCAAGGTACACTTTGAAACCAAACTCTTTTGCTTTGATTAATTTATCCTAGAGTTTTCTAAAATAGAAAATGAGTCTAAACATTTGTGCAACATGGACCTAAAAGCTATCTTCAAGAATGAGTCTTCAAAATCTCTTAAGAATATCTTTGAAAAGGAAATCTTATTAGAAGATAAAATGTCTAAAATTAAGAGTAATGTTGAAATTAATCTAGAATGTATATTATGTCTAGATTACAAACATGAGATTAAAATGCAAAATGAGAAAGGAAAAATTATTAGTTAAATTTGATGAAAGCTCAAAATCTCTTGAAAGATTGTTGAAGTGTCAAAGGTTGTTTAAAGATAAAACCGGATTAGGATTTAACTCAAAAGCACCATTAACTGATAAAACAAAGCAAGTAAAATTTTGTCTAACCTAGAAGAGAGATTTAGAGATAATTCTATCTCTAATAGAAACTCATGATAAAAGAATTAAGATTATCATACTCTATGCTTTTATATGATTGTCTAACCTTCTTGGATACATGAGTTATTGAGTTTCAAAGCATGTCATCAAACCAAGTTTTTACGCTTAATGCTTATCCGCTTGATAGCATCTCTATGCAATTTAAAAGGTACGCATTACTTAAACTTGACTTTGGTTATATCTTGTATCTAGCAATTATGTGCTCAAATATGTGTTATTTGTAATACTCTAGAGTGTCTACCTGCTATTTGTAAATAACTAAGATTAGATTCTATGCAACGAGGAATTTAGTCTTTAGTACTAGTAGGAGATATAAAGTGTTTTGGTTATTTAACCATCAAGAGATAAACACGAAAAACTCTTGAGTAAGTCTCACTCAACTCTTGCTTACAAGTGAGATAACTAAGGATTTCCTAAGTGTTAAAATGTCTAACACTTTTGTGATGCTTGCAAAACAAACCTTTGTTAAACAATTTTCTCAAACACCATAATTTGAGTCTTTAATTGTGTTTTTCTTCAATCACTTCTTTATGATAATCTCACATAAAACACACAAGGTGAAATAAATCACATTAGCATACATTAGGATGTGTGAAAGAAAATGAGTCTTCAACATATAGGATTTACACATCAAATGTGACACATAGTCTCATGATGTTGTACCTCTTGGACTTTTTCAAAATAAATAGAGTTCATAGTGTCTTAAGTAAGAAAACTCAAAGAGTCGAGGAATCGTTGAATATAACATTTAACGAGTAATCCCCTCCTTCTAAGATATCATCTTTGGTAGATGATGACTTAGTCGAAAGTCCAAATGATGGCAAGACAAGCATGGAGTAAAAGTACAAAATAACATCTTCTCACCTTGAGTCAAACTTTGAATCAAGTAAAATTGACATAAGTCATAAAACTTGATTTATAGGTCATAGTTGTGTCTAAACAAATTCAACAAAAACAATTTTTGGAATTTAGAATAAAACAACTAGTGAAACAAAATTGATATTTCAAATTAATCAAGTGAGTATTGTCTCAATATTTGAAAGACTTTTTGATAATAAAAGCAAGTCACAAAAGTAAGGGATTTTAACTTAAAAACATTCCTAGTTGCTCTCTTGTTCTCAATAGTTAAGTTATTAATGACTTATCAAGAATGAGATTAGTAAATCCGTAGGTAAAAACTAAACATAGAGAAATGTTTGGAAGACTACTTGTTCTCATAACATTTAGATTCAACATTATGTTTAGCTTTCGTCTATGTGCTCGTGTTAAAGAAGATCCTAAAACAACTCTTTAGTTGAGCCTATTTGGATACAACATAAGGTACTACACAACTAGGATTATGGTCTCCCAAAAGAACGGGAATAGAAACCATAGTGTATGCCAAATGGAATTATGTCGGTAATAAGTTGATAAGAAAAGCACAAGTGGTACTTGCACTTTTATACTTACTTACCCAATGATTCTCCAAAACGCGTAAGATTCTCAAATTAGTATTGGATGGAAAAGCACAATCAACAAGCTCCAAGCAAACTCGTGTCAACAACGGAATTTATCTCATCAACATTGGATGCATCGACTTCGGCAACAATTCAATCCATTATGTTCTTAGTCGACATATTGTGATCCCTCATCATCGCCTTGGTAAGATTGTTCATTGAGGAACGTCTTAACTAAGAAAGTCTTCTACGTCAACTATTCCATCAACGCGTTCACAAAATCTCTTGAATGAGAAGCATTCATAATTCCTAGGCTTAGTCAAAGACTCATAAGAGCTAAAACCTTAGTTTTTGAACATTAGGTTAAAACCACAAAAATCAAGACAATTCCTTTTAAGTTTTTCCCTGCAGTACCTACGGAACCCTCAGACCATACGGGCGGAACCCACTTTTTGGTTCCGCCTGGTCCGCCAAAGCCACAAAATGTTTTATTTAAGTTCAAAACCAAACACCTCTTTACTCACAACTCCAACTTACCATCAACCCATAAGATTCACAAAATGAACAAAACCTCAAGCATCTTCCTCATAACCTTTCATCACTCAAACCTCAAACAACCAATGTGAAATGAGAAACCGAGTTATCCTTTGTTCTATCAATATCGAGTCATCCACCATTTCCATGCCCTCAAAGAAACCAAGAGTTAATATCATCTTCACCAATAACTCCACCTAGTCATCTTCACAAGAAGATTTCACAATGCAACCAAACAAGTGTGTCATCCCCACTATAACCTAACCTATTAAGATTAAACCACCTTTCATGATACATGAACCTATGTTCACCCTTGTGTCGCTCTTTGAAACAAAGGGCAATTGTTATATCCATACACTCATTAACATATTTGTCTATGTCGTCAAGAGTCAAGTGAATTTCATTATGAAATGCGTATTTTCCACTTTCTAGCAAGTGAAGAACACAAAGAAGATATCCATGCTTCAAGTGTTGTCAAGCAATCACCACCTCATTTCACATATCCACTCTCGGTCGTTAACCATCTTTACCACCGTTCACCACATTGTTAAAACAAATGAAAAACGTCATTGAAACATCACTTGCATTATAAAACATTTTTGAGCATCAAAATGAGTCAAGATAATCGCACCTCCACATTGTTCTCTTGTTGGCACACACTAGAACATACACATCATCATGCCTCCTCTAACCCACTACAACCTCAATGACACCATTAAGTACCTACCCTAAAACCACAAAACCAAAGGTCTTACTCAAACTCAAATCGATGTTTTCAAAGCCTTAGAAAAACCATACGTCCATGAGGGTAGAACCATTGATCCAACCTTATGATACTCCTATTGTCTCCAAGGATGAACTCTGTGACCACCTCTTCATTAGGACCACCAACACTAGGAGAACTAGAACCAGTAATGAGGTTGATAAAGATCCATATGGAATGGAACTCAATGAACTCAAGCCCCAAATTCAAGAAATGGGAAGAACTCCTTAGAGCCAATGTCATTAGCACCATAGGAAATCATGATCACATCAATGTTTGTCTTTGCTACATGCTCTACTCCTTCTTCATTAGGCAACCTTTCAACCTTACCTACTTCATGACCAAGAGAATGGCCGACATTCCCGTGTGAGGCACAACGGCTAAGCCGTATGGAATGCTCTTGACCCGTCTCTTTAGGTTCATCAACTCCTAGAGGTCTTCACCTAGATTACTCTATCATTCCACACACCTGTGTCCCAATAAGTGATAGGAGAGTCTATAAAGCCCAAGGAAAACATTTTCCAACTCTAGGCTTTGCCCAACTCTAGGCTCCCACCTCTAGAATACATTTTCCAACTTTCGGATATTCCAAATGAGTCGACGGAGTTCAAGCAAACAAAGGGGATGTTCAAAAACATCGAGAAATTTCTTGAAATGCTCAAGAAGAAGATTGACCGTCTATGAGAGCGGGTGTGTAGGAGTGTTTGGCACTAGGTGCTATTTGAACAATTTGGTCGTTTAAACATTATGTGGTATGTATTTGTGTGTTTTTAGGATATTTGGTACTATTTGGTACTTGTAGGAACTAACATTGATGCAGGAATACAACTTTTGGCAAGTTGTCAAATTTTCATGCTTATCAAAATTTTCACTAAGTATAGTGAATTTCGTTAGCCCCCGGTCAAAGTCTTATGATATGCGTGTTTACATATCTAATTTTTGCATTTCCTAACCAGGTATGAATTATATTTTTGGTTTTAGGACTTTTCGAAAATTTTGAAAATCGTCTCGCTGGTCAAAAACGCGGACTGTCTACTTTTGCAGCACTGGCGGATCAGGCGGATCCCAAAATTGGGTTCCGCCAGTACAATATCTGGGTAACCCAGATTTGGCCCAACGGACCAGACGGAACCCTCATTTGGGTTCCGCCTGTGTATTCTGAGGGTGCCGCCAGTAGCCTGCAGAATTTTTTTTTTGTTTTCACCATTTCAACATCCAAACACCAAAATCCAATCCTTTTAGATAGAAATCCATTACCTGCAATGTGTTTAGCATAATAGGGTACATCTCATTTCTTATAACTCAACCTAAACCATTTCCCGCCAAAATTCAAAAATAACTATAACCACCCCAAAGCTCCTTCACACATAATGGAAGGAACCCTTCTAACGGATCCTTGAAATCCCTGAGATTTTTCCATCAAACAAACTCACCAAAACCACTAAGTATTTAGTGCAAACCTTGTCTTCTTACTTCACCTTTCTCATTGGATTGACTTCCATGACACGACAACCCACAATTAGTTTTCCAAATCATTAGGAACCACCATTTTTGTATGGACTAACATCAAATCCAAACACTCCTTCCCACAATTCTTTTTAAGCTTGATCACTTTAGAATACCCCAAAACTCACACCAACACCATTACCTCTCTCAATCTTAAAACTCTTGCAAACCAAGATTTGAGATGACTTAATCAAAACACCTCATCCGAATCATCAAGATAAAACCACTAGGATTAGTGTTAAACCTTGTTGCTTCAACAAAACCATCAAATCAAGCTCATCACTTGACATCTCTTCACCTATCCAAGACTTCCTTAACCTTACTACCTCAACACCAATGGAACTTTTTCATTCACCACCAACATCACCACATCCACCATTGGAAACTTTTGAAAACCTATCACCTAAACCATCAAGCCCTCCATCATTGTCACTCTTTGACACCATTGCCGAAACGGAAACCCAACAACAACCAATATTTCAACCAAATGAGTCATTGGATGATGCACCTCATCCACCGTCATTGCTTGTGAGTTTGGCTTACCGTTATGCTAGACCCTAAATTTTTCCAAATGATCAAGGTCATACACACCTACAATCATTTGTGTTTCACCCCATTTACAAAAACCTTTATGGTAATCCTTCCGGAAAACCAAGCCTTCGTCACTTTGTTCAACTACCACCACCACATGTACCTTCCCAACACTTTGAATCTTTATTTTCTCCATATAAGAAAATAGAAGCATCTCAATGATCTTCCATCAAGACCAACAAAACCACCACCTTACACAAATGAAAAACCACGGTCATTGCTTGACCAAATGAGTATTTTGACCACAACCAAACACCACAACAAGAATATCACCACCCAAAACCATTGTTGTCTCACCTTATCTACAAAGACATCCATAATCCTATAAACAATGAAATGAGGTTTATCCTAAACCACATTGTGGGACGTCTCAAGTTTAGAGTCTCCAAAATGAAACAAAACCGTTTCTTTTGGAAAAATGTTGCTCATTAAAACCAACAAACTAAGTTTAGAGCACCAACACCACCTCAAGTTTAGAGTCTCCAAAATGAAACAAAACCGTTTCTTTTGGAAAATGTTTCACCATTTAAACAAACAAACCAAACCGTGTCATCCCCACAACATTCAAAATGAAACCCGATACATCCTCCACCAGCTACTCTTATTCTCAAACAACCTTAACCTTGTTTTGGAAGAATGTCTCTCATTAAGGAAAGTGATGGTTTCCTTTTTATAAGAGTAGGATTTTTATATTCTGAGTTTCTTTTTATTTGGTCTTTTATTTTTAGAAGTAGGATGTTATTCACATCATTTCTCGTCTTTGACTTCCTAAAAGTCAAAATTTACATGAAATTAACTTTATCCTACTATGAGATATGCTTTAATTGTTGACCATTTAAAGTATTGTGATTGCACTATACCTTGTTATGGTAACTTGTATATCTTGTGTTTTAGAAACTAACTTTCTTTTTGTAGGATCATTTTCCATGTTTTCTTTCCTTGATACTCCATTTAGGGGAGTAATATTCAAAGGGGAGCATGAGTATTGCATTATTCCGCTTCACAACTCTTAGTTGTGTTTTAGACATGAAATGCTTTCATGACTTATCTTGTGCGGAAACTAACTTTTCTTTTGTAGGTTCAAAATCCATGTCTCCTCTCTTGGCACTCCATTTAGGGGGAGTATCATCCAAGGGGGAGCATGCGCATCTTTCCGCTTCACTACTCTTCTTTTTGTTTCGACAAAAAGGGGGAGAATTTATATGAAACTTGCTCTATTATTTTAAACTTCCGCGTAGCTAACTCTTTGCAAAAAAAAAAAAAACAAGTTTCATTACTAACTTTATAAGACTTAACACTAAATCTTATGACCTACTTTTAAATAAAGTTTATGTTTTGTCATCAACAAAAAGGGGGAGATTGTTAATACAAATATCGCCTAAAAACGTTATTTATATTTTACGATCTTTGCTAAGTTTTGTTGATAACAAAGTATGAACTTTAGCTAAAAGTAAATTATTACTTTAAGTGTTTAAGTCTTGTTTAACTAATGTTTACATTTCCTTTTAAACTAAACATTGGTTTTATTTCTTAAATTAGAAATAGTCACATCACATTTATGGCAAGTTCTGTCATTATGTATTTATGGCAAGTTATGTGTTTGACTTGCTTTCATGTTGCTTGCAAGTATCATGTTTGACTTGCTTTAGGTGATGTGACATTGTTAGGTTGCTAGAAGTTATGTGACAAGACATTGTTTGGTTTGTCATTATGTATTTATGGCAAGTTATGTGTTTGACTTGCTTTCATGTTGCTTGCAAGTATCATGTTTGAATTGCTTTAGGTGATGTGACATTGTTAGGTTGCTAGAAGTTATGTGACAAGACATTGTTTGGTTTGGGAAGTTATTGCATAAACCTACTGCAGACCCGGCGGTACCCTGGGGGTACACGGGCGGAACCCATGTCAGGGTTCCGCCTGATCCGCCAAGCATGCAGTATTGGTTGCTATAAATACCAAACCACTTGTTTGTTTTGTGTAACCCTTTTAGGACATATATTCACATATTCTCTCAACTAACTCAGTAACCTTTTGATTTGTGATTCTCTTATGTAGCAAGGGGATTCACAAGATCATTCAAGAAGTTACAAGCTTCAACTCTAAAGTTGCAAGTCTTGGTAGCTTGGTCATGTATAAGCTTTGGTAGTTTATACTTCATGTGTATCATGTATGTAGAAGTTATTGGTTAGTATTTTAGGCCTTAAAATACGTAGTGTGTCGGGAGTGGTTGTACCCTTGAAAAGAACTCGACATCTAGCTTTGTGTCGGTAAAAGTGTAAGCGACGTACGGGAGTGGTTGAACCCATGTAAAAGAACTCGACATCTAGCTTAGTGTCGGTAAAAGTGTAAGCGACGAATGGGAGTAGTTGTACCCTTGTAAAAGAACTCGACATCTAGCTTAGTGTCGGTAAAAGTGTAAGCGACGTTGTAAAGGTTTTCTCCGCCGGTGAAAGGAGCTTGTTGATTAGTGCTTATAACTCTCGAGTTGGAAACTCGGGGCGTGGATGTAGGGCAAGGAAAAAGAGTCCTTGTAGCCGAACCACGATAAACAATCGTGTTGTGGTTTGATCGTTTCTTTCTTTATCTTTGCTTATTACATATTGTCTTTTAGTTAGAATTGCTAATCACATATAAAGCTTTCCAAAAGAATTAAAACAAGTAAAGTTGTGTTTATATCTTGAAATAAATGTAAAGCTTTTCAAAGAACTAAAACAAGCAAAGTTAGGATCATCACAAGTAAAGCTTTTCAAAGTATGAAACAAGTAATGTTAGAATTGTTATTCACATGAAAAGCCTTTCAAAGAATCAAACATATAAATTTGTGTTTATATCTTTTAGTAAACGTAAAGTTTTTAAAAAAAGATATTTAAGCTAAATAAGAATCGAAAAAGCGGTAAACTATTCAACCCCCCTTCTAGTTTTCCACATCCTTGTTGTATAAAAGGAGATCCTAGATCATAGTTAGAATAGAACTTTCTAATACGTTTTCTTAGAGCTTCAAGGTGTAACCCTAGTGATATCTCAGATCACTCGTATTATTATTATTAATAATATTGGAGCTAGTTGTTTTGTTATATTCATTGTTCATACATAAATCTGTTTCACTTACAATCAATCTTCTAAGTATCATTAAGTAGATTCCGCATACTTAGTGGTATCACTCAAAGTATCATTATTAACACAAGTTCAAGGTGTACACGATCCAACATAAACTTTAGGTCTTTCATTGACACCAACTTCCTAATGTTAGTAGAATAACCGGATGGAACTTTAACATCATGCAAGCATTGACAAAATTTAATTTTTCCAGCCTTCGACAAGGTATAAGTTCTTTTATTACTAACTCTAACATCCCCCCTCAAGCTGGAGCATAGATATTTGACTAATGGTTTTTATTGAATTGATAATGAAAACTAAGAATACAGGGAATATAAATAACCGTACTTAGCTTGGAGACTAAGATAGGTTAACTAATGGGCTGGGCCCTTATTACTAACTCTAACATCCCCCCTCAAGCTGGAGCATAGATAATGATCATGCCCAACTTGTTACAAACATAAAACCCAAAAAAGATAATCATAAGTCTTCAGTGAAGCAATAATCCGAATCTTCAACAAACGCAAAGCTGATCGATCTTACTTGGGATCGAACTAAAATACGAAGCAACCAAAAGGTCTCGACTAACCAAAATTTCCAAAAGAACGAAGCAACCTGTCAAGATAGGTCTCAACTAACCAGATTTTCCAAAAGACGAAGCAACCTGTGTAGACAGGTCTCAGCTAACTAATAAATACCCAAAAAACGAAGCAACCTGTGGGAGGTCTCAACTAACCAAAAAAGAACTTCAAAAACAAAATCATTAACAAAAAAGGTAACAAATTACTTAAGACCAATAATCTTCTTGGTCACCAGATACAATCTTCTTGGTCATCATATACCTTAACGGATTCTGTCCTAGCAATAGCAGTAGCTGCAGTAGAAGAATTCACATTCACAGAACCTTTAAGACGAGCATATTCCTCGGCAGAAATTGTGATCGTTTTATCAGAGGTGCTAGAAGTACGTGCAGAGGAACCCTTTTTCTTAGCTAAGAGTTTCTTGCAATTACGTGTAGTATGTCCTAATTCATGACAATAATAACACTCAACCTCATCTGAGTTAGAACCCTGGGAATCACCAATTTGGTCATTATGACCATTCCTAGAACCACCTTGAAATCCACCATGACTAACAAGAGCACTATTAGGAGCCAATGTATGAGGAGACTGGAGAGTCTCATTACGAAGAACTCGAGCAAATGTGTCTCGAAGAGATGGAATCTCTGACTCATTCAAGAATTGACATCTTAGAGAATCAAATTCCGATCGCAAGCCGGTCAGAAAGCTCATTACAGCTATTTGTTCCCTTTGCTTTTGCATCACTTTCACATCAGCACTTATAGGAAGAAGTAAATTCAATTCCTCATACATTTTCTTGAATTCCATAACATAAGCGGTGAGTGACTGATCTTGTTGTTCCCCACGATGAAAAGCCTTAGACACACTATATATTCGAGAGATGTTCTTCTGTCCCGAATACAAAAAGTCAAGATAATCGATCAATTCCTTTACATACTCACAATGATCAAGTAAAGGAATGACAGATGGTTCGATAGAGTTCCTAATCATCAAGAACAACCGAGCATCATTTTGCAGCCACTGATCCTTAGTCCCATCCGTAGGAGGATCATCTTTGAGATGAGAAGCTTTTCCGATACTACGTAAATAGATACGAACGGTTTTGCTCCATGCAAAGAAGTTGGAGCCATCAAGTTTGATATCCGTAATCCGAGTCACAATGAGAAGTCCTGATGCGTCATCACTTTTCTTGTCATCAACCATAATTCCAAAATTAAACAAATACCAATCAAAACTTCCAAATCAAAAACCAAACAACCAATCAATAACTACAATCACATAAAAGAAGCCCAAAGCAAATTGAAACACAATGACAAATCGGACCAGATCTCACCGGGGATCTAGTCAGAATGAGAAACCGTTGTGATCTGGAAACATTGATGACCTAGGTGAGATCAGAACAGCACTCAATCTGGGTGCTTCTAAATGGCTGTCGTGATGTACTCGCTGGATACGAAAAACGACTAACCCTAATTTGAACTAAACTAAAATTGAAACCATCATATCTCTGATACCATGTAATCAAAGATGAAGAACAATGATATTTGACTAATGGTTTTTATTGAATTTGTTGGGAATTATACTTGAGTTGATATTGACAAATATGAAAGATGAAGGACTTATGGAGACAAAGGAAGAAACTTGCAAAGAAAGAAAAAGATTACAGCATATCTTTTATTTTATTAGTTTATTCCTTGTAACCCTAGTATCTCTATTATATAAAGAGATACAGGGAATAGGTTTTAATATGTCTTCCACAATGTAAAATCAGAAAAACGTGTGTGTAAGTCTAGGGCTGGAAAAACGCCTAGACTAGTGTACAGGTGTTTTATGGGAAACACCTAGGGTAGATTGTGTTAAGCCTCAACTATCTTAGATAGATGTTAGGATGTAACCGTGCTACACTTGATCACGTAGCATTGGGGCTTTGGTGTATGTTAGAGTAGAGATGATGACGAGAAACCTTGTTAGCAATAATAAAGATGTTTTGTTTATTCCGCTGCGTACATGTTCTTTATCTTTGTTATTGTGCAATCCCTAGATGAGGTTTATCTAACCTCGAGCTATAAACGATCTTATCAATTGGTATCAGAGACATGGGGCTCGTGATCGTGGGATTAAACAAGGTTTGGTTTGTCGAAAATTGAAGAAAATTCGTAACAGGTTCGTATCTTCAAAACTCACTGCAGGTCAGTTTTCAAACATCGATATCTCCTTCGTTAACCATTGGATCGGGCTGAAATTTTTATTGGAGATTCTCTACATGTCAAAGAAGAGTTTCACCGGAGGGATCTTCAATCTGAGCTTCCAATAAAAAGATAAAAATTCTTGAAAACTGCTGCAGAGAGGTATATTATTTCGAATTTTTAGGGTTTTTAGTGACTCTAAAAAGTGTCACTAAAGGCTAAAAAGTGTCGTCTTTATACTTAAAAAAAAAAGACGATTCTTATGTTGTTATCTT
The DNA here is from genome assembly GCA_030686995.1 of Artemisia argyi. NCBI lineage: Eukaryota > Viridiplantae > Streptophyta > Magnoliopsida > Asterales > Asteraceae > Artemisia > Artemisia argyi. The sequence continues at coordinate 174,025,381 of CM060691.1, forward strand.
GGTGTCGACTTGATGATATGTGGTCCAAGTTTTCTGTTTTTGGTACAATGTTCAATTCGTGGCAATTAGGGTTTTCTCAAACCCTAATTTTAAATAAAACAGGAATGAATGCTTATAGGGATCTGATGAGGGTTGCACGAAAACCCTAGCTGGTACAATGATAGAACATAAGGTCAAGAAGAGTGTGGCTACGCTCTGATAAGTAAAGGGTTTGATGTATTTGTTCTTACTAGTCTAGGTGAGTCAATTCTAGGATTGACGATGAACCCTAGTAGGAATACGTGGTGATAGCTGCTTGGTGGTTTTTGTGATTTATTGGAGCAGCGAATGAGGGTGACTAGGGTTACTGGTGGCTTGGTGCTGGTATGGTTACTGATCGTACAAGACAAAGATACCACTGCTCGCTATCACGTTTCCACTGCAAGGCTAAATTTTACCACTGCACGTTACCACTGCACGCTTATCAGTTACCACTGCAAGTGTATTCGTTTCCACTGCAAGTTGATACGTTACCACTGAAGCCAAAATTTGTTTCCACTGCTCATACATGGTTTCCACTGGTAGTGTATTTCGTTTTCACTGCTGTGTTTATTTGTACTGGTGGCTTATCAAGTATTGGAAAATAGTTTTATGGGCATGAGTTATGAGCAGTGAGGGGAAGTATTTATTAGATTTGGAGCAGGTTGGTTCCAACACACACATAAGAAGATACACACACAAGAAAGATTTTTGGAGTTTGATTTATTGGTGCTTACACAGAATACAAAGGCTCGTTTTTATTTGTTCTAATTGGTTACGAAGAAAGGTTTTTATCACCTATTTGAAGTTGAAGTGGAGGTTCTTGGATGCTTGTTCTTATCATATCTCAAAGTGAGTATGGCACTTTGAAGATAACTTGTTTGTTCGTTCAGGTGACTACAAATTGGCAAAACACTTGAAGGAGTTACGTTATTGTGCTCAGTGATTTTTTGTCAAGAGGTTGCGATCTCCCTATACGTTAGGTATACGTTCAAAGTCAATTTTAGTACAAGATATAAGACACAAGTTTGGGTGGTTCTACTTCAGCATCAAGTTGGTTATACTTAGTTTTCTTCATTAGTAATCATTACATAAGAGCCTACAGAATTGAAGATTCAACAAATGGTTAACATATGGGTTTCAGGGGAAGCTTAAGTGTTTAAATGTTTAATCATTTATGTGCTACATCGAGGTGAAGGTTTTTACTACTGCTGGTTATTATTACTACTTCTAGTTTTGATTTGTATTGTTTCAAGTCCATTTTTAGATGCGGAAAACTTAATGGTGGGCGACTTTGAAACATTGGAAAGATGAATTAGATGTGTAATATTGGTTCGTGGTTGTGAAGATCAAAGTTGCTTACATTTGTCCCCTATTTGATGATGACAAAAAGGGGAAGAAGAATACTTTGAACATTACAGCTTGAAGATCCTTGATGATATGCATGGTTTGAGGGGAAGACGACATCTTTCATATACTTGGTTTTGTCATATCAACTAGGGGAAGATTGTTGGGAATTATACTTGAGTTGATATTGACAAATATGAAAGATGAAGGACTTATGGAGACAAAGGAAGAAACTTGCAAAGAAAGAAAAAGATTACAGCATATCTTTTATTTTATTAGTTTATTCCTTGTAACCCTAGTATCTCTATTATATAAAGAGATACAGGGAATAGGTTTTAATATGTCTTCCACAATGTAAAATCAGAAAAACGTGTGTGTAAGTCTAGGGCTGGAAAAACGCCTAGACTAGTGTACAGGTGTTTTATGGGAAACACCTAGGGTAGATTGTGTTAAGCCTCAACTATCTTAGATAGCTGTTAGGATGTAACCGTGCTACACTTGATCACGTAGCATTGGGGCTTTGGTGTATGTTAGAGTAGAGATGATGACGAGAAACCTTGTTAGCAATAATAAAGATGTTTTGTTTATTCCGCTGCGTACATGTTCTTTATCTTTGTTATTGTGCAATCCCTAGATGAGGTTTATCTAACCTCGAGCTATAAACGATCTTATCAGAATTGATAATGAAAACTAAGATTACAGGGAATATAAATAACCGTACTTAGCTTGGAGACTAAGATAGGTTAACTAATGGGCTGGGCCCTTATTACTAACTCTAACAATTACCAATCTCTTGTGGAGCAAGCTCATCTCTAATCCCCATCTCTACCATGTACTTTCAAACATTAACCCCGTCTTTTGTTTTTCCTTTGATGTTTAACAATAAGCCAATCAAACTTTCACAAACATTTTTCTTGATATGCATTACATCAAGACAACGTCGGACTTGTAAATGCTCCCAATACGGTAACTTCCAAAATATAGACTTTTTCTTCCAAATATTCTTATTATTTAGCGGAGCTTTATCCTTTTTTCCAAAAATAGTTTTTATATCCTTAACACGAGAGAGTGTTTCACGTCCATTCAATATTCCTACCATCCTTCTACGCTCTACTTTACCTTCGAGCAATTTGTTTTTTTACGGTACCGGTGTTCGTCTAGAAGTGATCTTCGATGTCCCATATACACAGTTTTCTTATAGTTAGTCAACCACCGCGAGTGAGTGTCATTTTCAGAAACAGGACACGCCTTCTCCCCTTTCGTTCCATATCCTGACAAGTTACCGTACGCCGGAAAATAACTTATGGTACAAAAATCATGGAAAATAATGTGAAACTCTCTTTCTTGTACGCATCATAAACCTTGACGCCTTGAGACCAACGTTTTTCCATGTCTTCAATTAATGGCTCCAAATACACATCAATATCATTTCTCGGTTGTTTTGGGCCCTGAATTAACAATGACATCATGATGTATTTACGTTTCATGCATAGACAAGGTGGAAGATTGTACATGCATAAAAGAACCGGCCTAGTGATATGACAACTGCTCATATTTCCAAATGGATTAATTCCATCTGAACTAAGCCCAAACCATATATTCCTTATCTCAGCTCCAAATTCTTCATAACGATCATCGATATGCTTCCAATGAGGGGAATCAGCCACATGTCTCATTTTTCCATCAATTTTGCGATCTTCTGCATGCCACCTCAACAATTTTGCATTCTTAGGATTTGAAAATAATTTCTTAAGTCTTGGTTTGATGGGTAAATACCACAATACTTTAGCAACGGGACCATTTTTTGTAACGTCATCATCAAATTCCGTCAGATTTGTATCCTTATACCTTGAAACTTTACTTACAGGACATTTGTGTAGGTCTTTATACCCCTTTCTATACAATATACAATCTATCGGACATGCATCTATTCTTGTGACTTCCAATCCCAACGGACACATCAATTTTTTTGCTTGATACGTAGAAGTGGGCAACTCATTGTCTTTAGGTAACATTTTATTTAACAACTCTAATATTTTATTGAAACCGACATCACTCAAACCATATTCTGCTTTTAAGGTCAACAACAACAACACGACTGATAGTTTGGTAAAATTCGTACAACCGGTATACAATGGTTTTTCTGATTCGACAAACATTTGTTGTAATTTCTCCATATCGAGTTCATCATTATGCTCCGCATCATGTAGCATGTCATTGATATTTTGATTACTACTACCGCAAATATCATCGTTATTATTGACATTAACAGAATCGTTTCAATCACGTGGTGGTTCACCATGATCTTTCCACCATGTGTAGTTATCAGTAAACCCTTGTTGAAACAAATGTTCTCTAATCGTATCAATATCATCATGAAAAATAAAATTTGCACATTTTTTACATGGACATGAAATCCGGGCTTTTCCTGTCTTTGCTTGATGATCCTCAACAGTTTTAATAAACTCAGACAACCCTTTGATGTACTCTGGGGTAGCACATTCCATATTGTACATCCACTTCGTACAATCCATCTGAAATATACAATTTTATATTTTTAATAAGATGCATATGAATGATATGATAACATATGAGAATAGTTGCAAACCGTCAATCCTAACCCATTTTTTGAATATTTAGTCTCATATGTGAATGCGTATTATGAGTCGAGTATTAATGAAGAAAAATCGGCAGCATTTCCCCTTAACTCCTCAAGTATGCGCATAAAACGCAAACTCATAGGAGAAGGAAAAATGATGTCGATTTTCTCAAATAATACTCGATCTCATAATATGTAATCACATCCTAAATGAGAAATAAGTTAAAATCATAACCCTTTATTCAAAAATCGGACATATAATGTCCACTGTTTGTAGCCGTTTAGGAGAAACAGGAATAGATCTGCTGTTTCTGGAAGAACCGGTCTATATAATGCAAACCGTGTTTACAGCTTGATCGTGTCAGGGGCATAGAACTTTGTGAGTATTAGATAGATTGGTATCTATGTAAAGGACCGATCTAATTAGATTCAAACTTTAATAGATCAGTTATTAAACAAAAAACCGATCTATTTATTAAATCCCCCCCCCCCTTTCTTTTGTTAAATCGTTTTTTAACATAACCGCTCTATGTGAAGTGATCTATCTAACCTATAGTGTAGTAGTGAAGTTTAGACTTTGCGTAAAATAATACTCGTGTAATCAATATATATTATGGTCAATTCTATAGGTTGTCGAGGTCGGAAAACGGTTCAATTTGGTAAACAAATCTCAAAAACAAGACTCGAGCCGTCAAACTCAAGCTAGCCGTACGGCTAGACTCACAGCCTTTAGACAACAACCAAGGCCATAGCAAGGCTATCTCTCGGCTAGAAGACCTTGATACAACAACCTCTACTTAGACTTGGCTGTGTCTCGGCCTCAAGGGATTAAAACGCCACAAAGGCTCTTTAGCCATGGTTGTTTATCGTTCTAAAGTAGGTCCAGTTGGTTTGTGCAGTTTATAGCCTTTGTTTTCACTTTTGGCTTAAATCATCGCACGTTTTTGTATAAAACATCATTTTGAGCAACTTTTGTGTTTCACACTTTGTTGATTCGGATTAGAAAAGGGCAAAATCGTGATTAAAAGTTGGATCAGAAGACTTTTTGTTCCAGTACCATATTTTTTTCTTGTAACCTTTACTTATTTATAACTTTTTAACCACAAGCCCTTTTAACATGATTTAAAAGCTCAAATTGTTGATTTTACTTCCTCTACTAGTTTTTTGATACGTGGGAATCGCACCAGGCTTTACCTCTCAAGGGATCTTGAGAAGCTTACAACCCCCACCAGGCAGTGTACCTGATCGTTGTAGTATAGTATAGTGACAAGTACCGGGGGATTGATCGTTCAGCTAGGAATAGTGTCGCTAGGCTTAGAAAACCTAAATACTAGTTCTAAAGGTGAGGGATGATTATTTTTGTATTTTTATATTTTTTAGAAAGCAAGTAAAATTCTCGGGTTTGAAGGATTTGGGTGGAATTAGTTGCTAGTCAACTAACCCAATACTAAGATGCAATCAAAATAAAATACTAAAAATGAAAATAAACTAAATTATACTAAAGTTGTGAGCAATAAGTGGAGAAAATTGTGTTTACTTAGATTTCACTACTCCCTAGATATCTTTTACACGTTAATTACTTGTTATAGTTGTGTGGATGACGGATTGTATTCCTTAATATCATTCATGGGGTGGCGCACTTAACTCCCCAATCCTATGAGCTCTTATCTCCTCCTATGCCATGCCCAGCACAACCATAGGGATTATAAACAGTGGCTCATGCATTAAATACAACCAATAAAACCTAGTGCACATCAGTTCATGTTTCCTAAGACGTTCAAGCATGTTACCAATTGGAGATCTGCCAGTTTTCTTAAGCCTAACATCAAATTCATTCATCCAATACAACCATAAACAAGTAATCAACACATAATTAACATCTAGGTTTCATTAGTTCCAAGAAAACACAAGATAGATCTAGCCTAGCATGATGGAATTAAGACAAGAACACGATATAGACAACCAACACATAGACATATTGATTGAATTAAAAGAATACTTATCTCAATTACACATGAAAGGTATCAAGGGCTTAGAACCCTTGAAAAACCTGTAAAATTCGCACCAAGTTCGTACTTAGGGTTTCTCCAAAACTTCTCTCTTTTTAATGTGAAAATTAGAAAACTATATATAGGAAATAGGGTCTGACGGCGTCAAGACCAAATAGGTGACGCCGTCACCTCGCCGCCAAAATAATTATCGGACTGCCTTGATCTACTTTTGACGCCGTCATGTGTTAGCATTTTCCAGGCCGTCATGCATTTTCCTCTTGACGCCCTACCTTGTGACGCCATCATCTGTACTAGGTCGTCATGGAAATTACTCTTGACGCCGTCAGAAATTCCTTCTTGACGCCGTCACCTACTGTTCCCTGCAAGGAAAATTAAGACTTTGGCGTTTTCTTCACTTTTATGCTCCAAAAACGTCCGAATTGCTTCCTTTTTTCCAGATTTCACTCCCAAAGTACCTAAAATAAAAAAAGGAACGATTTAGGGCAATATTTGATTAAATAAATTCAAATTCCGGCTTAAATGACCCCCTAAAAATGGTTCATTTTTCGCCTCATCATTTTTTAAGGTTGTCCAAGTCCTAGGTTCATTCATCATTATTCAATGTCAAAGCTTAACAAAATTACTAGTTACACACTAGTTGTCTTAATAGAGTTTCTACACAAATTTTATCCATCTTTTCCTATATGTACAACATCAAATCATGTCATTTTACATATACAACTTATATATCATAAAAATACATTAAAAGATTATAAATTTATTACAACCATATTGAATGAAATGAAAAATAAATATAATTCTTACAAGGATTAGGTTGAGTAGTTATAAGAACAATCAAGCCTAAACCCTTCTAATCTCTTTGTCTTCAAACCCTCACCAAACTTGCAATAGCCTTAGAGAACTCTAGTACTTATTCTTCTAATTCAGCTTTTGGAGCCTTGTATATCTTCTAATTCTGCCTTGAAATCAACAAATCAACACTTGGACTAGGCAGTATTCACTATGGCCTTCATCTTTCTTCTTATACTTGAAGCTTGAATTAAAGTGAAAGATGGTGAAATTTTGGTGATGTTGTACAGATAGTAAAATGGACAAGAGAGATTTCTCTTATTTGTGATGTATATTACTTTGTGATAAGGGTTTAGTAGATGTTTATATATGTAGGAAACCATTAGGTGTCAAGGTTTTAAGTTAGAAGAATTCTACCAAGACCAAGTGGCCTTGTGACTACTTATATATTATTCCACCTCAAGCATGAGGTGGTGTGGAGGTTGCTTGATAGTTTAGAAGGTTATTTCATTGTGAAGTTATTGATCCTACGGGGTATAGTTTGGTCTCGGGAATTACTAATATTAAGCCCTTAAACCTCAAAACTTAAAACCGGGTAACGTAAGAATGTACTACTTACAAAAATGTCTAAACTTATCAATATACCTAAACTAAGTATATTAAAAGTTTGATAAGTCTAACGGAGTGCGAATATGCTGCTAAAACCTAATGACATAGGTTTGAGCACGCGTATTACGTAAAGAATAAAATATTTACGTAAGTATAAGTGTATAACAAAGTGGCAATAGTTCATATAAAATATGACTATTGATGAATTTTGAGAACACATAGACTTATCATGGTCTTGTGTTGGTCGCGAGGAAATTTCACACGTTTTAAACTTTCATAATTACTTATAAAAGTAGTTAAATATTAAAAGTACTATTATATGATATAAAATAGTTAAATTATAGCCCTGAAATGTGCGAGGGGCTACAGGTAGTCCTTTGGTTAATTCTTACGCCGGGTGATGTGTAGTCATTTAGTTAATTCTTACACGCCTCACAATCTACTCGATTAGGGTCCTTTGGTCAATTCAAGCTAGCCTGGTAGATACTACCTAGTATACACATTTCCAAAAGTGTGGATCATAGAAAGGATAGATGGATAAACACATAAAGTGCATAATACACAAGAAAACAAATATGCTGGCAATAACAATTTCATAACTAGTGTGGAAAAATAGAAGGGGGGTTGAATAGTTTTACGTCCTTTTTAAATTTATTACCAAAATATTTTGTAGCTTATAAAACTTTCGATTCGATCTCAAGTGAATTCAAGTAACAACCAATATAAGCAAGTCTAATCTAATAATGAAAGTATTGAAATAGAATGAAGAAAAGATAGAGTTAGAAAGATCAAACCACAACACGCGAATTTATAGTGGTTCGGCTACAAGGACACCTTCCTTGCCCTACTCCACTCCCCAAGTACCACACTCGAGAGTTTTCTTCACTATGTCAACAAACTCCTTATGGTGGAGAAACCTTACACACCTTGGCTTACACGAGATAACGACACTAAGCTAAATGTCGAGTTCTAATCGTAGCTAGAACCAATCTCACAACTTCTTCAAGACTTCACACCTTCTTCACACCTTCACAACTTCTTCAAGACTTTACACCTTCTTCACACCTTGTCAACTTCACACCTTCTTCTATGCACAACTAAATCACAACTACTACACTACTTTACAACACACCTAGTTTCTACAATCAACAAATTCTCACAACACCTTTACAAATATCTAACACTACTACAATATGAAAATAGCTAATCACAAAACTACTAAAATTAAATGGATGTAGAGGAGTGTTCTTCTTCTTGCACTTGAGTGGATGAAGCTTTGGATCACTTGGAAACAAAGACTTATGAATTATATGATCAAAGGATTTTTGATATAGAAATGGAGGTTGGATCAGAAAGTTTTTAGTGCAAAAAGGTGAAAAAAATATGTGGAATGATCCAGTATTTAAAGGGCCAGAAAATACTGTTCTGGAGTGTGCCGATCCCCTTAATTAGTGGGCGGTCCCCTTAATGATTAAGGGGGTCGCCTAGTAAAATTAAGGGGGCCGCCCTACGGAACGTTGGAAAAGTTTTTCTGGATAAAATTTGCCCTTTTTGGTTGGAAATTTGAAATCATATCTTTGTAGTTTAATATAACAATACCAAAAATGATTTACAAATATATATAAAATGTTAATATCATTTTATAAAATGTTATGTCTTAAGACAAGGTTTCCTTTGATCATGTAATGCATAAGATGCTTAGTTTATGCATACCTTAAGTGATATTAGATGTAGAGGTAAATATTTGTTACTAAATACTTGTTTACGTCTTAATCTTGACTTAATTTGATTTGAGTTTTGTGATTATCAAAACATAGGTTTATTGAGAAATATTAATAACGTTTTTAAACATTATTTATATCAACAATCTCCCCCTTTTTGATGATTACAAAACTTAAACTCATTAACTCAAAAATTAGTTTTTAAACAAGTATTTTAGTGAGTTTATATTTACTTCTCCCCCTTTTTGTAGAATCAAAAAGGTTATGCCGACAATTTTCAAACGTGAAAATTTGACGGGAAGATATCTTCCCCTTGATGTGTACTCCCCCTCGTTTGGGGGCACCAAGAGAACGAGCTATGGAATGCTTTGCGAAACAAAAATATTAGAAGCACAAGTATATACATGCAAACATATATAAGGTGATAAGAAAATAATTAAGCATGTTTGAAAAGAAGCATTCATATAAAAGCAATGGTTGTGTCAAGACATAACAATACAAGTAGCAATAGTAAAGATTACAAGTAGGATAGCTAGTACATAAACTAACAACTAGAAGAATATGTCATCATGCAAAGAGTACATGGGCTTCATAGAGCTTGCAAGCAAAAGGGTGGTAAAGGCTTTATTTATTAAGCATATCATATGCTTAATTTGGAGAGCATGATGGTGATGGTGGAGGAATGGGTGAGAATTGTGGTGGAGGAATTATTGGAGAGGATGGTGGAGTTGGTGGTGGTGGTGGGTTGGTAAGCAAATGTTCAATATATGACAACATATATTGAATTTCATCTCTAAGACCAAAGATTACGGTTTGGTTGTGGATGCAACAAAGACAAGTATCCCCATGGGATTCAAGTAACCTCCAAGGCACGGGATTGACAAAGAATGGTGGTGTAATTGGTGGAGATGAGAGATGAGCATCAAGTGGTGTTATTGATGAGAGTGAGATGGTAAGATGGGTGGAGATAGGTTCTTGTGTAGGATGTGGTGATGATACTTGTGGTGACAAGTGTGAATTGATGTAGTCATTGATTGATGAGGTTGAGGGTATGGAGGATGAGGAAGTTCCATGAGTGGAAGGTGTTTCGGATGGTGCATTAGGTGCACTTGGAGATGAGCATTTAGGTGGAGGTGATGGAGTTTTGTTGTCTTCATTTGTTAAGTCAATGAAGAGTTGTTTTGGAGGGATGATAACAATCTTTTGTTTCTTGGAGGCTTTGGAGTTTGAGGTGCTTGGTGGAGTCATGATGATTTAGATGATGAATGATGAGATGAAGAATGGTGATTATGGAGGGAATTTATAGTATGGAAATGGTTGATTTAGGTATGTATTTGAAATGGTTGAATGAGATTCTAAAATCAGTTGGGTTAAAATGGGAAATGGTAGCTGATACTAGAGAAAGGGTTCACAAGATGCAAAAGAAAACAGTAAACCCAGTTCCAGATGGCCGGTCCCCTTAATTGTAGGCCGGCCCCCTTAATGATTAAAGGGACCGCCTAGGAAATTAAGGGGGCCGCCCATCTGGTGTTTTCCCAGACGACCAGAAACCCAAAATTTGCAGAATTGGGTGATTTTTCAAGTGTGTATTTCCAGCAAGCTCTATTAGAAGTATATACTCTAGGAATGATGATATATAAATATATATAAAACCAAATTATGCATGTAAACAAACATATTATATTTCACTTAAAAAAAAATTAGCATAGCATTAAAATATGATGAAGATAGTAGCATGATAAAAGTCTAAGTATCATCCAAGAAATAAACAAGAGATAACATAAGTATTTCCGAATAAATCGGACAAATAACAAACCATACAAATGTCGAATAGAAACTAATAATAATAAGTAGCAATACATTAACATCATCTACTTCTTCTTCTTCCCAATCATCTTCCTAAACATCTTTCCAACGGATTTGAATCCTCCTCGAATCTCTTCATGCATTTGTTGTTGTCGGTTGATAATGGACGTTTGACTAGTGAAGAGAAGTTCATCGGTACGTTCATGAGGAAGAGGAACTTGATACTCGGTTTCGTCAAGATCGGAAAGATTATCAACAAAGGTCGTGGGAGATGGAGTACTAACACGTGAGGTGTCTTCCTCCTCATCATCATCATTGTCACGATGAGATGTAAACCCACGAGGCCTAGAATACGAAGGAACACGAGATTTTCCTTTGTCACTTCGAGAACGACGAGTACGAACAAGAGTAAGTTGGTTCAAAGTAGGAAGGATATGCACGTAGTAATCTCTTTGAAGATGTGGGTAATGTTCCATGACATAACGATAAAGTCGTGTAAGGAACATACCGTAAGGAAGATTGGCATTTGGGGTGTTTTTGGCGGACATGATTCGATGAACAAAAAGATAAGCCAAATTGTAGTTCTCTTCAGCAACTACACAATATAACATGTGGGCAATGCTGGCCGTGACATGATCACGGTGACCACCAGTACCAAACGCATTCTCGCGAATGAGTTCTTCCCACTTTTTCATATCGTGGCTTAGCTCTTTGAGGAGGATTTGATTTGCATGAATATCGACATTCTTCGACTTGATTACTCGACTAGTCGTACGACGTTCTAGTTCAAGCAGTTGACGAATGTCATCAGGACTAGGAATCTCATAATAGTATGGGCCATCCTGAGGACGATTTCTTTCAAGAGAGGAAAGATCCCATTCCTTTGAGAATACGGCTTGGCCGTTGTATGGGATTCTAAGAATTTGTCCAAATTGAGCAAGAGTAAGAGTGATGAATTGATTTTGGATCATGAAAGAAATAAGGAGATGGCCATAGGGATCGGTTTGCACCGTCACTTGGCTATAGAAGTCAAGGATAAAACGAGGAATGATTGGTTCGTTGATTTGGTAAAGACATTCAAAACGAATATTGGAGAACATTCGTTCGGTTTGATCAGAGTCATAGAAAGATGGATCGACAATTCTTCCTTCGTGAATTTTTCTATTTTCAATGGGACGATAGAAACATGCAACTGAAGGAGACATGCCGGGAGTAGAGGAAACCTTTGGAATGTATTGTTTGGTTTTGGAGACATCACCAACCGTGGTCTTAGGCATTTTCACCTAAACAATATAACAACAAAAAATAAAATTAAGATAAAAACAACTATCATGCATATGTTATATATATATATATATATATATATATATATATATATATATATATATATATATATATATATATATATATATATATATATATATATATATATATATATATGTGGAACGAAATTCTACTTCGACACAAAAAAGTATTATATGAAGTAGTTTCACAATGTTCCTTGTATTTTGATTTTAAACTCGTTTAGAATATATGATGTCAAAGAGTATGATATCATAATTCATTTCGAAGTAAGGCTAGATATATATTAGATTATATATCTTGCTTTTTCATAAGAGTTTGACACAGCATAAGCATGTTTAAAAGGTTAAAATGTGAATTTTCGTTTTCAAAATATCTTTTTCAAGATAAACCAAACGCTCCCTTAACTAGATGAATACAACCTAAAACATCAATATATATATATATATATATATATATATATATATATATATATATATATATATATATATATATATATATATATATATATATATATATATTGATTATATATCTTGATGACATCTATTGACTCTAATAGTTTTAACAAATTTTATGAGCTAGTTTTAAGTTTTAAATAACTACATATAATTACAATTTGTTCATGAACCAAACGCCCATGTTGTCTTCATGAACCATTTTATAACGAATTGAGAAGTATGTTTTGATTGTTTACAACATTAAACTAAGATAATGTAGTAAGTTTTAACTAGTTTTTAAGAGTTATATCAACAATGTGCCTTTTGAAAAATGAAATTCAATAAGGGTTTATGGGCGATTAAAGATTTTGACAAAATGATGTGTTATACTAAGTTTGAGTTGCAATACATCATCCTAATCCTATGGGAAGCATTTGGTTGTTCAATTCCTAGCTTCTATTTCACTAAAATTCGAATTAAAATAAATTTTAATAAAATGCCTAATTATTGATTAGACACCAAATTGAATGAAATGTGATGAAATGTATGTTGGAAAACTTACAAAAGATGTTGTTATATGTTTGGTTAACGTTTGCCCCTTGCGAAACAACCCCGGATTGGTGATTTGGTGAAGGATTTTGATGGTTTTGGTTGTTTTGGTTCGTTCACAGCAGTGGTGAGGGAGGAATATATGAACAAATGGAGTGTTTGGGAATGGATTTAAGGTGGAAAACGAATTTGGGAGTATCAGATGGCCGGTCCCCTTAAACATTAAGGGGACCGCCCCCCATAACAAGCCGGTCCCCTTAATCTTTAAGGGGGCCGCCCATTAAATTTTGAGTATTCGCAGTTCAAGTTTCTGGAACAAACATATTAATACGTATATAATTAGATTTATAATATATCAAAAATACGTAAGCGTTAATTGGCACGATGATGAAATACTTAACAATTTTTAATTACCGTATCGATAATTAAAGTGTACCTTTGACAATTTTGGATAAAATGATCAAAGTGTTAAGTTGATGAAGGGTTTGAGGTGTGTTCTGGAATATGTGAATATGTGTATATATGTATATATGTATATATATATATATATATATATATATATATATATATATATATATATATATATAAGTATAAATGTGAGTGAATGATGGGTTGATAGGTGAGGTTTGAGAGATGATAACGGAGATAGAATATAGTCGGCGAAAGGAGTTTGTTTCATCCATAGTGTTCATGTGCGAAGGCATTCTTACATGATAATAGTCCACTTGACTCATATCCCTTCATCATCATGAGTCTTCTAAAAGTAGACATAATAGAATTTCGCGAGGGGGAAGGAAAGGGTTCGATAACGAACAATTTCCTGGAGTTCTAGAAAGTCAACTAATGACGTATCTAGGTTATGTGCAAGTATGTATGTATATATATATATATATATATATATATATATATATATATATATATATATATATATATATATATATATATATATGTGTGTGTGTGTGTGTGTGTGTGTGTGTGTGTGTGTGTGTGTGTGTGTGTGTGTGTGTATATGATCGAACAAATAGAGGAAAATAGCAAGCTATATCTATACAAACAACGTAATCAAACAAAGCATATTTATCTAAGCATGGCAATGAGTTGTCAAAGAATGGCGTACCCGGTGGTCTTCAAAAAAAATCTTCAAAATCATCAAGATGACATATAGACTTTGAAAAAGTCTACGTTGAGAAAAACTTCAAGATTGCCTCAAGGAATGTTCATCTAGCTATTCGGTCCCCATTGCCTCTTTGGTCCAAAGTTGTTTGGTCCAAACATGTTTAATATTTGACTAGGATGCATGAAATGTGGTAGTATACCCCAAGGATTGTAGCTTTGTTGGTAGTTCCACATTTGATTACTATTGTTATTATAGTTTTGCCTATTTTGGTTTCTTCTTGGTTGAGGTGTTTTAGACCTAGGATGAGGATTATTTGGTTTTCTAGGTGGTGGAGTTTTAGATCTTGTCTTAGGTTTAGAAGATCTTACTTCGTTTTTTAAAGACGGTTTATAAAAAGCTTTTACTTCTTCATTGTTGGCAAGAGGTATTTTTCTATCATTAATAAGTATATACTTAGGATTAGATTTTAGAGGTTTTTGTTCATTAATTGCATTTTCGAATTTGACATTTTTAATCTCGCTTGTTGAAGCTTCATTTGAGCTAAATCCTAGACCGGTTTTATCTCCGGATACTATTTGAATACTTATTATTTTACTAAGTGAGTGACTACTATTTTCAAATTTATCAAGTTTTCAAATTTCTTCCTTAAGTATTTCATTTTCACCTTTAAGCTCTTGACATGATTTACATTCTTCAAACATTTCTTTACCTTTTTCAAGTTGATGTATTTTAATTTTTAGTTCTAGTACTTCATTTTCCAATTGATTGTTTATGTATTTTAGTGATTTGTTTTTGGCCATTACTAGTTGTCCTAATTTGCATAGTCTATTATATTCATTATCTAGGTCTTTTTCATCTAATGATAAACTTTCATCACTAAAATATTCGGTTTCGGAACGTACCTCATTTGATGTCTTCGCCATAAGACACTTCTCTTCCTTTGTCGTTTCTTTCTCATCTTCATCGCTATCACTTCAAGCTCCTCCAACAAATGCTCTTTGATTTTGATCTCTTGTCATCATTGGACATTTTCCAATAAGGTGATTTGGATCACCACACTTGAAACATTTCCTTTCATTCTTGTTGTTCTTGTCATCCTTACTCTTTTGAAATGTTTTCTTTTCATCATGTGGTTGTCTTACGAATCTTCCTCGCCGTTTGAAGAATTTCTTGAAATCTCTTACGGCCATGGCGTATTCTTCGTCATTACTTTCGGAAGATGAGCTATCTTCGATACTAGATTCCTTTCTAGCTTTCAAGGCGATTGACTTGCTTTGCTCTCGTTTTTCTTTGACCATTTCGGAATCCTTCTTAATAATTACTTCGTAGACTTTTAAATTTCCAATTAATTCATCAAGTTGCAATGTTGACAAATTCTTTGATTCTTCAATAGCCGTCACTTTAGCTCACCATTTTGGGTGAAGAGCCATAAGAAACTTCCTAAAAAAATTCTTACTAGAAAAATTCTCATCAAGTGCTTTTAAACTTGTGATGATAGTGTTAAATCTAGCAAAAGCATTATCAATTGATTCCTCTTCCGGAATCGTGAATTGCTCATATTGTTGAACAAGTTGATCTATCTTATTATCTTTGACTTGACTATTACCTTGGTGAGTTATTAGTAAAGAGTTCCAAATTTCTTTTGCGGTTTCACACATAAAGATCCTTTCGTACTCTTTACGTGGTAGCGCATTATAAATAACCATTTTTGCTTCATTATTTTTAGCAAGTTTTCTTTTTAAATCATCATTTTGTTTTTCAAAAGGTACGATTTCATCTTTCTTTGTTTCGGGGTTACTTTGAATAGGTAAAAAATCACCATTAGTAATAACATGCCAAAGATCTAGAACTTTTGAATTCACATAAGTTTCGAATCGATTTTTCCAATATAAAAATCCATCACTTTCAAATAGTGGTGGTCTTTGCATAGATTGCCCTTCTAAATATTTTTCAGATTCCATAGATCGTTACAAGTTTTAAAATACAATATATTTTAAAGATCTTACTAGACGTGGCTCCTGATACCAATTGTGGAAAACTAGAAGGGGGTTGAATAGTTTTACGTCCTTTTTAAATTTATTACCAAAATATTTTGTAGCTTAAAAAACTTTCGATTCGATCTCAAGTGAATTCAAGTAACAACCAATATAAGCAAGTCTAATCTAATAATGAAAGTATTGAAATAGAATGAACAAAAGATAGAGTTAGAAAGATCAAACCACAACACGCGAATTTATAGTGGTTCGGCTACAAGGACACCTTCCTTGCCCTACTCCACTCCCCGAGTGCCACACTCGAGAGTTTTCTTCACTATGTCAACAAACTCCTTATGGTGGAGAAACCTTACACACCTTGGCTTACACGAGTTAACGACACTAAGCTAAATGTCGAGTTCTAATCGTAGCTAGAACCAATCTCACAACTTCTTCAAGACTTCACACCTTCTTCACACCTTCACAACTTCTTCAAGACTTCACACCTTCTTCACACCTTGTCAACTTCACACCTTCTTCTATGCACAACTAAATCACAACTACTACACTACTTTACAACACACCTAGTTTCTACAATCAACAAATTCTCACAACACCTTTACAAATATCTAACACTACTACAATATGAAAATAGCTAATCACAACACTACTACAATTAAGTGGATGTAGAGGAGTATTCTTCTTCTTGCACTTGAGTGGATGAAGCTTTGGATCACTTGGAAACAAAGACTTATGAATTATATGATCAAAGGATTTTTGATATAGAAATGGAGGTTGGATCAGAAAGTTTTTAGTGCAAAAAGGTGAAAAAAATATATGGAATGATCCAGTATTTAAAGGGCCAGAAAATACTGTTCTGGAGCGTGCCGGTCCCCTTAATTAGTGGGCGGTCCCCTTAATGATTAAGGGGGCCACCTAGTAAAATTAAGGGGGCCGCCCTACTGAACGTTGGAAAAGTTTTTTGGATAAAATTTGCCCTTTTTGGTTTGAAATTTGAAATCATATCTTTGTAGTTTAATATAACAATACCAAAAATGATTTACAAATATGTATATAAAATGTTAATATCATTTTATAAAATGTTATGTCTTAAGACAAGGTTTCCTTTGAGCATGTAATGCATAAGATGCTTAGTTTATGCATACCTTAAGTGATATTAGATGTAGAGGTAAATATTTGTTACTAAATACTTGTTCACGTCTTAATCTTGACTTAATTTGATTTGAGTTTTGTGATTATCAAAACATAGGTTTATTGAGAAATATTAATAACGTTTTTAAACATTATTTATATCAATAACTAGGCTGACACATGAAATGTTTAGCCTCTCATATCATAAAATAGAGCAAAAACAATGTGGAATGTCATAATGAAAGTAAACATTGGATTCGATACAATTACACGATGTGATGCTAAAGCTAATGAGTAAATGATACAATTTCTCCCTTGGAATGTGGTTGAGAGTTTCTGAGATTCGTCCTTGGTGAAGCCCTAATTCGTCAATTGAAAGTTGTAGTAGCAAGTGGTGTTAAAAATGCATATTTAGGGCTTGTATTTCTAACTTCGACACGGTTACGGAGTAACCTTAAGTAAAGGGTTACGCCATAACCTCCGTATCTCTGACGATCTTATCCTTATAATAATATTTACGGCGTAACCTCAAGAAGAGGTTACGAACGTAGAACCCTCGTTAACATTTTTGGCGTTTCTACGCCTAACCCTATGAATAAGTTACGGCGTAACCTTCTTGATCACTGAAATTATCTAAGTCTTTGGATATCTATGGCGTAACCATGTCTATGGAGTTACGCCGTAACCTTCAGCAACGTGGACTTAAGTCTTCTAGTGATATAATATGTTAGGGTGTAGGTTGGAATATGAGTCTACGCCGTAACCTTCTCTTGGTCAGCAACTTCTTGAATAATTTCGTTAGTTTTTCTTCCAAATCTGCGTTTCTTTGTATTGATGCTCATCTATTCCCTAAAATGAAATAATAAGTAATAAGAGTATATATCCATGCAAAGCTATACAAATGGTGAGCATTTTAAGGGGAAATTGACACTAAATTATCAGGACTATTTTATTATCACCTTTAAAACATTTGTTAAAATAATCTTTTGCATTTAATGAAAAGTTAATGTTTTCTTCATGCAAATCCAAATCAATAGAAATCTTTTTGATAAATAGTTCCACCCCACTAATGTTAAAGCATGGGTTCAATGCGACGTTCAATGCGGCACCAAAAGTAATTACCGGTGGAATTTCTTTGAAATACTTTTTAAGTTTATTTTTCATCGGGTCAGCCATCATATCATATGGTGGACCACTTAATTCAAATTCGCCTATTTTATACGCATTGCAAAAAAAAAATTAGAGTACCAAATGACTCGTGGGATAATAAACACACGATAATAAAGTTGTTGCGTCTTTAATAATTTCGAGTAATTTGGTTAATTTTTGAATAATCTCCAATTTTGGACGGAAAATGGTGCAACTAGATTCTTTTCGGCGAAATCATCATGAAAAACACTTAAAAGGATTTTTTTTGGGCGTAAAGCACACTTAAACATTAAATAAGTCGAGGTCCATCTTTTAGAAACTTCCCAATTAGGTGTTAAAAAAGTGGTTTCCGTTTCCTTACACATTGCCATATAATTCATGCTAGCAGGGTACCCGCGCAATACGGCGGCGGGTACCCTGTGACTATATTGTGGCGAGCAAATGTTATTTGGTTACACGTTTTTTCTAACAATAATTGTACAAATGAATGATAATTAAATTAAAATAAGTTTAAGCTTTACAATGCAAACTATATTTGCTTCAAACCATCTCACAGACATGAGTATGCACGGTTTCTAATTTCTTTTTGTTGAAAGGTGGCTTCAAGATCTTGGAAAAGAGGTGTTGGGTAGGTGATGTTTGTATATTGTTTTTGAGTTTTGATTTTCCGTTTTAAGTCTTGCCGAATGAAAGAAATAATTGAAACAAAATTGTTTTGGTTATTTCTTTATGGGTAAGGATCCAGTGAGAAGAAAACTTGAAATGAGAAAAATGAGAAGTAAGCATAACCACATATTTGAGATCCATCGACTTGAATTAGATGCATCTCTATTCATTAATATGCATCCCAATTAGTTTCGAAAGAGATCTTGAAGTGAAAAAGATGCAAAGTAGTACTAGCAACAAATTTGATCCACAGAGGACGAAAAAATACATAGGGTTCTTCTAACTTGATGAAATGCATCTAATATAAGTATATGCATCTAATTTTTTGCTAGAAAATATATTATGGTGCATCTAAAAAGTTAAAAATACATCTAATTTAAATCGATGCATCTCTATTGTGTAGTTATAGTTATTTGTCATCCTTCTCATTTTAAGGGTTCTTCTCATTTGATCCTAAGTCATTTCCTTATAAGGTTCGAAGATTAAAAAGAAGATTTATAGCCTTTTATTGGTTAAGTGAATCTTGATAATGGATTAATCCTGATTTTGTCAATAACACATACCCCAAAAATAACCATTAGCCAAAATACTACCAAGAATTAACAATAATCCGAAATAACAAAAAACTGTAACACCCATATTTCAGTTAAAACAAAACAACTTTTCAATAATCGGATTAATGCTACTTGTATTATAATCTATCCAACCCAACATTAGTGCCAACGACCCATCTCAAAAGATAGTAACACTAAAATTACAAAAGCCCAGTCCATGATCTATCCTATCCAACCTGGTCCAAAAACCATACATACCCTAATCACACACAATTATCACCAGTGCCCCCATCTCCTTCTCTCTTCTGCTCTTGATCGCGCACCACACAAACACCAACTTCAATCTTCAACAAAAAAAACCCTTTCTTGTTACTTTCAAACCCACGAAAACATAAAAGCACAAATATGTTAGAATTTTTCAGTTCGAATACGGCTTCAAGACCTCATAGAGGTCTCGGGTAGGTATACTTTGTTTGCTTTTGTTTTGTTTTAATTTGAACCGAATGAAAGGAAAGAATGAAACAGAGGTTTTGTTCTTTCCATGGTTGTCAAAATCGCGATCCTGATCGTAGGATCGTACGATCCTACGATCCTACACACAAAAAACGATCAGGATCTTAACAAGATCGTAATTCGAGTAGGATCGTATCAGGATCGTAGGATCGCACGTAGGATCGTGGGATCGGATCGTAGGATCGTAGGATCGCCGAGTTATTTATTTTTTTGTTTTTAAATTTTTTTTTCTATATTAACTTATTAAGCATAAGTCCATGTCTTAAAGCCCAATGACTAAGAATTCTTTATGAAAGCTATTATTTTGATGTTGTTAATTGACTGTCTTTTGCAAGATTAATGAGTGACAAATCATTATGCTTTTACGGATTATTTAGAAATATTTTGCATGTGTCTTTTTTGGTTTCGTGCTTTATAACATGTCAGAAGCTTGTTATCGAAGTAAACCATATGGATACTTGGTCCAATTTTGTTCATAATTTATTTTATGTTTCATATAAAATCATGAAATATATGTTAAAATTTTTTATCAGAATATCCTAATTTAATTTATTTGATTATCAAAAAAAAAAATTGTGTTGTCCACTGTTATAAAATTACGTGGCTTCATTTTCAGATATAATCCATTTATCTTTTTACACATTCTATATATTGTAATAAAAAAGTCACAAAATCACGTACCAATAAATTAACACTATATTTTTGCATTAATCTAAATGTTATTACAAAAAACCTATAATAAAAAACATTAAATAAGAAGTAGGTGCACTTATGTTGTAACTTTGTGCAAGTTAGCATTGCAATATATCTAATATTCTACTACTACGGTACTTAAACATATAACTTTTTCTTTTATCATCCATTTAGATTCGTTTATCATATGAAATATTATATAGAAATATAAAACTACAACCCCTACACAAAAATATATACATTTTCATAGGATCTTACGATCCCGATCCGATCCTACGATCCCGATCTTGCAAAGCCGAAAACGATCCTAGATAGGATCCCGATCCTGACAACCTTGGTTCTTTCTTTACATGTTTCGGATATTAACAAGAAGCAAAGCTTCACATAGATCTATGATGTTATTTTTCTTTTCGTGTGTTTAAGATTTATTTTGGTTTGGAAATATCTTGTGAAGCACGAAAAAAATTCTGAGATCTTGTTGTTTTTTTAGTTTCGGATCTATGATGGGTTTTTGAATAAAACTTGTAAAATCTGTTAAAGATTTGTAAACAAAGTTTACAAAATCTGAGATCTTCGAGTTCATGTGTTGAGATTTGTTCTTGTTGTATGGTTCATATGAGAAGTTAGACAAACATTTATATAGCAGTATAGATAACTGACATTTTAATGTTATCAATATATTTTTTTAAATTCATATATTACAAGTACTTGGTGATTAGTATTACGAGTGTTACAAGTTTTCCCATTAAATCACTTGTTTGGCCAATAATATTATAGTTAATGTCGTGTTTTGTTTTTTTAATATGTGCATTATGCATTGTGCATTGTGAATTGGGTTTAAAGATGGATGAGTTTTAATGGAGGGTTGCAGCTATTGTACATTGTGCTTAAATGGTTGTAATTTTTGATGAAGAGGTGTTTTAATAGCATTAATGTTGTGATTATGGAATTTTGGTCTGAAAATGATATTATGCTTATTTTTGTTGTACAATATGCTTACTTTGTTGTAATTAAAAAAATTGAGTGCATTAAAGTGTTGTAAACTAGGCATTATTTCTTGTAAATCTGAAAATTTTGGAGAGAGAATGCTTTGTGTATTATATGTAGTATAGATATCTTCTTTTAGGCCCACAAAATATATCTTGCAACATTGTTCTAAAAGCATTTTTTATCGACATTATTTCGGGTACTGCTAGTCCGTCTTGCACAACCAAGTTTATGATATGTGCAACACATCGACTATGATAAAAAGTGTCGTCCAAAGGTGGTTGGTATTTTAGTATTAGTTTAGTGGTGGCATTTGTATTGTTAGAAATGTAATCAAATGAGATTGAAAAAATCTTATGTTCCAAATTAAACTTTTTTAATACATTTTGTTACTTACGAAATAAATTCATACCCCGTGTAAGGATAATCAAAGCTTTCAAAATCAATCGTACGCTTCATCATTTTCCAAGTTGCGGGATCAACCCCAACCCCATGGGCGGTAACACAAAGGTACGAACCGGGCAAACCATGAGGAGTCGACCAAACATCGGTTGTTAAGTTTACATTTGTATTTAAATTTTCAAAACAGTTTATGAGTTCGAGTTTATCCTTTTTCCACATTTTAGTTGCATCATGTCTAATAGTAGTACGACTTACTTAAGTATATCGTGGTTAAAGACATTTTTTAATGACATTAGTTAATCTCTGGTTGTCGAAGTGGTTGAACGGCAAACCTTTTTGAATCACAAAGCTTGCAAATTGTTGTCGACACCGATCCGCTTCGTATGTAAAAAGACCCCCCTCTCGTTACATAGATGATTAACCCGCATCCGGAACGGTTTTGAGTGCTTGGCAATACTTATTTTCAATATGTTGCCTCAACGTCAAGTTGGATGAGTGACTTATAAAATTACCGCAAATTAAGTTTACAATGAGCCTTCATAAACCACATTTTTTTTTTGAAAGCCCACTTTCTTTCAAGACTAAATTACACCGTTCGTCCTTGTGGTTTACGTTGACCAACAAGCTTCGTCCTTTGACCAAAAAAGGTTTACTGTCCATCCTTAACTGGCAAACCTTATGTATCGTTAGTCCTCCAATTAAACGGCATGGACTAACTGGCATTAGTCACACTTCAAATGAGGGTATTTCAGTCTTTTCCAATCCCCACTAGTTTCCCGCTCATTTCTTTCTTCTCACCTCACCTAGAATAAATACCCCCACCCCTTTTTACTTTTTCATTAACCCTAATTTTATTCTCTCTATCCTTTTCAATAAAATCCCAAATCAAAACCCTAAATCTAAACCTACCAATTAAACCAAGAAAACAAAAAATGGTCAGATGTCACTGTGGTGCTCAAGCTGTTGTGAAAACATCATGGATAAATACAAACCCAGGAAGAAGGTTTTGGGCACACTGCAGATTCATTGATTGGCTAGACCCTCCAATGTGTCCTCGATCTACTATAATCATACCAGGATTGTTGAATAGAATTAAAAATCAGAGAGCACAAATGCAAGAGTTGGTTGAAGATAGGGCAAGGATCAAGAAGTACCTTTATGTGTCTTGGTTTTTCTTTTTTATGTTTGTTGTATTCAAGGTATTGTAATCACTTCAGTTGATTGTCTTTTGTGTTTGGTTGTTATGTTGTAGAAGATGGATATGTTTAGGTGTTGTAATGAAGTCAGTGGGTGTAAGGATCTTTGTGCCTCTTTTGTAGTAATCTATAAATGAATGCAAGTTAGTTGTTGGTTTATTTATCTTGTTCAATGTAGTATAATATTGGTCAAAAAAATGTACTCAAATATTGGTGGTCTTTTATGTTCAGTAGATGAAGTTAATAAAAATCAAAGTCGCCCAATTGAAGTCAAAGTGACCCAACTGATATACACAATTCAATAGCCCAATTTTGTTAACTTTTAGAAGTCAGTGACACAACAGAATACATATGACCCAAGTAAAGTCAAACTGACCCATTGCCATAAAGCATAAACTGTCATACACCATAAACTGGCCAATTGAAAACATATGACCTTTGTGAAATCAAAGTGACACAAATGAAAACATATGACCCATTGCTAGAAACCATAAACATCCTGAATGTCATTCAATAGTCAAGTTGTCCAGGCATATATGCCATCAACATCCAAAATAAGTTAACCAAGTTTCACATACATCAGACATAATCCACATATGGTCAAGATACATTCACCAAATTGTCTTAATCCTAAGATGCATAGACATCAGTCAAGCAACATAAAACCTAAGCTACTAAGAAATACATTAACCAACCTTGATCACTTTCTTCCTTGGTTGAGATTTCTTCCTTTTTGACACATCATCTACTGCAATTCCCTTCCCTTTATGAGCAACACTTGATTGTGTTCCTGATGTGTTTCCTGTATCAGCAGCAGTTGATTTTTTCCTAATATGTCAAAGTCAAAAAAATAAAACATTAGTCAAACTAACCAATCAAACATATAGACTGACCATTCACACAAAAACTCAAAGTTAAAAGAAAATTCCATAAAGATTACCTTTTTGTGAAGGAGCAGTTGATTGTCTTCCAATGAAACCATCTTCACCAAGGGTTCTTGTTTTCCTCTTCTTACAACAAGAAGCAGGTTGTGAATTCCTTGGACCTGTACAACTCCTTTTGTTATGTCCTTTTGTCCCACATTTAGCACATGTGACAGTTTTATGTTCCCTTGATAGCTTCCCACTCTTAACATTATAAACCACACTTCTTTCTGTCTTAGACTTCATCCTCTCTTTCCTTGGTCTTCCCACTTGTGCTTAATGCTCTGGTGGTAGCATTGTTGTTGGTACATTACACTTAGGCCAAAACATTCTACCTCTAATAGGCTGTATTAGGTGTGAGTATACATTCTTCCAAGTTTCCAGCCTATAACATGGGTGTACCCACTCCTCTGGTAAGCCAACATTTTGATTGTTAAGTACCATGTTCCAGTTTGTTGCTACAGCATGTTTGCAAGGGATCCCAGTCAACTCCCACTTCCTACATGTACAACTCCTCTGCTTAACATTGACAACACATTGGTCATGGAATGAACCACTTACCTGGTAATAGATACCTCCTCCCCAACCGACTTTGTACTTGGTTGCTTCATCACAGCTGTGTTTCAAAAGCTTGGTAGCAGTGGGTGTGAGTGGACCATCACATCTAGCAATCATCTTATTGACATTAACAATTCTCTTCATAAGATATTCTCTTGTGAATTCTAAAGTCCCAATGATTGCCATGTCTCTACCACCAACCAGATTTCCATTAAATACTTCGCACATATTGTTGACCAACACATCTGACTTACATCTCCCTATTTAATACATAAGTGTTACTCAGCACAAGTACTTTAGTATAAAAAAAATAAAGTCTAATTGAACTCATACAATACCTGAGAAATGTGATCTTGCCTAATGCTGAGGTGGAATCTTCAACAACCACTCATAAGCAGCTTTGCTAAATGTTTTAAGCTCTTGCATCGCTACATTGAACTCTTCCACTGTTGTTCTTGTGGCACATTTCCATAGTAAATCCTTGTAAGCTGAACCATTCCATTGCTGCTTCATATTCTCATGAATATGTTTGACACAAAACTTGTGCTCAGCACAAGGAAATAACTTTGCAAGGGCTGGTACAATACCTTATAATAACACATTTGAAAACATATGAAATATTAGCTAAGACGACTGAAAACATATAAAAAGATAACAGTTTTGATTCAATGTAAAGCATACCTTTTGCCTATCACTTATAAAAGTGAAATTGGAATTTCTGTACAAGTCCAGATCATCTCCTAACTGATTTAGAAACCATGTCCAAGAATCAGTGTTTTCAGTCTCCACAATCCCATATGCTAATGGATAGATTCCATTATTAGGGTCAATACTCACATCAGTCAACAGTTGTCCAGGAAATGGACCCTTCATGAATGCCTCATCTAGTCCAAGTACATCTCTCATTCCAGCCTTGAAAACCTCTTTCAAAGGCCCTAAGCACACATATATTCTTCTAAAAACCCTAGTTGGCACTGTATGATCTGCTTCTGATCTTACTTGTATTTTGACAGTTGTGTTTGGATTCACTTGTTGCAACTCTAAGCAATAATCCCTTAGCATCTTATACTGATGAGTATAATCCCCTACAACCTTCTTTTCAGCCTCTGCTTTTTCTCTAAATGACTTAGACTCTGAAACTTAATTCGTATGTCCTATGTAATTGCTCTTGCACAGATCTAACTGGAATTTTAGGGTTTGATTCAAGTTGTTGAGTATAATCCCCCATTTACTATTCTTTCTTTTGTCATATTTTTCTTGGATGTACTAGGGTTTTCTGTAGGTTCACAAACCTTTGTCTGTGTGGAGTTGACTTTTGACCCATGATTGCTCCCAAACTAGTTATATTTTATTTCTCAACCACTTGTGAATGGTCAATAGTAAAAGTCAAACAGCCTGGGAGAAATGCTTCCGTGGAATACAGTGTTTCCCCGGGTCGTAATGTCCCAACGAGGTGTACGATGGTTTATTAAAAACGAATCTGTGATCGAGTGATTATGAACAGGGATATGAATAAAGTGTGTGTGAGTGATTACACTAGGGTTTTATAAAACAAAATAACTTAGGTTAACTATTTTAACGATTAGGTGAAACCTAAATATCTAAAGACGTTTAATAACTTAAAACGCGTACGTTTAATTTAAATCTACGTAAACGTACGAAACAAAAACGATTTTAACTAAAGTAGTAATTTTCATACCTTAGGGGCATAAATGCAAATTAAATAAACTAAAAATATTTATTTTATAATTAGTAATTATTTAATTAATTATTATTTATTTAATAACTATTATTAAGTTTTCAAGAATACACTAATAATAGATAAAATGTAAAATAAGTCTAAGAAAAATAAAATTATAATTTTTAAAAGTCTAAAATATTATAAAACGTATTTTAAAAATAAAGTTAAATTTTTAAGACTATTTATCTAATTATTATTAATTATTAACTATTTAATTATTAATTAACTATTTATATTGATTTTAATTATTATAAATACTAAAAAGTCTAAGATAATTAAGAAGATTTTTATAAATCTAATTAACCATCACAGGAATCCTAAAAAATTATAAAAACTTTATTTTATCTATTTTTAAACTAATTTACTAATTATTATTCTATTTATTTATTAATTACCAATTAAACTATTTAAATTATGAAAGCTAGTGAATGAACAGTAAAAATTACAAGAAAATTTATAAAAATGTTTTACAACATATAAAAGCTAGAAAAAATATAAAAACTAGGTGTTGCTTTATAAAAACTAATTATGCTATTTAAAACTTAATTATTGATTAATTATTAATCAAACTATTTTTAATTCTAATAAATACTAAATAATAATATAAAAATCTAATAAAATTACTAAAAATACTTTAATATAAGATGAAATTAATAAAAATATAAAAGTACAACTTACTTAATAAAAATCTAAAAATTAAAATTAAAATTAAATTATATTAAATAGAAACTATCACTTATTTTTTATATTTGTTTTTCTTGATTTTTATTTTACAAAACTATATTATATCTAAATATAACTAACTTTTGTAAAAACAATTATTTTATAAGCTAATAATAAGCACTGTGAGGGCTTATTACCTCCACAGTTGACCTTTGTTGACCAACTAAAGAAATAAGCTCAAATGGATTATTGTGTGACCCACTATGGATTATTCTAGTTCACTAAAGTAGTTTGAAAAATTTTAAGCAAGAAAAATCCAAATAAGATCACAAGATAAGCTAATAAGCATAAATAAGCACTTGGATTTCTAAATCTTAACTGAAAAATGGGACAGAAACTAAGGGCTAAATCAGGTGGGTCCCAGGGGTCCTAAAGTCAAACAAATGGTCAAAGTAGGAAGCCTGGTAGGAGGGGGTTGGGAGAACCCAAATCCTAGGTGTGGGACCCAATGGGTTGGCCACAAACCACCACCAAAGGTGGTGGTGTGGATGGTAACCTGCTGGTGCAGGGGAGGCAAGCAGCCCTGCAACTTACTTTGAGGGTGTGTGGGTCCCAGTACAAAATTCACAAAAATCAAGGGAAACAAGGATCTTAAAGATGAGCTGTTGGACTACAAATCCTAACAATTTCAAGCTCTAAATCCTACTCCTAAATTCTACAAAATTCTTGGAGTTTTGGAAAAAAAACTGAGACGTGCAATTTGACTTTTTGAGTTTAAACCCCTAAGTTAACTTTGGTGAATTTTGGATGATTCTAATTTACTGAAAACATGATGACAAGTTATAATGAGATGATCTAAAGCTAAAATAACTAGTTATGAAATGATATGGTAATTCTTGGAAACCAACTGTGTAACAGTTGGCTATAACTAAATTTTGAGAGTGGTTTTGACTTTTTATCTAATGGCACTAAGGTTCTAATGTTTCGTTAACCTATTATAACCTATGTGAATATGTTTTGAACACAAACAACAACTGAACCACCACAGTGATCAGTGAGCAAGCTTAAGCCGAACACCCCTTTAACTGTTACTTAATACTATAACTATTAGATTTTAACAATAACTCCACTGATTTTATGATTGCAACAGGTTAAATATACCAAATGAAGTTAAATGACACTAAATTATTACTAATAACAACAATATCAATAATATGAAGAACCAAGATTTTAGACTTACAAATGGTTCAAGGCTGAGGTCTGAGTGAACCAGTGAACCAAATCATACCCTACTGACTTTCACAAGTCACTAATACCATGAACAATCCAAATCACACCCTGCTCAGTCCCCTTCTTGTTCTTCCCTCTATTTTTTTTATTTTTCTCTATTTAATTTATTATTTTTGATATTTTTTTATTTATGGCTAAACAGACAATTAAGGTTTTTCTAAAACTTATTTAAGTTTTGTCAGAGCTTATATGAGCTTATGAATTGCCTTAACAACAACTAACAATAACACTTGAACCTTTTGTGATCTTTGAAATAAGGAAAAATTGCATAACTGAGATACACACTGAAACTTGAAATTGATGATCAAAACTAGTTTAAATTACACTAAAATGAATATTACAAGCTACTACAATTGAAAGGAACAACTGAAAAAGAGATTACACTAATTACGACTAAATTATACTAAGGCTACACTAATAATCTCTCCTCCCTGCTCCTTCTTCCTTTTGTAGAGACTTTTGAGGTTTGTGGGACCTATTAGACCATTTCCCACCATAATTTAGAGCCCTTGGATTAGTCAAACTAATATCCACCGTTTAAATTAGTAACTTGGCGCCAAAGGTATTACTGTGTCAGATGAGTAACGTGTGAGGGTTTTAGGGGTTTAATTGAGTTTGGAAGGTTGTGGTGAGGTGGAAGTGATGAGGTGGTGGTAGCAGGTGGCAAAACCACCCTGGTATGGTGACTCAGGTGGTAGTTTTGGATTCAATGAGGGAGAAGAAGAAAGAAAGGAGGGAAGGTGGGTTTGACTGGGGTTTGACCCTGGTTTATTATTTAGGGTGGTTTGGGCTTTTGAGGTTTGGGCCTTGGGATTGGATCACACAAATAAAAAAAGGTGTGCTGGGTAGTGTTTTGTGGATTGGTTTGGTTTAGGATTTATTAATAAGGGTCCGGTTGTATTTAAGTGTAACATAGGGACCAAAAATGTAATTTTATGAAAGTTTGGGGGGGTGAAGTGTAACTTTTCCAAAGTGTAAATAAGGACTAAACTTGCCAAAATTGCATACCCCAAGGACCAATTATGATAATTTTCCATATTTAACATCCGGGGACCTTTTCTGCCAAACTTCAAACTTCAGGGACCAAACATGTATTTTCTCCAAACTTTCCACCAAGGACCATTCCTGCAAAAGATTAATAGCACAAGGACCAAAATTGATTTTTCTCAAAATTTTTACATCCCAGGGACCATTTATGTCAATTTCCAAAGTATAGGGACTAAACTTGTAATTTTGTGAAACTTTGCACCAAAGGACTAAATATGTAACTTTATGATTAAAAAGGACCTTTGGTGACTTTTTCATGTTTTTAGAATAACCAGGGACTAGTTTTGACAACTTTTGAAACTTGAGGGACTGAAACTGCCAATTATGCAAACTTTGTACGTTTTTCATCTGTTTTTTATTATTTTGCATTTGAAACATATAAAACACACTTCTAAGATATTTTAAGTATTTTGATGCATATTTGAGTGTTTTTTGATGTTTTGGCAGCTCAGATTGGTATAAAATGATGAGTATTTAGACACTCATCAATCCCCCACACTAAAACATTGCTAGTCCCTAGCAATCTTTTGAGAAAAACTTAATGGATTTGAAAAACTCTTTACCAAAAGCCATCACTTCTGGAGTAGCCAGATGTAAGAACTGTGGTACACCTGATAACCGTGTGATTTTGAGCTAACCACCAGTTGTCAACGGATTTGATTAGTCTTTACCAAAAGCCGTTTGCTTCTGGACTAGCCAACTCTTGATGGAATAGTCAACATCTTGGTGAGCTGATTACCAATTATGGATTTTCGACTGCCTTTACCACAAGCCATAATCTTGCGGGCTAGCCAACTCATTCGCTTTTTAGGATATGGCGAGTTGAGGTACCATACAATTTTGGGCAAATTGCAAGCCATAAACGGATTTGAGTTATCTTTACCAAGAACCGTTTGCTCCTGGATTAGCCAATCCTTATGTGGGTTAGACATGGCGGACTGATAACCATTTATTGCGTTCTAAGTGAGAAAAAATTTTAAAATTTGGGCTAAAATGGGGGTTCTTGATGGAACATGTGTTTAAATTCGTTAGAATAACGAATCTCCCCCCACACTTAGAACTGAATATTGTCCTCAATATTCGTTAGAATAACGAATCTCCCCCCACACTTAAACCAACACTTAGAACGTAAGAAGAAAATACTCTATAGCCTTTATTTAAGTTTATGTACATTTTTTTTAGAGGATATATACATATATACAACATGTGGGTTAGTATTTCCCCCACACTTAGGGTGAAAACCCTAAGTACATGCTACTGTTTTTGATTACCGAGTCGCTAGCTTGACTCGACCTCGAATTGAATTGTCCATGAGGGAGCTACTATTTTTGTTTACCGAGTCGCTAGCTTGACTCGACCCCGAATTAAATTGTCCTTGGGGTAAGTTTGGAGATCTGGGACAACCATTGGTTGTATGTCCCCTCCAAAATAGTGTTTTAACCGATGACCATTTACTTTGAAATTGGGACCGTCAGGTTGCAATAACTCAACAGTTCCATATGGGTATACTTTTGTTATAGTAAATGGTCCAGACCAACAGGTTTTTAGTTTACCCGAGAAAATTTTTAATCTTGAATTGAAAAGAAGAACTCTGTCACCAACGTTGAAAACGCGGTTCTTTATTTTAGAGTCATGTATCTTCTTAGTCTTTTCTTTATAGATTAAAGAATTTTCGTAAGCTTGATCACGTAATTCATTTAGTTCGTTTAGTTGAACTTTCCGGTGATCACCCGCTGTCTGAAGGTCAAAATTTGCATGTTTTAACGCCCAATAGGCCTTATGTTCTAATTCGATCGGAAGATGACATGCTTTCCCGTACACTAGCTTATATGGAGTACACCCGATGGGTGTTTTGTAAGCAGTGCGGAAAGCCCATAATGCATCGTCCAGCTTATCCGACCAAGAGGCACGGTTTTCACCAACCGTCCTCTCCAGAATTCTCTTAATACCCCGATTTGAGACCTCCACCTGCCCACTTGTTTGGGGGTGGTATGCTGTAGAAAGACGGTGAGTTACACCATATTTCAGCATCACTCTTGCAAATTGTTCATTGCAGAAGTGAGTTCCACGATCACTGATAATGGCACGAGGAGTCCCGAATCTGGCAAAGAGAGACTTTAAAAATTTAACGACTACTCGGGCATCATTGGTGGGTAAAGCTTTTGCTTCAACCCATTTTGACAGATAGTCGACAGCCACGAGTATGTATTTATTCCCTCGTGAAGACGGGAATGGCCCCATAAAATCAATGCCCCACATATCAAATATTTCACAAACTTGGATGGCATTTTGCGGCATCTCATTCTTTTTGGAAATATTCCCGTGACGCTGGCAAGCCTCACAGGTTTTGATAAGTTCATGGGCGTCTTTATAGATCGTGGGCCAAAAGAATCCTGAATCAAACACCTTTTTGGCGGTGTAGTTTGGGTTATGATGTCCCCCCGTGGGTCCATCATGACAAGCTTTAAGAATTTCCATGGCTTCTTAGCCATGGACACACCGTCGGATGACTTGATCCGCACATATTTTGAACAAGTAAGGGTCGTCCCAGAAGTAATGTTTTACATCTTTAAAGAATTTTCTTTTCTGTTGGGACGACATCCCTTTCACAACGAAATTTCCCGCATGGTAATTTGCAAAGTCGGCAAACCATGGGGTAGTAGTATCATCCCGGGTAGAGATTAGATTTAGAGTCTCCAGAGGAAAAGTTTCATTAATTTCTTTTCTCTCGAGAATATCCTGATGAGGATTTTATAACCGGGACAAGTGATCAGCTGCAAGGTTCTCTGCTCCTTTTTTATCTCTTATGAGAATATCGAAATCCTGAAGGAGCAGGACCCAACGGAGCAGTCTTGGCTTTGCGTCCTGTTTAGTGAACAGGTATTTCAAAGCCGAATGGTCCGTATACACCACGCTTTTGGTTAAGATTAAGTAAGACCGAAATTTTTCGAAGGCATATACCACAGCTAATAATTCTTTTTCTGTGGTGGTATAGTGTGTTTGAGCTTCATTCATAGTCTTACTTGCATAGTGTATTGGCTGGAAATGTTTAGTTTTGCGTTGCCCCAGAACTGCACCAATAGCGAAGTCGCTAGCATCGCACATAAGTTCGAAGGGTAAGTCCCAGTCGGGGGCAACAAGGATTGGTTCCTCGGTAAGTTTTTTCTTTAAAGTAGAAAAAGCTTCAATGCACTCGGGGGAAAAAACGAAAGGAGCCTCCTTTTCAAGAAGATGAGTCATGGGCCGGGCTATTTTGGAGAAATCCTGTATGAATCTCCGATAGAACCCGGCATGGCCGAGGAAACTCCTTATTCCTTTAACAGTGGTGGGATGAGGAAGTTTAGCAATAACATCAATTTTGGCTTTATCGACTTCAATCCCACTTTTTGAAATTTTATGGCCGAGGACAATGCCCTCTTTAACCATAAAATGGCTCTTCTCCCAGTTTAGACAAAGATTAGTGTTTTCACAACGTTGATGCATTTTTTTTAAATGGGAGAGGCATGATTCGAAGGAATTCCCGATGACTGAGAAGTCATCCATGAATACCTCCATGGTTTTCCCGATCATGTCATGGAAAATAGCCATCATGCATCTCTGGAAAGTGCTCGGAGCATTGCATAACCCAAAAGGCATGCGGCGATAGGCAAATGTCCCGTAAGGGCATGTGAAGGTAGTCTTATCTTGATCCTGTGGATCAATGGGAATCTAGAAGTAACCCGAGATGTTGTCGAGGAAACAATAATACTCATTCCCCGCTAGTCTTTCGAGCATTTGGTCCATAAAGGGCAGAGGAAAATAGTCTTTTCGGGTGGCTTCGTTAAGCTTTCTGTAATCGATACATACTCGCCACCCTATAACCAAACGAGTTGGTATCAACTCGTTATCCTTATTTGTGATAACCGTAATGCCACCCTTCTTTGGAACACAATGAATTGGGCTAACCCAAGGACTATCTGATATAGGGTAAATCAATCCCGCATCAAGAAGTTTGATAACTTCTGCTTTTATAACTTCGTGGATTTTTGGATTTACCCTTCTTTGATGCTGTACGGCAGGTTTAAAGTCCTCTTCCATTAGGATTTTGTGTGTACAAAAATCCAGGTTAATACCCTTTATATCTGAAAGCTTCCAAGCAATTGCTTGCTTGTGGGACTTTAAAACCTTAAGCAACGCGGTTTTCTCCTCATCCTTTAAGTCTTTTGCAATAATGACTGGTAACTTATCGTTACCTTCCAAGAATGCATATTCTAGATGAGGAGGCAGGTCCTTAAGTTCAACCTCGAGGAAATCATCATTTTTCTCAACATATTTAACTTCCGCCTTATGAAGTTGTGGAGGTAGAACAGGAATGGGAGAAGGATCTTTATTCAATAACTTCTCAAGGAGAAGTATATCCCTCTCCGGGTCAATCTCTTGGTTATCAATTCCTTCGGGAACTGAATCACTTTTGAGAAAGGTTTCTAATTCCTCAAGGACGAAATCACTTCCCTCAAACGGAGTGAGGGAAGGAGAAGAATTAGCGATTATGGGATCAGAAGAAGTAGTGGGATTGCCACTCGTAGAATTATCAGCGAATCCAAGGATTTCCTGAGCATACTCCTCGGATGCAATGTCAATGACATCAATTCGGTTGACCGATTCAGCATCATAATTCGAGGAGTATCTCGAGGTTTGATCAAGGTTGAACGTAATCGCTTCATTTCCAACTCGTAACGTGATTTCCTCATCGAAAACATCGATTAATGCACGTCCCGTTCTTAAGAATCCCCTCCCAAGAATGAGAGGAACTCTTGGATCTGCATCGAAATCAACAACGACAAAGTCTGCCAGAAAATGGAACTTTCCTACTCTTACAAATACGTCCTCGGCAATACCAAGGGGACGTGAAATTGAACGGTCTGCAAGCTCGAGAGTCATGCATGTGGGACTAAGTGCCTGAAGAGAGAGCTTTTTCCAAACTGAGTGGGGCATTAAGTTGATGCTTGCACCAAGATCGGCCAAGGCAAAACATTCAACCATACCCGGGAAAATACATGGTATTAGAAATCTCCCGGGGTCTCCTAGCTTTTCGGGAAGCTGTTTCAATAGAACTGCAGAGCAGTTCTCATTGAGTGGAGTTCGTGCCATCTCAAACAGTTTTTCTTTATTGCTCAACAGGTTTTTTATTGTCGATGCGAATTTGGGCATTAAAAGAAGAGCATCCTCGAAACTAATATCGAAGTGTAGTTCTTGAAAAATCTGAAAGAATTTTTCCATTTGATGATTAGCTTTGTCACGGAGCTTCTGGTCTTGCAATCGTGAGGGATATGGAATTGTTGGTTTTGGGTTGGCTTTTGGATTTTCAACAGGACCTTCGGTAGTTTCAAACACTACTCTTTTAGGGGGAGTCGGGACTGGGATAACTGGAGGAGGGATGTCATTGGTACCTCCGTTATTAGTAGGAAGTACCGTATCCGTAGTATCCTCAGTTTCACATTCCTCTACAGGGATAGGAGAAGAGGTAGACGGAGTTGTAGGTCCTTGGTAAGAAACTCCACTTCTTGTGGTGATCGCCTTTACATCGCCCCTCGGATTAGCGATCGTGTTGCTAGGTAAAGTAGTACCTGACCCCGAGGGTCGATCATTTAAAGACTTCTGCAAATTAGACATTTGACTAATCAGCATTTTGTTCAGTTCTTCTTGGGATTTCATAAACTGTTTTAATAACTCATCGTGTGATGGTCCAGTTGGAACAATGGCTTGATTTTGGTTTGGAAAATTTTGAGCCCGATTGTTCTGGAAATTCCCATGTTGCTGATTGTTATTACCCTGGAAGTGGTTTTGTTGTTGAAAATTACCCTGTGGGTAATTGTTCTGACCTTGATTTCGATTATAATTCCCTTGGTTCTGATTTTGTTGAACCTGGTTTTGACCAGGGTTGAAATTCCCTTGGTTGTTATAACCTTGGTTCATTCGGTTCTGGTTCTGATTCTGGTTAAAGTTCTGGTTTCTGTTTTGACCATTTTGAAACCCTGGTGGTCCGATGTAGTTATTAGATCGGTAGCTCAAAAGGTTTCGATCTCCTTGCGGTTGGTAAGAATTACCTCCCGTATTATAGGAACCTTGAGCTGCATACACGTTTTCACGAGCCGAGCCACCGGAGGCTGGGCACTCTGTGTAAGGATGCGGACCACCGCAAGTTTCACAACTTGGGTTAACAGCTTTCACATGATTATGATTTGTCTGATGGATACGCAAAACTACTGTAGACAAATCATCCAGTTTTTTAGTTAGGATAGATATTTCATTGCTTGCCGGAGTGACAGACTTAAATGAGTCGTTCCTCTCAGCAGAGGAGTCCCAAAAATTATGATGGGCAGTCATGTTTTCAATTAATTCATAGCACTCTTCAGGGGTCCTTTTCATAAAGGTGCCCCCAGCAGCAGCATTGATGGTGTCACGATGACGGAGTGTCAAACCATTATAAAAGGTATCAATAATGGTGACAAGAAGCATGTTATGATTGGGACACATATCAATAGCAAGTTTGTAACGTTCCCATGCCTCAAATAAGGACTCTTCGGGAAGCTGTCTGAAGTTGCTGATATCATTCCTCAGCTTTGTGACCATAGATGGTGGAAAGTATTTGGCCAGAAATTTAGTGATCATCTCATCAAAAGTGTGGATCGAATTCTTTGGAAGTCGATCGAACCAGGAAGTAGCATGATGAGTGAGTGAATAGGGAAAAAGGTACAAACGTAGGCCGTCGTCGGTGACGCCATTTTGTTTCATGCTCTGGGTGACAGTTAAAAATTTGTCTAGATGTTTGTTAGCATCTTCACCCTACAATCCGTGGAACTGGCACGTATTCTGGATTTGTTGTATCATGTGGTGTTTTAATCCAAAATCCGTGGCTCCAATAGTGAGTGGTGCAATGGGTCCACCCCTCCCTTGCATGGTAGGTTGACACAGTTCCTCCATTGTTCGGGTGTCAGGAACTGGTTCCTCCTTAGGAGGGAATGGGGGCTCGTCGTTCATTTTTAATGTGTGTTCTTCTTCAACAGTACGTAACTCGGGTACGTTTTTCTTCTTTTTATTCTTTGTTTGTGAACGAGTGCGCATGCACAAAAATTAATTTTCAACACAAGATCGAGGCAAAACTACATTGAACTTAAACCCAATAATCACAAATGAACAGCTCCTTTAAAAAAGGTACACTATTCATAAGGATACAATGGTAAGTTTTAAATCTTAAGTTTGGGAACTTATTATGTTCACACCTCCAGTTGGTAGGTGTTCTGCCTTGGTTTGTGGTGGTAAACTTTTATGTAATTATATTCACAGTAAAATGTTTTTGGCTTTTCGTGTATGGGTGAAAAAACTTGGACAATATTTTTGGAACTGATTCGTTAACCGAAATCGTACCTTTAAGATTACTCGCAGATCGGCGGGAGGAAATAAATGGATTCCTCTTCAGTTCGCAATTTAATGTCAGAACTTACCTTAAACCAACTGTATAGGTTGTAATCTTAAAGATAACGAAGTAATTTAACTTCACAGTTTGTTTTGTTGTTTATGATTTGTTTGGTGTTTTTAACACTTCAGGAGAAATGTTAATGAACTTTTTTAGATATGATTTTGATTTTCTCAAAAATTTACAAAGTGGTGATATTTGTACAGGAGGGTTTTGAAAACCACTGACTCTAAACCGTTTTGAAGTACGCAACAACCTCCCCGGCAGCGGCGCCAAATTTTGATTGCTCCCAAACTAGTTATATTTTATTTCTCAACCACTTGTGAATGGTCAATAGTAAAAGTCAAACAGCCTGGGAGAAATACTTTCGTGGAATACAGTGTTTCCCCGGGTCGTAATGTCCCAACGAGGTGTGCGATGGTTTATTAAAAACGAATCTGTGATCGAGTGATTATGAACAGGGATATGAATAAAGTGTGTGTGAGTGATTACACTAGGGTTTTATAAAACAAAATAACTTAGGTAAACTATTTTAACGATTACGTGAAACCAAAATATCTAAAGACGTTTAATAACTTAAAACGCGTACGTTTAATTTAAATCTACGTAAACGTACGAAACAAAAACGATTTTAACTAAAGTAGTAATTTGCATACCTTAGGGGCTTAAATGAAAATTAAATAAACTTAAAATATTTATTTTATAATTACTAATTATTTAATTAATTATTATTTATTCAATAACTATTATTAAGTTTTCAAGAATACACTAATAATAGATCAAATGTAAAATAAGTCTAAGAAAAATAAAATTAAAATTTGTAAAAGTCTAAAATATTATAAAACTTATTTTAAAAATAAAATTATATTTTTAAGACTATTTATCTAATTATTATTAATTATTAACTATTTAACTATTAATTAACTATTTATATTGATTTTAATTATTATAAATACTAAAAAGTCTAAGATAATTAAGAAGATTTTTATAAATCTAATTAACCATCACAGGAATCCTAAAAAATTATAAAAAATTTATTTTATCTATTTTTAAACTAATTTACTAATTATTATTCTATTTATTTATTAATTACCAATTAAACTATTTAAATTATGAAAGCTAGTGAATGAACAGTAAAAATTACAAGAAAATTTATAAAAATGTTTTACAACATATTAAAGCTAGAAAAAATATAAAAACTAGGTGTTTCTTTATAAAAACTAATTATTCTATTTAAAACTTAATTATTGATTAATTATTAATAAAAATATTTTTAATTCTAATAAATACTAAATAATAATATAAAAATCTAATAAAATTACTAAAAATACTTTAATATAATAGGAAATTAATAAAAATATAAAAATACAACTTACTTAATAAAAATCTAAAAATGAAAATTAAAATTAAATTATATTAAATAGAAACTATCACTTATTTTTATATTTGTTTTTCTTGATTTTTCTTTTACAAAACTATATTATATCTAAATATAACTAAATTTTGTAAAAACAATTATTTTATAAGCTAATAATAAGCACTGTGAGGGCTTATTACCTCCACAGTTGACCTTTGTTGACCAACTAAAGAAATAAGCTCAAATGGATTATTGTGGGACCCACTATGGATTATTCTGGTTCACTAAAGTAGTTTGAACAATTTTAAGCAAGAAAAAGCCAAATAAGATCACAAGATAAGCTAATAAGCATAAATAAGCACTTAGATTTCTAAATCTTAACAGAAAAATGGGACAGAAACTAAGGGCTAAATCTGGTGGGTCCCAGGGGTCCTAAAGTCAAACAAATGGTCAAAGGAGGAAGCCTGGTAGGGGGGGGGTTGGGAGAACCCAAATCCTAGGTGTGGGACCCAATAGGTTGGCCACAAACCACCACCAAAGGTGGTGGTGTGGATGGTAACCTGCTGGTGCAGGGGAGGCAAGCAGCCCTGCAGCTTACTTTGAGGGTGTGTGGGGCCCAGTACAAAATTCACAAAAATCAAGGGAAACAAGGATCTTAAAGATGAGCTGTTGGACTACAAATCCTAACAATTTCAAGCTCTAAATCCTACTCCTAAATTCTACAAAATTCTTGGAGTTTTGGAAAAAAAACTGAGATGTGCAATTTGACTTTTTGAGTTTAAACCCCTAAGTTAACTTTGGTGAATTTTGGATGATTCTAATTTACTGAAAACATGATGACAAGTTATAATGAGATGATCTAAAGCTAAAATAACTAGTTATGAAATGATATGGTAATTCTTGGAAACCAACTGTGTAACAGTTGGCTATAACTAAATTTTGAGAGTGGTTTTGACTTTTTATCTAATGGCACTAAGGTTCTAATGTTTCATTAACCTATTATAACCTATGTGAATATGTTTTGAACACAAACAACAACTGAACCACCACAGTGATCAGTGAGCAAGCTTAAGCCGAACACCCCTTTAACTGTTACTTAATACTATAACTATTAGATTTTAACAATAACTCCACTGATTTTATGATTGTAACAGGTTAAATATACCAAATGAAGTTAAATGACACTAAATTATTACTAATAACAACAATATCAATAATATGAAGAACCAAGATTTTAGACTTACAAATGGTTCAAGGCTGAGGTCTGAGTGAACCAGTGAACCAAATCACACCCTACTGACTTCCACAAGTCACTAATACCATGAACAATCCAAATCACACCCTGCTCAGTCCCCTTCTTGTTCGTCCCTCTATTTTTTTTATTTTTCTCTATTTAATTTATTATTTTTGATATTTTTTTATTTCTGGCTAAACTGACAATTAAGGTTTTTCTAAAACTTATTTAAGCTTTGTCAGAGCTTATATGAGCTTATGAATTGCCTTAACAACAACTAACAATAACACTTGAACTTTTTGTGATCTTTGAAATAAGGAAAAATTGCATAACTGAGATACACACTGAAACTTGAAATTGATGATCAAAACTAGTTTAGATTACACTAAAATGAAGATTACAAGCTACTACAATTGAAAGGAACAACTGAAAAAGAGATTACACTAATTACGACTAAATTATACTAAGGCTACACTAATAATCTCTCCTCCCTGCTCCTTCTTCCTTTTGTAGAGACTTTTGAGGTTTGTGGGACCTACTGGACCATTTCCCACCATAATTTAGAGCCCTTGGATTAGTCAAACTAATATCCACCGTTTAAATTAGTAACTTGGCGCCAAATGTATTACTGTG
Organism: Artemisia argyi; assembly: GCA_030686995.1. NCBI lineage: Eukaryota > Viridiplantae > Streptophyta > Magnoliopsida > Asterales > Asteraceae > Artemisia > Artemisia argyi. The sequence continues at coordinate 174,065,874 of CM060691.1, forward strand.
TCAGATGAGTAACGTGTGAGGGTTTTAGGGGTTTAATTGAGTTTGGAAGGTTGTGGTGAGGTGGAAGTGATGAGGTGGTGGTAGCAGGTGGCAAAACCACCCTGGTATGGTGACTCAGGTGGTGGTTTTGGTTTCAGTGAGGGAGAAGAAGAAAGAAAGGAGGGAAGGTGGGTTTGACCGGGGGTTTGACCCCGGTTTATTATTTAGGGTAGTTTGGGCTTTTGAGGTTTGGGCCTTGGGATTGGATCACACAAATAAAAAAAGGTGGGTTGGGTAGTGTTTTGTGGATTGGTTTGGTTTAGGATTTATTAATAAGGGTCCGGTTGTATTTAAGTGTAACATAGGGACCAAAAATGTAATTTTATGAAAGTTTGGGGGGGCTGAAGTGTAACTTTTCCAAAGTTTAAATAAGGACTAAACTTGCCAAAATTGCATACCCCAAGGACCAATTATGATAATTTTCCATATTTAACATCCGGGGACCTTTTCTGCCAAACTTCAAACTTCAGGGACCAAACATGTATTTTCTCCAAACTTTCCACCAAGGACCATTCCTGCAAAAGATTAATAGCACAAAGACCAAAATTGATTTTTCTCAAAGTTTTTACATCCCAAGGACCATTTATGACAATTTCCAAAGTATAGGGACTAAACTTGTAATTTTGTGAAACTTTGCACCAAAGGACTAAATATGTAACTTTATGATTAAAAAGGACCTTTGGTGACTTTTTCATGTTTTTAGAATAACCAGGGACTAGTTTTTTTACAACTTTTGAAACTTGAGGGACTGAAAATGCCAATTATGCAAACTTTGTACGTTTTTCATCTGTTTTTTATTATTTTGCATTTGAAACATATAAAACACACTTCTAAGATATTTTAAGTATTTTGATGCATATTTGAGTGTTTTTTGATGTTTTGGCAGCTCAGATTGGTATAAAATGATGAGTATTTAGACACTCATCAACCCACTACCATCATACACACTAGCAGGCCCATCAGACCCATTGGGTTCAAATGTAGGCAAAGTAGGAATAATACCCCTGCATACTACCCTCACTCTTTCTTTATCATTTTTTTCCATTCTTAGTTCCCTCCTAGTTTCAATTGAATGTTCCTTTACTAACTCCTTCACTTCATCCTTGTCTGGGAATTTTTTGCCCACATAAAAAAAAGTCTTGTACACTTGGGGAGAAGCATGTGCCTGTTTCCTTATTTGCTTCAATTTCCTTCTTCTTAAACTATCTAGTTCATCCTCCTCATCTGTAGCACTCTCAAAGTATTCATTATTAAGAACTTCTACATCATCTTCTATTTCTCCCTCATCAGTTGCCTCATCCTTGTTCTTACAACCCATGAACTCAACAATCTCATCAATATTCAAGCGGAAATCTTCCATGTCAACATCAACCTCCTCAACATAATTTTCCTCATCGACAATGTAATCACTATCCTGGCTATCATCATCACTAGAATCAGTGACCTTACTACCATTACTAGTCTCTGCATCATCCCCATGACCTTCACTTGTCTCTACATCATCATTAACTCCTTCACTAACCTCTGTATCATACCCATGACCTTCACTAACCACTGTATCAACCCCATGGTCTTGACTAACCTCTGTATCAACCCCATGACCTTCACTAACCACTGCATCAACAACTAAGTCATCCATCTCAACTTGTTGGGTGTCATTTTGTGGTAATATAGAATCTAAATCAGCAAAGGGATCAAAGTTTGGGTCTTGGGACTCTACATAAGGGTCATATGAAGAGTAAAACTCATTAACAAAAGCACTATTGCCTTGACTAGGTGTATCCTTAACAGCAGGCATACTACTTTGACCTTCATCAACCCTAACAACATATGGTTCAACATTTTTTTCAACACCACTGCTTTGAACATTATTTACATCAATCACCAATTTCCTAGCCACCGGTATGATCCCTGCTCTAGATGGGTGTTCATCATCTTCTATCTGTTCTATAACTAACCTTTTGTGTTTTAGTGGTGAGGTAAAATAGAGGTCAGGGTTGGTTTTTTCATGCTCAACATATATATCAATCAGTTTGTGACCTTCTTCAACATATTTAGCCATGAAAAGAACATCTTGGTCACTTTCTAAAGGTTGTAGTCCATAATCTAAATCAGTATCAGGTTTCAAAAAATGGTAAAACATAACCTTGTGGCCATCATTACCTAGGTCTTCTACAATTGAGTCTATCTCATGAACTGAGAACTCATCAGTGTCTAACTCATCAACAATGTCCATATGACCATTAATATACTCCCTACCAGGTGCTGAAGTGAATGTACCTCCATAATGAACCCTAATTGAAAACAGAGTACGCAAACCACCTGGAAAAAAAAGGGAAAAAAATTAGGGTTTATACAATTAACAATAACCGAAACTATTTTTCTATCAACATAAAAAGGGTTTACAACATAATTAACAAGTAAAAACATTAAAAAAAAAAAAAAAAAAAAAAAAAAAAAAAAAAAAAAAAGAACGTTTGCATTATAAGAAAACACGGGCTTACCATAAACCACATTAGGATCAAATTCAACCCCATGCCGTTGTCGTATTCTATACAAAGGTCCCACTATTCTATGCGTCTAACGTGTAAATTGTTACCAGATTTTAAGGAGTTAATTATTGATGAGATTAACTTAAGAAGATGAACAGTTTAAGTGTGAGAAGGAGTTTTAGTGTGAGAAAAATATACGGGGGAGTGTGAGTGAAATGATGTGGGTAGATGAAGTTTTAATTGCTAGTGGGGATTGGAAAAGAATGAAATACCCTCATTTGAAGGGTGACTAACACCAGTTAGTCCATGCCGTTTGATTGGAGGACTAACGATACATAAGGTTTGCCAGTTTAGGATGGACGGTAAACCTTTTTTGGTCAGAGGACGAAACTTGTTGGTCAACGTAAACCACAAGGACGAACGGTGTAATTTAGCCTTCTTTCAATGTTATGCAGTAAACTTATACAAAACTAGTACTATAAGTCTATAACACAATCATTTTGTTATCTTCTGTGCTAACTAGTACAAGGCTGCAAGCCAATAAAAAAGTAGAATAAATATATAATCTTAACTCTTGTTACAAATTTTTAGATTTTGTTGGAACCTCAAATATAGGATGTTAAAAAAGAGATCGAAACTTCAATAACATGAAATTACTCGTTTTCTACATCTAAACTTCAATAACGCGAAAGTACTTGATTTCTAGATCTCGTTTTTTACATCTTGTTATCTTCTTTGACGTCGATTTAAGTTCGAGGCGTCGTCGGTTATAGGTGAAGGTGGAAAATGGAGGGGAGAGTTTTAATTAGTGACAGAAGACTTATGTGAATGAACAGAGAGAGAAATGAAACTTAAATTTTTGAAGCAGTTTAAAATTGCAAAGGCGGAGTGCAACTTTTTCTTTTTTCTTTTCAGTAAACATACAAGCATGTAAAATTTTAAGATACGTGATTTGATTTGACATGCCAGGTAAGAATGCAATGAGAAGAAATCTTAAAATGAGAAGAATGAAAATGACTATCATGGCATATTTGAAATGCATCAACTTGAATTAGAAGCATCTCTATTCATTTAGATGCATCACAATTAGTTTCAAAAGTAATTTTGAAGTGAAAATGATGTAAAGTAGTACTACCAACAAATTTGACCCGTAGAAGACGAAAAATACATAGGTTTCATCTAACTTGATGAAATGCATCTAATATATGTATATGCATCTAATTTTTAGCTAGAAAATATATTATGATGCATCTCAAGATTAGGGATGCATCTAATTCAAATTGATGCATCTCTAATGTGTATTTATAGTTATTTCTCATCCTTCTTATTTTAAGAATTCTTCTCATTTGATCCTTACTCTTAACATGCCTATTAAATATTAATTGATCTTTTATATAACAAGAAAAAAAAATTTAAAAAAAAATAAAAAAGGCAAAGTAGGTGTTTGATTGGAAAAGTTGAACTGATGGGAGAAAAACTAATACATGCATGACTATAGGAGGAATTTTTCTTTTTAGTTTCTTTAATATTGGACTTAAGTTTTAAAAAATTGTTATATTATTTGCTAGAGGGTGTTTTTAAAAGTAGCAATGAGCAGTAGCTTTTAGCTCGTGTTAATCATCGTACAAAAGTTGGGGATTTGATTTGTACACCAATATTTTTTATTCATAAACACTCATCAGTACTTTAGACAGTTGTACTATATATACATTAAGCTTTACCTGGTTGTATATATTGGTGTGCAAATCAAAAATGAATGTGTGCAAATCACTCTCCTTATAATATATGCAAACACTCGTATTCAATTCACTGAATTTTATTAATGTTAATGAATCCAATTAAACTATTCAAATAATACTAACATTAAAAATACTTAATAATACTCTCACACACAGTTAAAATATGGGAATTGATTTGCACACATTTCATATTGATTGGGACACTCCAATAAAAGCATTAGATACTTGTACATTATTAATAAACTGCATTAACAGCTTGTACATTGGAGTGTTCTAATAAAAATTTGGAGTGTGCAAATCATCTCCCTTAAAATATACATATTACGAGGCGTTCAGAACCCGTGCGATGCACGGGCTATCGCATATTTTTGTATCGGATTAAGAATAATAAGATTTGTTAGGCTTTTTGTTTTGTGTTTAGGTTTATGTTTGTATATATTAAGTTTATGTATTATATATCATATTTTTAGTTTAGTATGTCATGCGAAATATTTATACTTTCTTCTTTAAAATTTTAAGAATATGAATTATTTTTTTGTCTTTCGTTATGGTTTCCGTATTATTTGCAGATTTTTAAATTAATATTTCGTCACATAATTGTCGTTTGTTTTATCGGGTGTATGCATATTTATAATTTAGTATGGTGAGTGAAATAATTGTACTTTGTTATTTAAAAATTTAAGAAAATGAGTTTTTATTTTGTTTATTGGCTATAGTATAATTTTTTGTAAATTTTGTTTTTATTTGTATTGTAATGTAATTGGTGAATGTATCTTACATTTTGTAAATATGACTTTGTTTTGTATGTTGTCATTATCATAAGTTGAAGGGTTGAATTTGTTATTAGTAAATTCATGTATGAAACCTATTTGATGTTTCTGCATGGGAAAATAAACCATATCTGGGAAAATAAACCATCTCTGCAAATTAATTGAAGAGTTTATTTTCGTAATCATGAGTCAAGACTATTGGTTTCCATCTCGATTCATCTATAAGAATTCATTAAGTTATTGTTTTTTATACTTAACTTTACACCTAAAAAAATATTTTTGCCCTAATTTTTCAATCAATAGCCAATGCTGATGAAACCCCTCTACTTGATGAACTAAAAGTTTTTTCTGGATCTCAGGAATTGCATAAAGCTTTCAAATTTCTATATGGTCATGAGCATGTGGAAGATGAAGTTTTTATAAGATTTCTTGGAGAAAGACGTGATCTACTTCAAACCACAATCCAACAAAAATCTGAACGATTGGCAGAGTTATGGTCTCTCAATCATGATGAAGTGGAGTCGGCTGGTGATGTCTATGAGTGTGAGCATGTGGATCTTGTTAGGCTGCGTAGGAGGTTGGAGGTGGTCACTGCCCTCTTGTTTGAGCTTCGTCAAGGGTTGACTGAAAAGGAGAAACACATCTCCATTCTTGAAGTTTATGATTAGGTGGTTGTTGGATGTTTTTTTGGGTGTTGCATCATCATGCTTTATCTTTTGCTGTTTTTAGTTATTATCAAATGTTGGTTAATGGTGATGATGTATTGAATATGATCTTTTTATCTTTATTTCATTTGTGTATTTAATTTTTTTTTTTTGTTTCCTAATTTAGTTTATATAAAAAAAGTTGGTGCTTTTTCTCTTACACATAGTGTAGTCTACACACACTATTCTGAACAGAGGCGAATAAAATTAGGGTTTTTTTATAAATTTGGGGTTATTTAATTTCACAATATTCTTTTCAAATTAAATCATATTGTGAGTTTAATTAAGAGTGTGGAATCAATTGTTAAGAAAGGATTGCTTGATTTATGTACAGGTATTTATAATTTGTTCTGTTGATTATCGATTTGGTTTGTTAATTTAAATTGTTTATTTCTTTCTTGATTGTGCAAGGGGGTTTCATATGTTGATCTTATGAAAGATGATTGGAATTTGGAGATGGAATTCTTATACAGGTTAAAGCTTTTTTCTTGTTCATAATGATTTTTTCCAGGTCTTATTCAGAATTGGGTTTATGAATGTTTGGATATGTTAATGAGTCAATAGATAATGAAATGGTTCGATTCTATCAGGCGTTTCATACAAAGAGTTTAATTGCATTCACATTATTATTATGAGCATTTTTCTTAGTTGTAAAGTGGTATTTGTTTCGTGAATTGTTCAAAAAAGCAAATACGACTCGAAAAGGAAACATTGAATCAAACTCTAACGCCGCGCCAACACATATCGACATGCTATTTTTAGGATTGCAATTCCTTTCAACGTACTCAATTTGAACTTTTTATATATATGTTCAACTAACCATTAGAATAACGTGTCATGAATCTTCGATATGATGATGTCGAAATTGCGCTATAGCATATTTTGTGCTGATCTCAAGCTATATTTATGTGGTTAACTTAGTGTTTTTAGCTTATTGCAACTGCTCATTATTGGTTACATTTGTAGTGAAAACTCCAAAATAGGCTTGAATAAATGGGTGTTTGGTTCTGCTTGATGTTTTCTTTGCATATTTTGCCATGTGTTTGGCATATTTCTGTTTTGATTTGATTTTTGCATCATAGTTTAGCTTGGTATTCATTTTCAGTTTGATTTGAGTAGGTGTTCTTCTGTTTCATTGGCTGAGTTACTATTTTTAGATCTGCATTTCCTTGTTCTGATTGTTAGTTGCTGGTTATTAGTGTTGATTCTGCTTCTAGTATTGTAGATGCATCTAGTTTGATTGGTGGTTTAGATTGGTTGAATACTGTGTTCTGCTTATTTGAAGTTTATATTAGAAATATATTAGTTTTATAGTCTCATCTCACTGCTTTAGTATAGTGTTATTTGCATCTTTTTGTTTCATTGATCTTTCATGTACTTTTCTAGCATCAACTATAAGTGACTTATCTGATTTTGATCTTTAGTTTGGTAGGAGTACGTTAATTACTGCACAGATTGTGTAACTGCCCATTTACAGGGGTGTTTGGTTTAGGGCTTAACCCTGTGAGGGTAGTTTTTCTTGTCTATTACTTCTGCACAAACAGTTTCCTTAGGTCTAGTAAGTTGTAGCAGTAGCATAAAAACCATAGGTTTAGAATTAATAGTCAAAATCCATGTTAAACCTTAGATTCTGTTTTCATAAGTCATTGTTAGAATCTAAGGTCTTGCAATTTGTTAAGAGTAGGATTCATCTAGGGTATTAAATTAATATAGTAGCTTAATATTTCAATTAGGATAAGTTGTGATTAATCCAAATTGGATTTAGTCAAAGCAAGAGTTCAACTAAATAGTCAAACCTGCAACCCCATATGGTTCAATACCACCTGATCTCAGGTCATTTCAGTTAGGGCCGGAAATTTTGACACGAAACCTGTTAACACGACACGACACGACCTGTTCTTAACAGGTTTCGTGTTTGACCTTAACAAGTTTCGTGTCTTAACAGGTCAGACCTGTTAAGACCTGTTAATTTTCGTGTCTTAACAGTTAAGACCTGTTAGTGACCTGTTAATATTATACTATATATATATTAATATAAATTATATAATCCTTAAAATTACAAACCCTATCCTATCCTAAAACTAAAATCCGCCTCCCCCATTTGTCCCCCTTCCCTGTTTGTCCTTTTCAGTTTATATAAAAATTTCCTATCAATTGAGCTTGAACTATTAATTAATACTTGACTCGAGAGATCGGTTTTAAACAAATATGCTTAGCCATATATTACAGTTTTGTCACATCCGAATCGTGTGAATGCCTTGCTAGCTAGTGTTAAAACAGTGTTATTGAATTAACAACAGCAGTAGCGTCAACAAGACAACAACAAAAGACAAGTAAGCCACTTTTTATCTCTCTTTTCGTGGATTTATTTGTGGGTTTCAGATTTGGATTTATTTGTGGTTTTATTTGTTGTTGACCCATATTGGGTTTCAGATTTGTGTTTGTGGTATGTGGACACCGAATCACTCAAACACAAACGCAAGTAAATCAAGACAAAGGCTTCAAGATCCGGTTCAAGAAATCAAGACAAAGGGTTTGAACCTGTGATGGATTTTTTTTTTTTTGATTATAGGATTTGATGTTATTGGATTTTTTTTCTTTTGTTCGAACCTGTGATGGATTTTTTATTATTATTATTATTATTTTGTTCTTGAATTTAATAGATAATGAATTGTTCTTGATGTTTTTGTTGTCGTTGTTCCTGGATTTGTTACTGGATTTGTTGTTCTTGATGTTACTGGATTTGTTGTTGTTCTTGTTCACAGGATTTGGCTTGGAATAATGTTTAATTGTTAACAGGTTCTTAACAGGTCTTAACAGGTTAACCTGTTTATTTTCGTGTCGTGTTCGTGTTTGAGAAAAATGACACGATAAGCTAACAGGTCGTGTTCGTGTTTGACCTTAACAGGTTCGTGTCTTAACAGGTTCGTGTGACCTGTTATGCCAGCTCTAATTTCAGTTGCTTAATTTGGCTTAGAAGTGAAAGTTATTGGGTTTTCTTAGTAGTCAGTAGTATAGATTTTGTTTTACCCGCCCCCCCCCCCCCTAGGTTTTACTCTTTAGCTTATTAAGTGCTTAAGATTAAGCTGCAAAGTAGGGTGCTTGAGCTTAGTTTATGTGTCTAGTTTAGGGCTGCCTTTGTGCTTTTATGCTTGTGACTTGAGAATTTTGGTTCATTTATGTTCCCTTACGCTTCTAGTTACTGTTCTTAGTGAATTTGTGCCCGTTGCTTATTTGATTTGATACTGCTTATATAACTAAGTGCTTTATTTGACTGTTTGGTCCATTTTCTTTGATTCTAAGTTTTATTTGGCCTTTATTCCTGTTCATTTGAGGTTTATAAAGTCAAAAGTACAATCTTTGGAGTTATGACGTGAACTTTTGGTATATTGTACTTTTATAGTTTGTGTGCCTTGGACTATTTTTTTGTTTTTTTAAGAATTTATTTTAATAGCTTAAGCTTGGCTTGAAGTTGACTTGATGGAATATTACCTTCTCTGCAACCAAATTTGTTTACTCTCTCAGTTCTGCTTTGATTTACTATTTTCATGTTGCTTATGTCTAAACAAAGAGTTGTTCTCAAACAGAAATATGATTACTAATATAAGTTGTTGAAAGTTTCCTTGTAAACAATATTACGGGTTCGACCCTTGAATTCACCTTCTTCATCTCCCACCATTAGTATCTTTAGACCATCAGGGGTTGTAACCCTGGACGCTGCGACATAAAGTTGTCCGTGACTGAACACGGGATTTGGCAGATAGACGCCTACATGTGTAAGTGACTGCCCTTGACTCTTGTTAATTGTCATTGCGTAACATGGTTTCACTGGAAACTGTCTGCGCTTCATTACGAATGGCCATTGTGTTTGTGGACTTGTCAGTGTTATTCTTGGTATTAAGACGGTTTCTCCAATCTTTGAACCTGTTAGAATTTTGGCACGTAGGACAAACTGGCCCATATCTGTGATTATTAGCCTTGTTCCATTACACAACCCCTGTGCTAGATTAACATTCCGCAATAGCATTATTGGTAGGTCTGTTTTTAAATTCAGCTCGTGGGGTGGCATCCCTTGTAAATTTAGCGAATTTAAAAACTCTGTTGGGTATAAATTTTGTTGATACAACTGATCAGTTGATGCTTTGCATACTTCATCTGCACTTTTGTAGGTACTAGTTTTGCCCTTTAATTGTTCAAACATGTATGCATTAATAGCATCAACGTCATCATTTCTTGGTGTTAGTATTGCTCGTTCTTTGAGATATGCATCTTCAACTTGTCTAGTAGTAAAATCAGGAAATGTTGCCTTAACTATCTGAGCAATAGGATTATTGCTTGTTTCGATAATGAATTCCTCGGGAATCTCAATCCAAGTTGGCTCATCTTCCTCTTCTTTGCTTATTGCTGGCAAGTTTCCATCGCCCAACTTTAAAACCCATCTGTTGAATTCTTGATTCCTTGAGTTAATTGAACCATCCGGTGAAATATCATTCACTCTCATGCTTCGTGTCAGTGTGAAAACTTTGCAAAACTTCTACAAATGTGAACGATTTATGCATGCTTGCACTACTTCTTGACGTTTGCCTTTTGTGATGACTGGTAATATTTGTCTGAAGTCACCTCCAAGTAACATTGTGAGCCCTCCAAAGAGTTTTTCTCTTTTTTCTTTGTTTTCGTATCCTAATATATCTCTTAGCGTTCTGTCCAGCACTTCAAAAGCATACCTCTGAATCATAGGTGCTTCATCCCATATTATTAGCTCAACCTGCTGTAACAATTCTGCTAAGTGTGTATTTTGTTTAATCCCACATGTGCTATTTTCCATTAGCTCAAGCGGGATAACAAATCTACTATGAGCGGTTCTACCTCCGGGTAGTAGCAATGACGCGATTCCTAATTAAATATTTTAAATTAGTCATAAGTTAAATAATGAAATTGTTAATTATTCAATCAATTATATAGAATTTTATGAAAGGTTTACCTGAAGATGCAACTGCTAATACAATCTTCTTTTCTGATCTTAATCTTGAAATTATGGTTTTATATAAGAATGTCTTTCCTGTACCTCTGGGTCCATAAACAAAGAAAAACTCCCCTTTTTTAGAATGGACTGATTGAATTACCTCCTCATATATTAATTTTTGCTCGGGGTTTAATAACGAATGCAGCTGATCATGTTCAATCTTACTTTCTTTTGAATCAAAGTCGAGTGCTTCTCTAATCAAACGATTATCCAAATTAGTTAAGAGCTTTCGATTTGGTTGTGGAAGATCAGGAAAATCTTTTAAAGATCTCCCGTTTCTATTTAACAACTATTGAATTTCTATCAAGCAGTAGTTTTTTATTTGTTCCTCCGTTAACTCTAACTCAGGATAGTTGAAAACTTTACGCTTGTGGTGTAAGATATCATCTGACAAAACCTCCCATGTTTCTTCCCAAAGCTTTAATGGTTTACTAACATCACAGAATAACAAAATTGTTACAAACAGGTCCCGTAGCTTAGGACCCAATGTCCAGAAGCTTGCCTCAATTATAGCTTGTATCCATTCCTTGTCGTCATTGAGAAGGTCGTATGCGAAACATACTTCTTTAAAAGTTCCATAGACCTTTTTATTAACAGTCATTAACTTTTTAAAAGATTTAGGGCCTCTTACTACATTTAGCAACATTCTGAGATAGTAACGCTCCCCTGAAGCTGGGCTTGTGTAAAAAATCCGACCAATACTTTTTTTCAGTTTTCGTTCTTTCCATATCTTCAGTTGTTCGTGCCACACATATTTTTTTGGTAATTCAGCATAGGTGAGTTTTCTGGCTTCTTTATCTCGTTTATTTAACTCAAACCACTCTGTAAACATTGTTCTCTTGATGTCTTCCCTTTGAAGAAGTGCTGGTAAACTCTGTGAATCACGTAATGTGATTGAGTTTTGATTTGGTAAGTGGAAGTTTAATTTCATGACTGATGGATAAGAGTAATGGATATCGAAAGAGAAGAGGCACCACACTGCTTCACATGGTGCTAAATACCAACAATTTAAGTAGCTTGTGATCTCATCAACTGCATTGATTGTTTGTCCTCCCTCATCGTTGTTTGTCACCACAACAGTTGCTCTATCTGGACCTTTGTTTAAGTACTTGAACAAGTACTTTATTGCTTTTGATCTGTTGCACCATTCAACGTTTATGTGTGCCTGATATTTTAATAATAAATATCGATTGTAAGGAACGACATTTCTGTTATCATAAGTAAATTTGCCTTTCAAAGCAAATACTTTTGTGTTTCTTCGTCGATAAACCGGGTACCCATCTTTATCCACCATTGTTTCTTCATAGAATGGTTTTGGATATTTTTTTGTACATTTTCCTTCTATTGTGCATGGAGCATATTTTGCGTCTTTACCACATGGACCATGCAACATATACTCACTGACGGCTTTGTAGCCTTCTGGATCATTCGTTGGACATGGTAATTCTGCAGATATCATATTATCTAATTGATTTCCAGTTTTGCATTTGTAATCTTCTTTCAGCCACAGGAGAATATGTGCGTGTGGTAGCCCTCGTTTTTAAAATTCAATTACATACACCACTGCAAGTATATGTTTTAACAAAATTAAGGGTTGTTTGAAGAATTAGTATGAGATAATAAATAATTATAGTATAATATATTATTAGTTACCTGCAGAATGTGGTCCAAATACATGGTTTTTTGTCAGATCATCCAATAGCTGAGTAAGCTTCATTTTGAAAACACGTGTCCCTATTTCTGGCCGATCATGTGCTTTTTGTCCTGGTATAAATGCCAACATTTCATCAATTTCTGGCCATTTTGGATTAGATGTGAATGTGATAAAAAGATCTGGATTCCCATATGTACGACATAGAGCCATTGCATCTTGGTAGTTTTGCATCATATAACGTGGTCCGCCTGTAAAACTTGAAGGTAAGACAATCCTTTTTCCAAGGCCTGCTGCATCTGTGTCTCCCCTTGTAACTGCGTCCTGCAAATTATGATACAGATCTACTCGTAACGTGTCTTGGTTATGTCTGTTCCATTTTTGTCTTTGCTCCTCAACTGATGTGTATGCGTTAACCAAAAATTGTTGGAATAACCTGCCTCCTTTATGTAAAGTGTTGGCTTGGTTATTTCGACTGTGTATCAAATATGCGTAATATTCCTTCATTGAAACATACCCACGTTTAGTCTTGTTGTTTCCGTTATTGGAATGATATGGGATCTTCTCGTGATATCCATCTTCTCCATATGGGAATAACAAAGGATACTGCAATGCCATGTAGGATGGATGCAATTCTGATATTCGGGTTTTACCCCTTTTTTTGCATTTAACAATGATATCCTTTGTAGGAATACCATCTCCAAAATCATTAGTTATCAGAGCTGCTACTTCTGATATAGTTGGAACGTTGTACTGCTTTGATGTTCTTCTGTCACTAAGTAAACGCAATTCAAAGTTTACAGATTGATTAGAATGACACCAATCTCTTGCCATTCTAAATGCTTTTGTAATTGCACTCGATTCATCCAACATGGTAATCAAGCTTTTGATGATGGACTCATCCACTTGATCATTTATTTCATTATTTAGGAAAGCATTCATACGATTCCTAGGTTCATTCTGTGTATCAAAGAAATATAACTGAGCATACCTTTGTTGAACTCCTTCTACAGGTAGGAGTGACCCAATTAGATGATAATTTTGCCCATTTATTCTAAATGTATACACACCCCTTCCATTATTTATAGAATGATCTATCCTTGCTCCAAAGGATGTGAATGTGAACATCCCATTATACACTCTGATTTGTTCTCTAAATTTTGCTGTTGTAGGATTTGTGAAATCAAGGAGAGTCTTTAATGGCAATGGTGGTTCTTTGAATTTTGGTAGCAAGACTTTACCATCTTGGCAGCATAGCGAAAAAGTAGGATTTACAGGTTTTTTATCTTTATCAATTCTCTCTTCATACCACATGGTTGCATTACAACTATTGCATTGGTAAGATGGTGATTCAAGCTTAGCATAAGAAACAGAAACTCCTATATTAAAAAGATAATAAGCAGTAAAAGTTTAAATAAGTTGGTTATTTTAAGTATCTACTAAATTTGAAATTCATTTATTTTTTATTTTTTAGAAATACCTGATGATGTTAGGGCTGCTTGTTTTGGTGGTATCCTTGATTCAGTTGTTCTTCGTCGACCTAAAAAATCACAAATGTTCAAAATTATATGCATATAATTTAAAATATTGAATTAATATATAATATTTTTATATATATGATTTAGAGCCAATCTTGTGTATTTATTACCTCCACGCCTGTGGTTTGTCTGTGCAACAACTTGTTGGGATGGTTCCTCTGCAATAACATATTTAATTCTAATTGATAATTTTATTGTAAAAAAATTAATAAAATGTGCAACAAAGGATTTGTGGAATTACCTATATCTGGAATGTCTATTAACTTCAGCCCACAGTAACTTTGGTAACTCCCATCTTTGTTAACAATTGTGCGAGATTGTATGATGATTTTATTGTTGAGTATGTTAGAGAAAGATGGAATATTATTATCCATACCTAACTCACATTGTCTAATGGAAAGATTTTGATTCTTATGGTGATATACAGACATTCAGATACTGTACTTATAAATAGCTTCATAATCATGTAACCGAACACTACAATTAATATGAATAGGAAAAGACAGGTCTCTTTATATACAAACAATTATTAATCTTCATTAAGAAGATTTGTAACCTACATGTCTCTTTATATGCAGTTATGCAAGCAACTATTAACCACTACTTAGTATTTTCTAACTTCTATACAATCTTTGTGATTGTAATAAATTAGGCTGCAATCGTTATTTTTCAATTTAGATATAGAATATACAAATTTATTTAGTGGAATATTTCTAAGCATCAAAACATAGCATACAGTTTAAGATATAAAACTTTTAGATCAATTATTCTTTGAAATTTGTACAATTTAGATTGTATTATTGATTTCAATTCTATATATTCCAATATTGATTAATTTCTCATTTGTGAACAACATTGATTACATTTTGGTTTATTAACATGAAATTTCATTTCCTTTATTGTATAATCAAAGTTTTTTAACTTACTAATTATCATTGAGATGCACTTATTAATGTTCAAACATTGCTTAAAAAGCATAGAGTTGGTTCTCTTTTTGTTACAACTTTTATAAATGGATTACATATATTTGGGTATGTATTTTATGCATAACTGGATGACAAATATCGTAGTTAAAATTTTAAGCATAAACGGAATTTTATAACCTAAACACCAAACAAAAGTAATATCAAATATTCGTTTGGTTTAAAACACCAAAAATATTCATTGAAAAACAGACTAAAACAAACTTCTTTTTCTAAATGACATATTCCAACAAACTTTTGAGGTAATTTCCTCTTTATTTTTCATAATCTTAATGCCGAAGATGTGTCTTCATCGTTGATTGATGCTTCATCATTTATTTCATATTCCTTCAGAGTTATGCTTTTGGTGAGCCTTCTTCCTCTTCTGATCAGAATCAGTCATAACATTCCTGAAATAGTAATATTTTAATTGAAATTTTGATTAAATTTCTGTTTTATGTGTGTTATATATTTGTTTTAAAGGTTATTGACAACCAACCTTCTATTTTTCTTAGCATCTGTAAATTTGGAAGGTGTGGCAATTATTGGCACAGACATTTCAAGTGGGTGTATAGCAGAGCATATGAAGCTCTCAAATAATCCATGATCATAGTTGGTATGACCCTTGATTTCAAAAACGTGTGTTGTACTAATGAGGTTAGCTAGTGGTGGTGGCAATATCCTCATCCGCTCATCTGAAGGCTATATAGGAAGGTTAGTAAAAGAGTAATGCCTGAAAAATTAAAAATGTTTCATACTCACATCGTGATCCATTAGCTTGAATGATGATGCTGGATTTTTTACCAACTGAATTGCAGGTTCATCAAAAAGTATAAACACAGCTTTATCAGTATTGTCAAACACGTCCAACGCAAGCCTATACCTATCATATGCATGTTTTACAAGTACATAAGCAATTAGATGTTTTTTAGTCCAAATAACATTACATAATTATAAACTATAATATCACCTCATTTCAGGGTTTGTAAATTGCTTTTCACATCCATTACACCAAAAACCTCCTCCCATTCTAGTTGCACCTTTTTTACATTGTTTTGCACACATGATGGGAATCGCCATCCCTTTTCAGTCCTGATATTTCCAATCGTTGCTTTCATATTGAAAGTTGCCAACTGTAGAAGAGGAAATGTTAAACAAATGTGCAATAGGATAGGAATAAAAGTATGGGAATATAAGACTATTACTCACATCATTTGTTTGATTGCGTGACAACAACAAAAGGGTTTTGATTGTTCCTGTTGACATAAATAATGTATGAAAACGTTATTTATATTTTTCGATATCTCTATATTTTGACGATCACAAAATGTAAACTCGTCAATCGTTTAATTACTACGTAAACAAGTATTAAGCTAGTCTATATCATTATATCCAACTTAATCACTTAAGGTATGGATAAACAAGTGCTTAATACATCTCATGATCAAAGGGGTATTTAATTAACTAATACAAAGTTTATTTAATTATATAATCTTATTATATATTTTTGAAAAACACTTTTGGTAATAAGGAAAAATGTTTTAATCATACTAAATATATGATTTCAAATATTTAACCAAAATCAGTTAGTTTTTCACCAAATAAACTTTCCCCACTAAAAGACAAGTTTTCTGGCCGTTACAGTTGGGCGGCCCCCTTAATTATAAGGGGCGGTCCCCTTAATTTTAAGGGGGCCGGCCATGCTTTAAGGGGACCGGCCAGGCTCCCCTGTCAGAAACTGTCAGATTTCTTCCCCTATAAATACCACCTTAATTCTGGAATTTTCCTCACCTTTTGCACGAAATTTTCAGATCTACAATCATCTAAAACTCATCAAAAACCCTTTGATCATTTGTATATTAATCCTTGTTTCAAGTGATTCAATCCCTCATCATCCATTCTCATTCTAAGTGCAAAAGAAGAACTCTCTACAACCAAGTTCAAGAAGTGTTGAAGAGTTGTTGTGTATAGTGTATATATATTCATTTGTGAATATTGTGTTGTGCTTGTTATTATTTGTTTAGAAGATATAGAAGTTGTGTAGATAGTAGAAGTTGATTAGTAGTGAAGTAGGTTAGTAGTGAAGATTGGTGTGTAGAAGAAGGTGTGTAGAAGATAGGTGTGTAGAAGATTGGTGTGTAGAAGAAGGTGTGTAGAAGATTGGTGTGTAGAAGCTTGGTGTGAAGAAGATTGGTGTGTAGATTGGTGTGAAGATTGGTGTGTAGATTGGTGTGTAAATTGGTGTGTATATTGGTGTGTACGGTTTTCTCCGCCATAAGGGAGTTTGTTGACATAGTGAAGAAAACTCTCGAGTAGGTGACTCGGGGAGTGGAGTAGGAACAAGGAAGGTGTCCTTGTAGCCGAACCACTATAAATCCTTGTGTTGTGGTTTGATCTTTCTAACTCTTCTCATTACTTATTTATTTATCTTTACTATATTAGTTTTGTTAGTTAGTTATTATACAATTGTTCATATAGTGCAAGTATTGAATTCACATAAACTAGAATCGAAGTTTTTAAAACAAACTTGTACTTATAAATTTTAAAAGGACGTAAAACTATTCAACCCCCCCTTCTAGTTTTCCACAGTTCCATCTTTAGGCACACAATCCTTATTACATATTCCAGACTTTATCTGCCCAACACCACTAACAGACAGAAAATTTGTAAATTAATATATATTACTATACTCATTTTTTAAACCATGTCTATTGATATACAATTTTACTTATTCTAATATTGAAGCAAAAATCTATATAAATGCTTACCCAGAGGATGATTTAAAACTCTTTGAATGTAGGTATGTTAGGTTGGTCAATATCCATGGCTGATGGACTTTTGGATAGATTCAACTTATCTGGAACGGGATGTATAAATTCAGCTTTACACGTTTTAAATCATTGATACAGATAAGTTTGAAAGTTATAGGGAAAAACGTACTATAGTAATGGTATGCACTTGTAGAATTTAAGACAATAGGACACATTACTACATGCTTCATTTTATTGTCAATAAGCAAATCTCCTAAACCTCCCCAAAATGTTACCTGTACTGCCTCTCCCCTGTTTCATATGCAAGAAAGTTTTAAGTTGGTAAAAGCAATATAACATTTTAAGTACTGTTTATGTTAATTATCCATATAATAATTGTGCTAACCTATGATTTGTTAGGTAGAAATCAAGATTTTTGGAACCGGTCTTTGTGTGGTTCATCTTGGCAATGTTGGTCACATACCTGCCTACATCTGAAAGGCAATAGTGTAAGTCTTAAGGAATTAGATCATTTATCATAAATAATCATTTGATTTATATAATTAATACAAACTTACCTATAAGAGATTTGTTCCTTGTAGGTTTCATATTTTCAATATGAACCTTTTCCAAAGGATACCTAACATACTGATCATAAAGGATAGAAGTCTTTTTTAAGTGGGCTTTACCGTCAAATTCAAGCTTAAAGGTATTGTTTTTTCTAACGCGATATTCTTCTTTGTTAGCCCTCACAACAAAATCTTCTATTGCGAATAGAACACCTTTTTCCAACCTCTGAAAATTGTATGCTATAGTTGTATTTGCAGTGCAGTGGTTCACATTGCCCTGCAATAATATTGCGTGTAAATCAGTAAAAGAGTAACAAACTGTAAACAACATGTTTAATCATTACCATTGGATCAGAGACAACAAATTCAGTATTCAATAGACGCGCATTTGTAGCTTTGACATCCCATATTGTGCAGAACGTAACAACAATATTCCCTGCTGAATCACCATCCAACGCATCAATGAACGCATGGGGAGTTGAACTTCCATGTTGGTCAGTCATTGTATGGAAATATCAAAAATTAGTTGTGCCCAGATAAAGCAATGCAGGTAATATTTATATACAACTTCATGGGAGCATTTAAACATATATAATGATTATTAAATTTTTCCATTGAAGGGTTTTTTGGTTCATATTCTTATTGATATAAATTACTCAGGCATTATCATAACAACATTTTAGCTCATTTAATGAGTATTTAAACCTCCTTAATGGAAGTTAATAGCTTTTTAATATCTGCATATGAATAGACCGGTAAGTTACAAAATCGTTTAAGATGTCATTTATGTACAATTTTTATTACATTTTGCTTCCTTAAAATGAAGGTCCAGTATCTTTTATTATACAATCAAAGATTTATCACTTAGTAATCGTTGCTCATACAATAATCGGATAATTTACTTGTGTTCTCAATTCCAAACTTCATATAAGTTTACCAAGTTATAAATTTTATAATGTAGTATTCATATTAAGGTTATAAGTATAGTGTTCAGAATATTGGTTTTGTTAGCATTGCAATGAACTTGTTGAAGTTCAAACCTGCCTTAATAATTATAAATTTTATAATGTAGTATTGATACTAAGTTTATAAGTATAGAGTTGGAGTTTTTTATCTTGCAAATAAATTATTTATGGTTGTTAATTAATAAATCAATCATTTTTAACATATGTTTTTTATTTATGAATCAATAGTTAGTTTCATTAGGCAAAATTCCATATTATAAAAAGATGTAGAATACTCTTATGTGATACTCAAAGGTAAATTCAGCAAAAATTAGTGGAATTTAGGTGCAGAATAGTAATAACCTATTTTCGTTATGAATCTTATAATTGGATCACATATATTTAAGTCTAAATATTAAGCATAACATGTTCTCATATATTGAAATATAAATTTGATACATAATTGAATCACATATATTGAAGTTATTGAAATTTGAATTTGATACATAACTGAAACATATATATTGGAGTCTGATTTCAAGCATAAGGTGAATTTTATAACTTAATAAGCAACCAAAAGTAATATCAAACAATAATTTGGTTTAAAACAACAAAATTATTAAGTGAAAAACAGAGACAAACAAACTTCGCTTTCTAAATGACATAGTCCCATAAACAATTGGGGACATTTGCGCTTTATTTTCATAGATACTTAAAAACTAAGCTGTGGCTTTGTCGTTAGCTGATGATCCGTCATTAATTTCATTTTCTTTCATAAGATCAGCTTTAGGTGAGACTTCGTCGTCTTCTGTTTCAGAGTCGGTCACAACACACCTGAAAAATAAGATTTTCATAGAAGTTTTGTTAATTTTTGGGGTTTATATTAGGTATGTTTGTATCCATTTGGTACAAAATTACCATCTTTTTTTTTTTTTTTGAGAAGCAAATCCATCTTCGCTCCAAGCTTCATCAACATATGGTAAGTCTGTGTCTGAATCTTCACATTCCAATCTATAATAACGCCACATTAAATAATGTTTTAGTGGTAAGGAATTTTAATATATTACTTCACAGTATTGAAACTTTGTGATACTGTTTCTTTTTTGTCTTCTCAACAGATTTCATTAGAGTTTCAATTGCAGGGACAATATTCCAGCAGGTGAAGCTCTCAAAAGTACCATGTTCAAAATACGTGGATGTCTTGACTTCAGAAGTGTGAGTTGTCCCTATTAGATTTGTTATTGCTTGGGGCAATTCGAAACCTTGTGACTGTAGTTGAAAGTTAAGAAAAAATTATAAAATATCTTTTAAATTTAATTTATAATTGTATATCAGTATATAATATCTTCCGAATCTAATTTATTATTGTACCTCATCGTCATTTTCCAACAGAGATTCTGGAGAACACTTCAACAAAAAACGGACGGGTTCATCAAACAGAACAATCACAGTTTGTTCAGTATGGTCCGACACATCCATTTCAAGCCTGAATCTGTTAAAATCAGGTAGCATACATAAGGTATAGAATATTATGTAATTTACTACTCCCTCCGTCCCAAAATTATTGTCCACTTTGAATTTTCAAAGTCAAACTAGTTCAACATTGACCATAAATATATATTTTTTATTATATAATACTTGATGAAAAATTATACCATTGAAAAGTACACTTAAAACCCAATCCATTTATATATTTTGCATCAAATATTATATAGCACCCACAAAAATATTTAAGGTCAAAGTTAAAGAAGAAAGACTAAAAAAGTCAATAGTGGACAATAAATTTGGGACGGAGGTAGTATAATTCAAGGAAATTGCAATTCTAAAATCGATTTACCTTAAAACTGGGTACTCAATGTATTTTTTACACGTTTCACACCAAAATCTACCATTCTTTCGGGTTGCACCTTTTTGCACTTATTCTCACCACATGAAGGGTAGTTCCAACCCTTTCTAGTTCTAACATTGTTGATCGTCACTTTGCAGTTGTAGATCATGGACTATAAAATGGATATATATTAAATAAAATACCAATTGACCAAATTGTGTAAATAAGCAAGTGTTAAGATAGAAGCTTACATTGTTTTTCTTATTGCGGCCCCAAATCAACAAATTCTCAAGCGCCCCATCTTTTGACTCTGAACAATCAACAGGCACTATAGCTTTACCCAATTCCACAGAACTGTAAACAATATACATGCTAAACATTAATAAATGATAATTGTATAAAATAACATAGCTACTATTTAGTTAGGATTACCTCATTTCAACTTTTAGATCTATCAATGCAGGGATGTCCTCATTGTCATAAATCAAGGAGAAGGAGCTGCTTGAAAGGTAGACCTTATCTGCACGGGGTCGACATTGTGATGAAAATTAGCAATAAGGTAACATAGCGCTACAAAACCATATTCTATTGATACTCACTGTTATAGAGTTTAACATTAAGAGAAGTTACAACGACCGTACATAGGCCAACATGTTTTGTTTTCTTGTCAATCAGAATGTCACCTAATTCACCCCAAAGAGTTACTCTTATTGATTGCCCCCTGTTTTAGAAAATAAAAAACAATTGTTATTTTAACTTTCTTAATTTGCTAGGACAAAAAAATATGGGAATCAAAACACCTCTTGTTAGCCAGATAGAAATCGAGAGTCCTTGAACCACTCTTTTGAACTATTGTCCTCCCAACATTTGTAACATAGCCTATGACATCTGCTAGTATCCAATAATATATAGTAAGAGCAAAAATATAACATGGCACCAAAAACCGTTTAAGAAAGAATGTTTAAACAAAAAGCGTAACCTATTAGATTTTTATTGTTTGTAGGTTCAATTTCTTCAAAATCCGCAAGCTCAAAAGGATATCTCACAAAGCCCTTAGGGCTGACAGAAACTTTTCTGATGATTGTGGAACCATCAAATTCAAGAATGTATGGATCCTGCTTAATGATACGATACTCATCCTTGTTCGGCTGCACAATAAAATTCTTGATAGAGTAAACACCGCCTTCTTTTAAACCTACAAAGTTGTGTGCTATATTACTCCTTGCATAGCAATGCATCGCCTTACCCTGAAAAAAATTGCATCAGAATTCAATATCCCCATTCTATATGCATAATTGTAAATGTATGTTTACTTACCTTGGCATCACTAACAACAAAATATGTGCTCAAATACCTCCCACTTGTTGCATTCACATCCCACATTCTACTGATCATAACAACAATTGTACCACTAACACCCGTATCGAGCTGTTCCAAAAATAACTCACCATTATGGTCGGCAACATTAATGGATTTGCTACCCGAAGACTGGATGGACATGGAGTTGCTACCGGAAGCTTTATTGGACATGGTAACTTTTGCTACAATTCTGGTTTGGAAGCAAAAAAAATTGATGATTATGGAGGTTAAAGAGTATATGCATACTGTATTTATAGTTACAAACACATGTACCATCATTAAGAAGGATTGTAACTTACATGTCTCTTCAAATGCAGATATCAGGAAACTATTAACCCCCATTAAGGAGGCTTGTAACCACATGTTTGTTCATATGCTCCCATTAAGGAGGCTTGTAACCACATGTCTGTTCATATGCTGATAATTAGTATTAGGGGAAAAAAAATAACTCGGATTTATATCATGAAGAGCATTAGCGTGTTGTATTCTATGCAATCTTGACGCCTCCGCATTCAATTAGAGGGGACAATCTTATAGTATTATAGATAGATTGTTAGTCGTAGTAATTGTTCGAATTCACTGCGCATAAATGCATTAACTAAAAGTAGTAACCTTTACTATCTATAAAGGAAAAAAATCAAAAGTGAAAGTGGAAAAATCAATAAAAGTGAAAAGTTGAAATATTGAAAATGTATATAAGTAAATATTGAAATGCATTTAATACTCGTATTAAAACACCTCATTACTTAAAAGTACAATGATTTATTCACATTGTACAACTAATTAAATACATATCTACGAAATTAAATATAACCAATTAAAAACAAACCGGGTTGACCCGGGACGCTTCAAACACGGCGGGTTGACCCGGTTTAATTTGACCAATTTTCGACCCAACCTAGCAAGTTGACCCGGTTTAAATCGACCCATTTTTTGACCGGTACGGTTCAACTGGTTGAACCATCCGGGTCGAACCGGGTTTCAAAACATTATCCATTACTTAAAAGTACAATAATTTATTCACAATGTACAATTAATTAAAAACATATATGTCAAATTAAATACAACCAATTAAAACAAAAACCGGGTTGACCCGGGACGCTTCAAACCCGGACGGGTTGACACAGTTTAATTTGCCCCATTTCGACCCAACCTAGCAAGTTGACCTGGTTTAAATCGACCCATTTTTCGACCGGAACGGTTCAACTGGTTGAACCACCCGGGTCGAACCGAGTTTCAAAACATTATGTTAAATTCCTAAATCTTCAAACTTTTATTATTTTTCGTTTATAACCTATAAACTTTTTTTATCAATAAACTATCTGTCGCTATAAAATCTCGTTGTTATGCACGGGTACTCGTCTAGTTGTATGAATTCAAAAATGATTACGTTGTAATGTCACTGATTTTTTTAATCGTAGACGAGCCCACCAAACAGGCCGGGTTTGCCAATAAAAGTCTCATAATCCTCTTTTGATTATTTCCAATTTTTCTTATCTCCTTAATTTCTCTCTACTTTTTCCACTAAATAAACAAATCATGTCACTGGACGATTTTTCTCACTTAAGAATTCCGTTGAAAGATGTAATACAAGCAACCAACAATTTTGCTGAAGAAAATCTTATTGAAGATGAAATGGGTTGGCATGTGTATGAAGGAAAACTTTCTGGGAAGAAGTTACAATTCATATCAATTGCTGGACAATATGCCAGTTTCCATCGTGTAGTTATGTTTAGTTCTCTGCCAGAACACCAAAACATTGCCTCATTAATTGGCTTTTGTGATGAGGATCATAATAAGATTTGTGTAGTCGAGCCACCAACTCACGGAAGCCTTGACAATCATGTGAGCAGTGCACATCTCACATGGTCGATGCGAGTCCAAATCGGCCTTGATATAGCTTGTGGCTTGCAATATCTTAGAATTCATCGTCAAGCACTTGAGATGAATTTGAATAGCGCGACTATTCATATAGACGAAAATTGGCGGGCTAAGATTCAGTTAATTACACGTGATATGTATAGTTCCACAGTGGCCGGATGGATTTCCGAAGAACGTGATATGTACAAATCCAATTATGAATCTTCTAAATCTATTTATCATGGCGGTGAAATGCTATCAGAAATATACCCTTTGGGAGTGATACTATTCGAACTTCTATGTGGAAGGCTAGCATATACATATTATAAAGAAGAACGGATTGTTAGCGAATTGGCAGCCAAACATTACAAAAATGGAACTCTAACTGAACTCGTAGATCCCGTTCTAAGGGTACAGATGAACCGAGATTCCTTGACTGTTTTTTCAGAGATTGCATATGCATGCTTCCACGAATATGGACACATGCGCCCCAAGATCTCTCAAGTTGTGGAAGAACTTCAGAAAGTCCTCAGACTTCAACAAGGCTTTGAAATTTCGGAACTTCAACAAGTAAGTTACTGCAACTTTCTAATTGTTTTCTCTTAAGAATTTACGAGTAATTAAGTTAACCGGTCCCATATTTTCACCAATTACATGGGTCTGTTTCGTATAAAATGTAACCCAACCCAAGTGAAATTTTATATTTCTGGCCTTTAAAACCCGATCGTTTATCAGTTTC
This sequence comes from Artemisia argyi, assembly GCA_030686995.1. NCBI lineage: Eukaryota > Viridiplantae > Streptophyta > Magnoliopsida > Asterales > Asteraceae > Artemisia > Artemisia argyi. The sequence continues at coordinate 174,090,841 of CM060691.1, forward strand.
AAACGGGTTTGCGGTTTCAATTTTAATATTTGACTTGTTGGATTTTTATGGTTTTAACTGGTGTTATTAGTTGGGTTTTGGAGTTTTGTTGTTTTTACCGGTGTTTTGAAAGCCGGTCTGACCCTGCCAGGTAAACCGTTTTTGGCTGAAAAAGGAGCCAAAATGAACCGGTTCTTCGAGGCTTGAAAACCTAGATTTACCGACCGAGTTTCATGTGACCCAAGTCAACCCGGTTCACCAAATTTGACCGTGATAGATTTTATTTTTTTTTTTTAGAAAATATACATGACAAGTTTGGATTGATAGTGGGGATCGGTGATATTGTTTTTAAGTTTAAAACTTGTATTCTTGTAGGGTGTTGAAGTTTAGTTTTTATGTATGTTTGGTATTAAATATTAAAGGGTTTATAGGTGCTTGGTGAGCTGAAATTGCATTCTCCATAAATGAAAAACCAAGTTGACTCGCCGGTCAAACCGGTCAAGCCGGTGACCCAGTAACCCGGTGATTTGACCGGGTCAATTTAAGACTCAGTTTTTAAAACATTGGTTTTTTACTTTGGTTCTTGTTAAGGTAATGACGAAACCAAAGCAAAATGGTCATTGCCTAATGACGAAACCAAAGCAAAATGGTTTGGTTTTTGGTTATCAAAAAGACCATGCGTTGGTCGGTTTTGGTTATTCATCGGCTTTTTGATTTTTTATTTTCTCGGTTTGAACCATCAGTCTTATACTATTCGGTGCCAATGATTACAAAGTGTGGGCAAGGTGATTTCTTGATTTCAACTAATAAGCATATTTACAGATAATTCAAAAATGTATTCTCACTCTTTAACAACGAAAACGACACGGGTCAATATCAGTGACTATTGAAATATACTTGTAATAGATTCTAATATGATTTATAATTAGGTGTCGATTGGTTTGTAGTCCAGAATTATAATCGGTCTGGATTTGATATAAGAGTGAAATATGAATGACTATAAGTTGATGTATAAATTCTATAAATATTGTTTGATAGGATAATTAGATGAAAAGTGATTACTACATAAAAAAAATAATTTGTACTTGTAGTATAAATTATATGAGAGGAAGTGATGGCAATGTTTTGAAAACCGGGTTCGAAATCGACCCGGTCGAGTCATCGGGCACCGGGTCAACCGGTTCGATCGGTTGGACCGCCGGGTCAACCCGATTTTCAATTTATTATTTTTTTATTTTTTTGACCGGGTCAACCGGTTCGACTGCCGGGTCAACCGGGGCAACCCGGGTTTTTATTAAAATATTTTTAAAAAATGAAACCCGTCCGGGTTTTAAGAACCGGGTTAACCCGGGTCACTCAAAACCCGGCGGGTCAAACCGGTTAGCCCGGTTTTAGAAACCCAGGTTGTTTTGACCCGTTTTTTTTACCAGAACCGGTCGAACCGGTTAACCCGGCCGGGTCGACCGGTTTTCAAAACCTTGAATGATGGGCCTAAGAATCAATTTTCAAGCCACATCTTTTCGGTGACTTTTAATTATAGCTATATATATAATATCATTCCTTTTTTGGATTCCAATGTTAACTAACCAAAAAACTAGGGGACACCTAACCGAACCCTCCCTATACTAGGGAGGTTGTACTTTTTGCCTCCTTATCCTTTTTTTGTCTCTTATTTTATTTTAGTACAACATAGTTTTTTGTCAGTTTCTGTTCTATATTTCTGACAGTTTTAAGCGTTTGACATATTAAAGTTTATATTTTCTGTTCCGCACTTTCAGGTTTATATTTTTTTAATATAAACAAAATTATAAAAAAAAAAAAAAAAAAAAAAAAAAGGAGGGTCCGGATAAAAAACTAAAGGGGTCAATATTAGCTATACATTTTTTTTATTAAAATAAAAAAATAAACTTCCACCCTTTTTTTAAAACTTAAATATTTCGCAAACCGTAAATCGTCAAGCTAAAAAAAATACCATCGCGACGAGAATTAAATTATCTTTTTATAGACATGCATTGTTATATACTTTCGACGAACGTTTTTTTCGATGAACTTTTTTTTTTCGCCCAGAAAAATCATATATGATTCGATTCTTACGAATCATATATGATTTGTAAGAATCATATATGATTCGTAAGAATCGAATCATATATGATTTTTTACGAATCATAGATGATTTTTACGAATCATATATGATTCTTTCTGGGCGAAAATTAAAAAAAAATTGTCGAAAGTATATAACAATGCATATCTATAGAAATATTATTTAATTCTCGTCGCGATGGTATTTTTTTGTAACTTGAAGATTTACCGTTTGCAAGATATGTTGTTTTGAAAAAAGAAATAGAAAATATAAATGGGTGGCTATGATTGGTTGATAGGTTCTATGGCATGTATGAGTTCTTCATTGATCTCAACTCTGGATTGATTCTAATTGACGCATACGGCATACCAAACACACCTAGTTTCAACACGTGTATACATTCAATGTGCTATCTAATCATTTAACCACTTATCAATCCAAGTTATCAATATACTAGCTTAAAGCCTCATGGAATCACAATTTTTTTTTTTTTGTTTGAAAATTGACTTTCATATGGGAAATCCAAGTCCAATTTGAAACCCGATGGGGGGAAAACCTTCAACTTAAGCCGCCCGAAGGCACGACACTTAAATTGAAGTAAACCCTGCCTTCTCCAGATTCGAACCCTTGTGGGTTGAAACCTTCATTGAAGGACTTTGAAATCGTACCGACAGGGCAGTGGTCCACAAGGGAGGACTTTCCGGTTTAGTCACCCAAACCGGTACTACTCTCCACTAGGCACGCTTAACTGAATCACAAAATTTTTTAATGAAATATTTTGTGTAGGAAGTTATATTTATGAATAAAATAAGAAAAATAATTAACGTAAACATGTTTCATTAATATTTGAAAGAAATAATGAAATACACTTAGTGTTATTTAAAATAGTATGTAAGATTATAGACTTGTGGAATCACGAAAATTTTTAAAGAAATTAATCATTAAGGAGAAAAATGTGTGAATAAATTAACAAACAACAAAGAACGTAAATATGTTACATTATTTTTTGAAGAGAATAATAAGTAATATGTCACATATTATTCAGTAAAAACTTCTTTGTAAACAACATTAAAGTGTCAATGATAGAACCCATGTCATCTTTTATCGAACCGAGAGCAATATCTGCAAATGCATGACCTACATAACACATTGTAGGGATTTCTAACCCATTTGACTCGTTTCCTTTTATGCTATTTTGTTACCCTTGGAGGTAAAAGAGTAAAAACATAACGCGAATCAAACCAACTTGCTAACGAAAGTGATTACCCAACTTGCTTGTAACCTTGCATATCGAAGAGCCCATTATCAACAAGAAACATAAGTGGTAAACAAATATGATAATGCAAGTAAAAGAGATGAAGTAAAGTAGGGCTACTGTTCGAAACATAAGTGGGGAATTGCTCCAGCGGTATCACTTCTTCACCTTAAACGTTCAGTTGACCACCCTAGTAGGGCTACTGTTCGAAACATTATGGAGAGGTTATCTTGACAACCGAACAACTCTTATGTTGCACTTGAAAGGGAATTTTGTCTTGATCAAAAACCATTTTATAATTATTACAAAGACCGCCTTATAATGGTTAAAAGTTAACACTTGAACACATGTTTGAACAAGACAAAATTTGTATGAACGTTACCGCGTTAGAATATTCTATAACTACTAATGCAAAGTATATGGTCATTTGAGTTATGCTCCGTATGTGATCTTAATTTCTAAAGGCTTTCAATGTTGTCTGCAGGTAAAAAGCATCCATCATATGAAAATTCCATTGGAAGAAATACGATCAGCAACTTGTGATTTTACCATCCCCCATAAAACTGGTAAAGTGTACAAGGTGGATCTCGCCCACTTCAATGTAGATAAATATGTTGCAGAGAACAAGATCAGGAGAGTGTCTATGGAAGAAATCTTAAAGTACCGGAGAATAAAAAGCACAGTTGCTATTAAGAGTATAGATGGTGGATATGGGCAACCAACTGAAGAACAACTTCAAACGCTTCTTTACCTTTCACATGAAAACCTTGTCAAACTAGTTGGATTTTGTGATGAAGATAATGGGCGTATTCATGTTGTCTATGAGTGTGCCTCAAACGGAAGCCTAGATGAATATATTCATAGGCAACATATCATTAATCAGAGCCTTAATAATACCAAGAGAAACATTTTTCCATGGATAATGCGTTTGCAGTTTTGTCTCGATGCTGCCCGTGGGCTCAACTTTCTCCACAATGATAAGAATAAGAATCACACGATAATACACGGGAATATAAAAAGTTCCAACATTCTTATAAGTCGAGATGGAATAGGCATGATTGGTGACTTTAGATTGTCAACAAATGAATATAGTGATGCACACAAGTTAACAAAGGAGTATGATGTCTATTCATTTGGCCTTGTTTTATTTGAAGTACTGCAAGGAGCGTTGACCCATTTTAAGATATCCGAAGATGATCCAAAGTTTCTGCCTGACATAGTCAAACGTTGCGTCAATCGCAAAGAATTAGACGACAATATGGACCCAATGTTAAGGAAAGAATTTGAGAAATACCGTTCTCTGATAGGCAACCGGAGTGCAGAATCCCTAAATATGTTTGCAAAACTTGCATATCGATGCTTCACAGAAGTAGAGGATCGCCCGACAATGGCTGACATTGTGGAAGAACTCGATAAAGCATACAAATATCACGTAAGTCTCTAAATTTATGAAAATCATATAAATATTCAAGTTCCTAAATAGTTAATTAAGTAAATGAGTAAATATGTATCCGTGATTCTGTTTTCATGACATCTGATACATTCAGATGAAGCTTACAATGAATATATCCAATCGTTGCAGCGAATAGATCCTCAATACGCATTTGAACTTTGAACTTAAAAACAAGAATTTAGATTATATTAAAGTATTACACTTTTGATCTGATGTATATAAGTTAATTTATGTAGATAAAGGTTTGTTTTATCTTTTCCCAAATCTTTAAGTATATGATCCTCAATTGCAACTTTAGGCAAACTTGAAAAGTAGACAAAAGGATTTGAACTCCCCCTCAATTGCAACTGCATGCATGCATATGTATTTTTCGGAAACCACAATGTATGTGATGTATTACTCTTACTCACATCAACCTCGCCAGCAATTCATTTATGTGTCTCTAAAAATCTAGAGAATTATATAAAAACTAGATGGTAATAAGAATGATATGTACTAATACTAATGTCTTTTTATGACCGTTTAAAATATAGCTGATGGCTTTTTATTTCTGGATTGCTGTGTCTATCTATCAGGTTGAAAGTTTAGAACAAAGGCAAGAAGTTGAAGACAATTCAAAGGTAATGAATCTTAATACTTACGTAAGAATCATATCCTGCACTTTATTCGAGTTTTGTTTATCACTGACATTCTAGAAAAATTGAAAGTTGTTGGCTAAAATTGAAAATGAGACCTTAAAGTTAAAGCTAAATGAAAATTGCTGTCTATAAGATGGTAGTGGAGCTAAGATAATGCCGTTTGATGAAGGGAGTGCGGGGCATGTGATGCTTGTCGGTACGGGTTCATAGGTCGATATTGCAACCAATTCTTTGACATAACATGCTTATAGTTAACCACGTTTGTGATGTGAGTGAAAAGCTGTGTTTGGAATAATGTAGTAAACAATGGACTTTTATTAATATGAATATGCAACATTGTTTACAGACTCAATCTAAATCTATATATGATTAGTGGGTAAAGAAACAAATTCAGGAAAATGGATGCTTTTATTCATAGATCACATGGCTATATATAAGACGTGTGTAGAACTAGTCTACCTACAAACTAGGAAACACAACTCTACCTAAATTAAAGAACAGGTAACTATGACCCTTTCTACCCAACGTGCAAATGCACATACACAAGACCCGGACAGATCGACCTTTTACTAATTCAACTTTAAACTAAATTAGAAGCATAAAGACTTGCTTAATAAAACTCTAGCCATGCCATGCATACGTGAATCCCGCACATAACCGATTATATCCAACATATGATCCTAAACGACATGACAGTTACATATGAACTAGGAAGCACGGACACGCCAGAAATCTCGGAGTAGCAGTGTCCGACACGGACACGCCTCGGACACGTGTCCGACACGCACATGCCGTGTCCCACGTACTGTTTGGGCTGGACACGGATTTGGACACGGCTGGACACGGATTTGGACACGGTCAAAATCGGTCAACCATCCCTCTGTTGTGCCTTTCGCGATCTAAATAAGTGGGTTATACCCAAATCCAATATAAGAAGATGAAACTGATACACGATTAACACCACTTAGATCTAAATAAAGAGAAAAGAGGATAGTTTGGTGTCGTCAAGTGGTCTACTGTGGCGGCGAGTCGGAGAAGTGGGGTTCTAAAGCGGGGGCGGAGTGGTGGTGGTGCCGGTGTTGACTGCTGGGTTGGTGAAGGTGGATGTTTTTGTGTGTGTGACACAAAATTTAATTGGGGAGAAGATGGTGATTAAATAAAGGGTAAAATAAAGTCTAATGAGTTTTATAGATTCAGATCTTCATCCGTAAAAGTAACAAAGGTTTTTGTTAGTTTGTCAAGTGTACACCAACTCATATCCAAAACAGCAAATTTAAAAAAGATACTGGTGTTTATTTTATGATAAAAAAAAATGATATTAATGAATTACAACATTGTCACCTTTAATATATAAAATAAATATTTAATTCCCGTGTCCACGCCGTGTCCGTGTCCTATATTTTTAGATTTTGCCGTATCGCCGTGTCCGTGTCCGTGCAACCTAGCATATGAACCATTGTGTCGTTTGATACATAACTGCCTTAACTACCCTAACTGCTATATTTTTAGATTAAGGGCTTATGACCCAACCCATGACATTGCCAGCCTTCCAAATTCGACCCATAATACATAAAACATAAAATACAATACATAAGTACTTAACATACATAGACATTACTTGGACTATATCTCCTCTGTATGTTGACATCTCCTTGTTGCCTGTTCTTCTGTCCTTCAAGTAATGACAATAAAGTCATTACTGCTTGATGTGCTTCCACTTCCTTCATCATCTGTTGTCTCTTCCATGTTGCCTTCCAAACTAACACCAAATTGAGTAGCCTTGCCTTTCTTCTTCTGAGTTTCTTCCAGTGCACTTCCTACTTCAGCATTTGTCCCTTCATAGCCTTGTGGATCTTTTACCCTAGCATAACCAATGCTACTCTCAACCACTTCATCTTTAGGCTCTTTACCTTGTAGGGATCTCTCTGCTTCCTCATAGTAAACCTTCACCATTCCTATGTACTCCTTGTAGCAATCCTTTACTGCTTCCTCATCCGTTTGTGTTAGCCCAAGTAACAAAGCAACCTTTTTCCATTTGTCACCAAAAGTGACATTTAAATAACCACCTAAGCTATCTACCATCTTATATAATCCCAACAGATCAACTTTTACCACTCCAATGACTGGTGGCATTTCTCCCAACACATCTTGCTTCAAATATACTAGATAGAACCATTTTACCATGTCCAGAAATTTCTTGCTTAGTACCTCCCAATTCTTGTATACCAAACTGTCTATCTTGATCAAATTTAAGAAAGATACAATCCTAGGGAGTGAATTTACCTTCATGGCATATAATGTCCCATTCAGACTCACGTATTCCTCATCTAGGTAGTCTTGTACATCATCTTTGTCCCACTTGAGATCCTCAATTCCTTTGATCAGTAGACATTCTTCCTTTGGATCTATTGATTCAAAATAATCATCAAGGAACTTGTTGTGCCTTGAGATTAAACATCCTGATCCATCTTCTCCCTTGGTGCTTTCTTCTTGTACTTCTGTATACCTTCTATCATCAAACATGTATTTCAAACAGCCTATTATGTGTCAGTTATTTCTGTTTACAGTTATAGCAGTTAGGGTAGTTAAGGCAGTTATGTATCAAACGACACAATGGTTCATATGTAACTGTCATGTCGTTTAGGATCATATATATAGGTTTAGATTGAGTCTGTAAACAATGTTGCATATTCATATTAATAAAAGTCCATTGTTTACTACATTATTCCAAACACAGTTTTTCACTCACATCACAAACATGGTTAACTATAAGCATGTTATGTCAAAGAATTGGTTGCAATATCGACCTGTGAATCCGTACCAACAATGCTAGCTTGATGAGGTGGCTGGTCTTTTTACTAATGAAAAATGATATTCCTTCCTATTATTTGTGCTACTTAATTACTTATCTCCTCCTATTGACATTTAATGATGCAGCGGTGGACTATTTTCAAGTATAATTATGAAAATGAACCAATATCCTAAACACAATTATGAAAATATATCAGGTTCAGTAATTTTCATTTTTTATTGACATTTAATGATGCAGATGGAGAATTTGGAACACTTGAAAATTCCATTCAAAGAGATATACTCAGCCACCAATGGTTTTGTTGGTGATTGCATGATCGGATGGGGTGGATTTGGAGGTGTGTACAAAGCAGAACTCTTCCATGTCGATGTAAGAGAGTATGTCGGAAAGAAAGAATCTCTTATTGAACTCTATGGCTACCCTAGAAGAAAAGGCAAAGTTGCTCTTAAGCGGAGAGAAATTGCATCTGATCAAGGAAGGAAAGAATTCTGGAAAGAAATCGGCGTGCTTTCTGTATTAAATCATCAAAATGTAATATCTCTTGTCGGGTTTTGTTATGAATATGGTGAAATGATCATTGTTTATGATTATGCTTCCAATGGAAGCTTTGAAAAGTACATCCGAAACGTTCAAAACCTTACATGGGGACAACGTCTTCAAATTTGTATTGACGCGGCCCAAGGTCTCAATTATCTTCACAACCATCACATAATACATCGTGATGTGAAGAGCCCCAACATTCTGTTGGGAGACAGATTTGAAGGCATGATTGGTGATGTTGGCTTGTCTTTAACCGTTAAGATTACAGATTCTCAGCTTTCAAACATTACTGCAGTAGGCACGGGCGGTTATGTGGATCCAAAATACTTAAAAAGAGGTATATTAAGTAAACAGTCTGATATGTACTCTTTTGGTGTGGTTTTGCTGGAAGTGTTATGTGGGAGATTAGCAACAACTTCAGGGACAATAAAGGACGACCGAGCTAGTCTAGTTGAAATGGCTGAATGCCACTTATCAAACAACCAACCATCCCAGATTATTGATGACTATTTAAGAAAAGATCTTGAGGATGAAAAATTCTTGAATTCAGTCAAAACATTTGCAGCGATAACTCATGAATGCTTGCATAGTACTGACGGTGAAACTCATCGCCTCACAATGGCTGACGTCCTGAAAGAGCTTAAGAAAGCATTGACAGTTCATGTAAGTCATTAATATTTTTAAGACCGTTTGTAAGTCTCTCATGCTTGATGTTATGTTTTCTTCAAACGATCTTCTACCAAAAATAATGTTATTTAGTGACACATGGAAAAAGTTTAAAGTCTAAACAATACTAAATTTTAAAAATAATTTTCAAGAATTGAAAACTGTTTTTGTACAATCACAATTATATTATTAAAACAAAACAATTTAGGTGCAGGATAAACATCACAAAAGGTCTGATAAGCAGACCATTTTCTAGAACCATCAAAACTCTACAGTACTTCCAACACTGATATAAGACTGCCCGTAGTGGTAACCACCCCCCACCCCCCCCCTCTCTCTCTTCATGGATGAGCAACACATGAAGGGGAAACAATTCGCACTGACTGGTGGTGTAGACCAGCAAAAAAAAGGTCTTTTGTATGTGTTTAAATGGGTTAATAAAAGTGTTAACCACTATGGGGTTTTCGTCGTGGGTTGGGTAGTGGGAGTGTCCCTTGATGTTTTACATGACCACACCATACCATTACTTAAGTTTAAAACTGAGTCAGAAAAGTTTCAGACCTACATATAGTAAAAGAGCGTGAGAATAGATTTTTGACCTTTTGGCAATTTAGTTTCACCAAAACTATGACCTTTCACCTAACCTATTAAATATTCTGTTTCTTAATAATTTCACAGGTAACAGGGTCCGAAAGTATTTCGCTTGAGGAGATCAAGTCTGCCACAAACCACTTCAGCGAGAAATTTGTTATTGGGAGAGGAGCATCAGGCAAGATATACAAAGGAGAACTCTCATTTTCTAAGAAATCAATGCCAGTAGCTGTGAAGCGGCTTGATAGTGCGCGGGTGCATTCTTATGGATATCGTAAATTCTTAAAAGAGGTTGCAAAGCTTTCTCATTATGTCCATGAGAACATCATTACCCTTCGAGGCTTTTGTGAAGAAGATAATGAACATATCATTATTATGGATCATGCAAGTAACAGGAGTCTAGACAGGCACCTAGATAAGTCAATTCTTACATGGGGGATCCGACTGAAGATATCTATAGGAGCTGCGAAAGGGCTAAATCACATTCATTCTTTGGAAGAAGACCAAAAAACAGTCCATGGGGACATAAAAAGCAGTAACATTCTACTGGATCATGACTGGAAAGCTTTTATTTCTGATTTTATCGTGTCTAAAAGCCATGGAACATTAGGCTATGTCGATCCACAATACTCTTCAAGTGGTGCGACTAAAGAAGCAGATGTTTATTCGTTTGGCGTGGTTTTGTTCGAATTATTATCAGGGAGACAGGCAATTGATAAGGTCGAAAAGTATTCTCACCCCACACTACGCCAAATTATAAAGGCAGAAGATGGAGTCAAAGATAAGAAAGATGCAGGAGATGAAGTCAAAGATGAGAAAGATGCAGGAGATGGAGCCAATGATAAGAAAGATGCAGGAGATGGAGCCAAAGATACGAAAGATGCAGGAGATGGAGTCAAAAATAAGAAAGATGTGTACCTTGCTTGGATTGCTGCACGCTGCTATGTGGAGAAAAAACAAAATGCACTAATCTTTAATGATGTAAAGGAACAAACAGATAAAAAGTCCATAGATATACTTTTGAAAGTTGCCTACGCATGTTTGCAGAAAGATCAAGAGAAACGTCCAACGATGGCTTTGGTTATACAGGAACTAGAGAAAGCGTTGGACATTCATGTAAGTTTAACAATATATGCACGTATATATTGTAAGAGGGTCTTGTGTCTTGTTTGGGTCATTTTTACCTTGAGTTTTTGAGTTAACATGAAAGTTAACTGAACTGATGTAAATGTTATTCTTAATACACACACACAGGTAGACTGGGAATTTGAGCAAAAGCTGCCTAAAGATAATGAGAATATAATGAAGATGATCGAACATCGGGAGTCCGAAGAAATCACAAAGAAGGATCTCTATCCCATTTTCTCTTCGGGAATCCGCCTTAACAATGGAAAAGTGGTGATTAAATATCTTTGATAGATGTTCAAATTTGATAACTTCTGTTAGTTGTATCTTTAAAATTCCACAGCCGTACATCTAATTTTGCTTTAAATTGTAATCTTACAGTGGTTATCACTAAACAAGGATGGGAAAGTGAAAGAAATGATATCAGCAACAACGTTCTCTTACGAGAAGTGTTGGTCTTCTAAGTTGAAAGTTTTGGAGAACTCTAGGTCATCACACTCTCATTATTTATTAACAAAAGCGATTTTTGCATTTAACCTCTAATTTGTTAAACTTTTCACATTTTTTCAACAAACTTTTTTTTGTTCATCAGAAATCATTTTTACAATTTCTGTGAAATTTTACACGGTTCACACCTTATATACAGACAGTGTCGTGAACAAATATATTTACAAGCTAATATGTTAAAAATATGTGCAGGTTTGGAACAGTCGCAAAGATATCAAATACTCAAAATCTCAAAATCCCAATCGAAATAAAAACTCAGTTTTTATCTTTGGGGATCATATATGGAGCTTACCTGGTGTTTAAATTTTGTGATCCAAAAATGGTTTCAAGTAAACCATATGTGGACTTAAAATACAAAACAGCGAGTGGAGAGTTAAACTCATATATTGCAGAGCGGAGGGATGGTGAGTGGATGATGATAGAGTTGTGCCGCTTTATGAGTGATAATCAAATTATTGATTTTAAAGTTCAGCTTGAGAGCTTATGGGGACATCCTTGTGGCAATGGTCCTATCTTTATAGATGGCATCGAGTTTCGACCCATTGATAACGTAAGTCCAAACAATATATGTATGTATGTTCCTATTGTGTTTAGATAGTTCATATCTTGAAGCCTAGTTTATCAAAAATAAAATAAAATAGAATTCAACATTCCCACATATAACTTGGTCAATTTCTTGTTCCTCATATTTATTTTTGGTTTTGTCTTGTGTCTTAATCTCTTTGATACGCATATCAGTTGGACATGCTAATTAAAACTCGTTACAAAAATGATACATCAAAAGTTTCCATGTGAGCCGTTAGCATAAGGAGGCTCTGTGTCTGTATAACATTTCCACAATAGTTATTTATTTCCATAAAAGTTACCTTCTGTCTATTATTAAAGTTTAAACGAGACTCGCATACTCACTCTCTACACTGGCATATGGTCATTCGATTTTACAGGCAGCTCTTGAAGAGAGTGTCGGTGGATTAATGAATGCAGAGTCGAGCGTTAACCAGGACCAACAATCGCCTAGCGACTTTCAAGAAATAATGAAGAGATCACAGTATGATGTGCCAACTATGACCAAACAGGAGGTTGACAAGCTTCTTTCAACTGGAGTCCTTATTGACAATGGGGAAAAGGTTTTTTCTCTAGACTTATGTTTGTATTTTACATATTGTATTATTGGTACTCACTGTGTTAGACATTAACGAATTTGGTACTCTATATTGAACAGTTCTTTTCACTAAGCACAGTCAACTGCAAGAAATGCCATATGCTACCGGCAAAGACGGTAATAAACAAATCTCCAGATGCGAAATTTACCGAATGCCCATCTTCAGCAATGTCTAGGTTTGTTCTGTACTTTAATGGTCGTAAAATTATATGACGCGTAAATCCTTATGATTAAACAAACTTTATCAACCTGAAGAGCTAGACATAATTTTCAGAAGTTTTAGAAGATGTATTCACACTATTTTGTATGACTGCAGATTTGAAGAGGTCGTCCAGCTGCCACGCCACAAAGCATTTAGTATCAAATGCGATATTGAAACTGAATTGTTGTCCCCAGATACAGTCTATGCATGTTATCTTGTGTTCCAACTTCCAGAAAACAGCGAGGGACTAAAATGTCCGGTTAAAGCACGGGATCTACTCAACAAGAATAACAAAGAAAGCACAATTATTTATCTTAAAGCCCCAGAACCCGTTGATTTATACAGAGATAAGAGAGTTCCAGATCGCAGAGAAGATGGCTGGATGGAGGTTAGGGTCTGGGAATTTGTCTATAATAACGAGATTAAAGACATTCCCATGGAACTGAAACTGGCATGTCTTGGAGGAACTATGCTGGGCCTAACTATATGTGGCATCGAGTTTCGGTCATTATAGAACATAAAACTAAATCATTAGTAGAAATTGAAATTTTATTTCAACTTCAGTATGTAAAGTGTTGGGAATGACTAATGAGATGGGCAAATTGAGATGTCGTATATAATTTATGTTACTCCTATATTGAATTTACTTCAGCAGCTTAATTTTCGTTTATAAATCTTTCAATATTGAATAGAGGACCAAAAGATGTTAAAAACTTTGATGCTTGTATTTACATTTAACAAAAACCCAGTAGATTAGTCACTTAAAATGTCAGAAACCATGTCCAAAAGGCATTACAGAAAAGCCAAACCCACTATTCTAAATTAACAAACTGCTGCTTTTATCTATTTGTATTCATCCAGATACTCTTGCTTTTTTAAATCAATCTGTTGTCACAGACAACAAGCATAGAATCCAATTGTACCCGCCGACACTGTTGGAATATTGAGTTTGGAAGTTTATTTTATTAATGATAAAACACGAGGTACAATTAGTTGATGCATTAACTGATTGTACATGGCACACAACATAAGTTACAAGTTGGTGAAGCAACTAATACCATTTGTGTTGACTTGTTATGTGGATACCTGGTAAATAGGAAGGTGGGTTCGTGAATCAAACAACTTCCATTCTTTCCATGAGTTTAGGGAAAAGAATGACCACTTCTTTCAGTTACCAGATTGTGTATATAAGGACTACCTAGAGTTTGTTGGTCTATTTGTCTGACCCGAGCTCATGGGCAGCAGCGATGGGTAACAGACCAGCAGCAATGGGTCGGTTACTGTAGCACAGTTGTACTCTAATTAGGATTCCTTAGTTCTAGTCAGGATAAGGATTATCTTATGGAATTAGAATTGTAATTTGATAAGGATTGGTGAGCATGTATCACTCCCTATATAATCATAACCTGCTGAGCCTGTGGCAAGGTGTGAACATCAAAGTTTTGAGCTTATTTTCTTTGTTAATTGGAGAGCGTATTCCAGACTTTTGTGTGTTCTTGATTCTGTGATTATTAACCTATGATCTTGAATTGGTATCAAGAGCTCAGGTTCACCATAATGGGCTGGAAGGAGATCAAACACCAGATACACCTGTAACTTAGTTACACCAGAAGGCGCAAGAAAAAGATGGTGGAAGGAGAGTCCAGTCGACCACCTACTGCTGTCGCAGATTCTAAAGTTGCTCTTCAATGTCCGATGTTAACAGCCACGAACTATAACATCTGGGCAATAAGAATTAAAGCAGTATTCCGAGTCCATGGAATACTCGATGCGCTGGAACCAAAGGAGGGAACACCAGTCGATGATAAGCAAGATCATATGGCAGTGGCGTTACTTTTTCAGGCGATTCCAGAAGAACTTGTTTTTCAAGTGTCACAATTCAACACAGCCAAAGAAATCTGATCGGGTTCGAGAAGCAAGGTTGCAAACCTTGGAGACGGAATTTGAAGCCTTAAAGATGAAGGTCAACGAATCAGTCGATGACTTCGCGGCTAGGATGGGCAAAATTGTAACTGAAGTAAACAGCTTGGGAACAGTTTATGAAGACAAGAAACTCGTTAAGAAGCTGCTTGCATCCGTACCGGATAAATTTGTTGCAATTGTTGCCTCAATAGAACAATTTGCTGACTTGAATACTATGTCCTTTCAAGAAGCTATTGGAAGATTGAAAGCATTCAAAGGTAGAATGAAGGGTGTTGACACCACTTCTGAAGATCAAGGCAAGTTGATGTTCGGAAGGGCTGAAAGATCTGATAAGAATAAGTCTGAGAAAGGTCGAGGAAGGAACTCCTCTGGTGGCAACGGCAAAGGTCAAAACAAATCTCGTGGTAGTGGTCGAGCCAATAACCACAACCGAGGAAACCAAAGCAGCACCGGGATCAATACGGACCAAAAGAAGAACAAGGGCAGAGACCTTTCAAAGATTCAATGCTTCAGATGTGATGATTATGGTCACTTTGCTTCTGACTGCCCGAACGACGTGAACAGAAGCAAAAGTATGAAGCAAACCTTCTAAAAAAGGAGGATGATGTTGACCCGACACTTTTTATGATGAAGAGCGTTCAAGAAGTCGTGTTCTTGAATGAAGAAAAGATTATCCCAAACCAATTAAATACTAAACCAAACGAGAAGGACACTTGGTATTTAGATAATGGGGCAAGCAATCATATGACGGGGATCCGAAAATATTTTTCGGAGTTGAATAAGAATATCTCCGACAGAGTGAAGTTTGGTGATAACTCCTACATCGAGATAAAAGGGAAGGGTTCGATAATCATTGAAGGGAAAACGGGCGAGCAACGATTGCTCACTGGAGTATATTACCTACCCGAGCTAAAAAGCAACATTATTAGTCTTAGGCAAGCTACCGAAGGCGGATGTGACATTCGTATGAGAGGTAATTATCTCACCATGCGTGACTCGGAAGGCAAGCTTCTGATGAAGGTTCCTAGAACGAGTAATAGACTCTACAAAATAAAGCTCCAAGTTGGAAGTCCGGTGTGTCTTAAAGCAAAGATGGAAGATGATGCTTGGTTATGGCATGCTAGGATGGGTCACATTAATTTCGAGACAATTGAATTAATGGCAAGGAAGGGCATGGTTGACAATTTGCCAATAATTCATCAAGAGAACAAGTTGTGTGAATTTTGCTTGGTAGGAAAACAAACCAAGAAGGCGTTTCCTAAAGCAGCAAAATTTAGGGCAACACATTCTCTTCAACTGATACATGTTGACCTATGTGGACCGATTTCTCCACCATCCATAGCAGGAAACAGGTACGTATTCGTTTTAATTGATGACTTCTCACGATTTATGTGGACGTTTACCTTAAAGGAAAAAGGAGAGGCATTTGAATACTTCAAGAAGTTCAAAGCTCTAGTCGAGAGGAAGGTGGGAAAGAAGATTATAACCCTAAGGACCGATAGAGGATGTGAATTCACTTCAAGAGAATTTACAAACTTCTGTGAAAACGAGGGTATAACAAGACATCTAACCACTCCCTACACACCGCAACAGAATGGAGTCGTGGAGAGGCGAAACCGTACTCTCATGGGAATGACTAGAAGCATCTTGAAAGCACGAGACGTACCAAAGTATATGTGGGCTGAAGGAGTTAGACACGCCACGTTCTTGATTAATAGAGTTTCAACTCGAGCTCTAGTTAATCAAACTCCATACGAGGCTTTCAAAGGAAAGAAGCCTAACTTGGAGGGTTTGCGGGTATTTGGATGTGTGGCTTATGTAACAGGAACAAGGCCATATTTACCTAAGTTAGACGACAGGTCAACACGACTCATTTATATCGGATACGAGCCAGGAACAAAAGGTTTTCGATTGTTCAATCCAAGACTAAAGAAGATAGTGGTATGTCGTGATGCAGAGTTTAATGAGGAACTTGGCTGGAAGTATGTTGCTGGAAGCGAAACACATGAGCTAAACCCAGGTATGTTTGTCATAGAATGGCACGGTTCTATTGATACGGGTTGTGGATTTGTTAACCCAGGTGTGACCGATGAAGTAGAGGCTGAAAATCAGCATGATGCTGATGAAAATCAACTGGTCAATACCGAACAAGAAGACCCAATCGAGGCTGGTAATGACCCTGATCCTATTCCTGTGACAGAAACTCAATCAGTTTTGAGGCGTTCTTCGAGGGTTCCAACTATGCCAACTAGATTTAATAACTTTATAATGGGGTCCAGCTCAAGAACCTCAACTGTTAATGAAGATCAAAATCTGCTCCTAATAAAAGATGATGAACCAAGAACGTTTCAAGAAGCAAAAGATTCAAGCGAGTGGATATTTGCTATGAAGCAAGAGATTTAGTCGATCGAGAAGAATGATTCATGGGAATTAGTTGAAGCCCCTGTTAATGTCAAACCCATTGGACTAAAGTGTGTGTTCAAAATTAAGAGAAATCCGGATGGTTCAATTAATAAGTTTAAAGCCCGTGTAGTAGCAAAGGGTTATGTTCAAAAGGAAGGAATTGACTATGACGAGGTATTTGCGCCCGTAGCACGGATTGAAACGGTGCGTTTATTGATCTCACTGGCCGCAAAAGAAGCATGGGAATTCATCTGGATGTAAAGTCAGCTTTTTTACATGGAGAACTAAAAGAGCAAGTGTTTGTTACACAACCGGAGGGGTTCGTGAAGAAAGGAGAAGAAAGGAAAATCTACAAGTTAAAAAAGGCGCTCTATGGAATTAAACAAGCCCCAAGGGCGTGGAATACAAAACTTGATAGAGAACTAAAGAAAATGTCGTTTAAACGATGCCAACACGAACAAGCAGTGTATGTGAAGAAGACAAACAAGTCAATCTTGATTATTGCGGTCTATGTAGATGATCTCTTGGTAACTGGTTCGACGCCTGGCGAAATTGGTGAATTCAAGAAACAATTGCAAGAGAGGTTCGAGATGAGTGATTTGGGAAAATTGAGCTATTATCTTGGCATTGAAGTAAAGCAAGAGGATTCGAGTATCTCAATAAGTCAAGAAGGCTATGCAATGAAGATATTAAAAGATGCTGGAATGCATGAAGCGAATCCTACTCAATGTCCATTAGAACCTGGAGTCAAGTTAAGCTTGGATAAGGAAGGAAAGCCGGTTGATGCAACATTATATAGGCGACGAGTTGGTTGTCTAAGGTATTCGCTACACACACGACCTGATTTATCTTACTCGGTTGGTTTGGTTAGTCGTTACATGCAAGAACCAAAAGAATCACATATGGTGGCTGTGAAACAAATACTACGGTATATCCAAGGTAGTTTGAATTTTGGAGTGCGATATAACCAAGAGAAAACCAAAGAGTTGGTGGGGTTTAGTGATAGTAGTTATGCTATGGATCAAGATGATGGTCGAAGCACAACTGGGCACGTATTTTATCTAGGGAAATCACCTATCACGTGGTGCTCACAAAAGCAAAACATGGTGGTTCTATCGTCTTGTGAAGCCGAGTTCATGGCTGAAACTTCAGCCGCGTGTCAAGGGATATGGTTGCGTGGATTGTTGGGTGAAATAACCGGAATGGAAGAGAGAGTGGTGGTCTTATTTGTTGACAACAAATCGGCTATTGCACTTATGAAAAATCCAGTTTTTCACGGGAGAAGCAAGCATATAAACACACGTTATCATTTTATCCGAGAGTGTGTTGAAAGAGGCCAAGTACGAGTTGAATTTGTAAGAGGTGGTTTGCAGCGTGCTGATATTCTGACAAAAGCTCTTGCAAGGATTAAGTTCAAGGAGATGAGAGAGCTACTCGGAGTTAAAGACCTCCCCATCTCGAGTCAGAAATTAGGGAGTGAATGTTGGTCTATTTTTCTGACCCGAGCTCATGGGAAGTAGCGATGGGTAACAGACCAGCAGCAATGGGTCGGTTACTGTAGCACAGTTGTACTCTAATTAGGATTCCTTAGTTCTAGTCAGGTGATTGGGTCCAAACGGTCAATCTAAATTGACCAGGTGAATGGTCAACTAAGTCAAACATCTCAGACCAAATCTCCGTGGAAGTATAGGGTTTCCCCGGGTCGTTATGTCCCGACGAGGTGTGATGGTATCAAAACGGGTTTGTGATCGGGTGAATTTGGACAGAAAAGGGATTTGAGTGATTTGAATGATTACACTACAAGATGAAGAATGAAAATAACTTAGAAACAGTATATTAATATTTACTGATGATCAGATATACTCAAAACGTGAGCTAAGTCTAAAAACGCGTTCGTTTGATTTAAAATTACGTAGACATACGAAATAAAACGCGAGTTTTGTAGAAATAAAATACCTACGAATATGAAAATTACATTTTTACAATCCTAATAATAAAAGAAAATTTTTAGAAAAAGAAAAATAATTTTTACACTATTTAATTAATTACTATTTAATTACTAATTAATAATATTTAAATTACACTAATTATGAAATTAAGCTAGAAAAATGAAAATTTAATTCTAAAAATTCTTAAATAATATAAAAGTAATTTTAAAACTAAAAATATATTTTTCCTACTTTTTCTCTATTTATTATTAATTAATTACTATTTATTAATTACTTTAAACTAATTAAAATTAAGAAAAATAGAAAATGAATAGTGAAAATTATGAAAAATTTCCTAAAATTATTTTATGATATATAAAACCTAGGAAAAATATAAAAAAGCACTGTTGTTAAATAAAAATTAATAAACCTATTTAATTAACTAATATTACTTAATTATTATTAAACTAATATTAATTATAATAAATACTAAATGAAAGGATAAAAATCTGAAAAAATTCCTACAATTACTTTATTATACTAGGAATTTAATAAAAATATAAAAACATATAAGTACTTGACAAAAATTTAAAAAGAAAAATTAAAAAGCTAAATTATGTTAAATAGAAGCTATCACTAAAAATTAAATTTGGTTTTTTTGGAATTTTTCTTTTACAAATCTATTAAACTACTGTAGATAAGGAACTTTTGTGAAATAAGATTGGCTGAAACTCAAAAATAAGCAAATGGTGAGCTTATGAGTTTGGCAGATTAGGCATTGAGCTTATTAGGACTTTTAGGTGAGGCACAAACTGCTTAATAAGCTACACTACTGGACACAGAGCTAAATTAAGCTAGAAACAAGTTGTAAGAACTGAGAATGAGCTAAAACAAAAAGAATAATATACTGAAAAGTTTAATAAGCAATAATAAGCCAATCCAATCCCCACAGACCCAACAGCCCTTTAAGGCAAACTTGCAAGGCAAAACTAGTCTGTCCCACAAGCTTGGAAGCTCAAATTAAGCTTGGAACCTTCAAGCTTGGTGCATGAGCTTTCAAAAAAGCCCAATTACACAAGCTGAAGCCCACAGATAAGCTCACAAGGGGCTTATGAACTTGATCCCCTGAGACAGGTTCAGGGCAGCAAGCCTGGGGCTAAATTTGAGGGTTGAATAAGCTACCAAATAAGCAACTCAGTGCAAACAAGGTATAGATACTAAAACTCAGTACTAAGGACTTCTCAAAACATCCGAGGATAAACAACGAGCTCAAGAATTGAGCTTGTTGTGGCTTTGGGAAAAATGGGTCATACAGCAAAATCCTAAGATGCAAGGGAAGAGGGACAATTGCAGGGTTGAATTGAAGCTAACAAACAAGCATGAAAAACTGGATAAGCTTAAATAACTAAAATCTATACTACTAAAAACTTGCAAACCTAAATTTGAGTCCTAATTCTAACTTAAACTAACTAAAAAGGTGGATTATAAAGGGGTGGGGAGAGACAGCAACTACTGATGTGCAGGCCTTATGGGGTGTTTTTGGGGTAGGATTTTTTGCAAGCTAATGAAATCTTAAAAACAAAAATGCATTTGAAATTTAAAAACAAACTAGCAATGACTAATGGGTACTTATATGAGCTTAATATACTGCTGAGAGGGGGACCAAATGGGACATCACCCATGCTGGTGCAGGGTATTTGCTGCATAGAACCACCAATTTACAGGGTGTACTAGTGAACCAATTATGCTGCGAAACCATAAAATCAGCTCAACAACTAAAAGTTTATAATACTAAATGATGAAGCAAACAAGTTAATAACCTACATCCTTCTCTATCCTACTGAAATTGTAAAAAAAAGAAGCGGAGAAGACTGTTGGTTGAGTGGCTGATTAGCAGACCTGGTGGGTGTGTTTCTGATTTGCAGCCCAAGGAGTAACTACCTAATGAGTTGGGAAATGAAAGATAAGCTTAAAACTAATAAGTTTGTACTATTAACTACTTATAAACACTTTTAAGAGCTAAATCCAACTTGGGCTTAACTAAAATTGAAAATGAAATGGCGAAGTTGGGACAGCCAAATAGCAGGTGTATGTAATCCTAAAGGGGCTAATTAGAGGTACTAAAAAGCTATGAAAGAAAAATTTAAAAAACAAAATAAAAATAATCCTAAATAAACAAGCTAGCAAAGATAACTCATGCAAATTTTCATGTCATATGGCCTTGTAATTTGGAAATTAAAAATAAACTCGTTTTGGACAGTAGTAAAGAAAAATATGCAGGCTGCTGATGCAAATGGGTTCAAATGGGTACCAGGGAACTAGGAATTTTGTAACCTATATGAAACTGATAACAAGCAAAGATCACAAGTGAATTGGCTTAACTCTAGACCCTACCTAGGTGCCTAATGCAACAGTGGACAAAATGGATCAAAGAGTAAAGTCCACCCATGGGCGGTTTTGGGCCGGCGCAGCATCAGCAACCGAGCCGGGCCCAACCCACTAAGGGGCACTAATTTTTTTTATAACCATTATATGTACTAGGCCCAATTCATTATAGAGGTACTTTTTATACCCATTATATGTACTAAGCCCAACCCTTTATACCCATTATAGGGGCACTTTTTTTTCCTTTTCGTGCCGGGCATAATTTTTTTTTTGACGTTCTCAGCACCGCCCCCGAGTCCACCCAATTGACTTCACAAAAACCTTTGATCCACTTACACTATGAAAACTACTTAGCTTAAGCTGATCTAACCAGAACTAAAACAACTCAAAGCTTTTTTCTTTTCTTTTTTTTTTTTCTTACAAGATTGATTTCACAGAGGTTTTGGACAAAGAGAAATTTAATGGAAATTTAAACTAACAATACTAGTTAACTAAACCAAAGTGAGCTTAAAAACAGCCTAAACTACTGAATTTGGGCATGAGGAACTTAAGTACTTTTAACAAGTTACCAAAACCCAGCTTATTACTAAACCAAAAATACAAATCCAAACACTCTCTTAAGGAGGTATCTGTTGTGGTTTTTAGCTAAATAGTAGGCTTAAGTACCAAAAACTTGAAAGATTCTCATGTGTTAAGCATAAACAAGATTAAATAAGCAAGATGTGACAAAGAATAAGCAGTAGAAAAGATTAAATTAAGCAGTTTGCAAAAGCAGTAAAGAAACCATTGATTTAAATTAAGGAAAAGAGAGTACAAAAGATTTCTAAATAAAACTACAATACATTAAAGCTAAAACTAACTAAAAACCCCCTACTTAATCTACCATTATCTACTGCTACTACTAAAAAACTAGAACTGCATCTCTGCTTCGTTTTCTTCCTTTTATAGTGATCCTTATGGGCTTATGTGACCCACATGTGCTTTCCCATCATCAATTCTGAGCCACTGGATCAGCTCTCTTCAATCTTGGCCTTTGGTTCATTTTAAGCCCCAAGTTATTGTAGTGGGATTCTGAGTTGGAGGAGGGGAGGAAAGGTAATGATGAGTGTTGGGGGTTGACTTATGGGAGTGGTGTAGGGTGGCTGAGGTAGGATGGTGGAGGGGGACAAGCTTGTTGGGAGAGCAGGGGTGTGTTTGTTTGGATTTGGCGGCAAGGGGAAGACAGGGATGAGGGGTTGACTTTGGGAGTTGACCCCGATGGTTTTATCTATACTACTTTATAAAGCATTTGGGACATGCTATTAATAGAATGCTTAAAAATTCAGATTCAACATCTTACTTAAAATGGAAAATTTGTGTTACTTTTGCAATAAATTAATACCTTTGCACACATAAATAAAAGTTATTACATTACATTATGAAAAATAAATATCGAATTTGATAACAGAATAACAGATGCAACATTCATGCAGCCCATTTAAAATATGGTGTAACAGCCCATTAATATTTCATAACGTCATAGCATCTTCGTAACAGCCTTTCAGCCCATTTAAAACAAAAATTAAAATTAAAACTCACACATAGGGGTGTTCATCGGTTCGGTTATCGGTTAATCGGTTTATTCGGTTCGGTTTGTTCGGTTAAAAAAAAAATTTGGGTCATAACCGAAAACCGAACCGAACCGAAAATATCTATAACCGAACCGAACCGAGAACCGAACCGAAGTTCGGTTCGGTTATGGGTCAAAACCGAAAACCGAATTTTTTACTTAAATTACGCTATTTATATTTTTTTTGAATTTAATTATATATATTTTTGGCAAAAAAAATATTTCAAGCATAAAAAAGTGTTTTTTTATATTAGTATAAAATTTTAATGGATATTTTTTATATTTAAAATAATATAAATATATAAAAAAAATATATATATTTATATAAATTCGGTTTTCGGTTCAGATAGTTAAACCCATATCCAAACCGAAAACCGAATTTTTAATTCGGTTCGGTTCGGTTTTAACAAGTTCGGTTCGGTTATATGTTCGGTTCGGTTTTATTTCGGTTCGGTTCGGTTCGGTTTTCGGTTTATTCGGTTAATTAACCGAACCGTGAACACCCCTACAGTCACACAATCATATATAAATCTCATCTCTCTCTCTCGGTCGTTACTTCCACACACACTATAATTTAAAACCCACACCCGAACTGTAAACCATCATCAACTGCCGCCACCAAATAAATCCGCCATCTACTGTCGCCGCAATAGCCACCACCATGCCGCCATCTGCCGAAATAGCCACCATATCGCCGTGGTTTTGGTTGTTTCGGTGGGTTGGGTGGCTTCGGTTGTTTGGTTTGGTTGTTGGTGCTTTGGACGGTTTCGGGGTTTTTATCTTTATTCTGGTTTTAGTCATATTCTAAAAATGGTTTTGGTGTTTCGTGCTAGATCCATCTTCTTTTTGTATATCTAACAATAGATCTAAAGGTTTTGTTCTAGATACATATTTTTTTTAGAAGGAGCGGCGGATCTAAAGTTTTCGTGCTAGCACCGTCTCGGAAGAGCTCGGACAGGAGGCATTGGAGCAAAACTTTAAAGAAGTTAAGTTTTTATTTATGTGAAGCTGATGGTGTGGTGACGATTGGGTGGAAGTGTGGAACGGCTTAGAAGATAAAGCTGGGAAAAAGAGATCCCAACTTAAGTAGTGAGCACATCTATTGATCTACACCCGTACTGTGATGATCATGATCGGAGTTACTCGATATATGCTCACTGAGTCTGTGGTTTAGGGTAGCTTGATCAAATGCTAAATAAGGGTCAGATTATTTATGTAAATTGGTACCACTACTCGTATATATATTAATTTTATTGATAGATGATATGCTTTGATAAGATGTTGACAAACTTTTAAAAGTAAAACCTATGACGAAGAAAAAAAGATGTAGTATCACATAATTTCTATGTATTATGGCTGTTAAGATCTCGATCTAGCTCTTAAGATCTTCCGATCTTACGATCCCGTTAAGAAAAAACGAGTCGATCCTTCGTAGGATCTTAAAAAGCATAGGATCTTAAGTATGATCTCGATCTTACCATAAGATCGTAAGATCTCGATCCGATTCGATCATACTTCCCTTAATTTAACTAACTAATAAACTATAAATGAATACATTTTCTTAAATTAAAACAATATAGCAAGCGTTGATTACCGTAAATGTCTAATAATAGCAAGATCCTCATACCGAAGAAACATCCTCATGCGTTTAATAATAATTCTCGAGTATAAAACGGAAAGAAAAGAGATGGAGAGGAAAAAATGAGTGAAGTAAAAAGGAGAGTAATAAGAAATTATTTTTTTATCTTGTGTTCCCGAGTTGGAAAGAAAAGAGAAGGAAGTAACAAAAAAATAGCTTTAAAATCAACACCACTCCATTTCATCCCAATTTGTGAAGTAAATTAGGAGAGTAATTTTGATATAATTTACTATCCTTTACTTTCCTCACCCCTCCTAAAAAATCTAAGGAACACAATTTTTTTTACTATCATCCCAAACATTTCCCTTTCACTCCAAAAAATAAACTCGGAAACAGATACTACGTAATAGATAATTATTGATTGTTATGTTATGCTACATACGGTGTATCAGATAATTATATTTTGGGTCCATTATTCTTAATTATTTTGTTAAAGTAGTGAATGCCTATTTTTGTAATTATTTGTTTGGTTTAAAATAAATTGCTTTTAAAAAAAATGTATTTGGGATCTTTCCAACATAAAAGACTTCAAATTTTAATCAAAATAATTATTTAGGTATAGAAAAGTGACGTTTTTTGTTATAAAATCAATAGCTTAACAACTATATAAACAACCATTTTTTTTGAACGGCGGAATTTTATTAGAACACAAAGATATAGCAAGATGCTAGAAAACAACAAAAGAACATTACACGATTGAAGAAACAGCTAATATCGGGTTTTTCACCCATATATCCCAATCTAATCTAAACTTCTTACACCTATTGCTCACCCAACAAAATGATAAGGATTGAACGTCCTTAAAGATATCACAACCGTTGGACTCTTTTAATCGGAAAACCTTGTCATTTCTGCTTCTCCAAATATGCCAAACAGACGTGAAAATGACTGCTTCAAAGCATTGGAGATGAAATGGCGAGAACATTCTTTTTTTCTCGGTGCTCAAACGATTAACAAAATTGCTAACACATTTGTAATCGAGATCCCCAGAAAGAGAGAACCCCTTTCATTAATGTGCCACATCCCTAACTTGTAACATTCACTAAACATTAAACATGTAACTAGAAAAATCAAATGGCTAAAGATCAAGACTTAATCATCCGAACTTTTCTTTTACATAATTCAAATGCCAAATCACAACCCTTTCATTAACTTGTAGTTGCTATATATAAGCAACTCCATACAATGTGGCACAATAATACAAAAATTTATGTAACTCTATTGACTTATAAGCTCATATAAAAATCGATCCGGTGATTGTTGAAGTCGCGTGCAACATATAACCACAAAACTTATATTTCAGGGTACCGGCCGCCGCAACGCGCGGGTACCCTGCTATTAATAAAAAGGGGTGTTGGGTTTATTTGGTTAGTGGGCTAGGATGGGAGTGGGCTTGGGGTAATGGACCAGGGAAAAGGGGTGGATTTGTTTTGTGTCTTGGATCAGAATAATGCAAAGGGTCCATTTGGTAGTTTAGTATAAGATAACAAGGACCAAAAGTGTGATTAGTTGAAAGTTTAGGGACCTGTTACACCAACATTCCAAAATATTCATAAAGACAAAACTTGCCACATATCCATAATCAAAGGACCTTAAATGTTATTTTCCAAATTTGAATTCCTCGGGGTATTTTCTGCCAAATTTCAAATTAGAGGGACTAAACTTGTAACTTTTCCAAAGTTTTCACCCAAGGGCTTATTTTGACAACTTTTGAATTCCAAAGGACTGGGGTTGACTTTTCTTTCAAAATTACTGCTCAGGGACTGATTTTGTTAATTTTTGAAAGTTGGGGGACTGAAACTGCCTATTTTGCAAACTTTGTACGTTTTTCATCTGTTTTTACTCTTTTTGCATCTAAAACATATAAAACACAATTTTAGAATATTTTCAGTATTTTGATGCATTTCTGAGTGTTTTTGTATGTTTTGCAGTTCAGATTTGACCAAAAATGATGAGTGTTTGAGCACTCATCATCAAGATAAGGATTATCTTATGGAATTAGAATTGTAATTTGATAAGGATTGGTGAGCATATATCAATCCCTATATAATCATAACCTGCTGAGCCTGTGGCAAGGTGTGAACATCAAAGTTTTGAGCTTATTTTCTTTGTTAATTGGAGAGCGTATTCCAGACTTTTGTGTGTTCTTGATTCTGTGATTATTAACCTGTGATCTTGAGAGTTCTAATAAATATATACACAAATCAATTATCTAGGAGGGATGTATCGTGTAGATGATAGTAGTGTTTCAGTTGGTAAAATTCAGAAGCTTAATGTTTCTGTTGTTGAACTACCTCATTTCGAAACTACTGAAAATTCCGTATGTTCAATTTCTTTATGGCATAAATGTTTAGCACATACAAATGTGAAAAACATTGAAAAGATGAAAAACAACGGATTAATAAATTTTCAAAATAAAGATTTCGAAAAATGTGAAACATGTGTTAAATCAAAGTTTGTGAAGAAACCATTTCCAACTGTTAAACATGAAACTACACTACTTGAATTGATACATTCAGATATTTGTGAATTGAATGGATTACTTACTCGAGGTAGAAGGTATTTCATAACATTCTGTGATGATTCAAGTCGTTACCTTTATGTATACACTACGATCAAAAGACGAAGCTTTTGATTCGTTTAAAGTATACAAAGCTGAGGTAGAGAATCAACTCGGTAAAAGGATTAAAATCCTTAGGTCCGACCGAGGAGGGGAGTACTTTACTGGAAAGTTTGATGCATTCTGCGAAGAGAATGGTATTAAGCATGAACGTACTTCCCCTTATACACCACAACAGAACGGTTTAGCCGAAAGGAAAAACCGAACCCTTGTAGAGATGGTTAACTGTATGTTGAACCAATCTGGGTTACCGACTAACTTATGGGGAGAAGCCTTGTTAGCCGCGTGTCACATTCACAACAGAATTACTAGTCGTGTAATTCCCACGAGTCCATATGAGTTATGGAAAGGTAGAAAACCAAATCTGGATTATGTAAGAGTCTGGGGTTGTGTGGCCTACTATCGAACACCTGATCCTAAAAGTTCAAAACTTGGAGCTCGAGGTATTCGAAGTGTCTTTGTTGGATACGCCAAGAATAGTAAGGCTTATAGACTATTGGATGAAAGAACAGGTGTAATAATAGAATCCAGAGATGTGGATTTTTTTGAAGATAAATTTTCGAAAGATATCGAAAATTCTCATATGGAGCTAGTTCCAACTCCTTGTGGTTCGTCTCGTGGAGAAACCTCCACAGAGATTAATGAACCACGACGGAGCATACGAGCTAGAAAGGAGAAGTATTTTGGATCCGATTTTTTCTCTTACTTAGTCGAAGGGACGCAAAAGAAAGTGACAAGAGAGGTTATTTTCACGATCAATATCGATGATGACCCTAAGACTTTCTCGGAATCCATGTCATCCCGTGATGCTCCTTTACGGAAGGAGGCAATTAATGATGAGATGGATTCCATCCTTGGAAATCAGACTTGGGAATTAGCAGAACTTCCTAAGAGCGTGAAACCCATAGGATCCAAGTGGGTGTTTAAGAATAAGCTTAACCCAGATGGGTCGATATCGGCTTTTAAAGCAAGATTAGTTGCTAAAGGCTACAGGCAAAAAGAGGGGATTGATTACTTTGATATGTATGCCCCGGTAGCTAGAATTAGTTCCATAAGAACTCTTATAGCAATTTCTGCAGTTAAAGGGTTGTACATTCATCAAATGGATGTGAAGACAGCTTTTCTAAACGGTTACTTAAACGAGGAGGTTTATATGGAGCAACCCGAAGGTTTTGTGATACAAGGACAAGAGAACAAAGTATGTCGGCTTGTGAAGTCCTTGTACGGGTTGAAGCAAGCTCCAAAGCAGTGGCATGAGAGGTTGACACTACTGTTACTTCTTTCGGGTTTCAGCACAACAGTGCTGATAGGTGTATTTATACCAAAAGCACGAAAGAATATACAGTGGTGATATGTCTTTATGTTGATGATATGTTGATCATTGGCACAACTCTTGATGGTATATTAGAGACGAAGTCTTACTTATCCTCGAACTTTAAGATGAAAGATCTTGGAGAAGTAGACACCATTTTAGGAGTTAAAGTGAGAAGGACAAGCAATCAAATTTCTCTAAGTCAGTCTCATTACATTAGTAAGATACTGACTAAGTTTTAGCACTTGGATATTAAGGAATGTAACACTCCTTTTGAAACAAGTGTGAAACTTGAAGTGAACTCTGGTCGTGCAGTGGCTCAACTAGAATATGCGAGTGTTATTGGTAGCTTGATGTATGCCATGCATTGTACTAGACCTCACATTGCTTTTGTTGTGAGCAAGTTAAGTCAATACACAAGTAACCCAAGTTTGGAACACTGGGATGCAGTGTCAAGAGTACTAGGATACTTGAAGAGAACTAGTGCTTTACAACTGACATACACGTCATACCCAGGAGTTTTGGAAGGGTATTCAGATGCAAGTTGGATAAATCATTCTGGTGATTCCAAATCCACGAGTGGGTGGATTTATACACTTGCTGGAGGAGCTGTTTCTTGGGCGAGCAAGAAACAAACGTGTATTTCTCATTCTACTATGGAAGCTGAGTTTATTGCCTTGGCTGCAGCAGGCAAGGAGGCTGAGTGGATTCGGGATTTGTTGATGGATATCCAATTGTGGCCCGGTCCAATGCCATCAATTCCCATGTACTGTGACAGTAAAGCTTCCTTGTCTATAGCTTACAACTCTGTGTATAATGGGAAGTCGAGACACTCCATCTTCGACACAATTATGTGAGACAATTAGTTGAGAATGGTACCATTAGTGTTGTTTTTGTCAAGTCGTGTAGAAACTTGGCAGACCCACTTACTAAGCCTCTGACGAGAGACTTGGTGAGTGTTACTACTAGAGACATGGGTCTGAAACCATAAATGAATCGGTTAGTGATGGTAACCCGACTTGGATTTAGTGCTCCTATCTCCAAGTTTAATGGGTAATAACAAGTCACTAATCGATAGAAGGTACTATCACATGATTAACCCATGTAGTAGAGATAGTACGGCGTTGTCGAGATTTAGGATGAGATTATTCTCTTAACAAAGCTTTAGAGGCGTCTTAGCAACGGAGACGTTATAGAAGTCTTGCCTATATGACTTAGAGGTGGTGCCGCCTTGAATAGAGAGTTTGTGGTTTCTCTCTTAGAGGGTCATGAATCAGGATAAAGCGCATGGCCATATTAGCGCTCAGTGAGAACGCGATGGTTACGATGGGAAGTGTGTAGAAATGTGCCGGTAATATCATGAGATTCTTGGTTTAATCTTCGGACACCATAGAATCGATTTTACTTTGCATATTTCGAGTAAACTGGGTTTAATCTTAGTGATACCTTCGTGACATAACCCATAAGAGTAGCGGAAAACTTTCCAACCTGGTGGGGGATTGTTGGAATATTGAGTTTGGAAGTTTATTAATGATAAAACACGAGGTACAATTAGTTGATGCATTAACTGATTGTACATGGCACACAACATAAGTTACAAGTTGGTGAAGCAACTAATACCATTTGTGTTGACTTGTTATGTGGAGACCTGGTAAATAGGAAGGTGGGTTCGTGAATCAAACAACTTCCATTCTTTCCATGAGTTTAGGGAAAAGAATGACCACTTCTTTCAGTTACCAGATTGTGTATATAAGGACTACCTAGAGTTGTAATAAATATATACACAAATCAAGTACATACCACATAATATTGTTGCAGCCATTAAACACTTCCTTTTAAGTTTTCTGTCTACCGCTATCGCGTTGCAAACCAGTGTCGTTGCTACTCAAGGTTTGCGTGTGTGGACTGTATACATCCTGAAGTGCCCGGCTTGTAGACTCTAGCAACTTTACGGGGTGCCGATCGTACTTAAAAGGACAGGGATTAATCTCCTGTACAGTTCGGTATTTGTGTTGTTTATTGCAATTAATCAGGCATGAAGAAGATGGAGATTAAGATAGATTTTGTTGCTGCACTTTGGGATTTTGCTGCTGCGTTTTGGGTTATATTGCTGTCCAGAATGTACCCAAATGACTTTCAAGTCATATTCTTATTGTTGGTTCGATTTTCAAAAGTATCAGTAAGGTATACTACTTTGTTTGGTTCAATGCTTATTATTTCTTTCTATTTGGTTTGTACTAATCTGTGTGACAAACTATATGATGTTCATATATTCAACAGACACAAGTAACACGTATGAAGCAATCAACATATTCCCTAAGTATTAAATACCCAATAAGTTCTGTATTTTCCAACTTCTAGAAGTCGAAAGTCGAGAATAAATAAATAAATAAAAGGTATAACCCATATGAAGGCATGAACCCATGGTCAGATAAGCACGCCACCACAAATTCTAGTCTTCACTACATAAATGATAATCGCATAACGCAACTGTTTTTTTTTTTTTTTTTTTTTTTTTTTTTTAACGAACAAGGAAAATGTGAACAAAAGACCCTGGAAACATAAGAGATGGTTTCAAAAGTTTTTTTTTTTTTTTTGTTTTTTTTTTTTTTTTTTCACATTAAGTGTCTTTTTAACAATTTGCAGATGGGCTGAGAATGAACACTTTAGTAACCTGGAACTAACAGATTCTAAAATAATCATACTTTTGAAACCCAAAAATAATATTACAAAAAACTTCTAAAATAATCTTACTTTATAAACAAAGTTGTCAAAATTAGTCCCTTGAGTTCTGAAAATTTAATTTTCTAAGGAACTTTTACCATAACAACTTGGACCCTAATGCCTCCGGACCCCCGTCCCTTAGGAGCTTCGCCCCTAAAATCATAATAAATTCAAATAGGCGTGCACTCCGCACCTCCAAGCCTAAACGATGTATTATTATTATTAAATTGGTCAAACAAGTTAATCCAATTACATTAAAATATCCAACAAAAACCATATGTGGCACGTGCCACACCTAGCCCATGGCTAGGTCCGCCCCTGGACTCATCGGATTGATCACCGAAAATAAACCAGTCACAACCCTAATAATTGTACCATAATCAAGTAGCCCAAAATATTAACATAAATATGCTTGCTCCGCTAAACAAGCATGAGTAAACAAAGACGTTTCAAGTTTCAACTATAAATATGAGTATAATTCAAAACAAGCGAGCTTCTAGCAATGTAAAACTATCCTTTTAGCTCCGGTTAGTGGTACCTAGTTATCTACCAATAGAGTTATTTAGTCTTTATGTCATATTTACACTATTGTTGTCTCTTCAAGTACTTTTAGTCAAACATTTTTTAAAATCGGGGGAATTGCATATATACCCACTAACACATGAATATTTGCATATTTCTCCAAAACACAAGTTTTTAATGCACAATGATGTTTAAGCATGTTTTTGGTATATACGCAAATATGCAAGTTTTAGTGGGTATATATGTAATTGCCCCTTTAAAATTCTACTCTCTAGCTACATCGATTTTTGTTAAACATTTTTATACATCATATTTTATAGATATCGTTATTTTTAAGCTTATGATGCGTGTGGTTTGCACCAAGCTTTACCTCTCGAGGGATCTCGAGAAGCTTACAACCCCCACCAGGCAGTGTACCTGATCGTTGTAGTATAGTATAGTGACAAGTACCGGAGGATTGATCGTTCAGCTAGGAATAGTGTCGCTAGGATTAGAAAACCTAA
Source organism: Artemisia argyi (assembly GCA_030686995.1). Taxonomy (NCBI): domain Eukaryota; kingdom Viridiplantae; phylum Streptophyta; class Magnoliopsida; order Asterales; family Asteraceae; genus Artemisia; species Artemisia argyi. The sequence continues at coordinate 174,123,419 of CM060691.1, forward strand.
TTACTAGTTCTAAAGATGATGGATGATTATTTTCGTATTTTTATATTTTTTAGAAAGCAATTAAATATCTCGGGTTTTAAGGATTTGGGCGGAATTAGTTGCTAGTCAACTAACCCAATACTAAAGATGCAATCAAAATAAAACAATAGAAATGAAAATAAAACTAAATTAAATTAAGGTTGTGAGCAATAAGTGGAGAAATTGTGTTTACTTAGATTTCACTACTCCCTAAATATCTTTTACACGTTAATTACTTGTTATAGTTGCGTGGATGACGGATTGTATTCCTTAATACCATTCATGGGGTGACGCACTTAACTCCCCAATCCTATGAGTGCCTACTTCACTCCTATGTCGAGTCGGCTAAGAAGCTCCTAACATGGGATCATTAGAATTTAGTCATGCATTAAATACAACCAATAAAACCTAGTGCACATCAGTTCATGTTTTCTAAGACGTTCAAGCATGTTACCATTTGGAGATCTGCCAGTTTTCTTAAGCCTAACATCGAAATCATTCATCCAATACAACCATAAACAAGTAATCAACACATAATCAACATCTAGGTTTCATTAGATCTAAACAAACACAAGATAGATCTAGCCTAGCATGATGGAATTAAGACAAGAACAAGATATAGACAACCAACACATAGACATATTGATTGAATTAGAAGAACACTTATCTTAATTACACATGAAAGGGTTCAAAGGCTGAAAACCCTTGAAAAACCTGTAAAATTCGTAATAGGTTCGGCCTTAGGGTTTCTCCAAAACTTCTCTTTTTTTTTTGAATGAAAATTAGAAAACTATATATAGGAAATTGAGGCTGACGGCGTCAAGACCAAATAGGTGACGCCGTCATCTCGCCGCCAAAATAATTCTCGGATTGCCTTGATCTACATCTGACGTCGTCATGTGTTAGAGTCTTCCAGGCCGTCACGTGTTTTACTTTTGACGCTCTACTTGTGACGCCTTCATGTTTGCACTGGGCCGTCATGCAATTTACTCTTGACGCCGTCAGGGTGTTGCTCTTGACGCCGTCACCTACTGTTCCCAGCAAGGAAAATTAAGACTTTGGCGTTTTCTTCACTTTTATGCTCCAAAAACGTCCAAATTGCTCCCTTTTCCAGATTTCACTCCCAAAGTACCTAAAATCACAAAAGGAATGATTTAGGGCAATATTTGATCAAATAAATTCAATTCCGGGGCTTAAATGACCCCCTAAAAGTGGTTCATTTTTCGCCTCATCAGCTTACTAACTCCACCTAGTTTATTAAACAATTTTATAACAAAACAGTTCTGATTATCTATAAGCTCCAACTACACCTACTTTAGTCAAACACTTGATACGTCTAACGGTTACAGTTATTTCCAAGCTCTAACTGCATATTAATTTGTGAAGCACATTTAAACGACTAACATTTATATTTACTCTCATTTCTAACCTCTAACTACACCTAAAAATTTCAATATCACATAATTAATAAAATTAACGAATAATTACAATTCGATTAAGCATAATCGAAAATTTTCAAAATCATATAAATATGGGTATATCAATTGTAATACCCTTTAGTACTAGCTTGCTTTTATATATATATGCATATATATATATATATATATATATATATATATATATATATATGATATACATATATATATATATATGTATATATATGTATATATGTATATATATGTATATATATATGTATATATGTATCTTTATATGTATATATACATATATATATATATATATATATATATATATATATATATATATATATATATATATATATATATATATATATATATATATATATATATATATATATATATATATATGTATGTATATTATATATATATATATATATATATATATATATATATATATATATATACATATATATATATATATATATATATATATATATATATATATATATATATATATATATATAATATACATACATATATATATATATAAATATATATATAAAGAATGAGTTCCCCCAATTGAATGTGAGCATTGATGTCACAAGCCAAGAAACTCAAATATGTAGTTTAAGCTAATGAATTTAGTACATGTGTAGCTTCTTTTGAAGCTTTTAAGAGCTTTTAAGTTGAAATGTCTAAAACCTTGCTTATTGTTATGAAGCATTAATTAGCTCTTACATTAAGGAACTAACAAAAATCGATTATGCAAACTTAAAAATCGATTATGCAAACTCAGTAACTCACTCATAAACCTATACATGAACCGTGCACATGCTCATTATTTGATTTTTGGGTTGATTAATGACATTAAAGATCTTGAATTGAATATTTAAGTGACTTTTGGTTTTCTTATGATCATCATTTTGCATGAAGTCTTGCGTTTGGTATTTTTCTCAAGTCATAACATTAAATGGTGTGAATTAAACTATGCCCTTTGAGTGTCTATGAACCATTTAATAGCATGGACCACCTCATATATATACCCCTTCATAAGGTATTCGGAGTATCACTTACATCGTCTTATCGATATCCAATATTCAATAAAACTCATAGTTATGGCATCAAGTTTTGCGTATTTGCAAGAGCTATCCGAGGCAACTAAATCTACGCTATTTCCTAATCAGTTGTTGTATCATTTCCATGAAGAGACTAAAACATATTGCAAATTAAAGTGGCAACGAAGATCTACAGGTCGGCCATTGATTTGATTGAGGGCATGACCAAAAGGGACAAACTGATAACCGAACTTGAATCATTGAGTGATCAATTTGTCGTCGCTTTCAAAGGTGTTGATTATCTCAAGGAGGAATAGAAGGATGATCTGTTGAAAGATTCAGAACTGCAGAGTGATCAGTTGTCTCGCAATGTCAGTAAGAAGATGGTTTTCATTGACAGCCTTTCATATCGACTTGATAAGTGGTGGTGGGGTTTGGTTGTTTTGAGTTTTAGTTTTGTTTGTTGCAACCATATTTTAATCTTACTAAGAACGATATGTATGTATGTTACATGTTAATCTTTAATATTAATTTTTGCTCTAGAATGGACATTGGATCGGTTCTTAGTACCCTCGGCACCAAAACCTCCATTTACACTAATTGTTGTTCATTCGAAACCTAATGCAACTTCTCCTATGAATTTCCCCATTCCCGGTAATTTAAGACGATCAATCTCAATGAATGGCAATTATCTTTTTTGCATGCATGTATTGTTTAGTTTTTGAATATGATGAAATTGTAGGTATGTATATATTGTCACATGTGAATGAGGATTTGAAGAACATCGCTTCTCGAGTTATGGAAGAGGCAAACGAGCCTCCACATTGATTTGTATCATTGTTCCTATTACCTCGCTAAATAAGCACAATTGTAGAACTCTCAAGTAACTACTTATCTCATGATTGGGCATCTCGACAAAATAAGCAAACCCAAACACTATCCCTTACATTGAGTTTTATTTAGGTCTGATTATCTACTTCTTTTTATTCTAAACGCATAAGCAGTTTTAATGACTTTTAGCATTCCATTTAATTCAATGTAGTTTCCACCGAATGGATCATATTTATAAATGTTGATTGTAACAGGCTGGTATACAACAAAAATGGAGTTCTTGGCAAGATGGTGTTTTTGGCACTAATTCCCCCAAAGTGGAATTGGACTTACAACTTTCAAGTTAAGTAACATATGCTTTGTGTATTTGGTGGTTAAGTGGTTGATAGCATTAGTATCAAAGCATAGTTAGGTCTCTCATAATTTATTTTCTTTTCCTTGTTTGAATGCATAGTGTCATTGTTCATATTCCATAATAGGAACATGATGTTAGACATCTCTTAGGGGGTGGCAGTCATGATCCCATGCCTCCCCCATGCCTCACCACCCACCAATAATATCCTGCCACTTTATTCTATGCCTCACCATACTTTTTTAGTGGCAACCATGATTTCATATCTCACCTAATTTTATTTTTTATTTTTTATATTCATAATATAAAAAATACCACCCACCAGATATTTCCATTTCCATTTGCACACTACAAGATATTTTCATAAATAACTTTCTCTCAAAAGCAAAAACAAAAACACACAGCCTTTCATTTTCAGTTTTTCACCATGGGATTACAACAACTCAATAATGATTCTGATGAAGATCTGAGGAGAAGCAAGAAGCAGAAATGTAATATTGATATGGAGTATGATGATTACTCAAATGGTCACAATTTTTTTGCAAGTCCAATGGTACAAAATCAAGCCATTGAACGCCTATATTCCTTTCACTCTTCTCCATGATTCATCGGCAATGTATGCCGAAGTCCTCCTTGCCGATCCCATGCCGCTATGGTGGCGACGGTGTTGATTTTCGGCATGGGGCAAGCCGAACCCATGCCGAGCTCCACTGCCACCCCTTTAAAATTTTGCCTTTTATATAGAAACTTGATAGATTGATTCAATTGCATAAATTATAGGTCGTACAGTGATTATTATTTTTATTTTTTTTATTAACAAAATATATTTGGAGACCAAGTACACTTAACACACTAAATCCGGTCTCAATTTAGGAAAGAAGCTCACCCGCAACACACTCATATATACTATATATTTATTTTTGCTTCTGATTTATGGATTCATTTATATTCCCAATTGCAAATTAAGATATAATAAATGGATGCATCGAATTGCGCCTTATGCCTAAACTCTATTATGCAAAGTAAAGAATAAACTAACTATGGGATGATTAAAAGTTGAGTTAAGTTATGTTCTTGGGTGAGTAAAGGCTTAATGTGATTAAATGCAATAATTATTAGGTGATTAAAAGTTGAGAATAGTGAAAGTTTTTGCGTCTCATCTTCAAACCAATTATTTGCAAAAGATCATTTATAAGTTATCTTTTCATTTCCCTTTAATAAATATATTTGTTGTTACAACTAAAAACGTCTCCTCTTTAAGTGTATAATAACCCACTCTCTCATTCACTTAAAAGACTAATGCATAGCCAAATTAATAAAATAAAACTTCTACAACTTTCTTCAGTATTGGAGAAATTCATGGAATATAAGTGAGTGATGTGTTCGTTAAATGGTTAAAAAGTAATGTGATGATACAAGTAGGATGTGAATGGTATCCATGAAATAGAAGTAAATGAAGTGTACAGGCAGAATAGGAGGAAATACACGCGGAGTTCAGGGTCAACATATTGCCCAATTGGATGTCACTGATACCTAAACCACTAACAACTAACAAAGCCGTTCAAAAAAAATGTACGTCATTTCTCATAAATGGGTATAAAAGTAGTTCCTATTGCATCAATGGCAAATTTATGTATATGATTTAATTTGTTGTGTAAAAGAGACTAACAAAGTGATTTATTGTGCTAAAGAGCAATGAGCAATATAGTGTGTTGTTTCATCGATAAGTTGCAAACAAGTTCATTTGGTTCATGTACATGAAACTTTAGTATGTTGCTAAACAATTATAAAAACGAAGTCATGCAAGCTAACACAAACATAAATTGACCTGCAATGATCAACTTATATGAGCAGATATGCAAGCAATGTGAATGGTTTTATGTAGATCTTTCAACAGTTATTTAGGAACAATATATCTATGTAAAAAAATTATTTTAATTGGTGAAAACTTAGAAACATAATATAGTGCGTTGTTTCATCGATAAGATGCAAACAAGTTCATTTGGTTCATGTGAAACTTTACAATGTTGCTGAAAAATTAGAAACATCAAGTCATGAAAACTAACACTAATATACATTGACCTGTAAAGGTTAACCCGAATACTTTTTACCCGAAATATAAGTATGATTTAATCACAGTGAACAAAGCCCGTGCATCGCACGGGCCATGATGTCTCGTTATTATGAATGATCCACCACACAAGCTAAGTACTCCTAATACTTATTATTGTTGAGTGTCTCTTTACTTGTTTGAAAATTGAAAAATTCATTCTGTTACCTATACAACAACCCACCCATAAATACTGAATACATGATGAATAAAGATTAACATTATGTGATATGACCCTTGCGGGGATTCATTTATTTACTCACCAACTGTTCTGAATCTACTTTACTTGATAGGTAGATAATGCTTCTTCAGCTATAATTTGGACTAAATCACACTACTACTGTTTTCATTCTTCCTATTTATATCATTTTCTTAAGCGAAAATTACTGCAGAGGGCTCTGCAGTAATGTGTTGCCTTTTTTGAGGCGGGTTTTTTTTTATTCCCAAAAAGGCCACATATTTCGCTGCAACTTATTCCAGAAATTTAATATCAACACGTGTCAGCATCTCGTAATTTTTAGAAAAAAAAATTATAAAAAAAATGTATTTCACATACCCTTTGCAGCGAAATACACTGCAAAGGGACCCACCACTCACCACACTTCTTTTTTGGGCCCACCCGAATATTAAAAAAAAAAAAAAAAATTGTATTTCTAGTTTTGTATGCAGCGAAATATGACATTTGGGCCCCACCCGAATATTAAAAAATTAAAATTTTGTATTTCTAGGCTAGGATGCAGCGAGATACCTTTTACTGGGCCCCACGTTAATAAAAAAAAATTATTTATGTATTTCGGTTATACATTGCAGCGAGATATATGGGGTTACGACAAGTGTCACGCAACAATCACTAAAAACAAAAAACGTATCTCGAGTATTGTTTGCAGCGAGATTACATCGGTAACTAGCAAAATCAACGAGAATCCGGTTGATTGACAACACAATTACTCACCGGAGTAAATATCCGTTTCTTTACTTAATTTTCATACGTTAAAAAAAAATTGGTAAGTTTTCTTGAATCTCTCTCGAAAATAATTTGGTAAACTTGTTTTTTTGGTGGTTGTTTTTGGTGGAGTATTGTTGTTTTTGTGTTGTTGTCGTGGTAGTGGTGTTGTGGTGTTGGTGCAGCTGCTATGATTTTGAGTTGTGGCTGGTGTGTTGTGTTGGTGGTGGTCTTGTGTTGTTGTTGGTGGTCTGTTGGTGCTGTGGTAGTGGCTGTGTTGGTGGGTGAAGTAAAGAGAAACAGTGGGACAGGTGAAGTAAAGAGGAAGGGGGCGTGAGTTTTGGAGTGAGGATATTAGGGTTTCTACTGTTGTGGTGTTGGTGGTTGTGCTGTGGTGCTGTTAGTGTTGGTGGTTGTGAGGTGTTGTTATTATGACGCAAAATAATGATGTTCCGGTAAATATCAACATTTGTTCTTTTAAATTTTTTTATTTTGATCCTTATTTGTGTAGTTAATACGTATATGTTTATTATATGTTTTATTAGGATTTTGCCGTTGATCTTACATGTAGAAGTAAGCTAAAGTTGCTTCATGAGATTAAGCGAAATTTTAGAAATACAAATAAGGATGCCATGTTTAGGCGAACGTGTTTTGGATGGTTGTTTGATTTAGCAGAAATGCAAGAAACATGTATCCTTCTACATTATATTAGTTTATGTCAAGAGGAACTTGCCCAGGGAGACACGAATGTCGTTCCCTTGACGTATCATGTAAGAGGGTACGAGTTAAAATTCGGTAGACAGGAGTTTTGCCTCGTAACGGGCTTACGTTTTGGGATTGAATTTAAAGAATTTTTAGAATGTCGTCCTACTCCATTTAGGCGACGTGTCTTTTCATCCGTATATGATGGTTCTAGCATAACTGTTGGAATGGTGCATGATAAGTTTTATAGCGAGGATTTTGATAAACTTAGTGATATTGATGCCGTTCGCTTTAGTTTAGTTGGACTGTTGGTGCTAGTGTTGTTAGGGTGGGAGTTTAACTACAGAGTTGAGAATTGGATATGGAGCTTAGTAGACAATTTGGATGCATGGAACATGTATCCATGGGGTAATGTTGTATGGAGAACGTTGTACGATCAGTTAGCTGGCGCGGTTGATAAACGTCTTGAAGCTTTTTATGTGAAACCGCGACCACCGCCCGATGCTAAGGGTAAAGCAAAAAACCCTAAGTATACGTTGATGGGGTTTCAATGGGCTTTTAAGGTGCGCTTATTGATAGTTTTGTTATTTATGTTTATTTATAATGTTAAAGAAATTAATCAATTAACTTTGTTTTTAGACTTGGATATTGGAAACTTATAGAGTCGGGGCTGTTAATTATTTTACTCGTGAAGACCGCTATCCTAGAGCGTGTGCTTGGGGTTTTAGGAGGAGGTTTAAACGCATTGTGCTCGATGAATTTTTGGTGAGTTGTTATTTAAGCATGCCCTTTACTCGTTATATATAATTTATATGAAATGAAATTTATTGTTCGATATTTTATATGTATACCCTAACAATATTGTTATATATATATATATATATATATATATATATATATATATATATATATATATATATATATATATATATATATATATATACTTTATAGGTAACACAACCTATTATTAGGCTTTTCCCCGATGAGCGTGAGCGTAACGAGGATTGGTGGGTTCATAGCTTGGCATACTTCGAGGGTCGTTGTACCCAACCACCGCCATTACCCCCTCCCACGGACCCTTATAGCCGAGACGACGTTCCGGAAGAGTTATATCGAAAACTAACGGAATACGAGGAAAAACATAAGCACTTTGAAGCTCTGAACGATAAAGTAGAACAACACGAGAAGCTGATCCAACAACTATTAGGTTACATGCAGGTATTTTTTTTTATTTTCTAAATTTGAAGCGTATACATAGATTAAATAATAGTTGTTTATTATTCCGTTATAAAATTAGATGCAGACCAAGCAAATGGGTGTTAGTGGATTTACAGGGTTTCCGAATACACAGGTATATTTTGTTTTATTATAAATTTTGTTATTGTACTATACTTTATATATTTTGTATGACATTATTTTTTTTTTGTTTCATAACTGAATAAACATTCTAATATTGTATGTAGGGCTTCGGTCAGGCTAGTGAAGCATTTCCGAATACACATGTATATTTTGTTTTATTATAAATTTTGTGTTACATAAAAAAATGATTAAAAGAACTTACTAAACATTATAATATTCTGTGTTGTGTTTTGCGCAGGCTAGTTCAGCATGTCATGGTCCGCCGAATAGTTCTTTCTTTCGCGGGATGTCTCATTTGTCGCCACAGGTGGCCTCACAGTTTCCTATGCCTTCTGTTACCCCTATGCAACAACAAGGATTTGCACCGTGGTCAGGTATTAATATGCATGAAGCAGGTACATCAGAGGCCCCTGTACGTAGCCGTGTCAACACGGTAAAGTCATTATATACCTTTTTCCAACTTACTTGTACATTTTGAATTATGTGCGAGTAACAAATGTTTAATTCGCTTTCTTTTCATCAGCGGACTTCGCATAACAATGCGACCTCGTACACCCCTATCCCACTACAAGGATTTTCACCGTGGTCGGGCAAGAATTATTAAAGATTAAAGATTAAAGATTAAACGATTGAACACGAATTATTTGTAACATCTAACACGAAGAAATCACATTAAAGATTAAAGATTAAACGATAACATTAAAGATTAAATCCTACAAGTAGTTGTCTATGCTCAAAATTAGATAGAACTAGTGATTCTTTGTTGGCTCCAATGAAGAATGAACCAAAATCTCCTTCCACACCCACATTTTGAAATGATTCAGCATTAGGCACGAATACTTGTAGTGATCGACGAAGTTGTTGGCTTATATTTGCTTCAACTATTGGTTCCCTGTCGTTAGTAAAACCCAACAATTTTAGTACGTGGTCACAACGAGTGGGGATAACAACTTTTTTGAACACGAAGGTTTATCTTGAATATTCTTCTTGGTACCCACATGATTGCATTGAGCGGCCACAACGAGTGGGGATAACTCCACACGTGATACATACACATGTAGTTTGTTTTGATTAACTTGGGTATAGGCTAATACAGTTTCGCGGTCGTCAATAACATCAGCCAAACATACGAGACCTGAATCAAGACAACAATTAGGTTTCTTTATATAGAAAAAGGTTGCGGACCTTTCATCGTAACCTAAAGAATTCGTTAATATTTTTTTCAATTGCTCTGCCGAAAAGGTTTCAATCTCAACTGGATCTACACAAGCAATTAAACCACCTACAAATTTTCTTCTAGGTGGGGAAGTGAACATTCCGTAATGGTGAAGTAGGACTTTGAATGTCATTTTAATAGCTATAGTAAGAATTTAAAAAAAAAAATCATAAGGTTTTTATGTAATTGAAGTGCAACAATATGGTCTATATACCCAGAAAGTCACATAAACTTCTACACGAAATATGACAATTATTAAAGTAAAGTGGCCAGTGATGTGACAGCTGATGCGACGAGTGAGAGGAAATTTCAAAGTCACATAAACTTCTACACGAAATATGACAATTATTAAAGTAAAGTGGCCAGTGATGTGACAGCTGATGCGACGAGTGAGAGGAAATTTCAAAGTCACATAAACTTCTACACGAAATATGAAATTTAACTATGAGAAGTTTAGTGTCACATATAATTGTACACGAAATATGACAATCGAAACAGTGACTTTATAAAAACACACATGCTTACTAAGCCAACTATATATAACACATCAACAACTTGATGTGCATACACACTTTCACACACAAAAGAAAAACAAATTTGAAATGAGTTGTAAAAAAATAAAATGCAGGTTACATTATCATGATATAGATCGTGGTGTCATAATTTATGATGATGTAACGTATTCCGGGTTAGTTAATATGGTGATGAGCAAGTTTAATTTGAACCATAATGACCGGGTCAATTTAAAGGTTAAACTTCCTTCAATTGACTCTCTACTCGATATTACTGATGACAACGAGGTAATTTTTATGGTTGAATGTGCTTTACAGTCTCCTAGTGAAATTGTAGAATTGTTTGTTTCACAAACAAAAATTTTTGAAGCAACAAAATCTTTTAATACAACCCAGCAAGTGCCACACTTTCATAACTTTTTTTCATCAACAATAGATGAACACATTGGCTCAGCTAGTGATGTTCCATTTATGTATGCCGAAAAAGATGATTTTCAAAACAATGACTCTGGTTATAAACATGAGGCCAATTTCACAAAAACGGACTCATCATTTGCTTTCAATTCGAATAACGAACAAGAAGATGATTTTCTAAACAACTACTATGCTTATAAAAATGAGGCCAATTTCACAAAACCTGGGTCATCAAGTGCTTTCAGTTCATATAACGAACAAGAAAATGATTTTCTAAGTATTGACTCTGGTTATAAAAATGAGGCCAATTTCACAAAACCAGGGTCATCTTGTGCTTTAAGTTCGGATACCGAACAAGAAGATGAGCCAAGTAATACTTACTTGGATTTAAATAATCAACCGCAACCCATTCACCAAAATTGGACAAATTGTTTTAAACATATCCCCCAAGTTCCTGAAACACCACTTTACAAGTCAAAACCATTTTCTACAGAGGTTTATGATAAAGAAAATAGAATAAAAGTCAACGAGCTTTTTTTAGATAGGGCTACGTTAGACATGGAATATAGGTTGAAATCTCTAGAAGATGGTTTTGAATTTGTTTCCAAAAAAAGTAATCCGAGTACGCATAGTGTTAAATGCGTTCAACATGGAAAATGTGCATGGTTTGTTAATGCAAAACGTTGGAAGAATTCAGATGTTTTTCAAATTACAAAGATGAATGATGTTCACACCTGTGATAGAACTCAAACATTTCCTAACCATCGAAATGCAAACAAAAAAGTTATTGCCCACATTATGAAAAGCAAATTACAAGATGGTAGCCGTGATTTGAAACCCAGAGATATACAAAAAGATATCTTGGCACAATATAAAACATCTATATCTTACAAACAAGCATGGAGAGGTAAGGATTATGGGTTAAAAAAGTTAAGAGGTTCACCATTAGAATCCTTTGAGATGCTACCTTATTACTGTTACAACTTAGAGAAAAAAAACCCAGGGACTATGACACGAATCAAGACAAACAATGCAGGAGTTTTCGAAATATTATTCATTGCAATTGGTGCATCAGTAAGTCTCGTTTTTTTTTTTAATTTTTTTTTTGTAATACATTTTTTTGAGATACGTGACAACACGTTTGCTTGTAAAAATTGTTTATATTCAGTTGCGCACGTTTCGGAACCATCTTCGCCCAATACTTATAGTGGACGCGGCGCATTTGAAGGGTGTATACAAGGGTACCAATTTCCAAGCTGTAGGGATGGACGGAAACAACCAAATTGTGCCAATTGCTTACGGTATATGCAGAGGAGAGACTGGAGATTTATGGTCGTGGTGGATGTCAGTACTTAAGGAGTGTGTAGGCGATAATCCAAATATGGTTATCATATCTGATAGGCATCCTTCGATAGCTTTATCAGTAAGGAATGAGTTTCCGTCGGCGTTTCATGGTATATGTTGCCGTCATCTAATGATGAACCTTAAACTAAAAAATAAAAAAGTTAAAGGTCTATATTGGGGCATATGCAAAGCGTATACAACAGATCAGTGGCAAAGAAAGATGAACATACTCTTGTCTGTTCAACCAGAAGCGTACCAGAAGCTAATGGAGGCTGATCCTACACGTTGGTCTATAGCGCATTGCCCACGTACTCGTTACAATTACTGTACATCCAACAGTGTCGAGTCTCTTAATTCTTGTACTGTTAGGTACAGAAACCTACCGGTCACAATGTTGACCAACACGTATCGAGATATGGTGCAGAAGTGGTATTTTAACCGTCGAAAAGCTGCAGGTATTTCTTGCTTAAAAAATTAAGTATATATTAAACGTGTGAGTTGGTGGTAAAATAATTAACGGGTTTATATTCACGTTTTTTGTAGCAACAATGAAGTAAGAAATCACTGATTGGGCAGCAGATAAGGTGGAAAAAAGAAAAAGAAAAAGCGTCAGATGGGTTGTATACGGAATTAACCAATTTCAGTATCAAGTTTCTGATGGGCTATATAACCGTGAAGTGAACTTACTGACCAAACAATGTGAATGTCAGAAATGGGAGCTGTCTGGGATACCTTGTGGGCATGTTATTGCTGTTAGTCATTCGATGCGGTCTGTCCGCTTCAACCGCTCTTTCACCTCCCAAAGAGCAAAGTTGGCTTGATGCGCGCAGATGAGGAAGCGGGAGCAAGAAAACCAAGAATCTCTTTCTTGTCCTTCTACTTAAGGGGCAAAGAGAAGCGCTTTTGCTACTGAGAAAGCGAACGGTCAGCGCGAAGGTTCAAGACTTAGCCGAACGTTAGCGAAGTATATATAATTAGCCAAATCGTCTGAAGCATGAACAGAATCGCCTTTGTTCCGAAGGCCTAGCGAGTTAAGCGAGTTCCTTTTTTCTTTTTTCAAAGGCAGTCCTTTTCTTTCCCCGGACCGATGACTCGCTTGTTCAGTACTGCTAACTATTATTGGAGAATTCCGTCCCCTTGGGACTACCAGTAGCTTCGGTTGTTGAATCTCGTGCAAGTTAGGTTGTGGTTGTATTGGCTGCAAGCGGAACGTAGGCGCTTTAGGTGTGTGTTGGCCATGCACTCTCGCGTCGTGTAATGTCGTATGTATGATAGAGGTGGTGTGGTGATTGACCTCAATGCTAATGGTTATCCCCAAGGTTCAACGAATGAATGAAGCTATGCTATGATCGTACCCGGATAGAGATGATAGTCTTCCTCTGATGTCTCCAAGCCGGCCATAATAGAATCGATAGGCGAAGCAGCCAATAGCAGTCTGTTTTTGGGTCAAACAAATTGTGTACAATATGTCGCGCACTGGTTTAAAAAGGAAAAATATCAAGCAACCTACGCGGAGTCAATTCAATTTGTTGGCAATTTTAACGAATGGGAGTATCCAAGCCATATACATCCTGTTACTCCTCCAAACATGAACAACCCTCAACCAGGTCGTCCAAAAAATACAAACCGTATACTATCACAAGGTGAGGAACCAACTACAAGACATTGTAGTAGGTGCAATGAAGTTGGCCACACACGTGGGCGTTGCAACAAATCATTCGTCCCTGATCCGCCTGTACGCAAAGGTAAACAAAAGCAACAAGAATTTGCAATGGATGAGCAACCATATGCTCAAAACTCGTACTGTTACCAAGAGTATGGTCAAAACACATACCCCACAAACAATTGTGATCAAAACCAATACACGCAAGCATTCGATCATAACCAATACACGCAAACATTCGATCATAACCAGTACGCATCTCAACAATATGATCAAAACACAAATGCTTCACAAATGTATGATCACAATTACACACAACCATCATTCAACATGTCTCAACAATACGATTCCCAGCAGTATGCCTCTCAACATATAGATGATCACAACACGCAACGTTCAAATAGTTGGTTTAATCACCTTGGTTTTTAAGATGGTAGAACAATTTATGTGTTTTTAATATTTTCAATTTACTATGTAATGTAATTTACGTATCCTGTAATAAATTTATTCTTTTTTAATATTATTATATAAATACTGTCGTACTACAATTTACCATTTTAATTGCTCTTACAAGCTAAAAACCCTAAAAAAATTATAACCTAAACCCTAAAATCTTACAAACAACACACTAAAACATAACCCTAACAAAAACTTAACATATTTCGGATTAATTTATGGAAGAATTACATACATTATTTTTTTGAAACTTCTATTTCGCTGCAATACAGCATAGAAATACATTTGTTTTTTTTTTTTAATTAAAATGCAATAAAATATGCCGCGTGCGTAAAATGTGTATCTCGCTGCAATTTAAAGCAGAAATATAACTTTTTCTGCAAACGTGGGGCCCAAATGTGTATCTCGCTGCATCCTAGCCTAGAAATACAAAATTTTAATTTTTTTAATATTCGGGTGGGGCCCAAATGTCATATTTCGCTGCATACAAAACTAGAAATACAATTTTTTTTTTTTAATATTCGGGTGGGCCAAAAAAAGAAGTGTGGTGAGTGGTGGGACCCTTTGCAGTGTATTTCGCTGCAAAGGGTATGTGAAATACATTTTTTTTATAATTTTTTTTTCTAAAAATTACGAGATGCTGACACGTGTTGGTATTAAATTTCTGGAATAAGTTGCAGCGAAATATGTGGCATTTTTGGGAATAAAAAAAAACCCGTCTCAAAAAAGGCAACATATTACTACAGAGCCCTCTGCAGTAATTTTCGCTTTTCTTAAACTGTACCTGTTGAAGTTATATTTACTACTAGCCGAGAACCCAAATATTATGCGATTTTTATATCATTTTCTTAAGGTCAAACACTTTTAATTATACTACGAGTTAAAACCAAGGTATCCCTGTTAAAGGGTTCAAGTTATGGTATTTGTGAAACTTCGAATCTTGCTTCTAAAATGTTGATTACATGTAAACAAAATTTTGTTCTTTCTTATCTTTTAATATATATATATATATATATATATATATATATATATATATATATATATATATATATATATATATATATTTGTGTACATAGTTAAAGAAGACCGATAGGCAGTTATGGTTTGGAAATTGAAATAAGCAGATTTTGTTAATTTTGATTTGAGAAATGCTAGATCCACTCACAAAATTCACACAAAAAATTCAATAGCTGATGTGTCAGCGGGTGATTGGTTTAATAAGAGAGCGGAGATAGAAATTGCCAGAAAATGACCCGCTGACATGTCAGCGAGTGGATTTTTTTTATGTATTTTATGAGTGAGTCTAACATTGCACTTTTGATTTAGTGTTTTTGTTGATATAGTTGGCTAAGTTTATTAAGAGGTTGTTTGTTTAGGCTTATAAACTTATTTGACTCGGCCAAACATCCCCTTACACCAATTTTCTTATAATAATTCACTAATAACGTGCAAAAAGGCGATCAAATTATATTTACGTTTTCAAATATCAATTTTCATGTGATGACACTAATAATGCTTGTGGATAGAGCTTCCTAGTTAGCCATAGCAAGACCTAAGACTTACCCTCATGGGTCATTTTCTTTGGCTGAATTTCTTTAGAGGCTGTTGTTATTTGATTTATTTGGGATTTCTAGACTTGTATTGTCCCAAGCCTTCGAGAGATTTTATGTATGACCTATAAATATGTTGTCGTGGTTTTGACTAGTCATGACACAAGTTTTCACTATGTGTCGGATGACGTCATGGCACGTTATGAATTCATTTAGTATTTTCTGTGTTTGTTCCAATGTGTTATGACGATCACTCTTTATCACGCCTCGTGTTTCCGCCTCAGACGGGGTATGACAGTTTTTGAGTTTTAAATGCAAGAAAAATGAAAAAAAATGGAAAAGGGAAAGAAAGAGAAAAGTAAATAAAGTGTTGATATGTACGTTTAAGAGAAGGTTGGATCAAGTGGTTAATACAATAATACATTTACCTCTGGAGACAGAGGTCAAAGGTGCGATCCTCACCCCTTGCAAATCTGGAGGTCCTTTTCTATCTTTGAGAGAACCGAAAGCAGCTTCTCAACCTTAGGTTGGGGTAAGATTGTTTATGTATCAACCTCTCTCATACACCGTGAATGATGGTATTGGGACCATAACCCGTAAAAAACGGTATTAAAAGTTACTTTTTATATGTTTTTGAGATAAATGAAATGAAAAATAAAGTAATCATAAATCATGTTATTAAATTGGAGGAAAAAAATAACTTGTTCAGATTACATATATGCCTTTAGTTGTTAGTGTCAAATCTTATAAAAATGACATATTAGTGTTTACACAACATATTTTGAAGTTTTTGTTCACTTTCTATCCAAAAAGAGGAAGAATATTTTTTAAGAAAAATTCATCTCATCTTCCTCTTCACTTCTCTCTTTAAAAAAAAATATATAAAATAAAAAAAAAATAAAAAAAAATAACCTATTTTCTTTCCTTTTCTCTTAAATTTTTATGCAAGAACACAGTGTTAATGTTTATTAGAGTGCTCAGTGAGGGGTGACTAACAACATGTTATTCGTCTGACATCTAAACGTCATCTCATCACCCTACCAATATAAAACACTCTCTTTAAAAAAAAAAAAAACTTTGTAAGTCTCACAAAGTACCCTATCAAAAATAAAATAAATAAATAAATAAATAAATAAATAAAAGGATGCACCAGCCATTGCAACCACTAATTTACCAACAACACACGAATCGCACCAAAAACGGTACAGTATAACACGTTATTCATCCTGTTGATGCATTTGGCGGACAAAACACGCCCCTCACCGAGCTCTCTTAAAGAAAGAAAAGAAATCGTATATACAGTATGAGTCAAAAATAAAGTCTTTATTTCAAAAAGTGAGACGGTACTAATAATAATGGCAGTAATGTAAAGTTGATGTAAATTACTCAGAAATGGGGTCACCACGTCTCAAGTCAGAAAAGTAATGTCATTTTTCAAACACTATTACTGTTACTGTGGTGCAGTTCAAACCAATAATTCAGAAGAAATTGAGTAAAGTTGATGAAAAAAATATCAACCATGACCGAACAGTTGCCAAAAAAATGTACAGTAAAAATACTGATTATTACACGTTTTGAACCTTCGATATGACTTTATCCAAAGAGCCATAAATAGGTGGTTGTTAAAAGTTAAAACCAATGTTTGACACAAAAAAAGAAAATATGTTGGTGTGACTAGCTGAAAGCTCTATTATATTTGTGAAAATTCGTAACATTGTGTAGGGAACTTGAAGTAGTTATGGAAAAAAAGAAAATGAAATCAAACCTGGAAAAGGCATTTCATCATAAACTTTAGTAAATAAAAAGAAAAATAAGAATTTAGATGGTAAGTTATATATGTTGAAGTGATTACATATTTACAATAGCATCGTCAGTTGTTGAAAGCTTTAAAGAACATAAGTTTATTACAAGAATCAAAGGAGTTTGACCTGCCATGTAGCAAAATATTTGTGACTTCAAACAACAAAAAGAGAAATATGTAAAAATGTTACAATCAAATACAACTTTTTTTTGGGTAAAGGGATTGAGTTGTGATCAAATGAGAATTGTGATAACAAACCACAACCACACATTTGAGATATACCTATAAACATAGATTCATATCACTTTAAAAATTTTCCTCTTATTCGAAATGTGTGGCTAGAAATCCTTCTCAATTTTCTCATTTTAGTTTTTCCTCTTATCGGATTTCTTCCAAAAGGGATTACCCCGGGTAAAATAATCAAATGCAACTTAACATTGAATTAGACATGATTGCGTTGTAATTATAAACCTTCAATATGAGCCAAGAGCCGCAAATTGTTTGTGTTCTTATGGGACGAAATGGACAATGAAAAAAACACAAAATCGAGTTATGTAATCTTTACCTATTCGAAAATTACAAGTCCACTCATAATAATTCTATAGGTCGTGTTTTCTAATCCAATTTCCTTTTAAAACCCAAGTTGTTATAACTTCTTGCGTATACTGGCCATAATATGTTATAGAATGGCGGTGTGATACAAAAATGGTGTTATACTATGAAGATTAGCTAGAGATGTAATTCCTTTAAAAAAGTAACTTTGTCTAACTCATCACAGGTCGCAACATGTACATAGTTAATAATACTTGGAAATTCTCAGCTTCAACAAAACTCATTAATTAATATATATATTATTTATGATCAGAAACGTCACCGTTTCGATGCCACTTCGATGCATGGGCTCTTTCTTGGGCTACTATCATATCAATCCAGGCCCAATGTTTTGCCCCGTCTTCTAAATCTCCGCAGATAAGTATAACAGAAAGTCAGAAACCAGCAAATTCCAGAACCATCTACACATCTTCTCCAATGCCATTAAACCCACACAAGGTCAAACCAATACATGAAAACGGAGGTGTTAGGGTTTGATCGTTAGGAGCTTTTTTTTTTTTTTTTTTTTTTTTTTTTGCTTTGAGATTAAGTCAAAAGCTAGGGTTTTGACTTTCTGATGTATTTGGTGCGGCAAAATGGTTTTCAGGCAAGTCTTGCAGCGCCATTTTCATTATAGATAACTTATTAAGGTAAATTGTTGCTTATACCTTTAATTTATATTTTAAACATTTAATTAGTAAGTTAGACATTTGTTGAGCTTTAATTTTTGTTAAACTGAAGCTCCATTTATGCATGTGAATTTGATGGTTAAATATATAAGGTTACATTACATGTTGATATTAGTAAGAAAATGGAGTTTCATTTTATTTGTTTCTGAGTTTGGATGTTGGGTCAAAACCAGGTAAAGTGATGAACCACAAGAAAGCTTGACCTCCATTTCTTGTAAGCTTATTTTGTACTACACAGGATAACAATGTGACCTCCATTTCTTTATATCCAGTTAACAATATGGTTTTTAGATTTGGAATTTTTTGTTTTTAAGAATTTCCTTCATTTTAAGGAACAAGAAGTTTTTGCGAGACCATGTCGTTTCATTGGAGTTACCTACACCCGGGAATGCGGTTATGTTGCAAGCAACGGTTACGGCTCTTTGGATGATCTTATGAATAGAATGATGAAATAGGTATGATCTTTTTTTCGTTCTAATATATGCTAGGACTAATGGCTTATTCATAGCACATAACCTGAAGATGATAAATTTATAAGCAAAAAATGAGGCGACTTAATAAGCTTTTTCAAACTGTTAGATAACGATTACAGTTTTCCACTATTTTGCACCTATTCTATAGCAGAATAATATAAAAAACAAAAAACAGAAAATATCACCATGAATGCAAGCAGGGTCGTTGTCGGTAAATTTTCTTCACTCAGCCATTCTTTATAGTTTTGAAGATTTAAGAGTTTTGGAATGTTACCCTCATGTGTTTAAATCTGTTATGTTCAGGTAGAAGATTTGTTTATGCGGGTTGCGCACCTATGGCAGCTAATAAGCTTACAAGTTGCAGACAAGGAATTTCTCAAAGGTATACTACTGTTTTCATTGATCAGTGTTTCTACACGATTATAGCATTTAATCAGATGAATTTTGTGGTTAGATTAAACCATATTTTGCTACAAATATGTTTATGTGAATTAACTTGATTAGGTGTGTTGTGCAGGTACAGTAAATATCAGCCATATGGTCGAAAAAATCAAGGCAATTTTGTACATGCTGATGAGCTTACAAAACATCTAAAGGTAGCACTTTTGCTTTCGTAAATTCTATAAATGGAACTGATCTTTTGATTATCTATTTACTCTTATTTTCTGAAACCATAACCGATACAATAGGTGTAAAATAAATTCGTCTACATGATCTCAGTTTGATTCTCAATACATTTCATTTATTTATGGATGCTTTGCTCTTTTTTTTTTTTTTTTTTTTTTTTTTTTTTTTTTTTTTTTTTTTTAGGCAAGAAAATTCTTGCGCATTTCCCATGAGTCTTCAAGCATGGAGCAAGACACAAGGGCCCCTAAAAACTCACGAGATGGTGCTAACGTTTTCATCTTGAGGTAATGCAGATTCCATCTTAGAAAAACAGTAGCATTTGATTAAAAAAAAAATCAAAGCTTACAACTGATACGCTGTTAGTGCATTGGGGGACTGAAATAGGGACTGCTATGGGTGCATTTGGGGTTGAAGTGGGTGGGTTTAAGGGGACGAAATAGGGTTGGAACAGGTGTAGTTTACTTATAAGGTTGAAGTGTAGTTTACTTATAAGGTACATGTTCCGTACCTTTATAATCAACTGCTATATTCTTTAGAATTGACGGTCATAATACATCAGATGAAGAATTTTTGAACTATGAATTGGGTTTTGCTTTAGAGCATATACAATTAACTAATGGTCGAGCCTAAAACCAGTATATATACACGTATGTAGACTTTTTCTTTGTTTTCAGGTATTCGATAGTTGGACAACAGTTTATCTGGGAATGTAGTGAACCAAAAATTGTGTTTGCTGCCTTTACGGGGTTTGATTGCTGGGGGATACTTTAGGAATCAAGCACTAATTTTGTGACTTCTTTTTTGGATCCAGGCTTGGCATAATCCCAAAAAATAGAAAAGAAAGTTGAGTTACAACTAACTCGGTCTCATTATTTTGCAGGTTTCGTGTTACCAGTTGCATAGAGAAAACAAATTCTCTTTTGAAAATGGAAGCTACCTTCATGAATGTATTTTGATAACATGTATGTCCACCTTTAACTTTACATATTTAATGTAGTAAGTATGTCCACCTTTAACTTTACATATTTGATTTAATTTGATATGCCTTAAGTTTGAGGTTAAATGAATGAAATTGCGAAATTGCTTATAAAATTTACCTATTAGCAGGTGTTGGAATTGATGAGACAAGGCAATGCAAAAAATACAGCAGCAACCTAGATGTTAAAGAAAGTGACGACCAATTTACGCGTCATGTTAACTAATTGTAACATTGTTAGTCCAAGAGTAAAGGCTAAGTTGTAAGTTATTATTTGTCTGTAGTATTTTGTATTCTTTAGAAGCGAAACTTCGAGGAATAATAGATTAGCGCTTTCTACTTTATGTTCAATTAATACCATTTTTATGCTTTGAAACAACGGCCCGCCAACTGACTATATTCTACATATTAATATAAACTACGATGCCTAGCCGCAACGCGGCAGCCCGGGTACCAATCTAGTTACTCTGTAATGGACATCTAAACTACAATTAATGCACCTAAATGGTGACATATCCAAGATTACATCCATCTAGTTCGACCTTAATTAATTTGGATACAGTTCTTGGAAGCTTTTCAAACTCTATCTCTTTGCAGTAACTGAGATCAACGAGAAAAAGTTCATCGCAATGCTCAATTGATCTCACACTCTTCAATTAAACTTTTGCGCTATTTAAGAAATAAAATCTCAAGTGCAAGGATTTCATAATATCCCCCAATACTACGAAGCTGATAGGAGTAACTCATATTAAGAATCTTCAAGAATCCAAGCAACGCCTTTGAGCACGATCCATTCAACTGGTGTAACGGGGTATACTAGTTAGTAAATTCAGTAACTCAACATAGAAGAACAACAAGGTCTAAAGTAGGTCATTCTGAGCTCTTAACTTTTGCCGCTTCCCAGGTCGTTGCGGGAAGTTACACGACATATCAATACTAGTGAAAGACAAAAGATAGGGAACCAAAAAAAAAATGAAAAAAAATTGTCTTGTTCTATAAAATACAATAGGTAAAAAGGGGTAGGTGGAGTTTGGTGCTAGACATAACAATACCCGAAGATATATGTTGTAGAGATGAGATCAATGTAGAACTCATATTTGCAATAGAACCAATAAACAAATCGTAGCCACCCATTTTTATTTTTCAATTTTTTTAAACAACATATTTTGCAAAAGGTAAATCTTCAAACTACAAATATATATATCGAGATGATAATTAAATCATCTTTCTATAGATATGCATTGTTATATATTTTCGACGAACTTTTTTTTGACTATTTTTTTTTTAAATTTCGACCCAGAAAAATCATATATGATTCGTAAAAATCATATATGATTTGTAAAAATCACATATAATTTGATTTTAACGATTCACATATGATTTTTACAAATCATATATGATTTTTCGGGGCGGAAATTTTGAAAAAAAAAAAAAAAAAAAAAAAAAAAAAAAGTTCGTCGAAAGTATATAACAATGCATGTCTATAGAAAGATAATTTAATTCTCGGCGCGATGGTATTTTTTTTCGCATAATGATTTACGGTTTGTGAAATAGTTAATTTTTAAAAAAATTGCAAAAGTTTATTTTTTTATTTTGATAAAAAAAAAATGAGTGATTAAGATTGCTTGATTGATTCTATAGTAAAAATTGGTTCTACACAGATCTTTTGACATATGTTGTATGTGTCAAAATAGAATACTTCTTATTTAAAAAATTAAAAAGTGATACTAATAATTTCACATGGTTAATAATTGATATACGTACATCTCAATACTCCTTATTTAAAAGTGATAATAATTTAGGTTGTGTTATACAAACTTTCTCTTTATTATCACACCTGGATGGGTTTAGTCAAATCGTAGAATCTACAATACACATCGTATAAACAGGTAATGTGTGCAATGATTGAAAACATTCCATATTGGTTCTAAATAACTTGCCCCAATAATTTCGCATTGTTAATAATTGATATACATACACTGATGTAAAGTTGATGTAAATTACTCATAAATGGGTCCACCATGTTTGAAAAAGCAATTTACATTTAAAAAAAGTTGATGTAAATTACTTAACACTTGCCCAAAACAGTTAAAAATACCAAGCTTACAAAATAGAGTAAAGCGTTATTTGTCAGCATGGTCAAGCCTCACATTTTATAAACTATGACGAAGCCGTAATAATTTTTAAAGCATAACTTAAAGTGGCACAAAATATAAATTTTTTTAAGTAGTTTGTCACAAAGCTTATTTAGGATATCAAAGATTAGATAATTTGAGATATTGCTCAATCTCTTAATATATCTCAATTAGAAAGTTTTTTAAATAGCTAATAATCATGTTATAGAGTATTAGTTATTCATATGTTTCATATATTTGTTAGTGACTAGCTTTATAAATTTTATTTAAAGTAACAGACAAATGAATAGCACTGTACGAAACAATGAATTGTAATGACAAAATTATGTTCTCAAGTGGTACAATATTTGATGTGATTTATTAAAAATAAGTCAAGTATTATTTGTAAATTATATGGATTTAGTATGTTAGTTTTCATATAACAATCAAATAAGTGTTATCGGCTTTACTTGACGCCCCAATTTTACTTACGAGGAGTTATTATCTCTTTTAACAATTGAACAAAATCAACTAACATGTTTAGTAGATTGATCTTTGTAATGCATACTAATGGACAAGCTAATTAATTTTTGTCTAAAAATGTTGAGTTTTAGACATAAGCAAAAAAGAAAAAAAAAATGCACGGGTCTGAATGTCTTGTTATCTAGATATTACAGGTTATGCAACAGACCTCCAAATATATTATAGATGCGGGTCTAAATCAGAGTCGTCCATATTCTTATATCAATCCGAGTTTAAATTAGGAAATCCCAGAGATCTTGATCACTGTAGAATTCCGTTGGAAGACATAATACAAGAAACCAACAATTTTGCTCAAGAAAATTTCATTGCAAAGGAGGATTTTCGTGATTGGATTATTTACGTAGGAAAAATTTTCGGGAAGAAGTTAGCTTTCGTATTAGTTAATGTCGGATGTAGTATGAACTTTGGTCTTGTAGTTACGCTTAGTTCTCTGCCAGAACCTCAAAATATTGTTTCATTAATTGGCATTTGCGACGATCATCATCCCTATATAATTCTTGTCCTCGAGCATCCAACTCGCGGGAGCCTTGACAAGCATGTGAGCAGTGCACATCTCACATGATTAAACTTTCATTATATTCTCATATTTGGTCCATGACTACTTCCATCCACTCTCTCTCTCTATCTCTCAACTTTCTCTCACTAGAATACTTGTGTTTACAACATTATGGTGACCTAACAACCCACGAGTAAAATACACCCGGTTTTTCATGTGTCTCGCTTCTTAAACCATTTACAGGAACCAGTAGTGAGGGTGTTGTTGAACTACCTGAGGAAGAACTCGAGGGTCATCCCATAGAGCAGCCACTAGCGATATATGCAATGCGTGATGTTTTACATAATGGGAAGACGACTCGTCATATCTTGGTTCAATGGTTTATCAGTTTGCCCGAGGAAGCTACTTGGGAATGGTTTTCTGATTTCGAGGCCGCTTATCCATCTCATTAACTTGAGGAAAAATTAGTTTCTAAAGGAGAAGGGAATGTTACGACCGCTCCGCAGGAAGAAGGCCGGCCCAACAGTTCCACAACTATTCCAGTTTGGCATAAAGATTAGGTCATTTGATAGTTATCTATCTTTATCTATTTGTTTAGGAATGTTTTCGTAATTGACTTGTGTTACAAGTTAGGGTTATTTGGGTATTTATACCCCATTATTTAGGGTTAAAACTAAAAACACGCAACATAATTATTCAAAATGGTCAATGTACGCAACAAACTTTAAAAATTACCATTGTACGCAAGATATTTTCAAATTTGAAACAATATACGTAAGATGATCGGTGACTAATAGGTTACCAGGTATCTAAGTTTGAAAATTGACAAGAATGGTCCATGTGGCTTTCGTTGACTTTCACGAGTCATCCTTGGACTTTTTTTTCAATTACGGTCCTTATGGTTTGCGTTGACTTTCACCTTTAGTCCTTGTCTTTTTTTCACTTATAATCATTTCATGCAACATCCAAAAAAAAATTCGAAAAAAATTTTTAAAAAATAATTATCAAAAAAATATTAAAAAATAAAATTCTTTCTGATTTTTTTTTTCAAATTTCAAAAAAAAAGTCATAGAAAAATAATTCAAAAAAAAATTTTTGAATTTTTTTTTGAATTTTTTTTAAGAATTTTATTTTTTAAAAAAGAAAATTCAATTTTTTTTTTCAAATTTTGAAAAAAAAAGTCATAGAAAAAAAATTTCAAAAAAGAAAATTTAAAAAAAAAAGTTTTTGAAAAATAAATTCGAAAATAAATTATTTTTCGATAATTATTTATATTTTTTTTTTTCAAAATTTTTTTCAAAAATATATTTAGCAAAAAAAAGTTATAGAAAAAAAATTTCAAAAAAAATTTAATATTTTTTCGATAATTATTTTATACGTTGAAAAAAAATAATATTTTTTCGATAATCATTTTATACGTTATAGAAAATTTTAAAGAAAAACATATAAAATAATTATCGAAAAAAATATTAATTTTTTTTTTATATTTTTTTTCTCTAACTTTTTTTTCGAAAATTTATTTCTATTTTATTTTTTGAGAAAATATTTTTGAAAAAAAAAATTGAAAAAAAAATTATTAATAATTATCGAAAAAAAATTTCTTAAAATATTTAAAAAATGAAATTCCTTTTGAATTTATTTTTCAGAAACTTTTTTTTTTTATTTTCTTTTTTCAAAGATTTTTTTAAACTTTTTTTCTATGATTTTTTTTTTAAATTTGGAAAAAAATGAATCTTCTTTTTTAAAAAATAAAATTCTTAAAAAAAATTTCAATTTTTTTTTTTAATTTTTTTCTATGACTTTTTTTTGAAATTTGAAAAAAAAAATCGGAAAGAATTTTATTGTTTAAATATTTTAAGAAAATATTTTTTTGATAATTATTTTTAATTTTTTTTTCGAATTTTCTTTTTGGATATTGCATGAAATGATTATAAGTGAAAAAAAGACAAGAACTAAAGGTGAAAGTCAACGCAAACCATGGGGATCGTTATTGTAACTTTTGTAAGTGATAAAAAGTCCAAGGATGATTAGTGAAAGTCAACGAAAGCTACAGGGACCATTCCTGTCAATTTTCAAACTTTGAAACCTCGTAAACTATTAATCACCGGTCATATTATGTACATTGTTTCAAATTTGAAAATATCTTGCATACAATGGTAATTTTTAAAGTTTGTTGCGTACATTGACTGTTTTGAATAATTATGTTGCGTGTTTTTAACTTTTACCTCATTATTTATCAATGAAAGTTCAACTGTTAAATAAACCTCTCTTCTTCTTCTTCTTCTTCTTCTTCTTTAATTCTTAAAGAGCAAGCACCCACTAAAAGTGGTGTCAACTATCGACCTAATTTGGGTCGTATCATATATAAAGACTAAATAACTCTGTTGGTAGATAACTAGATACCACTAATCGAAGGTAAAAGGATAGTTTTACTTTGCTAGATGTTTGTTTGTTTTGAATTCTACTCATATTTATAGTTGACACATCTTTGTTTAATCATGCTTGTTTAGCGGATCAAGTATATTCAAGTTAATATTTTGGGCTTCGTTCTACCTAGAATGAAAGGACCAGTAAGTAATCAGTAAGCTAGTTATTTGTATTTACTTTGATTATGGGACAATTATTAGGGGTTGTGATCGGTTCATTTCCAGTGATCAATCCGATGATGAAATGGACACTGAAAAAAACACAAAATCGAGTTATGTAATCTTCACCTTTTGGAAAATTACAAGTCCACTCATAATAATTCTATTGGTCGTGTTTTCTGATTTCCATTTAAAACCCAAGTTGTTATAACTTCTTGCGTATACCGGCCATAATATGTTATAGAATGGCGGTGTGATACAACAATGGTGTTATACTATGAAGATTAGCTAGAGATGTAATTCCTTTAAAAAGGTAACTTTGTCTAACTCATCACACATCGCAACATGTACATATTTAATAATACGTGGAAATTATCAGCTTCAACATAACTCATTAATTACTTCGTAAGGGGGTTGGCAGTGGTCACGGGAAGACACGGCAAGGGATCCTTGTGGCGCGGGAACACCGCCGCCAGTCCAATGATCACGCGCGGGATCCTTGTGGTGAGTGAAAATTTCACGCACGGGAAGGATTTTTTTTGAACATTGCAAAGCAATTTTTGACCGTTGCAAATGAAAGAAGTGAGTGATGAGTGAGTGATCGGATGCCAACAAAAATAAGGGTGAGTAATGGGTGAGTGATGTGAATGATGTGGCATAATGGGATTGGTTGGGAGTTAGTGATCGTGATGTTGTGTCACAACCACTGCCAACCCCCTAATGGACATCTAAACTACAATTGATGCACCTAAACGGTGACATTTCCAAGATTACATCCATCTAGTTCGACCTTACTTAATTTGGATACAGTTCTTGGAAGCTTTTCAAACTCTATCTCTTTGCGGTAACTGAGATCAAAGAGAAAAAGTTCATCGCAATGCTCAATTGATTCACAGAATTCAATTAAATTTGTGCACTTTTTAAGAAATAAAATCTCAAGTGCAGGGAGTTCATAATATCCCCCAACACTACGAAGCTGATAGGAGTAACTCAGATTAAGAATGTTCAAGGATCCGAGCAATGCCTTTGAGCACGATCCATTCAACTGGTGTAATGGTATAGTAGTTTGTGAATTCAGTAACTCAACATAGAAGAATAATAAGATCTAAAGTAGGTCATTCTAAGCTCTTACCTTCCACCGCTTCCCAGGTCGTTGTGGGATGTTACACGACATATCAATAGTAGTAAAAGACAAAAGATATGGAATAAAAAGAACCATAAAATAAACTGTTCTGTAAATACAATAGGTAAAAAGGGGTAAGTGGAGTTTGGTTAAAAAATTAAAAGTGATACTAATAATTTCGAATGGTTAATAATTGATATACGTACATCACAATACTCCTTGTTTAAAAGTGATAATAATTGTTTAAAAAAAGTGATAATAATTTTGGTTGTTTTATACAAACCCTCTTTATATTGTCACATCAAGAAGGGCTTGGTCAAACTGTACAACCGTCGATGCACATCATATAAGCCGGTAATTCATACAATGATTGAAAACCCTCCCTGTGGGGTCCAAATAACTTGCCCAAGTAATTTTCGCGTGGATAATAATTGATATACGTACACTGATGTAAAGTACTCAGAAATGGGTCCACCATGTTTGAAAAAGCAATTTACATTTAAAAAAAGTTGATGTAAATTACTTAACACTTGCCAAAAACCTTTCAAAATACCAAACTTATAAATAGAGTAAGGCGTGGTGTCAGCATGGTCAAGTCTCACGCTTTAGAAACTATGACGAAACCATAATGTTTTTTAAGATATAATTTAAAGCAGCACAAAATATATATTTTTTTAAGTAATTTGTCACAAAGCCTATTTAGGATACCAAAGATTAGATAATTTGAGATATTGCTCAATCTCATAATATATCTCGATTATAAAGTTTTGTTAATAGCTACTAATCATGTTATAGAGTATTAGTTATTCATATGTTTCATATATTTGTTTGTGACTAGCTTTATAAAATTTTATTTGAAGTAAAAGGTAAATGAATAGCATTTTACGAAACAATGAATTGTAATGACAAATAATGTTCTCAAGTGGTACAATATTTGATGTGATTTATTAGAAATAAGTCAAGTATTATTTGTAAATTATATGGATTTAGTATGTTAGTTTTTATATAACAATCAAATAAGTGTTGTCGGCTTAACTTGACGCCCCATTTTTACTTATGAGGAGTAATTATCTCTTTTAACAAGTGAACAAAACCGACTAACATGTTTAGTAGATTGGTCTTTGCAATGCTCATTAATGGACAAGCTAATCAATTTTTGTCTACAAATGTTGAGTTTTAGACATAAGCAAAAAATAAAAAATAAAAAAAGTCGAACGGGTCTAAATTTCTTGTTATCTAAATATTACATTTCACTTGGTGATATTCACTTTGGGTCTTTGGCATATGAGTGGACATATATTTACCCCTCAAATAAAATGGGTAAAATTGCCAAAAAAAAGTACTGAAACTAAATTATAAAGTTTAAGAAAAAATATACGAAACAAAAATCATAAATGAACTGTCTTGTTCTGTCAATACATTGAGTAAAATGAAAGTAAGATTCTACAACCTCATCATCACAATTAAAACCAAATCACCAACTACAAAAATACAAATCATCAACAAAATTTATTACCACCTTCAAAACCACTACACCATCACTATCGCCAAACAACCACAACCGTCGGGCAACTACCATTCGACAGCAACGTCGTTCGTGTCACCACCATACTACTGCCTAACCACTACACGGTCGTCAAGCCACCCTCTTGGTTGTTGTGGCGGGTTAGGGTGGTTGTTGCAGCGTTATGGCGGCTTAGGGTGGTTGTTGCAAATATGTGAATCTTGCTAATTAAATAAACTAGGCGAGTACCCGTGCATAGCAATGGGGGTTCCTAGCGACAGACAATTAATGATATGAGATATTGTGGTAAGAGTTTCATATAACGTTTAAAATAGAACGTGAAAAGATCAAAATGTAATTAGTGCAAATTGTGTGTTTTATGATTAAAAAAAGTGTGTTTTTAAAATTAATATAGTGTGTGATTTTTAAAAGTTGTAATGTTTAAAATTAATCAATTCTAATGTGTATTAAGGGTAATTAGGCAGTTTAGGCAGACTACTTTAAGTATATATATTGATTAGAAAAAAAAAAAAAAAAAAAAAAAAAAAAAAAAAAAAAAAAACTAATATTTTGAAAATAATCTCAGTAATACTAATATCAAATATTACTGTGGCTCAAGGCATCTTATTTATGTGGATAAACAATAATACCAAAAAGATATATAATTTATGTGGATAAAAGAAAGAGAAAATCTTTTCTTATTAAACGAATAACTACATATCACAATCTATTTTAACTAATAAAATAAGGTTTTGTACAAACGCTCTAAAGCAGGAGCATTAAAAAAATAAAATTAATTACACCTCTAAAATTCCATAATTAGAGCACATGTACAAGCACCCCAATGCATTCTTTTTTCTAAAACTCAATTAAGGCTCATATTTGGGTTATTTTTTAAGGTCTTTAATATTTCTTCAATGCATTCTTTTTTCTACTCAAAGAAACCGCTGGGTCAAAGCTCATATTGCGCTCCTCTTTGTATTATTTTTGTTAAGTATTGAATGATACGCTCCTCTACCCATTCAAAATCAACCGGACACATTAATTGAAAACGCGTTTGGTGATCAATTTTCAGTTTCAATTCTCATCCAATGATCCGATTGAGTTATTTTTGTAAAGGAATTATAGCATTCATGGTGATTTATTTGGTTTTGATCTCTAATTGATCCCTGGCGGTTTGGTTTCATCTATTTTAGGTATAGATGTCAACATTCCAACTCATGTAAGTCTCTTAATTTGACTTTTTTAATTTAATTGTTATTTTTTTAAGAACCCTAATATCATAATGTTAGGAAATGCAATAGTTGCCTTTTTAAAATTGTGAATTAGTCAAGTTATGTTAGGGTTTAGATCGTATATAATCCCTATATGATATGTGTTAGCTACCCACATCATCCTTTTCTCTGTTCTTTGTCCTCTAACAATTCAAAGCTATGGCTGTGTTTGTATCAGGTTATATCAAAGACCTATCGGCTGTCAAGGACAACATTACCTTGAGAGTCCGTGTTTTAAGGAGTTGGACTCAAGAAATTTACAATAAACCGCATGTCAAAATCTTGAAATGATACTTATGGATGAAAATGTAAGCATAATTTTTCTTATGATACATTTTTTTGTACAAATCATTTGTTCATGGTGATTTTCAACTGAGGTCAACTCCACATCCGACAATTTTACAACCTTCTTTCCATCTGATAAAGTACCTGATGTATTTTTTGACAAAACAGCTCCATGTACTACGGATACAAAAGAGCGAGGACCAATAATGTTGTTATAAGATACATGTGTAGCATGCTTTGAATCATCTTTACGATTAGGAACATTTGTAACATCTTTAATTCCCATTTTTTGACTCTTTGTTCTTTGGTATGTTGCAACCGCAACAAAAACATGATGATTGCCAATCCAGATGTTTGCAAGTGACTAAGCAAACAATTCCTCATTCATTATTCCAATAAATCGTATAAAACCAAATCTCTTACCAGCCTTTGATAGTTTCCTCGCAATATAAGAGTCAACAATCCTTCCATATGGTGCACAAATCTTCCACACGTCCCGAGCATCAATAGAATCCAGAAAGTTAGTTATGTAGAACGACGAAGCATTTTTGTCTGCTTCTTTGTTGTAGGGATTATCGATTCGTTTCTCTATTGGACTCTTATTATCGCGAAAGACCCACGTCCATCCATCCCTATCTACTGCTGTAGATCGCTTTCCCATGTCAATTACGGCGCGGTAATGATAATCCTTCTTTGAAGTGAGGAGTTTCACTAGTGGTGGTCTCGTTGGTGGGGTTTCTAGCAATGGTGGGTGTCAATCGTGTTAGCAATAGTTTATATGGGCCTAGCCCTGTTATGTATTTGCATTGTAGCATTGGCCCATTGTATTCATTATATATGCTCACATGTAATATGTATTCAAGACACTATCAATATACGGTTTATACCTTTAATATGGTATCAGCCTAGTCGATCCTCTCCAAATATACTCCACCCTCAAAACCCTAAAACCACCTATACCCTAATCGGCTGTCGTCAAACAACACCATAATGACTAACAGTACGCCACCTCCACAACCTCCCACCCTCACCCTCGTCGAGAAACTATACGCCGTCAACAACATCAACAACGTTGTCCCTATCAAACTGAATATCGATGTGTTAAATTACTCATCATGGTGCTATTTCTTTAAAATTCATTGTGACAACTTCGGTGTCCTAAAGCACATCTAAGATGCAATCGAGGCTGTGACATCTTCTAACCCGCCTCCACCAACTGATGAGTGGAAAACTGCAGATTTGATTGTCAAGTCTTGGATATTTCTCATATTTTCTCCTACCCTTCAAGGTAGGTTAATAAAAATCAATCCCAAAACAGCCAAAGACGCTTGGGAAAATGTCGAAAAGATCTTTCTCGACAATAAGCGTACGCGTACAGTTGCTTTAAAAGGCGAGCTTCGCGTCATCCAAATGGGGGATCTCACAGCGGATGCATACTTCCGCAAGATAGAATCTATTGTTACCTTGTTGAATGATCTTGGGTCGTCCATGACAGATGACGACGTTGTCACTTATGCCATCAATGGCCTAAGTGAAAAATACGCAAATCTTGCTACTATTATTGCGCACAAGGACCCCTTTCCGGACCTTGACACAATGCGCTCCATGGTGATCACTGAAGAGATGCGGCTCAACTCGCGCTCGCAAACTGCTTCCATCAACACAAGTAGCTCGACACCTCAAGTGCTTCTTGCCGAGACTTCCCATGCTAACCGTAACCAGGATAATCGCGCTTCACGTGACTCGCGCACCAATGCTCCTCAGGTTTGTCGTAATTTTTCCCGTGGTTTCTGTCGTTGGGGGGATGAGCGCCGTTTCATACATGATTCCCGTCGCGGGAATACTTCATCTGGAACGACTGGGAATATATCCCATGGAGCGAATGGGAATAACAGGTCCTCACGTGGGTCTACTGGTACTAATTTTGGTTCATCATTGGGTTTACTTAATGGATCAGGTAGTCAACAACAACTATTGGCATTAATACAGGCCCAACAATCTCTTTTAGCCCAATGTGGATTAGGAAAGAACATGGGACAGACCAGGTTTCATGTAGCTCAGCCCCAACCAACACCTTTAGGTACCAGGCCTAGTCCGCCAGGTTTTGGGCTTGTTCCTGGTCAGCAGCCCACGACACTCACCCCCACTGCCCAACACGTCACCCTACAACAGCAGACATTTATTGCTCAGTCCGGTTATGGTCAGGAGACTCTACTTCCACAAGCGTTCAACACGATGACTCTTCAAGACCCGACTAATGCAAACTGGAATATGGACACTGGTGCGTCATCTCACCTTAACTCCTCTGCTACTAATCTTAGCACTGTTTTTAATTCTTGTATTTATCCATCTGTTTTTGTTGGTGATGGGAAATCTATTCCTGTCACCAACACGGGCCATAGCACGTTAACCACTCCTTTTCGCACTCTTCACTTACATAATGTTCTCATTACTCCTAACATCGTTAAAAACCTTATATCTGTTTGTCAATTTGTTCGTGAAAATAAATGTACCATTGAGTTTGATGAGTTCGGTTTTTCTGTGAAGGACTACTGGACCCGCCAAATCCTCCTCAGATGTGATAGCACCGGGGACCTCTATCCTGTTACTGCCCCGACACCTCCTCAAGCCTTTCTTGTCAGTCAAGACACGTGGCACCAACGACTTGGTCATCCAGGAAGTGACGTGTTACGTGGCTTAGTTTCCAATAATTTTATTTCATGTAATAAAACTAAGCCTTCCGTGTTATGTCATGCTTGTCAGCTTGGCAAGCACGTGAGACTTCCCTTTTCGCTTTCTGAAACTATAGTTACTTCACCATTTGATATTATTCATTCTGATTTGTGGACTTCTCCACTCTCGAGTGTTACTGGCATTAAATACTATGTTTTGTTTTTAGATCATTTTTCTCATTATTTATGGGTGTACCCTCTTCGTAACAAGTCTGATATGCTGTCTAAATTTATTCATTTTCGTGCATTTGTTAAGAACCAGTTTAATTGTGATATAAAATCGTTGCAATGTGACCATGGAGGTGAATTTGACAATATCGCCCTACACCAATTATTTGCTTCTAATGGCATCACCATTCGATTCTCCTGCCCGAGAACTTCTCAACAGAATGGTAAGTCCGAGCGAATGATCCGCACCATCAACAATCTAATACGCACCCTTCTATTTCAAGCCCACCTTCCACCCACATTTTGGGTTGAAGCCCTTCACATGGCGGCCTACCTTTTAAACATCTTGCCCTCCACTACCATAAACAATGAAATGCCACACACTCGCCTTTACAAGACTACACCCAACTATGCAGACCTTCGGGTATTTGGTTGCCTTTGCTACCCTCACATAGATACCAACAACAAACTTGGACCCCGTTCCACGCCTTCCATCTTTCTTGGGTACCCAACGAACCATCAGGGGTATAGATGTCTAGACCTCAACACCAACAAAATCATTTTATCCCGTCATGTGATTTTTGATGAATCTCAATTCCCGTATGGCTCTATGACACCAAACACTTCGCCCTCTTACACCTTTCTCGATACATCTCCAAACATTATACAACAACATTTACTCACTAAAAACCCTACCATTACTACTCATCCAATTCCTACACCCGATCATATTCCATCATCTCACAGTCCAATACCTTACCAACCGGACCCAATTCCACTCAACAACCCATCCTCACCACCCCATACGCAGGCCCAACCCCAGTCTAGGTCAACCACTTCCCTCCTTCACCAGCCACCTTCCACTACCACTGTCCAACAATCAGTTGGTGTTATCCCTCTGGTCCAACAACCACACCCCAATCCCACGTCAACTCACCCCATGGTCACTCGCTATCATATTGGTTCTAATCGCCCCACACAACGCTTCACGTTTAATGTGTCTACCATTTCTCCACTTCCAAATTCATATCCCCATGCTTTTACTAACCCTAATTGGTTTCGTGCTATGGTTGATGAATATAATGCATTGATTAAAAATAATACTTGGATTCTTGTGCCTCGACCACCAGACGCGAACATTGTTCGTTCTATGTGGCTTTTTCGGCACAAACATAATGCAGATGGTAGTCTTAATCGCTACAAGGCACGCCTTGTTGCGAATGGCAGTACTCAACTTGCAGGTATTGATGTTGATGAGACTTTCAGCCCCGTTGTTAAACCGGCTACTATTCGTACGGTTCTTAGTCTTGCTATTTCTCGACACTGGCCTGTTCATCAGCTTGATGTCAAGAATGCTTTTTTGCATGGCTCGTTGTCTGAGACTGTTTATATGTATCAGCCACCTGGTTTTCGGGATCCGCAACATCCTGATCATGTTTTTCTTTTGCAGAGATCACTTTATGGGCTTAAACAAGCTCCTCGATCTTGGTTTCAGAGGTTTGCTGCATATGCTACTCGGGTTGGTTTTCATCATAGCCGCTGTGACTCTTCATTATTCATTTATGGTCAAGGGACCGATACAACTTATTTACTATTATATGTTGATGATATTGTCTTGACTGCATCTTATACAACATTTTTGCAGCGGGTTATTACTTCTCTGCATACGGAGTTCTCCATGACTGATCTTGGCTCACTTAATTATTTTTTGGGCATATCTGTGACTCGTACTCCTTCTGGGATGTTTCTTTCTCAGCAGAAGTATGCTACTGAGGTTCTTGAGCGTGCTGGTATGATTACTTGTAATCCGTGTCGCACTTCTGTTGACACAGATTCCAAGCTTGTTGACGATGGTGATCCTGTTTCTGATCCTACATTATATCGCAGTCTTGCAGGTGCTCTACAGTACCTTACTTTTACTAGACCGGACATC
Organism: Artemisia argyi; assembly: GCA_030686995.1. NCBI lineage: Eukaryota > Viridiplantae > Streptophyta > Magnoliopsida > Asterales > Asteraceae > Artemisia > Artemisia argyi. The sequence goes on from CM060691.1 coordinate 174,159,276, forward strand.
TCTTATGCAGTTCAGCAGGTTTGTCTCTTCATGCATGATCCTCGAGAGCCACATTTTGCTGCTCTCAAGCGCATTCTACGTTATGTTCGTGGTACATTAGCATATGGTTTACAGCTTTATTCGTCATCGACCTCATCCTTAGTTGCATACTCAGATGCAGATTGGGCTGGTTGTCCGGTCACACGTCGGTCTACCTCAGGGTATTGTGTATTTCTTGGCAATAATCTTTTATCTTGGTCATCTAAGCGTCAGGCTACTGTTTCTAGATCCAGTGCTGAAGCTGAATATCGGGGTGTTGCCAATGCTGTTGCTGAGACTTGTTGGACACACAATTTATTGCGTGAGCTTTATACATCGCTTTCGACTGCTACCATTGTTTATTGTGATAATGTCAGTGCCGTTTATCTCTCATCAAATCCCGTGCAACATCAACGCACGAAGCATATTGAGATTGACATTCATTTTGTTCGTGATCTGGTCGCTACTGGTCATGTACGTGTTCTTCATGTCCCATCCCGCTATCAGTATGCGGATATCTTCACCAAGGGGTTGCCTACTGCTTTGTTCGATGAGTTTCGCTCCAGCTTGAGTGTTCGTTCCTCTCCCGCTCAAACTGCGGGGGGCTGTTAGCGATAGTTTATATGGGCATAGCCCTGTTATGTATTTGCATTGTAGTATTGTCCCATTGTATTCATTATATATGCTCACATGTAATCTGTATTCAAGACACTATCAATATACGGTTTATACCTTTAATAAATCGGGATGAGGGTTTGGTGGGGGTTGGATTTGGTGGTGGTAAGGGTTTGGTGGGGTTAGATTTGATGGTGGTAAGGGTTTGGTGGGTGTCGATCGGAGTTGGGTTTCAGTGGTGGTAAGGGTGGAAGGGTTTGGTGGGTGTCGATCGGAGTTGGGTTTAGTGGTGGTTCGCAAGTGAACATATAATTATATCAACTTTTGAAATTTACATATAATGAAAGGTTTCCATGTGTATTGCATATATATATATATATATATATATATATATATATATATATATATATATATATATATATATATATATATATATTTTATATTAGTTCGATTTGTGGAAGATGATAGTTTATGAATTATTTAATATTATCAACATATATACCGTGAAGATAGCATTTATCCCTTTAAAGTCATTGTACTTATGCACTAAAAACTTGTGTTTTGAGAATATATGATATTTTGATTTTTAGATTAAGTAAATATGAAATTATCTCTAAAAAATAAATAATTGTTTGTTTTTAAAGGAAATTATGTGGGCGGCTTTTATATCTATGTCATGAGCCTCTCTAGCTTTCCGATTCTTCTCATCTTCCATTTTTTTTTTCTCTAATTCTCCCACTAAATATAGAAATCATGGCATTCACAAGTATGTGCGTGTTTTTTTTCATAATTTCTTAAAGTGTGGTTCAAGAATATGAGTAGTTAAAAGCTAACTCATTTTTCATGATTCGTGCCATGAGTGACCTTCAATTATTAAAGCAAAAGTTGAACACTCAGTAATACCATCAATCATTTCACGTTTTTTTTTATTGCAAAATATCTAATCCCACTATCCCACTTTGTTCGACAAAACTAAACTTACGTGGGCGGCTTTCCAATTCTTCTCATCTTCCATTTTTCTCTCTAATTTTTCCACTAAATAAAATAAAAATCATGTCATTCACAGGACCTCCATCATACGGTAGAACTTTTCCACACACCGGACCTCCATCATTCACATCTTCAGACGAATCCACAAATATAAGACCTGGATCAATGTCATCTTCATCATCATGGGTTAATAGAAGAAACAATAAACCTGTATCCGTGCAATACAAGTTATGCGACGGACCTCCAGGGATATCAGAGGCTGATAGGTACGCTATAAATTCATATGTGGATCTGAATCTGCAAATCCCCGGAGATCTTGATCACTTAAAAATTCCATTGGAAGACATAATACAAGCAACCAACAATTTTGCTCAAGAAAATATCATTGAAGAGGGTATTAAAACGACGGTTTACAAAGGAGAACTTTCCGGGAAGAAGTTAGCTTTCGTATTATTTAAGGCTGAATATATGCGGCTGAACTTCGGTCTTGTTGTTACGCTTAGTTCTTCTCTGCCAGAACCTCAAAATGTTGTTTCATTAATTGGCATTTGTGGCGAGTATCATCGCTATATAATTCTTGTCCTCGAGCATCCAACTCGCGGGAGCCTTGACAAGCATGTGAGCAGTGCACATCTCACATGGTTGATGCGACTCCAAATTAGCCTCAATATAGCTTCTGGCATGCATTATCTTCAAACTCATTCTCAAACACGTGAGATGAAAATTGAAGATTTGAAAAGCAAGCGTATTCATTTAGATGAAAATTGGCAGGCAAAGATTCAGTTAATCACACCTAATGCATTGATTGACGACACTCTTGATGATAAGCTCGTGTCGGTGGGCATACTACTCGCGAACGATAGTGAATTGATTGACAACACTGATGATAAGCCCGCTTCGATCGGCACACTCGGTCGCGATAGTGAATTGATTGACAACACTGGAATGCAGTCAGAAATATACTTTTTCGGGGTGATACTATTCGAACTTCTATGTGGAAGGTTAGCAGTTGAACGGTTTTTTAGCAAATTGGTGCGCAGCCATTATGAAAAAGGAACTCTGAGCGAGATTATAGATCCCGTTCTAAGGGCACAGATGAACCGAGATTCCTTAACTGTTTTTTCAGAACTTGCATATGCATGCTTGGACGAGAATCAAGACAAGTGCCCCACGATCTCTCAAGTTGTGGAAGAACTCCATAAAGTCCTCAAACTTCAAGAAGGCTTTGAAACTTCAGAACTTCAACAAGTAAGTTATTGCAACTTTCTAATTGCTGACATGTTAACCAGTCCTAAATTTTCGCCAAGTACAAATACTTTTTCCATCGAAATTGTTTGTATAAAATTAGAACAACCGAAATTTTTGGACTTGTTGGATTTATTTATTTATTTATTTTTCCTTTTAATTGGTGTTAATTGGGTTTTGGGGTTTTGTTGCTTTTTGGTAGGGTGTGCATGGGTTGATTCAAAGTGCTATCCAATCACTTAACCACTTATCAATCAAATTAGTTCAATTTATCAATATATGCTTGGAAAATGATTTTTTTTTTTCCAATCCTTTAACCATGAATATATTTAAGATAACTCAATTAATGTTTCTACACTACAAACCTCATTTAAACTGAAATTTCGATTGATTTTATGTGAATTTTTCAAAATAGATTATTAATGAATTTTTTACACAACACGTTATACTACTAAAGACTATTTCATATGAATTGGATTTTCAGAAAATTACTACATCTGTGAAACAGACTAGAGTACTAGAAAAATACATTTGCTAGTGCTTTGATTTTTGAAAAATCGAAAGAGAATCCTATTTCAAATTTTGTTTTAATTAGAGATACCGACTATTTCATATGAATTTTATAACTTAGAATAGATATTCAGAAAATTATCCCGTCCGTCAAGGAAATTGTAGTCCCTAAATTTGATCAACTAAAACACAAACTAGATGGTGAAGAGGTGTAGGTGACGTGAGGAGAGGAGAGGAGAGAAAGAGATAAATGGAACCTTGTATTATCACACTAAAAACACATATTAGTATATTACACTCTCAAACACACCTTACAAATAGAGGTGCAAATTTACCGGTTAAAACTGGTTTTCGGTTTTAGAAAAACCGGTTTTTTTAATAACCGGTTTCGGTTCGGTTCGGTTCGGTTTTTCGGAATCGGTTTTTTTCGGTTATAAATGTTTGGAATCGGTTTTTTTCGGTTATAAATTTTAGGAATCGGTTTTTTACCGGTTTTTTTTTTTTTTTTTTTTTTTCGGTTATAAATGTTTGGATTCGGATTTATTATCGGTTATTTACCAGTTTATTTTTTTCGGAATTTTACTAAAAACTTCGAACATTTATTTAATAAACTTGTTAATTATCAAATGTTATGCAAGTTTATACTCGTTTTTGTTGGAAAAATTATTTCGTGAACAATGGCGCAAGTTTCGTAATTTTTCGAGTTCGTTTGGTACGTCGAATGAGCCCTGAACCGTTTTGACAGAAAGTATTGCAATTTGTCCCTTTTAATCCCTCCCTTAAACTTTTATTTTTAACCCTACACTTCCTTTAGACCAACTTTAACCCCTCCCTTCATATAAATACTCTTTTTTCTTCATTTCTTTCATTTATAACAAATAAAAACACACACTCAAGTTCTCTCTCTCTCTCTCTCTCTTACCCTTCACCGCCGGCAACCTCAAATCCGGCCACCACCATCCGACCAAATTCCGGTCACAGGAAAATTTTCCGGCCAAATTTTTTTTATTACTCCAACAGATAGATCGGCCCACCCCGATTTCACTTGTACCACCCACACTATAATTTTTTATTTTATTTTATTTTTAAAAAAGAAAAAACTGGTTGAAACCGGTTAAAACCGGAATTAAAACTGGTAAAAAACCGATCGACGCTTAAAACCCAAAACCGGTCTAACCGGTTCGGTTAAAAAAAAACCATATTGGTTTTTTTAAAAACCGGTTCCAGTTTTGTATACCGGTTAAAAAAAAGGGTTAGGGCTTGCACCTCTACTTACAAACCTTGGTGACTCTTATACCCTTACCTTGTCACTTCATGGGCCTTGAAGTGGGCTTTGGAGATGGACTTGGTTTTACAAATGATGGAAGGCTAGCTTCTATTACATACTAAACTAGTAACATAACCAAGTCCATAGCCCGTTTCTAGGTTACATACAAAAAATTATAACACGTTATAAAGTTCTTGGTACGAGATTGGTCATCACTTTTCTTTAATGCTAACATCGATATACATAGATAATACTATAAACCCTAATGAACCCAACGTACATTTGGATTTGGGCCGTTATATCGATAATAACAATTAGAAATTTTATATCATAATGGGTAAATTACAAAAGGATGGTAGGTAGGCGGGCAACAAGCTGCGCCGCCACCCCTTTCTGAATAGAAAATCCAAATCTGCTAAAAACAAACCCCCGCCCTTGGGGGTGGAAAAGTTGCTGTGCACTACGCGCTGAACCCGAGCCAAAAACCGCACCGCCTCCGTTGCCAAGGAACCGAACATGTCGAAGGCCAAGGGAACGAAAACATGCCGTTATATCGTCTAATAAAATATCTTTTAGATAGCTCAATTAACTTTTCTACTCAAAAAATCTCATTTGAATTGGAATTGTAGTTGATTTTATATGAATTTTTAATAATTGATTTCTAAATCTCGAATAGATACCGACCAATTATGAGAATACCCATTTTTGACCGATTTAACCTTTTAATCGAGAGATTAACTTGTAGCCAACATGTTAAACTACTCGTATTTCAAATTTTGTTTTAATGAGAGACAATTAGGGCTGAGCATTATAGACCGTGGATCGGACCGAACCGAGAAACCGGACCGACCGGACCGGACCGAATGTATTTTGGTCTGGTATTCGGTCCACACTTTTAATCAATTTCGTTCCTCAGTCCGGTCCGGCCCGGTTTGGTCTTACGCATAACCGGACATTATGCATTGTTGGACCGGACTGGATCGACCCGGACATGGACCGAACATTTCGGTCCGGTCCTTGGTCCGGTTCTGGGTCAATCGGTTTTTGGTCCGGCCCGGTTTTCGGACCAGCCGACAATGACTATTTTATACGGTATGAATTTATAAGTGAACTGGATTTTCAGAAAAGGGAATATATTAGCTACAATTTATTGTAGATAATTGGCTATAATTTTGTGCTATATAATATGATTTTTTTTTGTAGGTCCCGATTCTTTTCTGTGGGTATTAATTCATTGTTAGTGTATTTTTTGTAAAGAATTGTAGCTAATTGGCTACAAAAATTGTAGCTAAGCTATCCCCTTCTTCAATTTTTACTATATAATTTTGATTAGGAGGAACATGGTAAACCTAAACGATCAGCAATTACTTTGGAACATCTTAAAAGGGTTAGATGGACACTAATATTAAGATAGAGGAGTATATTGAAATAGTTATATATGATCTTATTTTCTATTGACTTTCAAGCTGTCTGCAGGTACAAAGCATCCAACATATGAAAATTCCATTGGAAGAAATACTATCAGCAACTCGTGATATTACCATCCCCGATAAAACTGGTAAAGTGTACAAGGCGGTTCTCTCCCACTTTAATGTAGATAAATATGTAGCAGAGAACAAAATCAAGAGAGTGTCTATGAAAGAAATCTTGGAGTACCCAAGAAGAAAAAGCACAGTTGCTATTAAGAGTATAGATGGTGGATATGGGCAACGAACTGAAGAACAACTTCAAACGCTTCTTTACCTTTCACATAAAAACCTTGTCAAACTAGTTGGATTTTGTGATGACGATGATGAGCGTATTCATGTTGTTTATGAGTATGTCTCAAATAGAAGCCTCGATGAATATATTTATAGCCAACGTATGACTCAGAAACATAGGACTGAGAGAAACATGTTTCCTTGGGTAATGCGTTTGCAGTTTTGTCTTGATGCTGCCCGTGGGCTCAAATTTCTCCATAACGGTAACACAAAGAATCACACGATAATACATGGGAATATGAAAAGCTCCAACATTTTTATAAGTCGAGATGGAGTGGGCATGATTGGTGACTTTGGAATGTCAACAAATGAAGATAACGACAACGCGCAGAATCAGAACACAAATAGGCTGACAAAGGAGTATGATGTTTATTCTTTTGGCCTTGTGTTATTTGAAGTAATGAGTGGAAGGTTAACACACTTTAAGATATCCAAAGATGATCCAGAATTGCTGCCTGACATAGTCAAACACGGCTTCGATAAGAAAAAATTAAATGACATTATCGATCCAATGTTAAAGCAAGAATTCGATACGTACCGTGCTTCCCTTATAGGTGACCGGAGTGCAGAATCCCTAAATATTTTCGCGGATATTGCATATCGATGCTTTAAGGAAGTAGAGATTCGCCCGACAATTGCTGACATTGTGAAGGAACTGGAGAAAGCAGACAGAATTCACGTAAGTCATTAAGTTATGTGTGGTAATATTTACATCAACTACGCAAACAATTAATTTACGTGTCTTAAAAAATATAGAGAATTATATTAGCTAGATGGTAACAATGATATGTACTAACGCTGATATCTTTATTTCCATTTAAAATATATATAGCTGATGTCTTTTATTTTCTGGATGGTTGCATCTATATATTAGGTTGACAGTTTAAAACAAAGGCAAGAAGATGAAGACAACTCAAAGGTAATGAATCTTAATATTTACCAAAGAATCGTATCACTGCACTTTCTTAGAGTTTTTTTATCGAAGTTTTGAAGGTTGGTAGTGAAAATCGAAAATGAGCCTAAATGAAAATTTCTATATAAAGTTGAGAAAAATGGTAAAGCCAGGAAGACAAAATCACTTTAAAACTTTACGCGTTTTATTCATCACAAAAGTATTATTTTTTTTCAGTGACTTTTTATGATTTTGTTTCCCTTTGTTGTGAACGAATTTTAGATTTTCTGAAAACTTTGGTTTTGGATTTGTTTATCGATTTCATGTGTCACATCTGTTTTACTTTTTAAACTTTTTAAAAAATGAACAATTTCTGATAGAATCCTAACTCTTATAAGTCTAGAGTTTGGGGCTGAAAACAGAAACTTTCATAGTCACTTTGCCCATCTTCGGATACGACTTTGGTTTTTTATAGAGTTTTCATTTTTTAATTTATTCATGGCGTAAATTACACCGTTAGACCTTGAGCTCCGGGGCATTTAGGCGTTTAGTTCGAAAAATGGAGAATGTCCTCCTTTACTCTCCAACATCATAAAATTTCTTCGGCAGTGATCCATAACCTTAACGGTTGTTAAAAATCTTGTTAACTGCAAGGGTACTTCCGTCTTTTCAGCATTTCGTATCCAAACACCCTTTTAACTCATATACAACACACATACCCACACACATTAATCCAAATTCTTCTCTTCTTCAACCTCTCAACCACCACTAGCACCAAAGACGCCGCTCCCAAACCTACACCACCATTGTCACCAACACTGTTGCCCCCTTCATCTCCGGCAAGTGAAACACACACGAAAAAACCTATCTTCATATCTTTCTAAATTCAACCAAAAACCCATAAAAAAATATCATAATGTTCATCTTCATTTTTTTAACATCTTTTCCAATAAATACCCACTTAAAGAAACCAGTTCATTTCACAAAGTACAGTGTCAGGCCATCAACAAGTATAATTATGGAAATGAACCAGTATCCTAAACACAATTTTGACAATATATCTGGCTTTGACATTTAATTAATAATGCAGATGGAGATTTTGAAACACTTGAAAATTCCATTTAAAGAGATATACTCAGCCACCAAAGGTTTTGATGATAGTTGCATGATCGGATGGGGTGGATTTGGAGGTGTGTACAGTGCAGAACTGTTCCACGTCGATGTAAGAAAGTATGTCGGAAAGAAAGAATCTCTTGTTGAACTCTATGGCTACCCTAGAAGAAAAGGCAAGGTTGCTCTTAAGCGGAGAGAAATTGTGTCTCATCAAGGAAGGAAAGAGTTCTTGAAAGAAATCGACGTGCTTTCTGGAATAAATCATCAAAATCTAATATCGCTTGTTGGTTTTTGTGAAGAATATGGTGAAATGATACTTGTTTATGATTATGCTTCCAATGGAAGCTTTCGCGAACACATCCCAGATAAAGAAAGAAAATCTAAATTAAACTGGGCACAACGTCTGCAAATTTGTATTGATGTGGCCCAAGGTCTAAATTATCTTCACAATAATCAGATAATACATCGTGATGTGAAGAGCGACAACGTTCTGCTGGGTAGCAGTTGGGAAGGCATAATTGGAGACGTTGGCATGTCTATAACCATTAGAAAAGCAGATTCTCAGATTTCAAACATTAATCCAGCAGGCACCTATGGTTATGTTGACCCAGTATATTTGGAGAGACATATATTGACTAAGCAGTCTGATATGTATTCTTTTGGTGTCGTTATGTTGGAACTGTTACGCGGGAAATTTGCGAAAGGTCCAGTCAAAGGAAGTTTCCGAGCTAGTCTAGTTGACAATGCCGAACACCATTTAGCAGGCAACCAACCATACCAGATTATTGGTGACTATTTAAGAAAAGATCTCAAGGATAAAAAATTCTCGGATTCAGTCAAAATGTTTGCAGTGATAACACATGAATGCTTGCATAGTACCGATGGTGATAAAACTCATCGCCTCACAATGGCTGACGTCCTGAAAGGACTTAAGAAAGCACTGGCAGTTCATGTAAGTCATTAATACTTTTATGACCGTTTGTAGGACTCTGATGCTTGATGTTATGTTTTAATTTCTTCAAAAGGCCTTCTACCAAAATTAATGTCATTTAGTGACACTTATTAGTACTTTTATGACCGTTTGTAAGTCACTAAATTTTAAAAATAATTTTAAAGAAAGGAAGACTTTCTTTTAAGCAGACCATTTTCTAGAACCATCAAAACTCCACAGTACTTCCAACAAGTTGACAGGAAAAGTAGTACAAATTGAGAAGTTGGCCCAGGAGTACATAACCGCTTGACACACTGAAAGACTTCCAACAAGTTGACAGGAAAAGTAGTACAAATTGAGAAGTTGGCCCAGGAGTACATAACCGCTTGACACACTGAAAGACTTCCAACAAGTTGACAGGAAAAGTAGTACAAATTGAGAAGTTGGCCCAGGAGTACATAACCGCTTGACACACTGAAAGACTTCCAACAAGTTGACAGGAAAAGTAGTACAAATTGAGAAGTTGGCCCAGGAGTACATAACCGCTTGACACACTGAAAGACTTCCAACAAGTTGACAGGAAAAGTAGTACAAATTGAGAAGTTGGCCCAGGAGTACATAACCGCTTGACACACTGAAAGACTTCCCGTAGTGGTAACCCCCTCCATGCATGAAGTGGTGTGACCACGCGTCAACCTTATTACGGAGTTTGGCGGTGTAGACCAGCAAACAAAAAAATATGTGTGTTGTGTGGTTTATATTAGTGCTTAAATGGGGTAATGAAAGTGTTAATTACCACGACGGGGTTTCGTCCTGGGTTGGGTATACGTGTTGGAGTGTACGTTGGTGTTTTACATGACCACACCATACCGTTATTACTAAGTCTAAAACTGAGTCAGAAAAATGTCAAGGTGTTTCATATAAGGATAAAAATGATAGCTAAAGATTCAGACATTTCACCTAACTCTGACCTTTCAAGTATAGTGTCACCAAAACTGTGACCTTTCACGTAACATATTTTGTTTCTTAATAATTTCACAGTCAATAGGGTCCGAACCTTTTTCGCTTGAGGAGATCAAGTCTGCCACAAACCACTTCAGCAAGGAACGTGTTATTGGGAGTGGAGCATCAGGCAAGATATACAAAGGAGAACTCTCATTTTCTAAGAAATCTATAGCAGTAGCTGTGAAGAGGCTTGATAGGGCACGTTCTTATGAAGAAGGTGCATTCTTAAAAGAGGTTGTAAAGCTTTCTCGTTATGTCCATGAGAACATCATTACCCTTCGAGGCTTTTGTGAAGAAGATGACGAAAAGATCATTATTATGGATCATGCAAGTAACGAGAGTCTAGACAGGCACCTAGATAAGTCAATTCTTACATGGGGGATCCGACTGAAGATATCTATAGGGGCTGCAAAAGGGCTAAATCACATTCATTCTTTCGAAAAAGACCAAAAAACAGTCCATGGGGACATAAAAAGCAGTAACATTCTACTAGATCATAACTGGAAAGCTTGTATTTCTGATTTTATCGTATCTAAAAGCCATGGAACATTAGGCTATGTCGATCCACAATACTCTTCAAGTGGTGCGACTAAAGAAGCAGATGTTTATTCGTTTGGCGTGGTTTTGTTCGAATTATTATCAGGGAAACTGGCAATTGATAAGGTCGAAAAGTATTCTCACCCCACACTTCGCCAAATTATAAAGGCAGAAGATGGAGTCAAAGATAAGAAAGATGCAGGAGATGAAGTCAAAGATGAGAAAGATGCAGGAGATGGAGCCAAAGATAAGAAAGATGCAGGAGATGGAGCCAAAGATACGAAAGATGCAGGAGATGGAGTCAAAGATGAGAAAGATGCAGGAGATGCAGTCAAAGATGAGAAAGATGCAGGAGATGGAGTCAAAGATGAGAAAGATGCAGGAGATGGAGTCAAAGATAAGAAAGATGCAGGAGATGGAGTCAAAAATACGAAAGTTGTGTACCTTGCTTGGATTGCTGTACGCTGCTATGAGGAGAAAAAACAAAATGCACTAATCTTTAATGATGTAAAGGAACAAACAGATAAAAAGTCAATAGATATACTTTTGAAAGTTGCCTACGCGTGTTTGCAGAAAGATCAAGAGAAACGTCCAATGATGGCTTTGGTTATACAGGAACTAGAGAAAGCGTTGGACATTCATGTAAGTTTAACAATATATGCACGTATATATTGTAAGAGGGTCTTGTGTCTTGTTTGGGTCATTTTTACCTTGAGTTTTTGAGTTAACATGAAAGTTAACTGAACTGATGTAAATGTTATTCTTAATACACACGCAGGTAGACTGGGAATTTGAGCAAAAGCTGCCTAAAGATAATGAGAATATTATAAAGATGATAGAACATCGGGAGTCCAAAGAAATCACAAAGAAGGATCTCTATCCCATTTTCTCTTCAGGAATCCGCCTTAACAATGGAAAAGTGGTGATTAAATATCTTTGATAGATGTTCAAATTTGATAACTTCTGTTAGTTGTATCTTTAAAATTCTATAGCTGTACATCTAATTTTGCTTTACATGTTAATCTTACAGTGGTTATCACTAAACAAGGATGGAAAAGCGAAAGAAATGATATCAGCAACAATGTTCTCTTTCGAGAAGTGTTGGTCTTCTAAGTGGAAAGTTTTGGAGAACTCTAGGTCAGCTCTCTCTCAATTTTTATTAACAAAAGCGATTTTTGCATTTAACCTCTAATTTGTTAAACTTTTTCACATTTTTTCAACAAACATTTTTTTTTTCATCAGAAATCATTTTTACAATTTCTGTGAAATTTTACACGGTTCTCATCCATATAAATAGACAGTGTCGTGATCAAATATATTTACCAGTTAATATGTTAAAAATATGTACAGGTTTGGAACAGTCGCAAAGATATCGGATACCTCAAATCTTAAAACCCAAATAAAAATAAAAAGTCAGTTTTTATCATTGGGGATAATATATGGAGCTTACCTAGTGTTCAAGTTTAGTGACACAACGACAGTTTCAAGCGAACCATATGTGAAACTAGAATATAGTATAGCAAGTGAAGACTTAAATTCATATGTCGCAGTGCGGAGGGATGATGGGTGGATGATGATCGAACTTTGCCGCTTTAGGAATCATAATCAAATTACTGAATTTAAGGTTCAGCTGGAGAGGATTTGGGGACATCCTTGTGGCAGTGGCCCCATCTTTGTAGATGGCATTGAGTTTCGACCCATTGATAACGTAAGTACAAACAACATACATATGTACATGCACAATTTACATCTCAAAAAAATTGTTTTTTGTGTCCGCCTGACTCATATGCCTAATTACTAGAAGCCTAGTTTATTAAAAAAGCCTAAGTCATTTCTGAATTATTCATGTGTCTTAATCTTTTTGTTACGCATATGAGATAGACATGTCAATCAAAGCTCGTTACAAAAACGATACATTAAAAGTTTCCATGTGAACCTTTGGCTTAAGGAGGCTCATGACTAGAAACACTTACACAATAGTTATTAATAAAAACGAAAATAATATAAACAGACATATACTCGTCTGATTTTACAGGTGGATCATGAAGAGAGTGTGGATAGGTTAAAAAATGCAGATTTGAGCGTTAACAGCTGGGACCAACAATCGTCAAGCGATTTTCAAGAAATAATGAAGAGGTCACAGTATGATGTGCTAACTATGACCAAACAGGAGCTTGACAAGCTTCTTTCAACTGGAGTCCTTATTGACAATGGGGAAAAGGTTTTTTTTTGTATTTTTACATAGTGTATTATTGGTACTGACTTTGTTAGACAATCACGAATTTTGGTACTCTATAATGAACAGCTCTTTTCGCTAAGCAAAGTGAACTGCAAGAAATGCCATATGCTTCCGGCAAAGGCGATAATAAACAAATCTCCAGATGCAAAATCTACCAAATGCCCATCTTCAACAATGTCTAGGTTCGTATGGTAGTTAAGTGTCGCAAATATATATAGTTATATGCTGGATACACATATGATTCAACTAACTTTATCACACTATTATTTATGAATGCAGATTTGAAGAGGTCGTTGAGCTTCAACGCCACCATGCATTTAATATCAACTGCAATATTGAAACTAAACTGCTGTCCCCAGATACAGCCTATGCATGTTATCTCGTGTTCCAACTTCCTGAAAACAGCGAGGGACTCAAGTGTCCGGTGAAAGCACGGGATCTACTCAACAAGAATAACAAAGAAAGCACAATTATTTATCTTAAAGCCCCAGAACCCGTTGATTTATACAGAGATAAGAGAGTTCCAGACCGCAGAGAAGATGGCTGGATGGAGGTTAGGGTCTGGGAATTTGTCTATGATAACGAGATTAAAGACATTCCCATGGAATTGAAACTGTCATGTCTTGGAGGAACCATGTCGGGCCTAATTATATGTGGCATCGAGTTTCGGCCATTATTGAACAAAAGATTGAAAGATTGATTGAGATTCTATTTCAACTTAAGTATGTTAAGATTACTTTCGATTTAGCATTAGGACCTTGGTGTATGTGTTAGGAATGACTAATGTGATGGGCAAATTGAGATGTTGTATCTAATTGAATGTCACCATTTATTATTTATCTTTAACATTGATTTTTTACTCGCGCTCCACTGTAGGGCACGGGGTTTTATGTTAAAAAATTTATGTATAAGATCTTATTTAAATCGGTTTTTAGTTTTACTCATAACATGAAGCATAGAAAAATAATTTCTAAATTTTAAACTCACAAAATGATTTTTTGAAATATCGGGGACGATTTCTGGTAATTTATGTTAGAAATGTAGTATTTACGGATGAATTACGTAATTCGAGCTAAAACTGTCACACCTCGCCAAGGCGGAAACGCGAGGGTGTAACTTCATAGATATCATCACAACACCTGGTGTCTATATAGAGAACAACTACATGCACATAAATAGAGCAAAGTACAAACACAAAGTGTTGTAACAATTCCCCAAAATAAAATAACCAAAACAAAATCCGAAACAATACATAAGTCCAAATATAGATGATAAACCACTTCCAATGCAACTAAGGTCTCGTCTAATCACATCCTTCTATATTATCCTTAGAAAGCTCACCTGAAAATGATGCTTAAAACGTCAACACAATGTTGGTGAGATTCATAGGTTTAAGACACACATACACTCTCAAGGCAACCAGTTCACTGTGATTATAAAACATAGCTGGACAAATAATTATAGTTATCATATAAGCTACATGTATTCGCAAGGCAAACAACACACATAAGGCAACCATCAGGACGGAACGTATCCCCCACTCCAATATTGGCATCAATTAGGTCGCATGCGCGAGGAACTCCTCCCACAGTCCCTCCTTCTTGCCTCCTGGCTCCTCACTCCTGCAGTCTCGCCGGCCACCACTGACCACTGCCGACGGCCGACCACCACCTCAGCAGCCCTTCTGTTCAGGTTTGTTGTCTTTAAATCTATTATCTACTTGTCTTTTATTTAGGGATTTAGTAGAAACTAATGATTTAGTAGAATTGTAGAAATTAGGAGTGTATCAACCTAAGCTTGAAGAGTATAAGCCTAGAGGTCCAAAGAATAATCTTCTTCGATTTAAATTTGCTTGGTTTGGTATGTTCCCTAATTGGTTAGAGTATTCTCCAACAACACACAAGGCTTATTGTTTTCTATGTTAAAGGTTGAAAGGCTGAACTGTAATTTCTTTAATAAATCGAACCAGCACAGGATAAGTATCCTCCCAATTGAATCACGTATATATCCACACAATCTTGGCATCAATTAGGTTGCATGCGCGAGCAACAAGATAAACATCCTCCCAATTGAATCCCATTTAAACAACACAGCATTATATCGAGTAGGAGTTATTACTCTCCAATTGGATACTCCCCCTCCCCCAATTGGACCACACATCATTATCATCACATTATCCAATCCACATAACATTATCATCACATATAGCCTTTACACAATAACATTATAAGTCCAAGCTTTTTAAACCGCACATAATCACAGTAACTCAGAACAATTAACACAAGCATCATTCCCATCCCAAGTTTAAAACAAAGTAAAAAGTGGGACTATGAACTCACCTTTAACTTTGCAGCTTCCACAAACACAAATCACAAATCTGTATCACACAAAATAAGTCCACGTTACACATGGCCAAGCTAAAAGCTATAACCCATGTAATACGCATACGTTGGATGTCTAAGTTTAATATGATCCACCATGAATCTCATAGACCCCATACTAACCATCACCATAACCTAATACTCACTAAATCCCTTGCACTTTTAAAATCAGAAAACACAGAATTTTAGGGTACATTCGCCCACATGAAATAATAACAATTAAAGCTCAACAACTCACACCAAAAATTCACCATGGTCTCTCATAAGCATAAAAGCTAATCCCAGAAGGCCATGGATTAATGACACACACAAATACTCACAAAAAAAAAATCAAACTTGCCAACTATCCAAATTCGGATCTGAACGCACACCAAAAAGTTTTAATTAGAATAAAATACTTCTACAACTTTTTATCGCGAATCCTTTTCGTGGTAGTCTAAGATAACCTAAAACTCAACTTTTCCAGAAGGGCTAACCTTAATATCACTTTTTCACCCACAATTCACTATCAAACTTTTACCCAAATTCTGTCCCGGTTTAACAGCTTTGACACCTTATCAAAGAAAAATCAAAAGACTAACTTCCCGACCTTGAAATCAATCTTGGCCGGACTTTTTGGAAAGCTCTTTCATTAAAATTCAATTTAGACCAAAAATTCGTGGCCTAACTCCTCACCATCAGTTAAATACACTCACATCTTTACAGCACTAGTTTTTTTGTCCAAACCCTAACGCATAAACTAATGCGTTTTACACTCAATTCTCTAAACCAATCATCACAATACACTAATTAATTGATCCCAACATGTTTTAATTAATTAATTTACAGAAACTTCTAAAACCTAGATCCATCATAATGAATATCACATGAATTAAATTAATTAATCAATTAATTGAACATAAGGTTTAAAGATTTTACCTTGATTCTTGATTATTGCATCTAAATTATAAACCCTAAGGGGGTGTTTGGTAGGGTGGAAAGGAAAGCCGAGAATGGGAAAGGACACCTATTCCCGTGTTTGTTGTGCGCGAAGAATGGAATTATGAGATTGAGTTTCCATTCTCATTCTCTTGTTTTGATTCTCTAAAAAAAGTAAAGAAAGCAAGGAATGCAAATTTTAGTGAAGGGCGTTTCCCTTTCTTGATTCTCATGCGGGACATGGAGCTTCATAAAATTAAAGCGGAGTATATAGTCCATTAACACGTGCTTGGCACATTTGTATCCAAATCAAGCTAATTTCTAAAACTCTTTCTTTTTAGCGATTGTACCTAAACCATACTTTTGATTTTATCAACACATTTGCTCTCAGTTGATATATATTCTTTCTTATTGACTGGTATCCTCGCTCATCATATCATCAATTGAATAAAATTTAAGTTTGTTTATTCAGGATGTTATATTTTAACATATCCTTCATCGATGGCTAAAAAACCCACATATGCTATTAACTCAGTCCCAGATCCAATTAAAGTTACATCAATGGATAATATTTTATTTTTCTTTATTAATATTGTTATGGAACCGAAAAGTACTAATGCAAGATCGATTTCGTTGGTCATAAACATGTTTATCTTTAAGAACATGAATACATAGTGCATATTCATTCTATTCTAACAATAATTCTCCGCTCGTATCAAACACAAGAATCAATTTTTTAATCCATTCTACTACTCGATTCCTTACTTATACCAAACAATAGAATCCTCTCTTTATGTTGAGGGTCATTCTCTTTCTCTAAATTCCATTTCTTGGTTACATTTCCATTCTTTGCGATTTAATCGTACCAAACGTGCCCTATTTTTTTTTCCTTCTTTTCTCCTTGTGGTCGACCAAAATATGCTGGAAAAAGGGTTATGGGTCGTTCGTTATGATTATATGGGTTGTGGGTTGGGCTTGTTTGGGTTGGACTAGGATTCCTTAGCTTAAAATTGTAATTTGGGCTCAAATTAGGTTTCCTTTTCCTCTAAAAATCCCTTGGGCCGATTTTTATATATCATATACATGTATTTTATATTTTTTTTTATTAAATTTAATTATTACACTTAAAAGCTTATTCTCTTGATATTTTATTAGAACCCATAACGAAACCTAACGTCTTACGCGATAATTCTTAGTTTTACGACAAACCGGAAAAATTATCATTTTCAAAACAAAGTTTCCAAAAATAGAATTTCACACTCTTTTTTAAATATAACTCATAAAAACAAACTCCTCGTAACTCACTAACGCTCAAACACTTGAACGAAGACTTGTTACGCAAAAACACAAAAACACCAAAACTATACAAGTCATTTCTACACCACAAAGGTGATCAAAATGAACTTTCCCAAATTCCAAACTTTCCAAATCACAATAAAACCATTTACGCAAAAGGGATTTAGTGCTAAAACTCACCTATAACACTTATATATCACTTCAATCACCTAAGACACACCAAACAAACGTCAACCGAGTCAAGACTATCAGTCAAACTGACCTGCTAAACCCACGGTTGTTACATCATCCCCCACTTAGGGAAATCGCGTCCCGAGATTTCAACTACTCTAGTCACAACTCACAACAGCAAAAGAAAATTTATGGATATTTAAGCGGAATAATACCACTACATAAAATCACAGAGAAAGAACCACAAAAATGTGAACCGACTAAATACCCGAATTCACACGATAGAAAACCTTCCGTCACTCCAACGATACACGCAAATAGATGCACTCCCCGATCAATAACACCAATGACCCAAATGACTTCTCACAGGTAGGTACGATACCCCCGAACCAAATGAAAATCCAAATGGTAACCACAAGTAACACCACATATAATGGATACATACAAAACAAACATTAATTAAAACATTTGCGAACACCCTGCATCTAACTTCCACAATCAAAATCCAATTACAAACGATCTGCTCACCAACCACATCTGCAAACGAATTTGAGTACTTAAATATCATCTGATCCTCACATTCCCAAGTAAACTCAGGACCACGCTTAGATTCTCATCATACCTTTACCAACGCTATCTCACCACACTTCAAACCCTTAACATCTCGATCCATAATCTCAACAGGTTTCTTGACAAAGCAAAGAGTCTTGTCAATCTTAATCTCACCTGATGGCACATGCAGACTAGTATCCGCTAAACACTTTTTCAAATTAAATACATGAAACGTATCATGCACTCTACTTAACTCCTTAGGCAAATTCAACCGATATGTCTCAAATCCAATCATTTCCGTAAATCTCAAATGGTCCTACGTATCTCGGTGCTAGCTTGCCTTTCTTACCGAAACGCGCAACACCCTTCCAAGAAGATACTTTTAACCTCACAATATCACCAACACCAAACTCTAAGGGCTTACAGCAATAATTCGCATAACTCTTTTGGCGATCTCTTGTTGCCTTAAGTCTTTCCTTAGTCGGAAAACCTTATTCGTAGTCTCTCTTTCTAGTTAAGGACCAATTAGTTGGCTTGTTCCAACCTTTGCTCACAAAACAGGTGACCTACATTACCTTCCATACAACTTTTCACACGACACATACTCCATACTAGAATGATAATTGTTGATATAGGAGAACTCAGCTAAGGGTAAATGTATACCCTGGCTTCCTCCAAATCAAACACACATATGCTCTCAGCTCACCATCCAACGCCTGATTTGTACGCTCACTTAGTTCACTCATTAGAGAATGATAAGTCGTACTCATCTACATACGAGTTCTCAAGACTCTATAACACGTTTACCATTATCACGAAGTAAGTATTTCATCATGTATCTTGATGATCAACGCGACACCCCATGGTTCTTACCAACTCACCGAGCAAAAAGTCTCGCCAACTCCTCCTTAATAAAATCTCCATGTACCTCTGGCTGTTGCAACACCTTAATAATCGTTGACTACAACCTTTACCTTCAAGCATTTCAAACACTTGCTAAAGTATCAGTATTCTCCTTCATACCCACTCCTCCATACATCTCTTGCTAAGGTAATAATACGTCTTATCCATTCTCGGATGTATCAAATACCTTGCATGATTGATGTCCTTACGCTTCCTCTTAATGAAACCAATAGCTAGTCCGCAAAGTACATTCCTCAATCTTCGTTCCTTTCCATTTACTGGTCTAAACCAAGTAATCATTCTTCTTACATGTTCTCATCCTTGAACCTCTCTCTCTAGGCTGTCAATATCATCCTCTTAACTCCGAACTGAATTATCATAATCATTGCTCACAAACATCTAAGTTTCACTCGTTCACTCCCGCTCAGCGCTCTTACCACGATGTCTGCCCTTCCTTGACGGTGGCGAATCAGACAATCGTAGTCACTGAGAAATTCCACACCTAACTTCTCTCCGACATATATTAGCCTCTTGTCATATATATGCTAAAGATTCTTATGATCAGTGTAGATAACACTTTCTGCCCCATACAAATATCATCTCCAAATTCTACTTCCCAACTTTAAATCATGTATCACACAGTTCCTCTTGTGGATCTTCCACCTCCGCGATGCCTACGCAATCTATAGAAAGATAAAAATGAATCGTCAATAGTACCTGCCAATCCTAAGAACAATCGTCTCTCAGATGGTATCTTAGGTACTTTCCACTCTTCACCACTTTCATCTTACATCTTAAAGCTACACCTCCCAATTGAACAACTTGGCAAACACCCTCTTCTTCTTCAACGAACAAATTGATAATCAAAACGACAATCTATCCTAAGTAAACGACGCGAACCATGAAACCGGTCGAACTAAAACATATATCAAGGAACTCAAAAGGGGTACGAATTACCGACTAGCGAAGTAACGAACATCAAAATCAAAGCTAGAAAAACACAATGCGAAAATTTTCCCCAATAAAAGTAGCCACGGATAAAATGTTCATGAAAACCCATACAAAGAAAATATAAAATACACGTACTCATAAAACATCCACAAGCGTACCTCAACGAAAGAAACACTTGATGAAGACAGTTCTTATTCCCGTACTCGACCTTCCCAAAAACAAATGAACACCGTTTTTCACAAGACATATCTTAAACTTATACATTTTTTTATAAAATATATATAAACCATTTTATGTAAGACACCAACTTAACCATTTTTTCCCCACTTCATTTTCACCATAAAAATAATAGTTTCCAACAAATGACCTTGAAATACCCAAAACGAATTTTTAAAATACCATAAGGACTTTAACACAACCCCTTTATTGGATGTGAAAAACACAGAAGAATCACATAATCAAAATAATCATCAAACGAATCTCATACCAGTGAACACGCACGCAAATACATTGCAAACCAAACGATAAACTTACAGACTCATTCGTACAACGATCAAACCAAAATCATAGAAAAACACCGATACTAAAAGGTCACCAAACATGTCACGAAATTCAATTGGTGTGAGTAAATGAGGGATCAAATATCCACACCAACTCGTCACGAACCAACAATACTCGAAGAATAGTATAACATTCATCCGAGGAATGAATGTATGGAATAACCAAAGAATCGTACCAATTCCCAACGAAAACAAATCTGAATGACTATTATCAATGACAACACCGAATAAGAAGGATGAGAATTTCATACCAACATAGTATGAACAGGAGGCGCTAGACTTAGAACTATATATCCGAACAGAGTGTCTAGCAAACGAAACATCTTAAATATCACAATATTAATCCCAACAGATATTTGAGGTATCAATCATATGATAGGTAGAGTGGAATCTTACCACCTACACACCCCAACATATAATGGTTGCCCAAACAGTTAAGAGAATACTTCTCTAACCATACAACCATCATCAACATGACATCACATACCATCTACCACAACATATAACAACAAACATCAGTCAATGCGATAATGGTCACAAGTCCACGTGTGTGATACCCTTATAATTATGTTCGTGATCATAGTTATAAGACATGTAGAACCGTAGAGAGGGGTGAATACGGTTTCTTCGGCTTTTAAGATGTTTAAAAACTTTAAGCCTCAAAGAAAACCAAGTGGTAGTATAATCAATCCAAACAACCACAAACATAACCAAAGTATATAAAGCGAGTAAAGAGAGAAACCACGATACATACTGGTTCGGGATGGGGGGTTTATACCATCCGTACGTCCAGTTGCGAATCCACGACACCAATACTATTCCACTAGTATAATCCTTTCGGTGGACTACAAACCGTTACAATTCACTCCACCGATATTCACCAATATCGATGCTCACAAAGAAGGAGTTACTCTCACGGTATTTTGCACCTCTGAAATCACCTTAAAGAATCTCGTGATTCGACTTACACCTAAGGGTCACCAAGACCACTACCAACCAAAACTTCCCACAGGAAGTATCAAAACCCAACTAGATCCCCTATGATCTAGGCTTGGTCACCAAGATACAAGACTTCCCTTACAACCAATTTGAAAGAATATAAGTTTCTTTGAACCAAGCCCTAACCTAACCTAGTGACTCGATTCTAATAGAAAGGGTATAGAGAAGAAGACCCTCGACACAATCACAAGAGTAGATTAAGTTCTTGTGATTCTTCCCTTGCAAGGAGATGTGTTCTTTCAAAGATGTTAGAGTGAGAATCAAGAACACAAGATTAGAGATAGAGAGATTTGAGAGTGTTTAGCGAGAAAGAATGTAGAGAGAAAGAATAATGACAAGGGTTGAGGAATACAAGAGGCAAGGGGGTATTTATAGGCCAAGACCCAAACTTGGGAAAATTTTACCGAGGTCGGCGCGTCACCCGCGCATCAATTGTACTTCACACTAAACCTTAACATTAATCAATCTAAGGTTTACCAACTCAAATAGCCAATTAGAAAATCATTTTGTGAAGTGTTTATAAGAAAACCAAATACCAAGGGTAGAAGAGTAGAAAGGGTAATTTGGTAGGGGTAGAAATGGTATTCCTCACATGGCATAATAGGGAAGAGAATATGCCATGGGATATTCCAAAGGTATATTCCTTAAGGGAAGTGTGAGGAAGGTTAGGTTAGAAAGTAACCATGGTTAGGGTTAAGAAGGGATATTCCAAAGGAATATGCTTTGCTTGGGGGGGGGGGGGGGGGGAAGGGTGAATCAATGGTTGAGATGGTTTTGGTTTGAAATGAATGGTTTAGATTAAACACATGTGATGGAATGGAGAGGAGGTTGGATGGATGGTTGAGATGTATTTAGTTTGAATTGAATGGTTGAGATCAAACGGAGCCTCCTTTGCTTCGGGGGGGGGGGGGGAAGAATGAGATGGAGGGTTGAGATGAGAAGGTTTGAATTGGATGACTAGGATCAAATGAAGCCTCTTTTGAAATTCAAATTAATTGGCATGCGGGGAATATGGAGGGTTGAGATGTGTTTACTTGAAATGGATGGCAAGGATCAAATGAAGCCTCATTTGAAATTCAAATTAATTGGCATGTGGGAAATATGGAGAGTTGAGATGTGTTTATTTGAAAGGGATGGTGGAGATCATGAGTGTGTAAGGAATGAGTTGGATTGTGTAAGGGATGTGATGTTGTAAGGGATTGTGTAAGAGATTTGTGTAAGACAATATATGATTTGGATATGATTGGATATGGTGGTATTTGTCTTTTTTCGAAATGAGATTAAGAAGAAGATTAAGAAATAATCTAATTGTCATTAAGAAGAGAAAGTTTAGACAATTAAGATTATAAGTTGAGAAAATCATAGGTTACTTATAAGTTCAAGTAACACAACGTCGAGAATCCATAGTTTCATATCTCGTGACTTTCCATGACTTGACGTTCTCAACTAATACCTTGGTTCAAACAAGTTAAGTGCTTTGCCTAAATGTAAAGCATAACCCAAGTGGAAAAGGATGCGTTTACGCAAAGTAACCTTTGACTTAGTTTTACCAATAAGGGAGTAAACCCGTTACGTAATTAGAGAAGACGTAATCACGGGATATGAGTATATGGATGCTTTCACATGATGTTACATGAAGTATATAAGCTCCTTAAGTTTAGAAAATCCTTGGCTAGAGGCGATAATTAGAAAACATGAGTTGGTATTTTCCCGTAAATGGGTGCTTTAAAAGTTGGATCTCTCAAATCCCCAAACTCGTTTCGAGTGTTCTCAATCAAGCACATAACATATTCATACCTGTATTGAAAGATCCACATTTGTCGGGTAAGGGGAAAGCCTACTTTCAAAATTTATCCCGAAATTCACAGATGCCTGGTGCGTTACCCATGCGTTTATGCGTAGGTGGCGCGCCAGCAGCAGACTTGTGATTCAGGGAATTTTGGCTAACGTTTGTTATTTTATGTGTTTCGATGGTTTATTTGTCATCATTAAAACATAAAGAGATCTTGATCATGTTGCCTCAACAATCTCCCCCTTTTTGATGATGACAAATAAAAACCGAAAGCAAATAAAATTACAAAACTTAGCCAAGACAAAGCGCGCCTTTGGTGTAGCTTGCATCTTGACCTTTGCCTTGTAATTTGGTGAAGCCTTTAACATTTCTTGAATGGTCTTCACACTCTTGCTTTCTTTCTCCCCCTTTTTTCGAATAAAAAATGTGGGACTACCAATCAAGCCAGGTTTCGAACTTGGGCCTATGGGATAAATGAGCTAGCTTGTATGTGCACCCAAATGTGCTCCCTCTTGAACATAGCCCCTCCTTGAACATAGCTCCTAGATCGTTGCTCCCCCTTGTTTCAAGGCGGGGATCCATGGGTCAAGAGCCTCACCTTTGCGGTGGCCTAGCTACACATAAACATCACAACACGCATGAAACAAACAATCCTCTCATGTGGAAGTCCAAAATGGGTTAGGTTACCATTTAGATACTTACAACATGGGTTAGTCCACAACAATACATCATAAATTATGCATATCATACATATGCCACACATTATATCCCAAATCTTGATTAGCACATACATAACTTCATCGCATGGTTGTTCATAAAGCGGATTAATCAAGCAAGCATAAACATATCACTTACACAAGTGAGCATAGCACGTATTCAAATTTGAGCACATAGTTTCACATATAAACACTCTCAAGGGGGCAAAACAAGATCTAAGTACAAGTTACTACCTAGTAACAAGTCAAGCATAAGGAGATACCTAAGTGAATGAATGAAATTGTGAATTACCTTCCCCTTAGATTAATACAACCTCTCAAGGTTAACACCATGTCTTTCACATAATTTCTTAGCTCATAATTTAGCCAAATTTTAAGAGTTTGGTAAATATCAAGCAAGCATTATCTTTAACAAATATGTAAATAATTAGCATGTTAGCAATATGCATAAAATCAACTAGCATCACGGCAATTAGGAATTTAAACATATTACTCATACAAACACGTTTAATCACAAAGACAAGAGAGAAAATAACCACATTTCGTCCACCTTATCATTAATTGGACTTTACTACAAGTAAGCATTATGTCCAAGTATTTCCAATTTATGATATACTATCTTGCTCATAAAGCCGATTAATTATGCAAAACAAATTGAACACAAACAAGTGATTATCATGGCAAGTAGGCATATAAGCGAATATCATTAAGGCATTTTCTACATGCACACATAGGTTTTATATTACCATTTTGTTGAGGCAACATGATCAAGATCTCTTCATGTTTTAATGATGACAAATAAACCATCGAAACACATAAAATAACAAACGTTAGCTTAAAATCGCTGGAGCCCATATCTGCTCCTGGCGCGCTGCCCACGCGTCAACGCGCGCGCGCGCGGGTGACGCGCCAGGACACTGTATGGTTTCGGGCAAATTTTGGAAGTCGGCTTTCCCCTTACCCGACAAATGTGGATCTTTCAACACAGGTATGAATATGTTATGTGCTTAATTGAGAACACTCGAAACAAGTTTTGAGACTTGAGAGATCCTACTTTTAAAGTACCCATTTACGGGAAAACGCCAACTCATGTTTTCTAACTATCGCCTCTAGCCAAGGCTTTTCTAAACTTAGGGAGCTTATATATTTCACGTGACAACGTGTTAAAGCATCCATATGCTCATATCCCGTGCTTACGTGTTCTCTAATTACGTAACGGGTTTACTCCCTTATTGGTCAAACTAAGTCAAAGGTCACTTTGCGTAAACGCATCCTTTCCCACTTGGGTTATGCTTTATGTAACACCCCCAAAATACCGCAGCGGAAGACTGTGTCACTGGGGGTGCTACTTCATAATACAAAGTACAAGTTATAGAAAACGACCTCTAAATGAGACGTTTTGAAAAGTTACCATTCGATTAATGAATTAAAAGTTACAAACATGAGATTCCAAAGTATGATACATAAATGTAAACAAAATGTTTTGAATGGTAAATGATAAAAGCGTATGTCTTCAGAATATGCAGCTTGACTCTAAGTTCCACGCACTAGCTATCGCCTTACTAACCTGAGATAAACATGCTAAAGTGTCAATACAATGGTTGGTGAGTTCATAGAGTTTGTCTTAAAATAGTTTAAAAGTCTTTAAAGAATATTCGCACATCAAAGGCATCGTGAATCCACTCAGTTGCAAGTCCCGCCCATAACAACACTTCCAACCTGTGTGTTCACAACCCACTGCTAACATATAGTATGATTTCGATATATGTGTATACGATATATGCACGCTTAATGTAAAGTATCACTGCCTACTGAACCTCATGACAAGAATAAGCACAAATGCTTCAAAGCTGGATTATATTCACCCAAGGCCAGGAATATATGGCAATGGTGGGGGCGTCAGCCCGATAGTACTATCAATACCTCTCCATCGGCTCCATCCAGGAGTTAAACAGTGGTTAAAGAATATAGCGCATAGAATAGGTTTAACACATTAAGGCACATATCGTAATAAAACTACACATCATGTTCAAAAGTATAAAGTGAAAGCAAGTAGTTTAAGCATGTATCTCCCCCAAAGAGTTCAAAACAAGTATTAAAAGAGTAAGAGTGGGGCTATGAGTCACCTTAAGTTATGTAATGAGAAATGAAAGTGGTAGTCGAATCGCGAAAGTCTCTAAGAGCAGCCTATAATAGAACGTTGTGACTTAGGTTTGGAGTAACGTCTAAGAATACGAAGAATTGCCTATATATGTCTTGCATAATGTTCATGATGTAGTACTTAGTATATAGTGTAAGTCTTTGAATATAAATGGTTTATGAAACATGTATAGGTTGTATATCTCTTACTACCGTTCGGGCCGACATAATTCAGAAGTCATGGAGTAAATGTTCGAGGAGCCATGTTGGGTTTTGACCAAGTGACACTGCTGCTATGTGATACTGCTGCTAAGTAATACTGCTGCTACAATGAAACTGCTGCTAGTATTATTAACTCTGCTGCTGAAGACAATCTGCTGCTTGGTGAAACTACTGCTGAAAGGATTAACATTGTATACGATAGGATAATTATGGAATAGATTCTGTGTATAGTATATCTATTTAGATTATTCTTATCTTGTAGAGAAAGGTATTGTAAACCTAATAGGACTCCTTGGCCTATAAAAGGAGGTTCCTAGGGTTAGTTTAGATGTGATAGAATTATGTATTAGTTTACACTTCAAGGTTGTAAAACCCTAGCATTGTTGAGTGCTCGTATTAATAATATTGAAGTGTTGAAAGTGAATTCTTAATCTTCTTAAGTTAAGCTTTTATATTCCGCGTTTAAGCTTAAGTGTTTGTTTAAGTTAACTTCTATATAAGATTGTATAAGCTCAACTGGGATCAACAAGTGGTATCAGAGCTTGTGATCTAGAAGTTATAATCAAGAAGATTTTGTTTCTTTAAAGTTTGCTGTTCCAAATCGTTTGCTTAAGATGGGTGATGAAACTCATATGGTGACTGCTTCAAGGGTACCCATGCTCAATCCTTCTGAGTATGAGCTATGGAAGAGGAGGATCAGACAATACATTCGCATGATCGACTTCAACATGTGGAATGTGATTGTTAATGGTGATTCTGAACCAGAGAAGAGTGCTGATGGCAAGGAGATACCAATTAAGTCTGCTGAAGCTAATGCAACAAGGAAGCTGGAAATCAAGGCTTATAGTATTCTCTTAATGGAAATACCGAATGAATTTCAAATGGACTTTGATGATTGTGAAACAGGAAAAGCATTGATGGATGCAGTAGAATTCAGGTTTGGAGGGAATGATGCTACTAAGAAATCCAGGAAGAACATGTTGAAGCATCAGTTTGAAAATTTCACTTCTGAATCTGGAGAAAAGATAATTGGCACATACAACAGGCTAAATCAACTAGTTAGTCATCTAAAGCTTGTTGGTTATGTTGTTCCACAGGAAGATGTGAATCTCAAGTTCCTAAGAAGTCTTGCACCTGAATGGAGTATGCATACAGTGGTGTGGAGAAATAAGCCTGACTTTGAAACAATGAAGTTGGAGAGCCTCTACAACAATTTAAGGGTGTATGAATCTGAATTGGCTACTTCTTCTACTTCATCTTCTAGTACACAAAATCTTGCTTTTGTGTCTTCAAAATCAAAAGAGACTCAAGAATCCCACTCTACTGCTTATGGTGTATCTACTGCTGATGGATCTGCTGCTAGTTCAAATGACAAGATTTCTACCAGTGATGTTGCTTTATGTGCATTCTTGGCTGAGCTTACTACTACCATAAGATCACATGTCATAAATCAAGATTTGGATCATATTGATCCATATGATCTTGAAGAAATTGATCTCAAATGGCAAATGGCAATGTTGACTTTAAGAGCAAGAAAGTTCTGGAAAAAGACTGGAAGAGAAGTCAAATACAAGGCTAAGGAGAGTCCAGGGTTTGACAAGTCTAAGATTGAATGCTACAATTGCAACAGGAAGGGACATTTTGCTAGAGAGTGTAGATCTCCAAAGAAGAATGCTGATGTTTCTAAGAAGACTGAAGAATCAAAGTCTGCAATGGCAGCTTGTGATGGGCTGGGAGAATATGACTGGAGTGATATGGCTGAAGAAGAACCAAATTTCTCTTTGGTTGCTGCTGTTCAACCGAAAGTGCATAACTTTGCACTTATGGCATATGGTTCATCATCAGGCTCTGACTCTGAGGTATCTAATGATTCTGAATCATCTGCATGTTCTTTTAAATCTTGTTCTGACACTATAGAAGTACTTAAGGCTAGGAATGAGAGTCTAAATAGAGAAGTTGAACATCTAAAACTTGATAACTTAGGTTATAAAGTAGGTATTCAAAATGTTGAGAGAAGGTTAGAATATCTCAAAGAGTGTGAAAAAGAATATGTAGATCAACTTAATCTCAGAGATATAGAAATTTTTAAGAAAAACAGTGAAGTAGAAGTTCTTAAAAATAAGTTAGAAGAAGCTGAAAAAGAAAAAGAAGCTGCTCTTGCTGAAAAAGAAAAACATGTAGTAAGAGTACAAAAACAACAATTTGCTTCTGATATGGTTCATAAGTCTATAGAGAGCACCTTGATGAGAAAAGGCAGTGGAATTGGATATAATGAAGTGGCTCCTCCAGCCAAAAGTGCTTATGCTCCACCAGGCAAAGAGCTATCCTTCATTAGTGAGCTAGAAATTGGAAAACCTGTAGGTGAAAGTAGCACAAGTATTATAGAAAAACCTAAGGTTGAGACTAGAAAGTTTCCTGAGGCTCCAACTATTGAAGAATGGTATTCTGATAGTGATAGTGAAGAAGAACAGGTTCAACCAAAACTAACAGTTAAAAAGGAAGAGATTCCTACTCAGGTTAAACCTAAGGTAGAACAGATAAAGTTTGTCAAGCCTGTGTTAGGAAATAAACTTGCTAGGAGAATGGTTGAGTACAATGAGGTGCCTAGAGAACAAATGAGATGTCTTGATAATAAGCCTAGAGGTAACCAAAGAAACTTCAACAACCTAGTTTCACAAAGATTAGGTAACCAGTTTGAATTACAAAAGAAGGCTTGTTATAAGTGTGGTAGCTTTGACCACTTGATTGGTAGATGTCCTGAACACCAAAGACCTGTTTGGAATCAATATACAAGGGTGAATCACAAATATGTTACAAAACAAACTCACCCACATCCTAATAGAAACATGGTTCCTAGAGCTGTTTTGTTGAGATCTGGTGCTACTAGATCTATTTATGCTGCTAAACCAAAGGGTGTTTTCAAATCAACAACTAGTTCTTTTAGTGGCTCTACTGCTAGTAAGCATTTTGCTGCCAGTATGCACTCTGCTGCTAGCAAGCAACCTGCTGCTAGTGCAAAACTTTCTACTTCTGAGCCAAAACATCTTCCAAATACAGTTGTTGGTAATCACTTTTATGCTGTTAAGGCCTCAGCTTGTTGGACTTGGAAACCAAAATCTAATGTTTCAAATACTGTTTCCAAGAATAGTAGTGCATCAAGTGATTTAAAGAAATTTGATTATACTGATGCACAGGGCAGATCCAAGTCAGTAATGGCTTGGGTCATCAAGAGAAACTGATTTCTCTATTTTTCATGTGCAGGTCAATCTACTGGATGAGCTTAAGGATATGGTTATTGTTGACAGTGGATGTTCTGGACACATTACAGGAGATGAGTCTCAACTTGAAGATCTTGAGGCTTTTGATGGTGGTTATGTAGCTTTTGGGAATGATCCAAAAGGTGGAAAGATTGTTGGAATAGGAACATTAAGAACTGGAAATTTGGACTTTGAGAGGGTGCTCCTTGTGAAAGGACTTAAGTTTAACCTTTTTAGTGTCTCACAAATGTGTGACAAAAAGAATTTTGTTCTTTTTACAGACACTGAGTGTATGATTCTTTCTCCTGATTTTCAATTACCAGATGACAAATCTGTGTTACTGAAGGTCCCTAGAAAGGAAAATATATACAGTGACCATATTAAGAATATTATTCCTAAGAGGGCTTTGACTTGTTTAATTGCAAAGGCCACTATTGATGAGTCCAAATTATGGCATAGAAGATTGGGACATCTGAACTACAAGACTATGAACAAATTGGTGAAAGGAAATCTTGTGAGAGGCATGCCTACAAAGATTTTTGAGAATTGTGAAACTTGTGTTGCATGTCAAAAGGGTAAACAACACAGAGTTTCTTTCAAGTCCAAGACTGTAAACACAAATACTGTGCCACTACACTTGCTACACATGGATTTATTTGGGCCTGTATTTGTAAAAAGTCTGAATAAGAAGTCATATTGTCTGGTTGTCACTGATGACTTTAGCAGGTTTACTTGGGTATTCTTTCTAGCAACCAAAGATGAAACTCCAGGAATACTCAAAGCTTTCATTACAAGAGTTGAAAACCTGCACAATCACAAGGTAAAGATTATCAGATGTGACAATGGTACTGAGTTCAAAAACAGTGAGATGAATCAATTCTGTGTGGGAAAAGGAATACTTAGACAGTACAGTGTAGCAAGAACTCCACAACAGAATGGTGTAGCAGAAAGAAGAAACAGGACACTTATTGAGGCTGCAAGAACCATGCTATATGATTCAAAACTACCTGTACCTTTTTGGGCTGAAGCTGTGAATACTGCATGTTTTGTGCAAAACAGAAGTAAGGTAGTCAAGCCTCATAACAAAACTCCATATGAGCTATTTCATGGAAAGAAACCAATGATTGATTTTCTCAAACCATTTGGATGTCCTGTTACTATCTTAAACACAAAGGATCAACTAGGCAAATTTGATGAAAAAGCTGATGAAGGAAATTTGGTTGGTTACTCTGTAAATAGTAAAGCCTTCAGGGTATATAATAAGAGAACCAAACATGTAGAGGAGAATCTGCATATCAAGTTTAGTGAAAACACATATAATTCTGCAGGGAAAGGACCAGAATGGTTATTTGATGTTGATATTCTTGCCAAAACAATGAACTATGTTCCTGTAATTGCCAGTGTTGATAAACCACAGGAAGAGTTTGTTGTGATTGAGAAGTTGAAGATTGGTCCAACCTTTGTACCCTTTCAAAAAGAACAAAGCCCTCAAGATAATGTTGTTTCTCATGAAAAACCTAAGGCAACTGAAGAAGGTATTGTCATACCTAATGAAGCAGAACAAGAAACTCCTGAAGTTCCCAAGGTAGTTGTTGATGTCTCTGCTACACAGCCAGAAGACTCTACTGCTGACTCAGAAGACTCTACTGCTAGGCCAAAAGATACAACTACTGCTTCACCACATTCTGCTTCTAAGCCCACTAACTCTACTGCTACTTCCTTGTTTCCTAAGTTGGACACTCAGGGTAGATCTATTGATGATACTATCTATCCTGATGATCCAAATATGCCTGATCTTGAAAATATCTATTATGACACAGATAATGATGCACTTGATGGTAAGTTATTTGGAGCTGCTGCTAATTTTACTAACTTGGAACTCAATATTCCTGTTAGTCCTACAACTACCACAAGAATACACAAGGATCATCCAAAAGATCAAATCTTAAGTGATCCACAATCATCCATTCAAACTAGGCAGATGACTAAAGCCTTGAAAGATCTTCAACATCAAAGTTTCTTTGCCAGATCTCTGCATCAAAGAAATAGTCATAAAGATCTTCAAAATTGCTTGTTTGCGTGTTTTCTTTCTCAAATTGAACCCAAAAACACTTACAAAGCCTTACAAGAAGCAAGTTGGGTAGAAGCAATGCAAGATGAGCTTTTACAATTCAAGCTGCAAGAAGTTTGGACTTTGGTTGAACTGCCAAATGGTAAAAGAGTGATTGGCACAAAATGGGTTTTCAGATGCAAAAGAGATGAGAGAGGAATTGTCATAAGAAATAAGGCAAGGTTAGTAGCACAGGGATACACACAACAAGAAGGCCTTGATTATGATGAAGTATTTGCACCAGTGGCAAGAATAGAGGCTATTAGAATATTCTTGGCTTATGCTTCATACAAAGACTTTGTAGTGTATCAAATGGATGTGAAAAGTGCTTTTCTGTATGGGACCATTACTGAGGAAGTTTATGTGTCTCAACCACCAGGCTTTGAAGACCCTGATCATCCTGACAAAGTTTACAAGGTTAATAGAGCAATGTATGGTCTACATCAAGCTCCTAGAGCTTGGTATGACACCTTGTCAACATACTTGCTAGATTCGGGGTTCAGCAGGGGCAAGATTGATAAAACTTTGTTTCTCAAAAGACAAAAGGATGATATTTTGCTGGTTCAAATCTATGTTGATGACATCATCTTTGGGTCTACAAACAAAGCTATGTGTGTTAGTTTTGAGAAGCTTATGAAGGACAAGTTTGCTATGAGTTCAATGGGAGAACTCACCTTCTTCTTAGGTCTGCAAGTTACACAGAAAGAAAATGGCATCTTTATCAGTCAGGATAAGTATGTCAATGATATTTTGAAGAAGTTTGGCTTTGTAGATGCTAAGCCTGCCAAGACTACCATGGACAAAGATAAACCATTGCTGCAGGATGAACATGGAAAGGAAGTGGATATACACTTGTACAGGTCTATGATTGGATCATTGATGTATCTTACAGCATCAAGGCCTGATATCATGTTTGCAGTGTGTGCCTGTGCAAGATTTCAAGTGTGTCCCAAGGAATCACATCTCAATGCAGTGAAAAGAATTTTTAGATATTTGAGGCATCAACCTAAATTGGGCCTTTGGTATCCTAAGGATTCACCATTTGATCTGGTATCCTACTCAGATAGTGATTATGCTGGAGCTTCTTTGGATAGAAAGTCTACAACAGGGGGTTGTCAGTTCCTTGGAAGCAGGTTGGTGTCATGGCAATGCAAGAAGCAAACAGTGGTGGCTAATTCTACAACAGAAGCTGAGTATGTGGCTGCTTCAAGTTGTTGTGGACAGGTTTTATGGATGCAGAATCAATTATTGGATTATGGGTACAATTTCATGAATACTAAAATCCATATTGATAACAACAGCACACTTTGCATAATTAAAAATCCTGTGTTTCATTCTAAAACAAAACATATTGAGATAAGACATCACTTTATAAGGGATTGCTATGAAAAGAAGTTGATTCAAATTGTTAAAATTCATACTGATAACAATGTTGCTGATCTTCTCACTAAACACTTTGATGTGGGGAGGTTTCAATTTTTAATTGCAAACATTGGTATGATCAATCTTTGAAAAACTTATCTCTTTGTTTTTGTTAAAGTTTGTACACTGCATGTGCTGCTTGTTATTCTGCTGCTTGTTAATGAGTATATGTTTGAGATATAATGTACTATGCTGCTCTTTGAATTTCTAACTCTACTGCTAGTACAAATGTTGGTTGTTTGCTTTGTGGTGTTTGGTCTAACATTTTGCAGGCATACGAATGATGATTTACAAGAAATTGAAACAAGCAAGTTCATATCATTCATTCATTCACAAAGTACAAAGATCAAACATCAAAAGACAAAATACAAAAGCAGACATCATAACCTAACACCTAGATCTCCATCACTTCCTAGGGCATGGAAGCCCAAGCACAACCTCTCTATCCTTTGGGAGAGGAGGGTTTTGTTTTGATGGTCCAAGAGAAAGCCCAGGTGATGGTTGTGGCCTTGACCTTGAAGATTGTGGCCTTGGCCTTGAAGATTGTGGCCTCTCAGGAGTGGCAGGTGGATTGGTTGCTGGTTCTTCTTCATCTTCATCTGATGATGTGTAGATGAAGGGAGATTGATAATGATGCACTGGAGGAGGTGATTGCACAGGAATCCAAGCTTGGTCTTCTGATGATTCTGATGATGCTGGAGCCTCAGGGGACATAGGTTGCTTACCTCTTGAGGTGCTTGGAGTTTGATTTAGGTTGAGAAGATCTTTAAACACATGAAGATCATGCTTCCTCTTACGTGCTTGTTCTTTTGTTCTACAACCAAACCGTGGAGGACGAAAAGGTGGGACATAGGGTTCCATTGGGGATTCATCCTCTGATGATGAATCGGATGAGATATTGATAATTTTGGGTGTTGATTTCATTGTTTGGTGATTTGATTGTAAAGATGGATAGTATTGATTGTGAGTGTGGCGTTTTTGAAAGAGATTAGGGTTTGATTGCATAATTTGGGGAAAAGATCTCGCCGGTTTTATAGGGATTACGGAGTGATATGTGCATTAATTGTTATGTATCGTTGACCAAGGTCTATAGTCAACTCTGCTGCTAGTTCTATCACTCTGCTGTTAGTTGTGAATGACACGGTTCTGCTGCTATGGTTGTAAGTAAGAGGGTGTTATGTGTAACTTTCATCCATCAGTTTAAAACCTAATTGATCTTCATAATTGGTTTTCATATGTTCTCAATTGAAGTTATCACAAACCCTTACACCTAATCATTCCAATAATCACAAATCCCCAAATTCTCTAAAACCTAATTTATGGAGCTTTCACGTATTTGGGCTGAGCAACACAACAGTGTGGTCGTTTTGAATGAAGAGTTAGTTCCTGAAGGTTTCACAGACATGGTCAAGTTTTTGAATGCTACTTCTCTTAGGTATGCACTCACTGTGAACCCTACTATATTTGTTTCCTACATCAAACAGTTTTGGTTTACAGCTAAAATCAAAACTATGAATGGGGAAAAACATGTCAGTGCTTTTGTAGATGGGCAAAAGGTTTGTGTAACTGAATCATCTATAAGGGAATCTCTTCTCTTAGATGATGAGACAGAGACCACTTGTCTTGAAAATTCTGCTATTTTTGCTGGTTTAAAAGATTTGGGGTATGAGGGGAAACATAACAATTTAAAATTTCAAAAAGCTCTCCTCTGTCCTCAATACAAGTTTTTGGTACATCTATTCCTTCATTGTTTGAGTCCTAAAACATCTGGGTGGCATGAGTTCAGTACTACCATTGCTTCTGCAATGATATGTCTGTGCAAAGGTCAACCATTTAATTTTTCTAAAATGATATTGGCGGGGTTATTTAAAGGTGTTGAAGATGGTTCTTATTTGCTATATCCAAGATTTCTTCAGATCTTTATTGAAAATCAAATTTCTAAAACAAGAACCCATGTTGCTGAATATGATGCTCCAAAATTGGCTTCAAGAACTTTTACCTTTTTGATTAAGCATGGCAAAGGTTTTTCAGGTGCACATACAAATCTTACTTCTTTCATGGAACAAATTGTGCAAAACAACCAGGGTGAAGGATCAGGAAATCCCACTGATTCCCATCACACACCCAATGTTACTACATCTGTTACACAACCTACAAAACAATATACACGTAGGAAAACCAAAAAGAACACTAATCTACCTCAGGATAGTGTTAGTATGGCTGTACCAGATGAGGCTGTCCTAGGTGATGGAGAGGACATGTTGGCAAGGGCTGTCACTACTGCTTCTAGCTTAGCAGCAGAGCAGGATAGTGATAACATCATTAAGACCCAAACCAAGGCAACATCTAGAGAAAAGGATTCTTATGAGTCTGATTCTCAGGATGGTAACCCTAGCCAAATGGAAAACATAGGGGGCTCAGATGATCAAACTAGGTTTGATACTGAGTTTTTGTCCCAAGATTCACCTCTCGGACCAGG
Organism: Artemisia argyi; assembly: GCA_030686995.1. Classification (NCBI taxonomy): domain Eukaryota; kingdom Viridiplantae; phylum Streptophyta; class Magnoliopsida; order Asterales; family Asteraceae; genus Artemisia; species Artemisia argyi. The sequence goes on from CM060691.1 coordinate 174,195,266, forward strand.
TCACACAGGTCGAAGTGATGAGGACAGGCTAGTGACTCATGAATTGACGGATCCACTTGTACATGATGACAATGTCAGTGATTCACCTCTCGGACCAGGTAATACAGGTCGAAGTGATGAGACTACAATGCAACTTATCAAAGAATTGACGGCTACTTGTACGACTTTGGGGTTGAAATGTAAGTCTTTGGAAGAGAAGGTTCTTAATCTATCCGATGTTGTTGCTGGTCAAGACAAGGTCATCATCAAAATGCGAAAACAGATTAAGAGCTTTAAGAAATCAAGATCTTCAACCTCCTTAAAAAGATTGAAGAAAGTGGGGACTAATCAAGTTGTAAGTTCTTCTGAACCATCTACTCATTTGGAAGAGGATGCTTCCAAACAGGGGAGGAATGAAACTATCATGGATTCAGGGGAGGTAAATTTTGAAAAAGTTGATAATGTTCAAGATATGGATGCTGGAATAGTTTCAGGGGAGGTTCCAGTGATTGAAGAAATGGATGTGGATAGTCCTCAGAATGATGAAGACTTTGTAGTTGCTGATAAGTCAGGGAATGAAGTTGTTATGGAAAAGGTGGTTGCTGCACAAGACAAGGTGGTATAAACTCTTAAAACTTTGGAGTCTGAGCAACTAGTGAAGGCAACAGGGTTGATGGGTAATGTGTTAAAGACTTTGGAAGATTCAGTGGTAAAACATGTTGAAAATGCTGCTATTGCTGACTCTACTGCTGATCATAATTCTGCTGCTAAGAATTTTTCTAGTTCTGCTGCTAGTGGAATAGTGAATACTGCTGAAGTACAAGACTCTGCTGCTGGATCTACGGACAATGCTGCTGCAGAGGCAATGGTTTTGCTAAGTAAGAAGACTACTGCTGACTCCCATACACCACAATTACCAACTCAATCATTATCACAACCTATCACAACAACTAATACAACATCAGCAACAAGAAAACCTCAAAAAGGAATAACAATAAGAGAACCTGCTGCTACTCAAAGGAAGACAATCATATCATCTTCTACAGATAAGGGTAAAGGCAAGCAAGTTGATATTCAGAGGTGGATGTTTAAAGGCATTGATTTCACAGATATACCTTTTGATTCTTGGCCTAAAGAACTTTTAAGTGAACATGATTCTGTTGTTGCACTTAAATTACATGATGATGATCAACAGTTACTCTTGGAAGAAGAGAAAAGGCAGGCTGAAGAATTAAGGAAGTATGATGAATGGGCCAATGAGAAGATCAGAATTGATGCTGATATTGAACTCCAAAAGTTGATTAAAGAGGAAGGTAATGAAACTTCAACTTTTGATATGCAATCCTGGTACAAGGAGTTCATTATCAAGAAGAGAAAGCAGAATGATGCTGCTAGAAAGAAGATAAAGATACTTAAAGGTCCAACTGTTAAACAACAAAGAAAGGAATATGAAAGATATCTCAAAAATATGGCTGGATGGAAATTGATAGAATTGAAAACTTATTCTGATAAAGAGGTTTTTGATTTATATCAACAAGCTAAGAAAAGAACAGATACTTTCTATCCTATGGGATGTGCTGAGGACTTGGAACAGATTGCTCAGATGAACAAGAAGTTGGTACCTGAAAAGGTAGCTGGAGCAGAGCATGTTCAAGAAACTGATGTTGTTAAACAGCTTGATATTGATGCAGCAAATACTACTTCTTCTGTGCATAGTGGCAAAAGAAAAGGTGTTGTTCAAAAGTCAATTGCAAAGAAGAAGAAAAAGATAGGTGAAGGTAGTAGTTCTATGCCTGAAGGAGATGTGTTTAAATCTGATCTTGATCATATTCCTTCTGAGCATCAAAAAGAACAGTTGAAGGTTTATACTGTGATTGGTAAGATGGAAGATCCTGAAGTGGTTGATGCTAAACCATTAGGAGTCAAGTATCCTATTATCAAAGTAACTACAGGTTATGATACTCATATTGGAGCATTTCATGATGTCCAGAGATCTGATGGTAAGTCTTATAGATTTCTTAGATTTCAACAGATGCTACATTACTTTGATAGAGAGGATGTTGAAGATTTGTGGAAGTTGTACAAGGCAAAGTTTGGAGCTAAGAAATTTGATGGTAAAAAGTATGAGGTAGATCAAATTGATCATATCTTAACTTCTTCTGATAATGTTTTGTGGAGAGCTCTTAAACTTATGTTTGAACCTTCAATGGATGATTCTGAATGGACAGAGATAGTAGAATACAAAGTAAGAAAATGGAGACTCTTTCAAGATTCTGGAGTTCATGTGCTAGAAATTGGACCAATTACTTTGTATATGCTAGCTGAAGTGGATTACCCAGTGGTAAGATACTGGAATATTGTCAATCAGATGGTTAATGGTAATAGATCACTTAAGCTGCAGAAAGATTATGATTCTGATGATCAAGCATTCAATTTGCTGTCAAAGTATAAGAAGATATTTGATCAACTGAATTCTCAAGGGTTGAAGTGTTTGGAAGCATCCTCCTAGTAATATTTTGAGCTTTGAAGAAACTTGAATATTTAGAAATAAATATTAAGTTTAGGGGAGGATTGTTGGGTTTTGACCAAGTGACACTGCTGCTATGTGATACTGCTGCTAAGTAATACTGCTGCTACAATGAAACTGCTGCTAGTATTATTAACTCTGCTGTTGAAGACAATCTGCTGCTTGGTGAAACTACTGCTGAAAGGATTAACATTGTATACGATAGGATAATTATGGAATAGATTCTGTGTATAGTATATCTATTTAGATTATTCTTATCTTGTAGAGAAAGGTATTGTAAACCTAATAGGACTCCTTGGCCTATAAAAGGAGGTTCCTAGGGTTAGTTTAGATGTGATAGAATTACGTATTAGTTTACACTTCAAGGTTGTAAAACCCTAGCATTGTTGAGTGCTCGTATTAATAATATTGAAGTGTTGAAAGTGAATTCTTAATCTTCTTAAGTTAAGCTTTTATATTCCGCGTTTAAGCTTAAGTGTTTGTTTAAGTTAACTTCTATATAAGATCGTATAAGCTCAACTGGGATCAACAAGCAAGGATACTTTAATTCGTAAATCCACAACTCATCTCGACGGCTTACTTAATGAACTCCTCACATGAGGCTCCCTACTATTGTAGTATTTGATAACATATATATAAGTTTTTGATCTTTAAAAGTTATATGGTCTTTAGCCGTGGCTTTGGCGTGACCTTGGTCATTGTTACCATGGTCTTGAGACTCAACCTTGGCTTTAGCCATGGTTGTGGTCTTGGCTTTAGGTCATTAGACCTCTTGGTCTTCGTAAACCATAACTATTATATAGTAACTTTGATATATAAAATAGCTATTAAGAAACTGAAGAAAATCTCATTCGTTATTGGTTTTCTGAATACGTGCGCCTATGTTTTTGAAGAAAACGTGATTCCGGACAACTTTCGTGTTTTAACTTTTTGATGAAACGGAGCAGAAAAGCCTCTTTTTGCGTGTTTATGGTTCTGTCACAGAAGGTTTTTAGGCAGTTTTGCCGTAAAGTTTTGGTAACTTCAAATGGTCATAACTTTTGATTCGGGTACTCGTTTTAGGTGATTCAAATTGCTATGTTTTCCTTGTTAAGTCCTCTCTAACAGTAGGTAAGTGTCAAATATCATAGTTATACTATTTTGGTCGTGGTTCTCCATAAAATTCACTAGTTTACTTGTTTAAATAACATAAGTTAACATATATATATACCATAACTTGTTTTACTAGTTTTTATACATCATGAACATAATACAAAGACCATATATAGCATGAAAGAAACATAATAAGCATGAAAATGATATTGAGCAAGAAAGTGTAATAGGGTTTCTTACAACTTTTGGCTTTCTAAAGAAAGGAAGTCAAGTATGAAACTAGGACACTAAACCTATGCTTGTAAACCCTTCACCACAACTCTTGAAAACTCTTACTAATCTTTACATAACCCTTGTGAAAACCAATTAACCTCAGCCCCTAACATCTTGTGTAGCTCCTAATTCAACCATGGAATCACCAATCAAACTCTTGATTCATGTAGAGACTAACTATGCCTTCAACTTTGGTGTGTAACTTATAACTTGGAAATCAAAGATGAAAGGTTATGTGATTTATGTGTGGCGCTTGGAATGAAGAGAAAGGAAGAGGATGAGTTGCTATTTATAGTGAAGATGAGGAGGTTAGGAAGGTGCCTTAAGGAGGTGCAAGTTTAGGATATTTTCCAAGACTTTAGGATGAAGTTTCAAGACTTAGGCCTTGTTTCTTTTTTTGTTGGGAATAAGTGGATGGAAAAGGATGTGGGCCCATCCTCTGTTATTGCATCTGATTGCGGACATGGAGGTTTTATTTGCCCTTTGTATATAGAGTAATTAAGAGAAGTTAGTGGACCCTAACAAAAAAAAAACATTCCTATATTAATTGGCCCCACACTTTTAGTGGACAGATAATTTAACACTAAAAAAAAAAAAACGCTCCCTTAATAAGTAAGTTTCAACACATGGACTTATCTTAAGTGATCAAGGCCTATCTCAATCCAACAAGGCTTGTGACTTATCATAAAATTTTGTCCAAGGTCTATCTTGGATGACTAGATATGAGTTTTGATATTATCTTGCTTTTACGGAGTCAGTTTTGGTCCCGGTAATCACTAACGGTAAGTCTTTAAGTCATGAAACTTAAAATCGGGCATCCTAAAAATATGAAACTAATAAATATGTTAGAACTTATTAATATAACCTATCTTAGCATATTTAATGAGTGATAAGTTCTATCGGGTTGCTTAAACGCTGCTAAAACTGGAAACGCGGGTCTAAAACGTGTAATTCGCGTAAAACGCTGAACTGGAAAACGTAAAATTCCAAAACTTTTGGAATATTCCTAAAATGAGAGAAAATCATATTTCTATTGTTTATAGTGTTTTATGGACATATCGGGATGCTGGAATGACGTTTAAACCTAAAAGTAAATCTCGGACACGGTTTCGTGATTTTTGTAGAAATGATCCGACGAGTGTCAAACTCTCGGAATATCATAAAAATAGTTTAACTTACGAGAATATGAAATAAAAATTTCAGGAGTGAATAGTGAAAGTGAATAGTAATCCGAAAATGCGAGTTGTTACAGTCTCTACCCCTTAAGGAGAACTTCGTCCCGAAGTTCTGTTGATGTTAACTACTTACGGTGTGTCTAAGAGAATTTGGGATTTCAGGATCTCTAAAATAGTGGTGTTCACTCTGATTCGTCTAAGGTTGTGGTTAAGGAGTCGTATCGGATGCAAATAAGCCCACTTATTTATAACTCATTACTTACATAAAGAAGCGTCCAAATTTATGTAAGTAAGGGATCATAAACTTATGGTTCGGTGATTTACAATTTCTTTATTTAAATAAAGAGGCGTCCCAATCCATTTAAATAAGGAGATTCTAAATCATCCTACTTAAGAATTTCAGACACAAAATTGCTTCTCAGACAGATAATAAGATAATCAAGTCATCAAATCCCTAAAGCTAAGTAATAATATTATTTAACTCAAACCTTATGTCTCATCAAACAAGAAATGTCATAAGATCAAGTTAAATAATTAGTTATTACTGAGCTCCATATTTTTAGTGACTCGACTAATCTATGGGGTTCCTTATAATACTAAAGTCACATCATCTAGCAGCGTGGAACTAAACCAATAACTAACAAAAAAACATATGCGTATGTAGTGTGCGTAAGGCAAATAAAGAGGAAGGTCTTAACGTATATAGCAGTTATAGTCTAGGCACTAAATGCAACCTAGTTCTCTATAACCAAGTCTCTGATACCAATCGGTAACACCCCCAAAATACCGCAACGGAAGACTGTGTCACTGGGGGTGCTACTTCATAATACAAAGTACAAGTTATAGAAAACGACCTCTAAATGAGACGTTTTGAAAAGTTACCATTCGATTAATGAATTAAAAGTTACAAACATGAGATTCCAAAGTATGATACATAAATGTAAACAAAATGTTTTGAATGGTAAATGATAAAAGCGTATGTCTTCAGAATATGCAGCTTGACTCTAAGTTCCACGCACTAGCTATCGCCTTACTAACCTGAGATAAACATGCTAAAGTGTCAATACAATGGTTGGTGAGTTCATAGAGTTTGTCTTAAAACAGTTTAAAAGTCTTTAAAGAATATTCGCACATCAAAGGCATCGTGAATCCACTCAGTTGCAAGTCCCGCCCATAACAACACTTCCAACCTGTGTGTTCACAACCCACTGCTAACATATAGTATGATTTCGATATATGTGTATACGATATATGCACGCTTAATGTAAAGTATCACTGCCTACTGAACCTCATGACAAGAATAAGCACAAATGCTTCAAAGCTGGATTATATTCACCCAAGGCCAGGAATATATGGCAATGGTGGGGGCGTCAGCCCGATAGTACTATCAATACCTCTCCATCGGCTCCATCCAGGAGTTAAACAGTGGTTAAAGAATATAGCGCATAGAATAGGTTTAACACATTAAGGCACATATCGTAATAAAACTACACATCATGTTCAAAAGCATAAAGTGAAAGCAAGTAGTTTAAGCATGTATCTCCCCCAAAGAGTTCAAAACAAGTATTAAAAGAGTAAGAGTGGGGCTATGACTCACCTTAAGTTATGTAATGAGAAATGAAAGTGGTAGTCGAATCGCGAAAGTCTCTAAGAGCAGCCTATAATAGAACGTTGTGACTTAGGTTTGGAGTAACGTCTAAGAATACGAAGAATTACCTATATATGTCTTGCATAATGTTCATGATGTAGCACTTAGTATATAGTGTAAGTCTTTGAATATAAATGGTTTATGAAACATGTATAGGTTGTATATCTCTTACTACCGTTCGGGCCGACATAATTCAGAAGTCATGGAGTAAACATTCGAGGAACCAGGATACTTTAATTCGTAAATCCATAACTCATCTCGACGGCTTACTTAATGAACTCCTCACATGAGGCTCCCTACTATTGTAGTATTTGATAACATATATATAAGTTTTTGATCTTTAAAAGTTATATGGTCTTTAGCCGTGGCTTTGCGACCTTGGTCATTGTTACCATGGTCTTGAGACTCAACCTTGGCTTTAGCCATGGTTGTGGTCTTGGCTTTAGGTCATTAGACCTCTTGGTCTTAGTAAACCATAACTATTATATAGTAACTTTGATATATAAAATAGCTGTTAAGAAACTGAAGAAAATCTCATTCGTTATTGGTTTTCTGAATACGTGCTCCTGAGTTTTTGATGAAAACGTGATTCCGGACAACTTTTGTGCTTTAACTTTTTGATGAAACGGACCAGAAATGCCTCTTTTTGCGTGTTTAAGGTTCTGTCACAGAAGGTTTTTAGGCAGTTTTGCCGTAAAGTTTTGGTAACTTCAAATGGTCATAACTTTTGACTCGGGTACTTGTTTTTGGTGATTCAAATTGCTATGTTTTCCTTGTTAAGTCCTCTCTAACAGTAGGTAAGTTTCAAATATCATAGTTATACTATTTTGGTCGTGGTTCTCCATAAAAGTCACTAGTTTACTTGTTTAAATAACATAAGTTAACATATATATACCATAACTTGTTTTACTAGTTTTTATACATCATGAACATAATACAAAGACCATATATAGCATGAAAGAAACATAATAAGCATGAAAATGATATTGAGCAAGAAAGTGTAATAGGGTTTCTTACAACTTTTGGCTTTCTAAAGAAAGGAAGTCAAGTATGAAACTAGGACACTAAACCTATGCTTGTAAACCCTTCACCACAACTCTTGAAAACTCTTACTAATCTTTACATAACCCTTGTGAAAACCAATTAACCTCAGCCCCTAACATATTGTGTAGCTCCTAATTCAACCATGGAATCACCAATCAAACTCTTGATTCATGTAGAGACTAACTATGCCTTCAACTTTGGTGTGTAACTTATAACTTGGAAATCAAAGATGAAAGGTTATGTGATTTATGTGTGGCGCTTGGAATGAAGAGAAAGGAAGAGGATGAGTTTCTATTTATAGTCAAGATGAGGAGGTTAGGAAGGTGCCTAGGAAGGTGACTTAAGGAGGTGCTAGTTTAGGATATTTTCCAAGACTTTAGGATGAAGTTTCAAGACTTAGTAAGTAAGTTTCAACACATGGACTTATCTTAAGTGATCAAGGCCTATCTCAATCCAACAAGGCTTGTGACTTATCATAAAATTTCGTCCAAGGTCTATCTTGGATAACTAGATATGAGTTTTGATATTATCTTGCTTTTACGGAGTCAGTTTTGGTCCCGGTAATCACTAACGGTAAGTCTTTAAGTTATGAAACTTAAAATCGGGCATCCTAAAAATATGAAACTAATAAATATGTTAGAACTTATTAATATAACCTATCTTAGCATATTTAATGAGTGATAAGTTCTATCGGGTTGCTTAAATGCTGCTAAAACTGGAAACGCGGGTCTAAAACGCGTAATTCGCGTAAAACGCTGAACTGGAAAAGGTAAAATTGCAAAACTTTTGGAATTGTCCTAAAATGAGAGAAAATCATATTTCTATTGTTTATAGTGTTTTATGGACATATTGGGATGCTGGATTGACATTTAAACCTAAAAGTAAATCTCGGACACGGTTTCGTGATTTTTGCAGAAATGATCCGACGAGTGTCAAACTCTCGGAATATCATTAAAATAGTTTAACTTACGAGAATATGAAATAAAATTTTTGGGAGTAAATAGTGAAAGTGAATAGTAAAAAATGAATAGTAATCCGAAAATGCGAGTTGTTACACTTTACATCAAGGTATTAGTTGAGAACGTCGAGTCATGGAAAGTCACGAGATATGAACCTATGGATTCTCGACGTTGTGTTACTTGATCTTATAAGTAACCTATGATTTTCTCAACTTATAATCTTAATTGTCTAAACCTTTTCTTCTTAATGACAATTAGATTACTTCTTAATCTTCTCTTAATCCCATTTCTACAAAAGACAAATCCAATCATATCTAAATCATATATTCTCTTACACAATCTCTTACACTCTTACATATTCCCTTACACCATCCAACTCATTCCTTACACTCTACATCTCAACCATCCATTCTCTTACAACACATCTTAACCCTTCATATTCAACACATGGGAATTGTTTGAATTCCAAAGGAGGCTCCCTTTGATCTCCACCATCGAATTCAAATTAGAACACATCTCAACCATCCATCCACTCTTCTCTCTATACCATCACATGTGTTTAATCCAAGCCATCTATTTTAAACCAAAAACCATCTCAACCATTGATTCACCCTTTCCCCCTAAGCAAAGCATATTCCTTTGGAATATCCCTTCTCAATCCAAACCTAGGCTCCCTCTTATCCTAGCCATCTATTTCAAATAAACACATCTCAACCCTCCATTTTCCCCACATGCCAAATTATTTGAAATCCAAACATAGGCTTCTTTTATCTCAACCATTAAATTCAAACCATCTCATCTCAACCATCCATTCTACACTCCCCCCCCAAGGATGGAATATACCTTGGCATATTCTTTCTCTCTTTTCTATGCCATGTGAGGAGTAACACTTCTACCCCTTCCAAATTACCCTATCTACACTTGATGAGTGTGTAAATACTCATCATTTTTACCTATTTTGAGCTCCTAGGAATGTGTTTTATATGTTTCAGATGCAAAATAATCAAAAACAGATGAAAAATGAACAAAGTTTGTATAATTGGCAGTTTCAGTCCCTCATCTTTCAAAAGTTGTCAAAACTGTTAATACAAATATCGCCTAAAAACGTTATTTATATTTTACGATCTTTGCTAAGTTTTGTTAATGACAAAGTATGAAGTTTAGCTATAAGTAAATCATCACTTTAAGTGTTTAAGTCTTGTTTAACTAAAGTTTACATTTCATTTTAAACAAAACATTGTTTTTATTTCTTAAATTAGAAAGTGTCTTGTCACATCACATTTATTTCTTAAAATAGTAATGTCACATCACATCTAGGGCAAGCTTTGTCCATATACGTTTATGGTAAGAAAGAGTGTTTGACTAACCTTATGCTTGCTTACAAGTCTTGTGTTTGACTAGGAGTAATGTGATGTGACCTTGTTTGGTTTGGAAGATTTATTGCAAAAACCAACTGCAGCCCTGGCGGTACCCTGGAGATACACGGGCGGAACCCTTCTAAGGGGTCTGCCGTATCCGCCAGACCTGCCGAATGGTTTGCTATAAATACTAAACTATTTGTTAGTTTTGGGTCACCCCTTTAGGACATATTTTCACATACTCTCTCAACTAACTCAGTAACATTTTGATTTGTGTGATTCTCTTATGTAGCAAGGGACTTCACAAGATCATTCAAGAAGTTACAAGCTTCAACTCTAAAGTTGCAAGTCTTGGTAGCTTGGTCATGTATAAGCTTTGGTAGTTTATACTTCATTTGTGTCATATATGTAGAAGTAAGTGGTTAGTATTTTAGGCCTCAAAATACGTAGTGTGTGGGGAGTTGTTGTACCCTTGTAAAAGAACTAACGGGAGTGGTTGTACCCTTGGTAAAGAACTCGACATCTAGCTTAGTGTCGGTAAAAGTGTAAGCCACGATAGGAGTGGTTGTACCCGTGTAAAAGAACTCGACATCTAGCTTAGTGTCGGTAAAAGTGTAAGCGACATTGTAAAGGTTTTCTCCGCCGGTGAAAGGAGCTTGTTGATTAGTGCTTATAACTCTCGAGTTGGAAACTCGGGGCGTGGATGTAGGGCAAGGAAAAAGAGTCCTTGTAGCCGAACCACGATAAACAATCGTGTTGTGGTTTGATCGTTTCTTTCTTTATCTTTGCTTATTACATGTTGTTCTTTAGTTAGAATTGCTAGTGATGCGTGGGAATCGCACCTTGCTTTACCTCTCGAGGGATCTCGCGAGGCTTACAACCCCCACCAGGCAGTGTACCTGATCGTTGTAGTATAGTATAGTGACAAGTACCGGGGGATTGATCGTTCAGCTTAGGAATAGTGTCGCTAGGATTAGAAAACCTAATTAAAAGTTCTAGAGATGAAAGATGATTATTTTTGTGTTTTTATATTTTAATGAAAGCAAGTAAAATCTCAGGTTTTGGAAGAGTGGGCGGAATTAGTTGTTATTCAACTAACCCAAAAACTACTTTATAACTAATTAAACTAATGAAAATGAAATTAAGCTAATATTAAACTAAGGTTGTGAGCAGTATTTGGAAAAGTTGTGTTTACTTAGACTTCATTACTCCCTAGATATCTTTTACATGTCAATTACTTGTTACACTTGTATGGATGACGGATTGTATTCCTTAATACCATTCGTGGGGTGGCATACATAACTCCCCAACTCTATGAGCTCTTATCTCCTCCTACACCATGACCCAACACAACTATAGGGATTGTAAACAGTGGCTCATGCATTAAATACAACCAATAAAGACCTAGTACGCCTCGGTTCATGTTTCTTAAGACGTTCAAGCATGTTACCATTTGGAGATCTGCCAGTTTTCTTAAGCCTAACATATAATATCATTCATCCAAGAACAAGAATAGACAAGTAATTAACACATAATCAACATCTAGGTTTCATTAGATCTAAGCAAACACAAAAGAAATCTAGCCTAGCATAGTAGAATTAAGATAAGAGCAAAAGATAAACAACCAACACATAGACATATTGATTGAATTAAGAGTATACTTATCTCAATTACAATGCAAGGTCTCAAGGGTTTGGAACCCTTGAAAAACCTGTAAAAGAGGCACCAAAATCGTCTTTAGTGTTTTACCAAAACTTCTCTCTTTTTAATGAAAAAACTAGAAAACTATATATAGGAAAATCGTCCTGACGGCGTCAAGAGTAAAATCTGACGCCGTCAACTAGCCGCCATACACTTCCTCGGACGCCCTAGATCCACTTGTGACGGCCTTGGTGACGCCGTCACCACCTACGGTAAATTAATCTTGGCCACTTTGACGCCGTCATCTCTCCATCTGACGCCGTCACCAGCTACGGTAAAATATTCATCTTGTCTGACGCCGTCAAGAGTAAACCCTTGACGCCGTCACCTTGTATTTCCAGCTTGGATTTTTGGTACTTTGTCGTTTTCTTCACTTTATGCTCAAAAAACGTCCAAAATAGCCTCTTTTCCAGAATTCACTCTCCAAACACCTAAAATCACAAAAGGAACGATTTAGGGCAATATTTGATCAAATAAAGTCGGATTCGGGCTTAAATGACCCCCTAAAAACGGATCATTTTTCGCCTCATCATATACCCTTACACTTGAGATTTGCTTGTCCTCAAGCAAATGAGCTTTTATTCTACTCAAAAGACAAGTTAGGGGTCATTTAACACTAATATAAAAGTAATTACAACAAATAATCGTTCCACTAAAGACCAATAGACAAGCACGGAGGTCATACACAAGCACCTCACAAATAGTGTTTGGATACTCACATCTCTCGGGTGTAATAAAGTAATATAACATTATGGAAATGGAAGATATCTCTCACTACCTGTCATAGCAAAATAGATTACCATAGGCTTGGGAAAGGATCAAACCTCCACCACATGGCGTAAGCACCTAGGATAAACTATCAAAGAGGTCTTTTAAAAGGGTTATAACGTTAGGTGTAGGGATATGAATTACACGGTTTTGTTGGATAAAGGGAATTTTACTGGTGGCGAGTTAACAATCTTAGTAAATTACATATACAAGATGGCGTTGCTAAGCCAAGACTAGACTCGACTTAAGCTAATAAATGAAAAATAACAAAAACATAAAATGAACATAGAATGAAAACGGGATGGTAGTCCGTATGTTTTTCTCTTTTTCTTTTTCTTAATTTTTTCGATTTTTTTTTCTTTTTTTTTTTTTTTTTTTTTTTTTTTTTTTTTTTTTTTTTTTTGCATACACTCTTACCCTACCATCCAAAATAATACATCATAGGGGTATGAGCAATCCCCTTACACTTGAATCTTTACATACTTTACATTTAACTAATCTAATGACTCGAATTAAGAGAATCAAAACACTTGGAGCACTTTTAAGATTAACGTACATATGGGGGTAATAATATTATGTTCTTCCCCATTACTCCATGAAATAAGTACTTACCCATGAGTCCCAATCGTCCCAAAACAATATGTACAATGATATGGCTCGACTTAGCAACCATGTAATCAATTAGAAAGTTAACTTAGGGTTTAACAAATAACAATAATGCGCTAAAAATGAGCGCATACACGGAAGGCTAAGGCGATTTGGGTGTACATTTAAGTGGGGTGTAACAAATTCTTCCTTTAAGTAAAATGCTTAAAGTTAGAAACGAAAAGATAGGCTCGGGGGGGGGGGGGGGTGTACTAGGGGTATCGTGTACTAAAAATGAGTACAACGCAAAGGGTGTGGGAAAAATTAGTTGACTTAACTAGCCAAGTAATATGACTTAAATGGTCAAGTAATTATAATACGGGTTTAACACAAGGGTGATCCTAATGCCTCTTATCATGTAGTAAATCCTACCACACGAATGTAGTCTCACTAGCGGTCTCGGGATGCATCACTAACGCAAGTTCTAGAATCTAAATGCTACCGGTACACTCATAAGCACCAATAATAAATGCTTTTCCTATCAAATCTAAAGGCGAACCTCACATTTTTGGGTGGAAAGTTTTTCTGAATATACGGTTATGTGCTAGTCATACAACCTCCTATCCATGAGACGCTTGCTATGGCTAAAGTTTCACTCCTAAATGTTGTAAAAAATTTTAAATTTGGCGCTAAAATTACACTAACAAGTATTTCTCATAGTTTTATTACTCATCTACTATCAAACAAAACAAACTCAAGCGAAAGTGCATATGTAAGGTATCATCTTTTTACCCTCCCCTTACACTTAGGATGAACATTGTCCCCAATGTTCAAGTAAAGAATGTAAAAGTTAAGAAGTAAAGAGAATGAAATCAAATACTCCCCTGATTCGCTCGGTATGGATTTTAGGTTGGCCAGGTCAAATCTTCCTCCAAGAAAATGAACAATCAAAGCTTCTCTTCCAGAATATAAATCATCTTCTTGTCTTAAATAACCTGTAAATCCTGACAAAAGTAGACAAGGCAACCTTGCGTAAAATCGGCGGCATCCTATATAAGTTACTAAATCCTAGAAAACAAAGTAAGATATAATGCTTGTGGAATGAAGTTTGCAGATTTCCTGGAGATTATAAAACTTAATAATTCACAAAAACCATAAGACTCCGTTAGAAAAACAAAACGGGTAAAATTTCCAGATTTTTGACTCCTGACGCCGTCAAGAGCAATTGCCTGACGCCGTCAGAATGGACCTGCAGAAATCTTTATGTTAAGTTTCCGGAAAATTTCTGGAAAAACCTTGTCCTACTTCCTGGAAAATCCTGCAAAACATCATTACGACTCGATACAAGCATTTGACTCTAACAAGTACTAATACACATGTCCATTTAATATTGTTGTGGTTCATGCTCAATTTCGTTCTTATAAACAAATTTGGATCTCCCTTACACTTATCTTTTGCAAAATACCTTTATACGCAATTAAGACGAAGTTAAAAACAAAATAAAGCATTTTTACAATTTACTTTGAAACATGAGCCACAAACAATAAAAATAAAACATGCATACGGAAACAAATAAAATCAAACAAACAAACAAACAAATAAAAACACACAAAACATGGGTTGCCTCCCAAGAAGCGCTTGTTTTTGTTCGAGTCACGAGCCTGACTCTACCCTTATTTAATGGAAATAGGGGAGGTTCTCCCTACACTTAGGATTAAGTGCGGGTGGAAGTAGCGATACACACCCTTAGGGCGGAAAAATGCCTCATGAGGAAAGAGTGATGGATGAATTATATGCTCAAAGGGGTGTGCTCCTATCATCATAACCTTACCTAATTCAGTCGGGTTAATAAGTGAATTAAGATTTTCTCCTAGAAAGGGATCATTTTCTATCAACTTCAAGAGACTACTAGTTGGGCATCCATCTTGACCTAATAAACCCGGTTTAAACCCATAATGTTTCTTGTGATCAATCATAAATGGGTGATGTAAGCATGTAAGGCCATTTTCCACTCCTATATTGGCTTCCTCTCTACAAAGCTTAGAGTCCACTACCTTTATCATAAGACTACTCGGACTATATGGTTTGATGGGTGGATCGGAACCTATTTCAATTCCTAAATTCACATCCAAGGATGGAAGATTGGGTAATGGTTTTGGTTGAGGCTCCGGTTCATCAAAACTAGGAACTTCCCTAGAACTAAGAGTAAGGTTATCACTACAAGTGTTCAAACCTATATCCTCTAGTGGTGCTTGGTCCAAGGGTTCTACCTCAATTGGGGTTCCTATAGTCTCTTCTACTTCTTCCGGGTAAGTCACGGGCGGTGTATGTGCCTCAAATGATGGTAGGACTTGTGGGGTACTTTGTGGGTTTGGATTATCCACCTCATCCTCCATTGTACCTAGATTACCTATATGTTTGTTTTGTACTATGATATTAGGTGCCATCCAACTAGGTATCTCAACATGAATATATTCATCCCCAGACAAACTTCCTGTTTGCTCCATCAAACTTGTTTTTGATTGATTTGTGATGTTGTTTGTTGGGTTGTCTACTCTATAATAATATTGGGCACAGTTTTCTATGGTATCCCACGCTTCTTCATCATTTAATTCACTAGGGCCCCCATCGGCAAAATCATCGATGCGCATTTGGTCACATTGGCTGACACGATAGTAAAAGGTTTCGGTTAGGGATGATAAAGAGAAACTATGATGAGGGAATTTTCGAAGTAAAATTTTAAAACGAGTCCATGCATCATATATGGGTTCATCTCGATATTGTTTGAAATTCGAGATGTCAACAGGGTAGAATGGCCTTTTTGGTTGGTGGTATGGTGGATTCGCGTACTCCATAATAGTGAACGGAATAGTCAATGGAAATTACGAACAAACACACAAAGAAAAAGATAGACTAAAGAAGACCTAAAAATAAAAATAAAAATCTTACTAGAAAGGAATCTAGCAAGTAGACCTAATAAAAAGAAATCCTAACCTAGACAATAACTATTCCCCGGGCTGCGGCGCCAAAAACTTGATGCGTGGGAATCGCACCTTGCTTTACCTCTCGAGGGATCTCGCGAGGCTTACAACCCCCACCAGGCAGTGTACCTGATCGTTGTAGTATAGTATAGTGACAAGTACCGGGGGATTGATCGTTCAGCTTAGGAATAGTGTCGCTAGGATTAGAAAACCTAATTAAAAGTTCTAGAGATGAAAGATGATTATTTTTGTGTTTTTATATTTTAATGAAAGCAAGTAAAATCTCAGGTTTTGGAAGAGTGGGCGGAATTAGTTGTTATTCAACTAACCCAAAAACTACTTTATAACTAATTAAACTAATGAAAATGAAATTAAGCTAATATTAAACTAAGGTTGTGAGCAGTATTTGGAAAAGTTGTGTTTACTTAGACTTCATTACTCCCTAGATATCTTTTACATGTCAATTACTTGTTACACTTGTATGGATGACGGATTGTATTCCTTAATACCATTCGTGGGGTGGCATACATAACTCCCCAACTCTATGAGCTCTTATCTCCTCCTACACCATGACCCAACACAACTATAGGGATTGTAAACAGTGGCTCATGCATTAAATACAACCAATAAAGACCTAGTACGCCTCGGTTCATGTTTCTTAAGACGTTCAAGCATGTTACCATTTGGAGATCTGCCAGTTTTCTTAAGCCTAACATATAATATCATTCATCCAAGAACAAGAATAGACAAGTAATTAACACATAATCAACATCTAGGTTTCATTAGATCTAAGCAAACACAAAAGAAATCTAGCCTAGCATAGTAGAATTAAGATAAGAGCAAAAGATAAACAACCAACACATAGACATATTGATTGAATTAAGAGTATACTTATCTCAATTACAATGCAAGGTCTCAAGGGTTTGGAACCCTTGAAAAACCTGTAAAAGAGGCACCAAAATCGTCTTTAGGGTTTTACCAAAACTTCTCTCTTTTTAATGAAAAAACTAGAAAACTATATATAGGAAAATCGTCCTGACGGCGTCAAGAGTAAAATCTGACGCCGTCAACTAGCCGCCATACACTTCCTCGGACGCCCTAGATCCACTTGTGACGGCCTTGGTGAGGCCGTCACCACCTACGGTAAATTAATCTTGGCCACTTTGACGCCGTCATCTCTCCATCTGACGCCGTCACCAGCTACGGTAAAATATTCATCTTGTCTGACGCCGTCAAGAGTAAACCCTTGACGCCGTCACCTTGTATTTCCAGCTTGGATTTTTGGTACTTTGTCGTTTTCTTCACTTTATGCTCCAAAAACGTCCAAAATAGCCTCTTTTCCAGAATTCACTCTCCAAACACCTAAAATCACAAAAGGAACGATTTAGGGCAATATTTGATCAAATAAAGTCGGATTCGGGCTTAAATGACCCCCTAAAAACGGATCATTTTTCGCCTCATCAGCTAGTTACATATAAAGCTTTTCAAAGAACTAAACAAGTAAAGATGTGTTTATATCTTCAAACAAAAGTAAAGCTTTTCAAAGAACTAAACAAGCAAAGTTAGGATCATCACAAGCAAAGCTTTTCAAAGCATGAAACTAGTAAAGTTAGAATTGTTATTCACATGAAAAGCTTTTCAAAGAATCAAACATATAACGTTGTGTTTATATCTTTAAGCAAACGTAAAAGTTTTTAAAGATATTCAAGTTAAAAAGGATTTAAAAAGTGGTAAACTATTCAACCTAGGGGTGTCCACGGTACTGGAACCGTCCCGAACCGGAACCGTCCCGAAAGAACCGAGAACCGAAAATATGGAAAAAGTGGAACCAAGAACCGTCCCAAGTTCTTCAGTACGGTTCCGGTACGGGAATTTCGGGTAATTCCCACAAGAACCTAAATGTTTAAATAATTTTTTTTTGTCGTTGATCATTCATAAAGACATGTTAATAATGCTATAACAATACAAATACACACGGTATTTAACTAATACACATGATTAAATATTGTATACTTAAACAATAACATATATACTTGATTTAGTTATTTAGTATACTTGATTAAATATTGCGCATTATATTGAATCGAAAAGCATGAAGTAAACCAACACCAACTGACCAACATTTTTAAATAATATAACATGCATTCATACTTCCAACCCATTATACTTGTTAACTACAGATTCGTCATTCGTCACATATTGCATTATATATAATTCACTTGATTCTTCTATTACTATAGGTAAGTATCAAATTTACGATAATGATCTCAACTCTCAAGATAAACATACTTTCATGTTGATAAATGATGATGATAATGATCTTTGAACGGATTAAAAGTTTGGGTTTTAATTTTATTATGTGTTTTTAAGTTTTAGATTTTTAATGTTACAGTTTAATATTGAGTAGGTTTTTATTTATTTATTTATTTGTTTGTTTTTCCTTAAAATGCTATACACATTACACAATTTCCCAAATAAACCCTATAAGTCGGTTCTTTCGAGAAAGAACCGGAACCGGACGGTTCCGACCCGAACCGTCCCGAGAACCTAAAATTTGGAATTTTAGGAACCAAGAACCGTACCATGGTTCTAATATGCGGTTCGGTTTCGGTACGGTTCCTCGGTTCTTTTGGTTCCTCGGTTCTTTTGGACACCCCTAATTCAACCCCCCTTCTAGTTTTCCACAATTGGCATCAGGAGCTACGTTACTCAAGATCTTTAAAATAGAATGTATTTTAAAACTTGGATCGATCCATGGATTTTGAAAATCTCAAAGAAGGGCAACCTATTCAAAACCAACCGCTATTTGAATAAGAAAACTTACTTGAATGGAAAAGTAATTTTTGAAAACTATGTGAAATCAATTGATCAAGATCTTTGGCATATTATGTCTTTTGGTGATTTCAAACCAAAGAAAACAAGTTTTGAAAATCAAGATAACTATCTCAAACTTGATAAAAACACTAAAGCTAAAACAATGATTTATAAAGCTTTAGTACCTAATATGAAAGAATGTATTTGTGTCAAACGGCTAATGATATTTGGAAATATATGTTAAACTTTCATCAAGAAATATGTCAAGTCAAAGATGATCAATTTGATCTCACATATAAATTAGAAGTCTTAGAAATATTAATTGATAGACATTTAGTTGAGATAAATACATGTACTACTAGTTTAAATGTTTTAAATGAAGGTGTAAGTGAAGATGATTACTCATGTCAAGCTCTTAGTGGACTTGCTTACGATTCATGGAATAACACGGATGAAGATGATGCCAACCATCCGGTTTGTGATTCTCAACTAGATAAAACTTCAAGCAAGGTACATTTTAAAACCAAACACTTTTGCTTTGAGAAATTTATCCTAGAGTTTTCTAAACTAGAAAATGAGTCTAAACGTTTATGCAACATGGACCTAAAAGCTATCTTCAAGAATGAGTCTTCAAAATCTTTTAAGAATATCTTTGAAAAAGAAATCTTGTTAGAAGATAAAATGTCTAGAATTGAGAGTTATGTTGAAATTGATCTAGAATGTAAATTATGTCTAGATTACAAACATAAGATTAAAATGCAAAATGAGAAAGGAAAAATATTAGTTAAATTTGATGAAAGCTCAAAATCTCTTGAAAGATTGTTGAGGAGTCAAAGGTTGTTTAAAGATAAAACCGGATTAGGATTTAACTCAAAAGCACCATTAACTAATAAAACAAAGCAAGTAAAATTTGTCAAACCTAGAAGAGAGATTTAGAGATAATTCAATCTCTAATAGAAACTCATGATAAAAGAATTAAGATTATCATGATCTATGCTTTTATATGATTGTCTAACCTTCTTGGATATATGAGTAATTGAGTTTCAAAGCGTGTCGTCAAACCAAGATTTTACGCGTAGTGTTTATCCTCTTGATAGCATCTCTATGCAATTTAAAAGGTACGCATCACTTCAACTTGACTTTGATTGTCTCTTGTTTCTAGCATTATGTGTTGGAATATGTGTTATTAGTAATACTCTAAAAGTGTTTACTTGCTATTAGTAGTAACTAAGATTAGATTCTATGCAACAAGGAATTTCGTCATTAGTACTAGTAGGATATATAAGGTGCTTTGGTTCTTTAACCATCAAGAGATAAACACGAGAAACTCTTGAGTGAGTCTCACTCAACTCTTGCTTACAAGTAAGCTAACTAAGAATTTCCTAAGTGTTAAAATGTCTAACACTTTTGTGATGCTTGCAAAACAAACTTTTGTTAAACAACATTCTCTAATACTATACTTTGAGTTTTAAATTGTGTTTTTCTTCAATCACTCTTTTATGATAATCTCACATAAAACACACAAGGTGAAATAAATCACACAAGTATACATTTGGATGTGTGAAATAAAATGATTTTTCAACATCTAGGATTTACACATCAAATGTGACACATAGTCTTATGATGTTGTACCTCTTGGACTTTTTTTTTCAAAACAAATAGAGTTCATAGTTTCTTAAGTAAGAAAACCCAAAGAGTCGAGGAGTCGTTGAATATAACATTTAACGAGTGATCTCCTCCTTCTAAGATATCATCTTTGGTAGATGATGACTTAGTCGAAAGTCCAATAATGGCAAGACAAGCATGGAGTAAAAGTACAAAATAACATCTTCTCACCTTGAGTCAAACATTGAATCAAGCAAAATTGACAATAGTTATAAAACTTGATTTATAGATCATAGTTGTGTTTAAACAAATTCAACAAAAACAATTTTTGGAATTTAGAGTAAAACAACTAGTGAAACAAAATATACGTTTCGAAGTAATCATGTGATTATATGTGTCAATATTTGAAAGTCTTTTTGATAATAAAAGCAAACTCCAAAAGCAAGGAATTTTAACTTAAAGACATTCTTAGTTACTCTCTTGTTCTCAATGGTTAAGGTATTGATGACTTATCAAGAATGAGATTAGTAAATCCGTATGTAAAACTAAACGTAGAGAAATGTTTAGAAGACTATTTGTTCTCATAACAATTAGATCCAACATTATGTTTAGCATTTGTCAATGTGCTCGTGTTAAAAAGATCCTTAAAACAACTCTTTAGTTGAGCTTGTTTGGATACATCATAAGGTACTACACAACTAGGATTATGGTATCCCAAAAAACGGGAATAGAAACCATAGTGTATGCATAATGGAATTATGTCGGTAATAAGTTGATAAGAAAAGCACAAGTGGTACTTGCACTTTTATACTTACTTACCCAATGATTCTCCAAAATACGTAAGGTTCTCAAATTAGTTTTGGATGGAGAAGCACATCAACAAGCTCTACTTAAACAAGCTAACTTACATCGACAACGGAATTCATCTCATCAACATTGTTATCCCTTCAACAAAGGAAGCATCGACTTCAGCGACAATTCAATCCATTATGTTTCTTAATAGACATATTGTGATCCATCATCATCGCCTTGGTAAGATTGTTCATTGAGGAACGTCTTAACTAAGAAAGTCTTTTACATTAACTATTCCATCAACGCGTTCACAAAATCTCTTGAATGTGAAGCATTCATAATTCCTAGGCTTAGTCAAAGACTCATAAGACCTAAAACCTTAGTTTTGAACATTAGCATAAAACCACAAAAATCAAGACAATTCCTTTTGAGTTTTTCCCTGTAGCTCCCACGGCACCCTCAGACCATACGGGCGGAACCCATTTTTTGGTTCCGCCTGGTCCGCCAAATCCACAGATTGTTTTATTTTTAATTTTAAAACCAAACACCCTCTTAACTTTAACATTAACTTTCAAACAGCCATCACCCTCTCAAAAACACATATCCTCATGAATTTTAGGGCTTTCAATCCAATCTCTTCAAATCCAACTAACTTTGAATCAACATGCCTCCCGCAAACAAATCCGATCACAAGGAAACCCTTAAGTACATGCCCAAACACCATAGGACCAAAGGTCTCAACCCGGTTCAAGTAGAAACCTTTAAGGCATTAGAAAAACGCTATGTTCACGAAGGTAGAACCATTGACCCATCCTTTCTAGAAGGAACATCTATTCGCCAAAACTTTGCCGCAATCAACTTTGATTGTCTCCTGGATATCGATGAGCCAATTTGTCCTAGGTTCATCTTGGAATTCTATGCAACCATAAACCTCTCCACAAATGATTTTGGTAAGATGTCATTAAACTTCACAACAAATCAAATACCCAATTTCATAGATCTAAAAGATTTAGCTATCATTTTTGGTGTCCCAAATGAAGGTACTTGTCTCTACACAGATAAGTGGCCTATTTCAAGCCTTGACTCGATTGAGCGTTTACATCCATACGACACACCTCTTGCTAGTAAGGAAACTATTCGGGAACATCTCTTTGTTAGAACATCAACCACTAGGGTGAATCGTTCGAGGAATATTGTAGATAAGGATCCTTTTGGTATGGAGCTCAATGAGCTTAAACCACAATTTAAGAAGTGGGAAGAAATCCTTAGAGCTAACATCATAAGTACCATAGGAAATAGAGATCATATCAACACATGCCTTTGCTACATGCTCTATAGCATTTCCACCGGTCAACCCTTCAACTTAGCCTACTACCTAGCCAAAAGAATGGCCGACATACCCTTAGTTAGAACAACCGCTCTTCCCTATGGAATGCTTCTTACTCGCCTCTTTAGAGCAATCTCACCTATTCCTCCTAACGATAATGGAATGCGCCTTGACTATTCTCTCGTTCCTCACATCTTCGTTCCTTTAAGTGATAAACGAGTTTTCAAAGGTAAGGGCAAACGTACTCGATCACCTACACCATCATCATCATCATCCGGCATGAGCGAGGACGATAAACTTCCTAACTCTAAGTTACCTCCTTTAGAATACCTTCAAGCACTCCCCGTCATTGAAAATGCATCCAAAGAGTTCAAGCAAACCAAAGGAATGTTCAAATGCTTTGGAAGGTACCTAAACAAGCTCAATAAGAAGATAGACCGGTTGTGAGAAGATTAAGGAGTGTTTGGCTTATGAATGCTTTAGAACCGTTTATGTGTTAAACTACGTGATTTGTTTGTTTTTCACTTTCATGGTTTATTACGTTTGTCGGATTATGTTTGTATAAACTTTTATGCATAATGACAATGTTTAAGGTGTTTGTCATTTTTTCTATGCTTATGGCAATTATTACTAAGTATAGTGAAATCCTTGACCTCAAGGTCAAAGTCCTATGATATGTATGTTTACATGTCTAATTTTTGCATTGCCTAACCAGAAATGCCTTATCTTTTTGATTTTAGGAGTTTTCGAAAATTTTGAAAATCATCTCGCGGGTCAAAAATGCGGACTGCCTAATTTTTGAGCTCTAGCGGATCTGGCGGTACCCAAAATTGGGTTCCGCCAGTGTATTTTCTGGGAATCCCAGAAATGGCCCTGATGTGCTATTTGTTAGTGCAAGTTTTAAATTTATAAGGATGAGTTACCAAATCTAGAAACAACACATACGAGCAAGTGTACTCGTCCGTTATAGCAAGATATGATGGTAAGTCGGGATCGTTCGTAGGGATTTGTGAGTGAATCGAAATATAAGTCTAAAAGTAAATCTCTAATGTACGCAAATAAGATAATAAGCAAATTCAATAAATTAAAAACTACACTTGTTTAGACTATTTTTCTACTTAATGACACACATGATTGTGATAACTTTTGATAACATGTTGGTTGAGGTAATTAGATGGTGATCTAATCTATTGTTTCTACAAGTTAAACCTTCATCAAGATTTTAGTTCATAAAAACAAGCTTTAGGTGTAAACCAATCAATTCAAGATCTATCCAAGGTTCATAAGGTATGGTGGATATCTTAAACACAAGACAAACTTTTATTACCAATCAAATACTCTTAGGAAATGGTCAATACAAAAGGTAACCTCTTCATAGACAAAAAGGTCACAATCGTTTATAAACATTTAAACTTTCATCCTACTAAAGGTTTACAAACAATCCGATTTGAGGTTATAAAAGAATTCTCATTACAATCATACTTCTTGTTTCTTTGTTTAGTCAAGAATAATTATGGTGAACAACAATCATTCATAGACAAATGATTATAACTAGTTGAGTAATAACAAATCTTTCGACCTTTGAAACTATTATCAATTAGTTAACCTTGGCTAAACAAATGTCACGATGAAACTTAAGGTACAATTGGTTCTTAGGATTGACTTGAAATTGAATTAAAACATGTTATCACAATCATTACTATCACTAAGTATAAAACATCATCAAAACAAGTGTAAAAAGATTACTAGCCACTCATGGCAAACATGCAAATAAACTCAGAATATTTAACATAAGAATCCATAGTTATAAGTCTTACAATGCTTTGAAATTGATAACAAATGACAAGGTATTGATAACCTAAGAGTTGGTGATGATTTCTTGAGATTTTCGGATTCCAAATGTTGCTTCCTTGGTCCTCCAAAGTTCATGGTTCTTTCTGCACGAATTTTCCTCCTTAGAGAGCTAGAAGATGATAATTGTGTGTAGTAATGAGAGTAAATGGTATCTTCAATTGTGTGTTGAATGGTGGTGAGTTATGCACTTTTAAGGTCCCCTCTACGCTTGTCCAACACTCATGGTAATAAATAAGAACTTAAATGCTTGAACTTGGACAATAAGACACTAAAAAGGGCCTAGAACTATGGGACAAAAGACCAATATTCGTGCACAATAGTTGGCAAAAACATGCAGCTTCGGCCATCCGATCGGTTGCGGGTTGGCACCGATCGGTTGGTGAAAGGTAATTATGGCCATCCGATCGGTTTCACACCAACCGATCGGATGGTAACTTCTGACAGCTTTGGACTTTGACTTTGACTTGTATAGTTCTTTATGTACTATCCAAACTTGATTAACTTCTGAACTAGGAACTTTGAGATGACAAAACTTAGGTTCTCATATGAATTACTTCATAGATTGGACCTTTGAGCATGTGAATCTTCGTGTAATCGCGTATACTTCATTTCCTTCACTTTTTCTCCATTTTTCCTGCATTTGGCTACATATGCTACAAAACATACTTTGATACGATTTAGTGGCAAAAGCATATAAAAACAACCAAATAACATACACAAAAACACTAATAACGCTTATAAAAACATGATAACTTTGAGCGTTATCAAATCCCCCACACTTAAACTTTGCTTGTCCTCAAGCAAATCTAGAAGAAAACTAAACATCCACATGGTAACAACAAATGATTAGAAAAATGTGATACAAATCCACCAAGTACAAGTACAAGATGAGATTCATTCTTTTTAAGCATGAATGGTGAAAAATCGAGATGTTTGACAATACCCAATGTTTTTCTTGCTTGATTAACATTTCTAAACACCTCACGAAAAAGAAACAAAGTATAATTCACTCAATCACTCAATTATTTAGGTAGTGGAGTAAATAAGAGAAATCACACTCATTGCTCAGTCGTGATCTAATTATTACCATAAGTTTGTACAAGAAACAAAACTACACCGCAATGGCGTAAGCACCAAGTCTACATATCAAAGAGGTCTTTTATTCGGGTTGTAATGTAAGGCTTTGGGTTGTACCAGGCTTATGTTTAAACATCTCATACAAAAATATAATAGATTACTGGCGCGAGTTCTTGATTACTCAAAAACCGGATGGTAACTACAATATTCTTGCACTTGATATTCTCACCAAGCCATTACAATATCCGTAGAGATAAAGTAATTTGGTAAGGGTAGGGATAAGGCATGGGAATATTTACAAAATTGGTTTTAAAAGAAAAATAAAATAAAGTCTAAGTCTCATTGTTGCTAGTCTCCGAACAAACCACGAACCCATAAATGATTATAGTTACAATCTTCCTCTTCTTCAAATAACGATATATCGATTCGCCATAACAATATTCTTCATACTTAGCACATTGGCTAACAACATATCACAAGATTTCCTTTATTCATATATATATATAGCACATTTGCTATAATTGTCACCTTATAGTTACGATTACTTTTTTTTATTTTTTTTATTTATTTATTTATTTTTTATTTTTTTTTTTTTGCAAATAAACTCCCCCACACATCGCATAAGCATCACCACAACAATACAAATAAGAAGCTGCAGTCTCCGTCTTTGTCGGAATGGCACACACATGATTGGTGAAGTGTGGCTAACTAATAATCATCAGAAACTATCCAACAACCAAGCAACTAGCAACCCACCATTAGACTTTGACAAGGGTTAGGCTAAGGTTTAAAGTGTAAAATATTTTTGTATTTTTCTGGATTTATTAAAAACGAAAAGGATGGCTCGAAGGGTGTAACTAAAGGTATCTAGCATTAAAAATGAACGCTAATGATACGTGGGAATCGCACCAGGCTTTACCTCTCAAGGGATCTTGAGAAGCTTACAACCCCCACCAGGCAGTGTACCTGATCGTTGTAGTATAGTATAGTGACAAGTACCGGGGGATTGATCGTTCAGCTAGGAATAGTGTCGCTAGGATTAGAAAACCTAAATACTAGTTCTAAAGGAGAGGGATGATTATTTTTGTATTTTTATATTTTTTAGAAAGCAAGTAAATATCTCGGGTTTGAAGGATTTGGGCGGAATTAGTTGCTAATCAACTAACCCAATACTAATGATGCAATCAAAATAAAATACTAGAAAAGAA
The DNA here is from genome assembly GCA_030686995.1 of Artemisia argyi. Lineage (NCBI taxonomy): Eukaryota > Viridiplantae > Streptophyta > Magnoliopsida > Asterales > Asteraceae > Artemisia > Artemisia argyi. The sequence goes on from CM060691.1 coordinate 174,222,033, forward strand.
AATAAACTAAATTATACTAAAGTTGTGAGCAATAAGTGGAGAAAATGTGTTTACTTAGATGTCACTACTCCCTAGACATCTTTTACACGTTAATTACTTGTTATAGTTGCATGGATGACGGATTGTATTCCTTAATACCATTCATGGGGTGGCGCACTTAACTACCCAATTCTATGAGCTCTTATCTCCTCCTATACCATGCCCAGCACAACCATAGGGATTATAAACAGTGGCTCATGCATTAAATACAACCAATAAAGACCTAGTGCACATTGGTTCATGTTTCTTAAGACGTTCAAACATGTTACCAATTGGAGATCTGCCAGTTTTCTTAAGCCTAACATATAAATCATTCATCCAAGACAAGTATAAACAAGTAATCAACACATAATTAACATCTAGGTTTCATTAGATCCAAGCAAACACAAGATAGATCTAGCCTAGCATGATGGAATTAAGACAAGAACAAGATATAGACAACCAACACATAGACATATTGATTGAATTAAAAGAACACTTATCTCAATTACACATGAAAGGTATCAAGGGCTTGGAACCCTTGAAAAACCTGTAAAATTCGCACCAAGTTCGTACTTAGGGTTTCTCCAAAACTTCTCTCTTTTAATGTGAAAATTAGAAAACTATATATAGGAAAAGGGGTCTGACGGCGTCAAGACTAAACTTGTGACGCCGTCACCTCGCCTCCAAAACTCTTCTCGGACTGCCTTGATCTACATTTGATACCGTCATGTGATATGCATTTCCAGGCCGTCATGACTTTTACTCTTGACGCCCTACTTCGTGACGCCGTCAAATCTGTACTGGATCGTCATGGAATTTTGCTCTTGACGCCGTCAGGACGTTACTCTTGACGCCGTCACCTACTGTTCCCAGCATGGAAATTAAGACTTTGGCGTTTTCTTCACTTTTATGCTCCAAAAACGTCCGAATTGCTTTCTTTTCCAGATTTCACTCCCAAAGTACCTAAAATCACAAAAGGAACGATTTAGGGCAATATTTGATCAAATAAATTCAATTCCGGGCTTAAATGACCCCCTAAAAGTGGTTCATTTTTCGCCTCATCATATACCCTTACACTTGATATTTGCTTGTCCTCAAGCAAATGCGCTTTTATTCTAGTCAAAATACAAGTTAGGGGTCATTTAACACTAATATAAAAGTAATTACAACAAATAATCATTCCACTAAAGACCAATAGACAAGCACGGAGGTCATACACAAGCACCTCACAAATAGTGTTTAGATACTCACATCTCTCGGGTGTAATAAAGTGTAAATTACAATATGGAAACGGAAGATATCTCTCACTACCTGTCATAGCAAAATAGATTACCATAGGCTTGGGAAAGGATCAAACCTCCACCACATGGCGTAAGCACCTAGGATAAACTATCAAAGAGGTCTTTTAAAGGGTTGTAACGTTAGGTGTAGGGATATGAAATACACGGTTTTGTTGGATAAAGGAAGTTTTTACTGGTGGCGAGTTAACAATCTTGGTTAATTACATGTACAATATGGCGTTGCTAAGCCAAGACTAGACTCGACTTAAGCTAATAAATGAAAAATAACAAAAACATAAAATGAACATAGAATAAAAAGGGATGGTAGTCCGTATGTTTTCTTCTCTTTTTCCTTTTTCTATATTTTTTTTCTTTTTCTTGATTTTTCGATTTTTTTTATTTATTTATTTTTTTTTTATTTTCATACACTCTTACCCTACCATCCAAAATAATACATCATAGGGGATGAACATTCCCCTTACACTTGAATTTTTACATACTTTACAATAACTAAACTAATGACTAGAATTAAAAAAATCAAAACACTTGGAGCACTTTTAAGATTAACGCACATATGGGGGTAATATATGATGTTCTTCCCCATTACTCCATAAAATAAGTACTTACCCATGAGTCCCAATCGTCCCAAAACAATATGTACAAGGATATGACTCGACTTAGCAACCATGTAATCAATTAGATAGTTAACTTAGGGTTTAACAAATAACAATAATGCACTAAAATTGAGCGCATACACGGAAGGCTAAGGCGATTTGGTTGTACATTTAAGTGGGGTGTAACAAATTCTTCCTTTAAGTAAAATGCTTAAAGTTAGAAACGAAAAGATAGGCTCGGAGGGGTGTACTAGGGGTTTCGTGTACTAAAAATGAGTACAACGCTAAGGGTGTGGGAAAAATTAGTTGACTTAACTAGCCAAGTAATATGACTTAAATGGTCAAGTAATTATGATACGGGTTTAACACAAGGGTGATCCTAATGCCTCTTATCATGTAGTAAATCCTACCACACGAATGTAGTCTCACTAGCGGTCTCGGGATGCATCACTAACGCAAGTTCTAGAATCTAAATACTACCGGTACACTCATAAGCACTAATAATAAATGCTTTTCCTATCAAATCTAAAGGCGAACCTCACATATTTGGGTGGAAAATTTTTCTGAATATACGGTTATGTGCTAGTCATACAATCTCCTATCCATGAGACGCTTGCTATAGCTAAAGTTTCACTCCTAAATGTTGTAAAAAATTTTAAATTTGGCGCTAAAATTGCACTAACAAGTATTTCTCATAGTTTTATTACACATCTACCATTAAATAAAACAAACTCAAGTGAAAGTGCATATGTAAGGTATCATCTTTTTACCCTCCCCTTACACTTAAGATGAACATTGTCCCCAATGTTCAAGTAAAGAATGTAAAAGTGAAAAAGTTAAAAAGAATGAAATCAAATACTCCCCTGATTCGCTCGGTATGGATAATAAGGTGGCCAGGTTAAATTTTCCTCCAAGAAAAAGAACAATCAAAGCTTCCCTTCCAGAATATAAATCATCTTCTTGTCATACATAACCTGTAAAACCTGATAAAATAGACAAGACAACCTCGCGTAAAATCGGCGGCATCCTATATAAGTTACTGAATCCTAGAAAACAAGATAAGATATAATGCTTGTGGAATGAAGTTTGCAGATCTCCTGGAGATTATAAAACTTAATAATTCACAAAAACCATAAGACTCCGTTAGAAGTGACCTGCAGAAATTCTTATGTTAAGTTTTCGGAAAATTTCTGGAAAAACTTGGTCCTACTTCCTGGAAAATCCTGCAAAACTTCATTATGACTCAATACAAGCATTTGACTCTAACAAATACGAATATACATGTTAATTTAATATTGTGGAGAATCATGATCGATTTGTTTCTTGAAAACATATTTGGGGTTTCCCCTTACATTTATCTTTTGCAAAAATACCTTTAGGTGGAGTTAAGACTAGGCCAAAACAACAAAGTAAAGTATTTCCACTATTTAGTTTAGAAACATGATCTACCAACAATAAAAATTAAGCATGCATACGGAAGCAAATAACAAACAAACAAACAAAATCACACAAAACATGGGTTGCCTCCCAAGAAGCGCTTTTCTTTATTTACGAGTCTTGTAGCTAGACTCAAGGTCATGGGTTGCTACGTGACCTCATCCCTTGAAATGATATACCCCATGTAGTTGCGATCATTACTGTTATGGTGGTAGTGCCTCAATCTGTCGATACTCGCAATCACCATTCCACCTACTTCACTTCTCAAGTTAGCTACCCCATCTTGGCTCACACCTTCGATTGTGAATGGCCCATAGCAGCAAGGACTTGGTTTATCGGGTGGTATTGTTGTTTCCAAGTGTCTCAAGAGTACCAAATTCCCTTCCTCAAATGGTACATGATTTTCTACAGGTTGAGTATGTTCGAATTCGACCTGAACCTTATGGCTTTTGCTTCTTTCATTTTTAGCCTCCTTATAGCTTTTGATTCTTGCCTCCCATGCAAGAATTTTATTCTGAACACGAATGGGTGTCGTGTCAATGTTGTTTTTGATCTTTCTCCAACTCAAATTCTCATGTCCACTTCGCGGAGTCATGGGGAAGCTAATCTTTCTTTTTCCAGATTTAAGCTCGATCTTCCTACCTTCATACTTAATGACAGCCCTAGCGGTGGCAAGGAATGGTACCCCAAGGATTATTGGCATGCATCCATCTCCTTTATCATCGATGATCATAAAATCAACGGGGTACATGAGTCCTGCGACATTAACTAATACATCTTCCGCGATTCCTAGGGGGTATACGTACGAGTGTCCAGCGAGGGATAACCTAACACGAGTAGGGGATGGCATCTTTGACGTTTGTTGGATGTAAATAGTTAGGGGCATAAGATTTACTTCCGATCCTTGGTCGGCGAAAGCACTGAGATATTTCAAGTCCCCGATGCTGGTTGGTATCTCAAAATTCCCACATGTATTCTGTTTAGTAGCCACTTTTTGTACCAATAGCCTCTCGAATACTGATCCCCCAGGTAACGTATCATACTCATCTCTTACCTTTTCCTCTTTCTCAGAACCCTGCTTGGAAGGTTGGTTACGCCCATCTCCCTTAATCCAATTTGTTATGGTGTCTTCGTTAATATCATGTTTCAGGTAGTAACTCAAAGGTTGGGATTCTGGTGGTTTTTCCAAGGTCTGTTTGGCAGGGGTTTCTACCTTCTCGTTATCCTTTTGGACAATGGTGATGGAGTTAACAAATTGGGTGGTGGGAGTGGCGCTTTCTTTCCTTAGTAGCATTCTTTTGGGGGTTCTCTGGTTGGCATACTCCTCTAATAGACTCATCATCTCATTCATTTTCTCCTGCATCTCCTCTTTTTGCTTATAAACTGCTTCCTCGAATCTAGCAAGCCGATCTGAGTGAGTCGTCATATATTCTCTCATCCTAGCTTCAAACTCCGAGCTAAGCTCCTTGGGAGGGGAACAAGGTGGGGAATAGTTTTGAAAACTCTCGACATTTTCTCTAGAGGGTGACTCGGATAATGGTGTTGAAGTTGGTTTCGAGACAGAATTGACAGTAGCCCGCCTAGGACTTAAAGGTCTCCTTTGTCTTTCCTCAAAATAGTCAACTTTTGCCTCGAGTTTGCATAGGAGTTCATCGGGGATTTCGGTGGTCCCTCCAGATGTCGAGACTGCATTGATGGCCGCTTTTATCGTATGATTAAATTCCCACATCTCATGATTATCAGCGGCGAGCTCCTCGATAATTGCCCAAGACTCCTCGGCGTTCTTATCACGCAGTTTACCTCCCGCGGCCCTATCGATTGTGCGCTTAGTGTGATAGTCAACATGGTCGTAGAAAATCTGGACTAATAACCAGAGGTTTATACCATGATGAGGGACCTTGTGGAGGAGATCCTTAAAACGGGCCCAAGCTTCGTAGAAAGTTTCACCCTGCTGCTGTTCAAACATCAAAATGTCATTTCTAAGCATTGCAGTCTTCCCCGGTGGGAAGAATTGAGTAAGGAAGTGATTGGTGAGGTTATCCCATGTGGTGATGGATCCCGCGGGTAAATGCTCAAGCCATTGACTAGCTTGATCCCGTAGAGAGAATTGGAATAGGCGTAATCGGGTTGTCACTCTAGTTGCAACACCTAGGTCTATGGAATCTACAATTTTGAGGAAGTCCTTAAGATGTTGGTTTGGATCTTCGGAACGAAGTCCATGGAATGCACATCCGCTTTGCACCAACCGGATGATGTCGGATCGCAAGGGGGTCACATTGGCTCCGGTGAGCGCAATGGTGTTTCGGTAGCCTTGGTGGCTAGGTCGGGAATACTCTCCTAAGGTTCGGGGCCTAAGGGGTTCTAATGGTGGGTTTTGTTGTGGTGGGATGACGGGTTCAAAGATGTTCCCGTTGTCTATGATGTCGGGTGGTTACGAACAAAGACACAAAGAAATAAGATAGACTAATGAGAACCTAAAAAAAAATAAAAATAAAATCTTACTAGAAAGGAATCTAGCAAGTAGACCTAATAAAAAGAAATTCTAACCTAGACAATAACTATTCCCCGGCAGCGGCGCCAAAAACTTGATACGTGGGAATCGCACCTGGCTTTACCTCTCAAGGGATCTTGAGAAGCTTACAACCCCCACCAGGCAGTGTACCTGATCGTTGTAGTATAGTATAGTGACAAGTACCGGGGGATTGATCGTTCAGCTAGGAATAGTGTCGCTAGGATTAGAAAACCTAAATACTAGTTCTAAAGGAGAGGGATGATTATTTTTGTATTTTTATATTTTTTAGAAAGCAAGTAAATATCTCGGGTTTGAAGGATTTGGGCGGAATTAGTTGCTAATCAACTAACCCAATACTAATGATGCAATCAAAATAAAATACTAGAAATGAAAATAAACTAAATTATACTAAAGTTGTGAGCAATAAGTGGAGAAAATGTGTTTACTTAGATTTCACTACTCCCTAGACATCTTTTACACGTTAATTACTTGTTATAGTTGCATGGATGACGGATCGTATTCCTTAATACCATTCATGGGGTGGCGCACTTAACTCCCCAATTCTATGAGCTCTTATCTCCTCCTATACCATGCCCAGCACAACCATAGGGATTATAAATAGTGGCTCATGCATTAAATACAACCAATAAAGACCTAGTGCACATCGGTTCATGTTTCTTAAGATGTTCAAGCATGTTACCAATTGGAGATCTGCCAGTTTTCTTAAGCCTAACATATAAATCATTCATCCAAGACAAGTATAAACAAGTAATCAACACATAATTAACATCTAGGTTTCATTAGATCCAAGCAAACACATGATGGAATTAAGACAAGAACAAGATATAGACAACCAACACATAAACATATTGATTGAATTAAAAGAACACTTATCTCAATTATGTGACAACTGGCAAAATAGGGAGCCGTTTTAAAAACCCGCATTACATTAAAATTATAAATTTGGAATATTTGAAAAGTTTATTGTGACGAGTTATTTTACGAACGTTGGTACGTGATTTTTAATCGTACGATATTTATGGGAATCGATTATTTATTTATGGTTTGATTTGATTCGTTCATGATGATTTATTTTGAGATCGTTATTTTGGCACTACATTGACTTCGGCACTAGGTTAACCTAACAATTTTAATTATATTTTATTTTTGGATCGGATTTTATTATCTTTGGAACGGGTTCGGTTTGAGAAGTCATTTGGTTATTTAAGTTTCGGGTTTGGTCCGTGTATTGACACCGGACTACCTAAACCCTTACACCTCTTACCACTACTACTATTATTATTATTATTATCAAATTCTTTAAAAAAAAAAAAAAAAAAAAAAAGAGTAAACAAAAATCGTCCTTGTGGATCTGCGTATTCCCACAACACACACACCATCACCAACACATTTCACCAACACTCTCTCTCTCTTATTTGGAAACCCTCACCGCCGCCCCTTATTACCACCATAGCACCACCACCGCCACTCCTACAACAAAAACAACACCATAATCTTCACCATCTTTTCGCGATCTATCTTTTGGTACTAACCACGCGCGATTTGGACCACCCTAACACCTTATTCGAATTAATATCATCTCGTTATCACCACTTCTACCACCTTTTCATATTGGGTTTTTGAAGAAATCGGGTTTGGAGCTTATTCGAAGGTGAGTGGCCACGAGATTTGTTCGTGCGCCCCGATTCATACCCAAATCGTGGGTATTGTGTTATGTTTTTGATGGGTTTTGTAAAATAATGATGGGGAAATGAGTTTTGACAATAATAATCCGTTTGGTATCTTGGGTTTTGGGTGTGACGCGAGTTTGGTACTCGATTCGTGGCCTTTCCTCGACTCGGTTTTGTTGCGGCTCGTTTGGAGCTCGACCGAGACGTATAGTCTCGGTGTGACCTTTCCTCGACTCGGTTGAGAGTCTTGGAGGTGTTGTGGTCCGATTATTCATGAACTCTTGGTGTTGGTTATTGCTATTTGAGGTTTCGGTCAAATGGTTGTTCTCGATTTTGTTATTGTTGTTGTCTTGGTTCTCGGCCGACACCCCCCTCGTGGGCTGTTTTGGGTCGAATGGCTCACTAGAGCTAACCGAGACCAAAAGGTCTCGGGTGAGGATAATTCTTGTGTTTTGTGGTCTCATTGTTGACCCGGGTTTGACTTGGTAAGTCGACCCGTATATTTGGTATATCTTGTTTTGGTTAATATTGTGTTATTATTTCATGTTGTGGTATACGTTGGACCGAAGCTTTTGGACTTGGTTTACTTGTGTTTTGATATTATGGAGATGTGTTGTCGAATGTGAAATTGGGGACCGATTGTGAGACGGTCGATTAGATGACGGAGATAGGTTAGTTGGGTGCCGTAGTCGGACCCTCATGTTGTAGCACGTGGTTATGGGATTGATTTGGACGGAGTTGATTTATTATTGTGACTTGATTCTTATATTCGGACTTGGACTATGAGCCGAGAGTCATGACTCGGACATGTGACCAAATTCTATGACTCGATAAATATTTAAAAGTCAATATTAAAAATAGTACTCGTAATACTATTATTAAGAATATAATCGTTTATATACGTATATAGACGTGTTAAACGTATATATAAATATATAAATGCGTATATTAATAATAAAACAATCACGAGTAAACTCTATAATAATATAACGATAGTTATTATGCTATGTAAATAGTGTAATAAATGTCGGACTATTGTTATAAATAATAACTATATAAATAATGGCGAAATAATAAGTCGGGTAAATAATAATTAAAAACGTGATTTTGTTCATAAATTAGAAACTTATCGAGTTATACGAGTTGTGGTTCTTTAAAGTCCAAGTGGGCTTTATATTGTGACTTTTGTGTTGTCACGGATATATGACGATTAATATAAACATTTTATATATCAAGTGACTTATTTAATCGACGGATTAGATCGAGTTATTTGACGATGTAAAATGAGTATATTAATGGGCATCGTATCCCACGACGCCCATAGGTTGTGGTATATGTTTTAGGGTAATAAATTACTAGATATCTCGTGGAATTTGGTCGATTCGACGATTTATATAGGGAATTTATTGGACTACAATATATACCAAATAGAATTCTTTGTGTAATGTGCTTTAGGTTGGGTATAATTTTGGAACGATATATTACGTAAATAAATATGGGAGATTATCAAATCGACGGATATGATAAGCTTCGATGATTATTTAAATAATATGTTGGGCTAACATTAGACCTATAATTGGTTTATTATTTTGCTTGTTGTGGCTTTTTGGTTTGAGTTGTGTCGACCCTCCACCCATATGGATACCAAACGTCGAATTTCAAATTAATATGAAGTTAATTCGAAAAATGGATATTTTGGAAAGTAAAATGGAATACGTTCGGGAATGGGAATATTTGATTTTGAGGAAATGATTTCTGAACGAGTTTGGTATTGTTAGGAAGTGCCGAGTCTGTAGTCGCCGTTACGTGAGTTGCTTGGGTTTGCTTACGTCTTTCTTCTATCGATTTCTTTTGAGGATTTGCTGGACTTGAGGTGAATCATAGCCCCACTTTTACTCTTGAACTTTGTTTTCAATACTTGGGGTGAGAAACGTGCAAATGTTTTATGTGGACTATTATCGCTTCGTTTATTTTAAAACTTGCTATGCTTATAGAACTACGTAGGTTTAAGCGAGGCCTAGTCCCGAACTAGGTAAGTTATTGATTTGGTTATTGAGCGAGGCCTAGACATGAGCTAGGTAAGCTATTGATTTGGTTATTGAGCGAGGCCTAGTCCCGAACTAGGTAAGCTATTGATTGGTTGTTGAGCGAGGCCTAGTCCCGAACTAGGTAAGCTATTGGATTGATTTAGGAGCGAGGCCTAGACTTGAGCTAGGTAAGCTATTGATCGGATTGATTTGAGCTATAGCGTGCACCTATAGGGTTGATTTGATTTGGTTGGATTATATTGGTTGGATTATTTTGGTTGGATGATTGAGGCTTAGTCTAGCTAGCAAGCGTTTTGCGTACATGTCCACTATATTGAATTTTGAATCTAAACCTATGATCTCACCAGCGAAAGCTGACTTTTAGCACGTTTTCTCAGGTAATTAAGTGATGCTCTATGGATGCTTGGGATTGGAGGCTTGGCATTGGCACCGGTTATGGATCTATATTTCTAAAACTCTGATAACTATTGTGGACCTATATTTATTTCTTTTGGGCCTGACTTTGGATGATTTTGGGATGAATGTAAACTTTAAAACCCCGCGTGGTTGTATTTTTATTATGTTTACTTTATCTCGTTCTTTCATGACTTTGAATGGATACCAATCCCCGTAGCACCCCGAAAGCTTGTTGAGTCTTCCACTGTACTAAATTTTGGGGGTGTTACAGATTGGTATCAGAGCCAAGGTTATAGAGAACTAGGTAAATAGACACCTAAACTATAACCGATTTTTATAGAAAACGATCCTCGACCATTGCCCGCCAGCCCGCCAAGACGAAGCATCATTGTTTATTATTGAGGTATTATGAGATTATTGAGATGATTATAGATTTGGGATTTCTTGAGATGATTTGAGGTTTTGAGGTTTATTGATTTAGTGATATGATGGCGTTTTGAGGAATTATATGGCTTAATTGTTTTGAGAATGGTTTTAGTAATGCGGTATTTTAAATCTTTCTTGATTATATATGATTTGGAATTATATGATGATTTTTGGATATGGTATTTTGAGTTCGCGGTTTAGTTGTTTTGAAACACTTACACCTACCCTATGCCGTTGTCACAGACTATGGCCTCCCATACGCCTGATGTTGTTGAAGATATTCTTACTACACCGGTATTGCCAGCACAGTTCACCATGGCTCCTGATGACCCTTACCAGGTTGACATGCATTCAGCTACTGTGACACCGATAGGTTCTACTTCAGCACCACCTGTTGCATCTACGCAGGGACCCTCATCTTCTCTAGGGCTCCCTGGTACATCGAGGCAGCTTACTCTTCATCAGGCTTTGGCTCGTGTGGCTCCCCGTTTTGCCCACCGAGCTACGGCACGTATGTCGGTACGCCCTACTTCACCACCTTTTCAGATTGATGCTCACTCTCTTCTGTCTGAGGCGCCACCTGCATCATTGCGTCATCGTCCTAGATCACCTACCCCTTCACCACATGGTTCACCTGCTAGGAGACGATGATTGATGATGTACTCTTCCGATGAGGAGGAGGAGGAGTATGAGGGTGAAGATGAGGCTGATGACCCTCAGGAGGCTGAGCAGGGTGATGATGATGACCCTGAGGAGGAGGATGACCCTCAGGAGGAGGAGATGCCTGATGATGATGATCTGTTAGTGCCGCCAGCTCAGGCTGAGGAGCCTGATTCACCTGATCATCCGTTTTTGTTTGAGTTGCCACCTGGTAGTCCCGTTGAGTCGGATGCACCTTCAGAGGTTTCTGCTGAGCATGCAGAGTTAGGTGAGACTGGTAGGATGTGGACTCAGATTACGTATCTTGGTGAGAGAGTTGCACATATATCTGATCGACTTGAGAGGGTTATTGGAGAGTTCATAGCGGATCTGAGAGTTGATATGACTGTGGTTGTGGGTAGGACTACTGAGATGAGGAGAGTTTTGATGGAGGTTCACGAGCATATCGATAGTTTACAGCGAGGTTTTGTTACAGCTCGAGAGGCCGACCGCAAGCTATGGCAAAGGAATGCCGAGCTAGAGAAGGAGGTGGCTGACCTCAAGAGAGACCGAGACACCCATAGTGTGGAGTTAGGATCATTATGGAGAGATCTTGATGGCTTGAGGCAGGAGTTGAGGAACCTCCGCAAGCAGCGTGGCTAGACGTTTGAGCTATGTTATCTTGTTGCTTTCTTAACCGAGGAGTGTTCGGTTAGAAAAGCTAGTTATCTTATTTTGATGTATTTTCCGTTGATTACTCATCTCGTTGGAACGATTGTTATCTTTGTGTTTTCGGTAGTTGGAACAATGTTGGATCTTTATTGTATGGTTGATGGTTATTATTTTATGGTATTATGTGGTTGTTGGATATTATGGAAATTGAGTTCCTATGCGCCTTATTGATGTCTTGCGGTGTATTGTTGATATTCTTTCCATGACTTGGCTTCGTTGATTTAATTCTTGTTGAGCATATGATAAGTTCTATCGGAGACTCACGAACTTGTATGATGTTTCAGATCAATGGCCCCACGAAGAAACCCTGTTAGAGCTACCAGAACTGGACCTGCAACGACTACCCCTGGTCGTCGAGGACGCCGTCCTACTCGAAATGTTGAGAACCCTACTCCTGATAACCTGGACACTACTAACCGCAACAACAGGAATCAAAATGTTGATGTTCAGGGAGATAATGATCATGTTCCACTTAATGCACCTACTGTGGATCAAGCAATGATCAACCAACTTGTGGAGCAACGAGTTGCTGAGCTACTAACTGAGTCAAATCATTCCAACAATTCTGCTGGAACATTTCCACCTGTTCGTGCTAACGGATGTCACTACAAGGAGTTTAAGATTTGTGGACCTATTGAGTTTGGTGGAACTGAAGGAGTGGTTTACTTGGTTAGGTGGATTGAGAAGACTGAGTCAGTGTTTAATGTTAGTGGTTGTGCGGAGAATGCGAAGGTAAAGTTTGCTTCTTTTACTTTCAAGGATGAAGCTTTAACTTGGTGGAACAATTACCGTAACTCGGTTGGGAGTGATGTGGCTTATGCTATGACTTGGGAGCAATTTAAGTCTTTGCTGATTCAGACTTACTGCCCAAGGAATGAGATTAAGAAGCTGGAGGTTGAGTTCTGGAACCACAAGGTGAAAGGTACCGATATGGCAACTTACAATCGCCGTTATCGAGAGTTAGCCTTACTTTGTCCCGATATGGTTAGGAATGAGACCCAAAAGATTGAGAGGTACACCGATGGGTTGCCGGTAGCTACAAGGAACGATGTGATTTCTACTAAGCCTGCAAACATTCATGAGGCTATCACTATCGCTCAACAATTGATGGACTCTTTGGCATTGGAAGAAGCTGAGAAGGATAAGAATGGAAAGAGGAAGAGGGATGATCACTCTAAGGGTAATGACCGTCGAAACAAGCGACAAACAACTACTAGAGCTTATGCTATGGGAGATGGAGACAAGAAGAACTACAATGGAGATGCACCCAAGTGTAATCGATGTTATAAACATCATTCTGGTCGATGTACTGTGATGTGCAAGAATTGCTCTAGGATGGGACACATAGCTAAGGATTGTAGAGCTCGACCACTTGCCATGGTCCAAGCTACTCCTGAAACTATGAGCAAGGAAAATGTTACTTGCTATGGATGTGGAAAGAAGGGACATTATCGGAATGAGTGTAGGGAATCGTGGAACTGAGGAAATCAAGGATCGGGTGGTAATGGGTACAATAATGGAAACCGTGGAGCTAGAGGAAATCGTGGACAACAAGATAATGGGGACCAACGTGTGGAAGCTGGAGCTGCTCATGGGAGAGTGTATGCACTTGGGAACGAGAGAGGAGAAGATCCGAACGTCGTTATCGGTACGTTCCTTCTCAATAATCGTTATGCTTCCATACTATTTGATACTGGTGCCGATAAGAGTTTTGTGTCCACTAAGTTTGCACCCTTACTAGAGAAACCCTCGATGGCCTTAGGAATTGGTTATGATGTAGAGTTAGCTAATGGGAACATAGAGAGGATTAGGACTATCATTCGCGGCTGCACGTTAAACTTTCTGAATCGTCCTTTCAACATAGATCTTCTACCCGTCACATTAGGAAGTTTTGATGTCATTATTGGTATGGATTGGTTGTCAAAGTATCGTGCTCATATAATTTGCGATGAGAAGATCGTGCGTGTGCCATACGGCAAGGAGATTCTGAACATACCAGGAGATAGAAAGGATTTGAGAGGCCCATCTAGATTAGCGGTCATATCTTGCACTAAGTTGCCGAAGCTAATGGAAAAAGGAAGTTACCTTTTCTTAGCTCAAATTTCGAGAAAGGAGAGAAGGAGAAGAAGGAAAGGTGCATTGGAGATGTACCTATAGTTCATGATTTTTCGGATGTGTTTCCCGACGATCTACCGGGAATCCTGCCTACTAGACAAGTGGAATTTCAAATTGAGTTGATACCTGGTGCTGCCCCTGTAGCACGAGCGCCTTATCGTCTTGCACCTACTGAATTGGAAGAGTTGTCGAAACAATTAGCGGAGTTAGCCGAAGAGGGATTCATAAGACCAAGTTCTTCACCTTGGGGAGCCCCGGTCTTATTTGTGAAGAAGAAGGATGGATCGTTTCGCATGTGTATTGATTATCGAGAGTTGAACAAGTTAACGGTGAAGAATAGATACTCGTTACCGAGAATCGACGATTTGTTAGATCAGCTTCAAAGATCGAGTGTGTATTCAAAGATTGATTTGAGATTGGGGTATCATCAGCTTCGAGTGCGCGAGGAAGATATTCCGAAAATGGCTTTCAGAACCCGTTACGGGCATTACGAGTTTCAGGTGATGCCGTTTGGGTTGACTAACGCACCGGCGGTATTCATGGACCTCATGAATCGGGTGTGTAAGCCTTACTTGGATACGTTCGTGATTGTGTTCATCGACGATATTCTAATTTATTCGAAGAGTGAGAAGGAGCATGAGGAGCATCTAAGACTTATCTTAGAATTGCTCAGGAAGGAGAAACTGTATGCCAAGTTTTCGAAATGTGAATTTTGGATTCCGACAGTACAATTTCTAGGTCATGTGATTGATAGACAAGGAGTTCATGTGGATCCTGCTAAGATCGAAGCGATTAAAGATTGGGCTGCACCTACGACCCCAACAGAAGTTCGTCAATTTTTGGGATTAGCCAGTTATTACCGAAGATTCATTGAAGGATTTTTGAAGATAGCAAAGCCGTTGACCAAATTGACTCAAAAGAGTGTTAAGTATGAATGGGGAGATAAGGAAGAGGAAGCATTTCAGTTACTTAAGGAGATGTTGTGTAGTGCTCCTATCTTGGCGTTACCCGAAGGTAACGAGGACTTTGTCGTCTATTGTGACGCTTCTCATAAAGGTTTAGGAGCTGTGTTAATGCAACGAGAGAAAGTGATAGCTTATGCTTCCCGACAGCTCAAGAAGCATGAGAAGAACTACACCACCCATGATTTGGAGTTAGGTGTTGTGGTTTTTGCTTTGAGGATATGGAGACATTACTTGTATGGAACCAAGTGTGTAGTGTTTACTGACCACAAAAGTCTGCAACACATTTTGAACCAAAAAGAGCTTTACATGAGGCAGCGACGTTGGATTGAGTTGCTAAGCGATTACGATTGTGAAATTCGCTACCAGCTGGGTAAAGCAAACGTTGTTGCTGATGCTCTTAGTCGAAAGGAGAGAATTCCACCGTTACGAGTTAGGTCACTAGGAATGACTATCGTATCGCCATTACCGTCTCAAATATTGGAACCTCAAACGGAAGCGTTGAAAGCAGAGAATCGAGCTGCTGAAAACATATTTGGGATGGCAGAAAATGAGAAGGGATTTGTTAAGCGTTCTGATGGAGTATTATGTTTTGGAGAGCGAAGTTGGGTACCATTGTATGGAGGAATTCGAGAGTTGATTATGCATGAGTCGCATAAGTCAAGATACTCTATTCATCCTGGGTCTGACAAAATGTACCAGGATTTGAAAAAGTTATATTGGTGGCCAAATATGAAGGCAGATATAGCGTTGTATGTTAGCAAGTGTTTGACTTGCTCTAAGGTTAAAGCCGAACATCAAAGACCGTCAGGATTACTGACGCAGCCAGAACTCCCGGTTTGGAAATGGGAGCGGATTACGATGGACTTTATTACCAAATTACCAAAGACAGCTAGTGGTTGCGACGCTATATGGGTAATTGTGGATCGATTGACTAAGTCTGCTCATTTCCTGGCGATTAGTGAAGATGATAGTGTGGATAAACTTGCGAGGTTGTATGTGAAGGAGATTGTTTCTCGTCATGGAGTTCCGATATCGATTATTTCTGATTGCGACAGCCACTTCACGTCAGCATTGTGGCGATCACTTCAAACCGCTTTGGGGACGAGACTTGATATGAGTACTGCATATCACCCCCAAACCGATGGTCAAAGTGAGAGAACTATTCAGACTTTGGAGGATATGCTTTGTGCATGCATCATAGACTTTGGTAAAGGCTGGGAGAAATACCTACCCCTCGCGGAGTTCTCCTACAACAATAGCTACCACACAAGTCTTAAGGCTGCACCATTTGAAGCTTTGTATGGTCGTAAATGTCGTTCACCTATTGGTTGGGCAGAAGTTGGAGATAGCCAACTCACAGGCCCTGAGCTTATTTTGGAAACTACTGAGAAGGTAACGCAAATTCGAGATCAACTGCAAGCAGCTAGAGATAGGCAGAAAAGCTACGCCGATCAGAGGCGTAAACCCCTAGAATTCCAGGTTGGAGACAAAGTGATGTTGAAAGTCTCGCCTTGGAAGGGTGTGATACGTTTTGGGAAACGTGGGAAACTAAATCCCCGCTACATTGGACCATTTCTTATTTTGGAAAGAATTGGGCCCGTAGCTTATCGATTGGAATTACCAATGGAATTGAATAAAGTTCATGATGTGTTTCATGTTAGCAATCTGAAGAAATGTTTTTCGGAGGAAACACCAGTTATACCGATCAAGGATATTCGTGTGGATAAGAGTTTGAATTTCGTGGAAGAGCCGATTGAGATAATGGATAGAGAGATCAAACGACTTAAGAAAAGTCGTATTCCGCTCATCAAAGTTCGTTGGAATTCGCGGCATGGACCGGAATTCACGTGGGAACGTGAGGATGAGTTTCGAAAGAGATATCCGAAGCTTTTTACTTCGTAGATGGGTTGTTCCGAGAGAAACCCGGGACGGGTTCCTTCTGAGGCTGGGAGGATGTGACAACTGGCAAAATAGGGAGCCGTTTTAAAAACCCGCATTACATTAAAATTATAAATTTGGAATATTTGAAAAGTTTATTGTGACGAGATATTTTACGAACGTTGGTACGTGATTTTTAATCGTACGATATTTATGGGAATCGATTATTTATTTATGGTTTGATTTGATTCGTTCGTGATGATTTATTTTGAGATCGTTATTTTGGCACTACATTGACTCCGGCACTAGGTTAACCTAACAATTTTAATTATATTTTATTTTTGGACCGGATTTTATTATCTTTGGAACGGGTTCGGTTTGAGAAGTCATTTGGTTATTTAAGTTTCGGGTTTGGTCCGTGTATTGACACCGGACTACCTAAACCCTTACACCTCTTACCACTACTATTATTATTATTATCAAATTCTTTAAAAAAAAAAAAAAAAAAAAAAAAAAACAAAAAAAAAATCGTCCTTGTGGGTCTGCGTATTCCCACAACACACACACCATCACCAACACATTTCACCAACACTCTCTCTCTCTTATTTGGAAACCCTCACCGCCTCCCCTTATTACCACCATAGCACCACCACCGCCACTCCTATAACAAAAACAACACCATAATCTTCACCATCTTTTCGCGATCTATCTTTTGGTACTAACCACGCGCGATTTGGACCACCCTAACACCTTATTCGAATTAATATCATCTCGTTATCACCACTTCTACCACCTTTTCATATTGGGTTTTTGAAGAAATCGGGTTTGGAGCTTATTCGAAGGTGAGTGGCCACGAGATTTGTTCGTGCGCCCCGATTCATACCCAAATCGTGGGTATTGTGTTATGTTTTTGATGTGTTTTGTAAAATAATGATGGGGAAATGAGGTTTTGACAATAATAATCCGTTTGGTATCTTGGGTTTTGGTTGTGACGCGAGTTTGGTACTCGATTCGTAGCCTTTCCTCGACTCGGTTTTGTTGCGGCTCGTTTGTAGCTCGACCGAGACGTATAGTCTCGGTGTGACCTTTCCTCGACTCGGTTGAGAGTCTTGGAGGTGTTGTGGTCCGATTATTCATGAACTCTTGGTGTTGGTTATTGCTATTTGAGGTTTCGGTCGAATGGTTGTTCTCGATTTTGTTATTGTTGTTGTCTTGGTTCTCGGCCGACACCCCCCTCGTGGGCTGTTTTGGGTCGAATGGCTCACTAGAGCTAACCGAGACCAAAAGGTCTCGGGTGAGGATAATTCTTGTGTTTTGTGGTCTCATTGTTGACCCGGGTTTGACTTGGTAAGTCGACCCGTATATTTGGTATATATTGTTTTGGTTAATATTGTGTTATTATTTCATGTTGTGGTATACGTTGGACCGAAGCTTTTGGACTTGGTTTACTTGTGTTTTGATATTATGGAGATGTGTTGTCGAATGTGAAATTGGAGACCGATTGTGAGACGGTCGATTAGATGACGGAGATAGGTTAGTTGGGTGCCGTAGTCGGACCCTCATGTTGTAGCACGTGGTTATGGGATTGATTTGGACGGAGTTGATTTATTATTGTGACTTGATTCTTATATTCGGACTTGGACTATGAGCCGAGAGTCATGACTCGGACGTGTGACCAAATTCTATGACTCGATAAATATTTAAAAGTCAATATTAAAAATAGTACTCGTAATACTATTATTAAGAATATAATCATTTATATACGTATATAGACGTGTTAAACGTATATATAAATATATAAATGCGTATATTAATAATAAAACGATCACAAGTTAACTCTATAATAATATAACGATAGTTATTATGCTATGTAAATAGTGTAATAAATGTCAGACTATTGTTATAAATAATAACTATATAAATAATGGCGAAATAATAAGTCGGGTAAATAATAATTAAAAACGTGATTTTGTTCATAAATTAGAAACTTATCGAGTTATACGAGTTGTGGTTCTTTAAAGTCCAAGTGGGCTTTATATTGTGACTTATGTGTTGTCACGGATATATGACGATTAATATAAACATTTTATATATCAAGTGACTTATTTAATCGACGGATTAGATCGAGTTATTTGACGATATAAAATGAGTATATTAATGGGCATCGTATCCCACGACGCCCATAGGTTGTGGTATATGTTTTAGGGTAATAAATTACTAGATATCTCGTGGAATTTGGCCGATTCGACGATATATATAGGGAATTTATTGGACTACGATATATACCAAATAGAATTCTTTGTGCAATGTGCTTTAGGTTGGGTATAATTTTGGAACGATATATTACGTAAATAAATATGGGAGATTATCAAATCGACGGATATGATAAGCTTCAATAATTATTTAAATAATATGTTGGGCTAACATTAGACCTATAATTGGTTTATTATTTTGCTTGTTGTAGCTTTTTGGTTTGAGTTGTGTCGACCCTCCACCCATATGGATACCAAACGTCGAATTTCAAATTAATATGAAGTTAATTCGAGAAATGGATATTTTGGAAAGTAAAATGGAATACGTTCGGGAATGGGAATATTTGATTTTGAGGAAATGATTTCTGAACGAGTTTGGTATTGTTAGGAAGTGCCGAGTCTGTAGTCGCCGTTACGTGAGTTGCTTGGGTTTGCTTACGTCTTTCTTCTATCGATTTCTTTTGAGGATTTGCTGGACTTGAGGTGAGTCATAGCCCCACTTTTACTCTTGAACTTTGTTTTCAATACTTGGGGTGAGAAACGTGCAAATGTTTTATGTGGACTATTATCACTTCGTTTATTTTAAAACTTGCTATGCTTATAGAACTAGGTAGGTTTAAGGGAGGCCTAGTCCCGAACTAGGTAAGCTATTGATTTGGTTATTGAGCGAGGCCTAGACATGAGCTAGGTAAGCTATTGATTTGGTTATTGAGCGAGGCCTAGTCCCGAACTAGGTAAGCTATTGATTGGTTGTTGAGCGAGGCCTAGTCCCGAACTAGGTAAGCTATTGGATTGATTTAGGAGCGAGGCCTAGACTTGAGCTAGGTAAGCTATTGACCGGATTGATTTGAGCTATAGCGTTCACCTATAGGGTTGATTTGATTTGGTTGGATTATATTGGTTGGATTATTTTGGTTGGATGATTGAGGCCTAGTCTAGCTAGCAAGCGTTTTGCGTACATGTCCACTATATTGAATTATGAATCTAAACCTATGATCTCACCAGCGAAAGCTGACTTTTAGCACGTTTTCTCAGGTAATTAAGTGATGCTCTATGGATGCTTGGGATTGGAGGCTTGGCATTGGCACCGGTTATGGATCTATATTTCTAAAACTCTGATAACTATTGTGGACCTATATTTATTTTCTTTTGGGCCTGACTTTGGATGATTTTGGGATGAATGTAAACTTTAAAACCCCGCGTGGTTGTATTTTTATTATGTTTACTTTATCTCGTTCTTTCATGACTTAGAATGGATACCAATCCCCGTAGCACCCCGAAAGCTTGTTGAGTCTTCCGCTGTACCAAATTTTGGGGGTGTTACAAATTACACATGAAAGGTATCAAGGGCTTGGAACCCTTGAAAAACCTGTAAAATTCGCACCAAGTTCGTACTTAGGGTTTCTCCAAAACTTCTCTCTTTTAATGTGAAAATTAGAAAACTATATATAGGAAAAGGGGTCTGACGGCGTCAAGACTAAACTTGTGACGCCGTCACCTCGCCTCCAAAACTCTTCTCGGACTGCCTTGATCTACATTTGACGCCGGCATGTGATATGCATTTCCAGGCCGTCATGACTTTTACTCTTGACGCCCTACTTCGTGACGCCGTCAAATCTGTACTGGATCGTCATGGAATTTTGCTCTTGACGCCATCACCTACTGTTCCCAGCATGGAAAATTAAGACTTTGGCGTTTTCTTCACTTTTATGCTCCAAAAACGTCTGAATTGCTTCTTTTTCCAGATTTCACTCCTAAAGTACCTAAAATCACAAAAGGAACGATTTAGGGCAATATTTGATCAAATAAATTCAATTCCGGGCTTAAATGACCCTCTAAAAGTGGTTCATTTTTCGCCTCATCAGCTAACAAAAGGGTTAAAAAATTGGAAATTAACTAATCAATGTGACTAGCTAAAAATCAATGATGAAGGCTATTTGGTTAAAATCCTAAAGTTGCCTCTTATCACGTATGTATACTTATATTACAAAAAATGTAATCTCACAACGGTCTCGTAATGATTTACAAGTACAAGTTCTAGAATAAATAAAATCACCGACACACTCATAACAAAAGATTCAAGCATAAATGATGTATGCTAGATATGAAATAGGCTCAAATCCTCACAATTTAGTGGAAAGGGTTATAATATGCGCTAGCAAATGTTATCAATCCCAGAATGGATTGCAATATTAATCGGGACACATCTCAAATTTTTCAAAAATTACTAATTTTCACTAGTGGATTGATACAGTTATTCTAATAAATTATTCCTAAAAGCGTGAAAACAACTAGATTACAAGGACAAACAAAATTTAAAAATTAAATCGATATTAGACTTAATTTCTTATTTTACCTACTCACCCCCCCCCCCACACTTAAGTTAAACATTGTCCTCAATGTGATAAACGAAAAAGCATAAAAGTAGGGAAAATGAGAAAATAAACCATGATATTCTGTGTTATCCAATGTTCTGTTTCTTGTAGTCAACACCTGTATTATTAGAAACAAAAAAAACAAACAAACAAAAAGCATTGCAGTTTTATTCAACATAGTGGCACCCCCCCACACTTAAGTTCAACCAAGTGGTAAAACTTTGGGGTATAATCACTGAAAATAAAAAATAAAAATAAAACACACGGGTTGCCTCCCGAGAAGCGCTTGTTTTATTAACGAGTCCTCAGCCGGACTCAAACTTCGAAATAGATTATGAAGTTTTAGTGTTATGTTTCCTTTTAGGGATATATAACACATTTCCTATCACAATTCCCTCTCTGGTTTCATCTATATTTTCCAATTTAACATTTTCCCATGCTCTAGGAAGAGCATCATAGATAAAACCATTACTGTGTGCCCAAGGAACCATTTCCTTGTGTGGATCCATGAATGTGATATCTTCATATTCAAATTCGCATGAAATTTCCTCATTAGAAATCACGTTTAATTGCTCCTTATCATAATAGAGTTTAATTCGGTGCCCATTTATAATGAAACTTCCACCATGTTTGTCATAAAGTTCAACATAACCTGAAGGAAATCCATGTTTCACTATATATGGTCCAAACCATTTTGGCTTGAGTTTCGGAGCTTTAAACTTGTATTTCATATTGAAAAGCAGAACTTTATCTCCGGCTTTGAATTGTTTCCGAATTCTTAGCTTTCTATCATGATATGCTTTGGTTCTTGCTTTGTATAGCTTGGAGTTTTCATAAGCTTGAAGTCTTAACTCATCAAGTTCATCTAATTGCAAAAATCTCTTTTCTCCAGCTATTTTTAAATCAGGATTACAGCTTCTTAATGCCCAGTAAGCACGGTGTTCAAGTTCGAACGGTAGATGACATGTTTTCCCATACAAGAGTCTGTACGGTGTCGTACCAATTGGTGTCTTATATGCCGTACGAAATGCCCATAGAGCGTCATCTAATTTCCTTGACCAAATGGAAGGATTGTCTTTAACCGTTTTTTCAAGTATTCTTTTTATAGCTCTATTGGTATTTTCGACTTGACCACTAGTTTGTGGATGATAAGCTGTAGAAAAACGATGATGAACTCCATATCGTTTCATTACTTTCTCCATTTGTTTATTACAGAAATGGGATCCTCTATCACTTATTAAAGCTTTAGGAATTCCATAACGAGCAAAAAGCTTTTTGGGAAAGTTGACAACAACTCGTGCATCGTTAGTAGGAAGAGCTTTAGCTTCAACCCATTTGGAAACATAATCGATTGCAACGAGGATATATTCGTATTTGTGTGATTTAGGGAAGGGTCCCATAAAATCAATTCCCCAAATATCGAATATTTCACAGACTTGAATGCTCTTTTGAGGCATTTCGTCTCTTCGAGAAAGGTTACCGGATTTTTGGCACGCATCACAGTTTTGAACAAAAGTATACGCTTCTTTGAAAATTGTAGGCCAATAGAATCCAGCATCAAAAACTTTTCTAGCTGTAGTGGAAGGACCATAATGTCCCCCAGTTGAGCCATGATGACATTCATCAAGAATTTTTCTTGTTTCGGCACCCGAAACACATCTTCGTATCATTCCATCCTTGCACATCTTAAAAAGATAAGGTTACTCCCAATAATAGTGTTTTAGTTCTGAAAAGAACTTACTATGTTAGTAGTGACTCATCCCTTTTTTAAGAATGTCTCCTGCAAGATAATTTGCGTAATTTGCAAACCATGGTATTTCCTCATCATCGTCTTTATCTATCGTCATGAGAGTTTCTTCTGGAAAATAATCATTAATTTCATTTTCTTTTAATTCTTCCAAATTTGGATTCTCGAGACGTGATAAATGATCTGCTGCAAGATTTTCTGCTCCTTTCTTATCTTTTATTTCGATATCGAATTCTTGCAGTAATAAAATCCATCTGATAAGACGTGGTTTTGCATCTTGTTTGGTAAAAAAATATTTGAGTGCGGAATGATCGGTAAAAACTATCGTTTTTGAAAGCACAAGATAAGATCTGAATTTGTCGAATGCAAAAACTACGGCTAATAATTCTTTCTCCGTAACCGTATAGTTTTGTTGAGCATTTGATGTGCGTTTTGTTAGTACAAGTTTTAAATTTTATAAACACGAATTATCCGATTATTATCTAGCACATACGAGCAAGTATACTCGTCCGGTGTAATAAAGGTGGGTAAGTCGAGATCGTCCCAAGGGATTTGGTGGTTTTAGTAATTAGAAAAACGTTTGTTAAATAAGGGTTGTCAATCCAAATTTATGTAAAATCTTAATTTAAAAGAAACTCAATAAAAACTAAACAAATACTTATGTATAATTCCTTGATTGGTAATTAGGAGTATCGTAACAATTTGAGTACGAAGTTTGGTGTAAAACTTGTTATGATGCGCAACTAAAAATGAGTAGTTATACAATCTATGATGTATGTCATGTTTTCACTACTACTAAGAATTCTATCACCTAAATGACTCCTTTCGGACATATCAAATTAGTATGACAATCCTATAAACACATGGTTGTTTAGAAAATCAATTCTTTTCTTATGAATTCCTACGAATCCTTTCGGTCCTTTTTCGTGATGAAATCGTCTCAAATCTATTTTAACAAGTAAATAAGATGGTTGTCAAGCATCCTATTCCATACTAATTTGGTGCATTAATATTTTGGAATAAAAACAAGTTGAAAATCCTTTCGGACCTATTTTTCAAGAAATTGTTTTTACCGACAAATTAAGCAAGAAAAGATGTTATATCAACAAACTCATAAAAATAGATATGTTTTCATGCATCACCTTTTTCATAAGATAATACTCCAATGACCAATCACATCATATACACAAGTATATCACAAATTACTCCATAGCAATCATATTAAAAACACAAGTAAATAAGAAAACTTTCATAAAACTTAAGTAACAATTGTTCATTATAAGTATCAAGGTGTACCTAGTCTTGAAAATTACAATGAGAAAACTTGTGGAACTATAGCAACCACACTCCTCCAATTGCTCACCAATGTAAGTAAACAACTCCACCCTCGAACCAATGCTTGAGACTTTAACTCAACACGTTCCGGACGTTTTTACAACACTTAGTAAACTTTCAGGCAATATAAGATAAGCTAACAAGATTTGGTGTAATACTAAGTTAGATAATGGTGGTACAAGTATCTCTAAGTCCTAAGTGCTCATTATATAGCTTAATGACACTTATGCTTCAAGAAAAAACATCCCTCCACAGTAAATAAGCAACAATGATCAACCACAAATGATTATGGGGAGTAAATTCGCCAATTAATTCAAAACTTGTAACTTCAGTCACCACCAACCGATCGGTTTCTCGCCATCCGATCGGATGGTCATTCTGGCTCTTTTCCAGCCGATCCGGTTGCGGGTTGCAACCGATCGGTTGGATTTCGTCTGATCATGATTTCATGTCTTTTCTTCGTCGTTTTACGTTGCATGAAATATTTTTCTTCGTGGCATGACTTGTCCATTAGAACTTGATATTTCCTTGATAATTTCTTGTAGTAAACTTGTCTTTATCAAATCCTTTTGTTCATGCAACGTTTCTTTCTTCCTTGATCCTCTCGAAACTCTCCAAAAATGCATGTCCACTTCAATTCTTCATCTTTTAATCATTTTTACCTGCTTTTGGCTATATTTGCATGTATAAACACTTTTCCACGATTAAGTAACAAATATATACAAATATGACCAATTTCCACTAATATATCAAACAATAACACGACTAAAAATATGTTAAATTTGAGCGTTATCAAATCCCCCACACTTGAGCTTTGCTCGCCCTCGAGCAAGTCTTAATCAAAAGAAAGTTGAATTCAATGGCAATAGTGCAAATATCTTATTTGAACTCAATCAAGTAAATAAAGAGCTTGATAACAATTCTAAGCACCTCATGAAAATTATTTGAAATTCACTCATCACTCAATATGTGTAACGATTAATAGATCACTCATTGCACAGTCATGATTAATGTTTCTTACCAAAGGCTTGTACAAGTTTCAAAACAATATAATAATTCATCAAAGAGGTCTTTTATTCGGGTTATAATGTTTAGGCTGAGGGTTTTATAAACTTTCGTGCAAAATAATTACACTAAGTCAAAAATAAGGTAAGGATAAGGCATGGGAATATTTATGAAATTGGTTTTAAAAGAAAAATAAAATCAAAGTCTAAGTCCCATAGTTGCTATTCTCAAATAATCCACAAACCCAAAAATGATAATAGTTACCATCTTCTTCTCTTCGACTCCACATGTTGATACATCGATTCACCATAAAATATTCTTAAAACTTAGCACATCGGCTAACAACATATCTCATGACTTTCTTTATTCATAATAATATAACACATTGGCTATATTTGTCATCTTATAGTTGCGATGACTTTTTTTTTCTTTTTTTTTTTATATAAGATCACCTCCCCCACACTTCGCATAAGTATACACCACAAAAAAAAAACAAATAAGAAGTATGCATCCTTCGTCTTTGTTGGAATGGCACTCACATGAATTGTGAAGTGTGGCTAACTAATAATCATCAAAAACTAACCAAGCAACTTGCAATTCACCATTTAGACTTTGACAAGGGTTAGGCTAAGGTTTAAAGTGTAAATTAATTTTGTATTTTTCTGGATTAAACAAAATGAAAAGGATGGCTCAGAGGGTTTAACTAAGGGTATCTAGCGCTAAAAATGAACGCTAACAAATGGGTTCCAAATACGAGGGTAACTAACCAATGTGGTTAGCAAAAATTATTTTGTAAACGGATGGCCATTTGGTTTTATTCCTAAGTTTGCCTCTTATCATATGAATATATCCTTATCATTTTAAAATGATTTTAACCGTAATGCATAACAAGTACAAGTTCTAGAATTAACATAATAACCGGCACACTCATCATGAAATATGTAGATAGTATAAGAAATACTATTCTCATAAAAAAAACTAATCCTCACAATTTAAAGTAATAAGGGTATAAAATTGTGCTTGCAAATGTTATCAATTCCGAGACAAATTGCTCTTTAAAACTTGAATTTATTCTCCAAAAATATCATTATTATATACCATGAAATCAACCTTATTTTAACTAAAATATGAAGGGCGAACTACTACTAGTTACTAAAGTTCACGACTCTAAAACAAAAATTTGAAAATCCAAAATTTAAAAATAATGCAATTTTTCTATTTTCATCCTTCCCCCACACTTAAGTTTTGCATTGTCCTCAATGTAATAAAAAAATGACTTCAAAGTAAAGGAAATGGAAAAATTTAGAAAATAGCGGAGTTAAATACGCAACATGCATATTTAATCATAATAAGCAAATGAGTTTACCGACTCCAAAAGTTGATCAACTATATGCTTCCGTAATAAAACTCCTGCAAGAAAACTACAAAATATACGAAACAACCAAACAAACACACAAAAACATATCTAAACCAAATAAATAGAAAATTACGTTACGTTATAAATCCTACAAGAAATAGTTAAAGATAATAGAAATAGAAATTGTTCGACACATAATTGTTTTTGAAAACCAACCATAATCATGTGATCATGCGTCACCATCAATAACTCACATCGGAACGAATGAACTCGTCCTCGCTTTCCTCTTCATCCTCATCAACATCTTCTTCATTGTCCTCGTCTACCACTCGTCTCTTCTTCTTTCCAGCTCTTGATGACGAACCACCAACATCATAACTTGATCCTCCCGGATTAAAACTTGGTCCACCCACATTAACACCTGAACTACCATACTCGGGAAGTCTACCATATGGAGGATATGGCTCAGGAAATGGTGAATAACCAGGATAAGGATAGGGGTATGGTCCAGGATATGGAGAATACGGTAAAGGGTATGGTGGAACATTTGGTGGGTTGTAGGGAGGTACCTCATAATTGGCATCTTGTGCCAAATGTTGGATCATAGGCATGGAATAATCATAGTTATAATTAGTCCTCATTTGCATTGAATCTCTCCAAACATCCCTACACTCAATAGCATTTAATTCACGGTTCCAATCACCCCATCCTGAATCAAAACCACTTTGGGTACTACCCGGAAAACTCCCCATTTGAGGTTGTGAAGGCGCTCTCGCATAAGCTCCGGATTGTGCCCCCACACTTGGTTCGATCCAAGGTCCCAAAGTCTTGTTAATCCTATCCAATGCTTTCCCAAAACTAAAAGCATCCCAAATCTCACTCTCCAATCTCAGTCTACACTTCCTCAACTCCTCATCATTAAAATACCCAAGATTTTTAGCCAACATGGTCACATAATGAACTCCACAAACATCACTTTGTTTCTTAATCCCCAGTGCTCTCTTCGAAAGATACTCGGCAAAAATCCATGCCATATTCCTATTCTTGTCTTCCTCCAACAACTTCATCACCCATAGGTCTGGTTGACTACTCTTGTCTTGTCCACCACTCCTATGTATCAATCCCCAAGAAATCAACTTTTGTAAAACCTTCAACAATGGATTCCTAATCCTAGAAGCATTTCTCCTAAGACAAGTTGGATCACCAATTCTATTCCAATATTCATCAATACCCGTGTATTGATCATTACCTCTAGCTAAACTCACAAAATGTGGTCTAAACAACCTATGTTGAATCTCACTCTCCTCATACAAACCAAGTGCAACTGCAAATTTTGGCAAAGAAAAAGCATGTTCGCGACCACACAATCTAAACCAAACACAAGCATCTCCAAGTACATCATTTACCTTTCTATCAAAGTAGAACGTAGAAAAGAACTCCAAACACCATTCCTTGTAAACATCTTCACGAATACTAAAAGCTCTTTCCCATGAATAATCTTCAAACCTATCTCCATCACCAGGATACACATAAACCATAGTCATCATACTCCTTAATTGATCTTCACATTCATACTCCTCAAGCAATTCCCAATCAATCAACCTAGGCTTAGCAATCTTCCTCTCTTGAAGTTTTGAAAGACGTTCTCTATACGCATTCTTCTCATCTTTGTTTTGCACATGAGAAAACTTGACATTCTCATTAGATTCCAGTTTCAAACTGAAAGTAATCCTTTTCCGCTCGTTCCTTTTCAAATACTTATTAACAATCGGATTTCGTCCTAATCTTCCAACATTTCCCTGAAAGAAATCTCAAATTATGTGAGTATATAAGTATAAGAACTAATATCAATCAATTTAGAAACTAGAAAACACATTTCAAAAAATTGTCAAAAATATTTTCGAGGCGACCAACCGATCGGTTTGAGGTCCAACCGAATCGGTTGCACTTTGGCACACTCCCAACCAATCGGCTGCAACTCGCAACCGATTCGGTTGGAGTTTTCTGCAAACTATATTCTTCTCCAATCCATCCTAAACGTTTCCCAATCAATCCGAACTTATTTCTAACTTGTAATCTCCCATTCTTGAGTACTTCTAAACATCCAAACTCTCCTAACAATCATTCCTAACATTTCCAATCATCAACCCAATGATTCTATAAAAACCAAGAACATCATCTACTAAAATCTTCCAAATAGTGTTCTAATCAACAATGCAATAACCTAACATCACTAATTATCAATCATATAACTTCTGGGATTCATCAATTGCAAATAAACTAGCTCCAAATATTATACCCAATTCAATCCGAAAATTCAATCAATGAATTCTTACTCAAAACTTAACCAATTGATCTAATTCTTTTTGCAATACCTTCTCCTATCATCTAATCACTTATCCCCAAAATATTACATCTCTATTCGAACTAATTCAAAAATACCCAATTCGTGACCTAATTTTAATCATCCGAATTAAAACTTAATTGAACAAAATTAATGATATAACTTACTTGACTTGATGCCATTGATGATTAATTATCACTCCTGCAACCTTCTAACAACTTCTTATGGTCGAATTTTTAACCCCAATTTTTGGTGGATTGTGTGTATGTGTTTTTCTTAACTTTTTGAAAATTTTGGTTTATATATTCAACTCCATCCGATCAGTTGTGACTCCATCCGAATCGGTTTGTTATGAAATTGATTTTTCAAAGTTTTTTTTCCACTACTTGACTTGACACAAGTGCTAGTAGCTTTTTCTCTTTTCTCAAACTTATTAACTTGTATTCCAACACTCTTTGTCTACCAAAAATTTTGGTCATCTATTTCTATTTCTAAACTTAAAACTAAAACATAACTTAAACTCTAAAAACTAAAAACTTAAACTAAATAAAAAGATAAATAGATAAATAAATAGATAGATAACTAAACAAATAGATAGTCTCATTCAAACTTAAAATGCATAAAACTTAAAAACATGAAATAAAATGCATGAAAAATAAAAGTACGAAACAAACAAACTAGCACAAGATGTGCTTTATTCTTGTGATCATTCTTCTTCATCCATAGAAATATTTATTTCTAAGAATGTCTTCTCCACGATACTCGTTTGCCAACTTCCTAGTTGTCTTTTGAGTTTTGAAAGTTCTTGCAAAGTTCCTTCCACTAGGACATGTGATATCAAATTTGCAATGCCAATCACCATCTCCTTCTTCTCTTTTATAAATGCTATGTCCTTCGGAACCCCATTCCAAATTCTTCAATTGGACCGGTAAAGATCCAAGAAAATCTGTCAACTTGTTAAACACAAAAATATTTTTAACAGGATTAAAGAAAGCCTCCATTGCTAGAGCTCTTTCCATTTCATCTTCAATATCAAAGAAACTAGGTGTGCATGGACCAAACTTTGGTCTACCATATTCATCCCTTCCTACTTCAAAGCAACCAAGGTAATCCTCCTCTTGGTCCTCATCATTATCATCTCCATTACTACCCCTTCTAGACTTTGGATAGTAAGTATTCTTAAGAACTCCATCATCAATTGTCATGGTACCTTTTCCCATATCTATTATACCTCCACAAGTTCTTAAAAATGGTCTACCTAACAACAAAGGTAGTTCCTTATCAACCGCAACATCCAACACAAGAAAATCTGCCAAGAATGCTTGATAACCAATTTGAACTCTCACATTTCTTACTTCTCCCATTGCTTTTGTCTTAGAATTATCTGCCATAGTGAGTTTAGAATTGTTAGGTGTAGGGTCTCTTAATCCTAACTTATGATACAATGGATAAGGCATAATACTCACACTAGAACCCGTATCGGCTAATGCATATAAAGTTGTTGTCCCATTAATTTTAACCGGTAAAACAAAATTTCCGGGATCATTCATTTCCTTTGGGAGCCCATTCTCAATTATCCTTCTCTCCTCTACTTCATCAAAATTATTATCCTCAAACTTACACTTTGCCAACATAACTCCATCTAACTTCTTCCTATACTCCATATAATTCCTCAACACTTCAATGACCGGTTTGTTTTCCATCAATTCACTAATTTTTGCTTCAAGATTCTCCAAAATGGCTTGTTTTTGCTCTTTGGTTAAAGGTTTGGTACTTTTTGGTGAACTAGGTGGTGTTTTGGATGATGATGATGATGATGATTTGTTTTCTTTTTGGGTGGAGGGTTGGGTTAATTTGTTCAATGGTGTTTTGTTTCGGTTTGCTTTGCCCATCTTACAAACTTCATCCGTTCCTTCCTTCTAAATTTCCATTCCTTCACAAACATCAACAAGCATATCATTCACACTCTTCCCTTCTTCCAAATCACTTATGTTAATTTTCAACTCCCTAAGTGCAAAATCCAAACTACACTTGGTATTCACTAAGAAATCTCTACCAAAAATCACTTCCGGTTCATCTTCATTAGTATACTCCAAAACAACAAAATCAACTTTAAAGATATGACCATGAATATTCACTCTAACTCCTTTCACTTCCTTCTTACCATAACTTCGATAGTCAAGTCTAACAAAACCAAGTTTGTCAAGCATTTCTTCCGAAATGTAATTATCTCCATACTCCATATTCAATTCCGCATCCCACGCTTTAACTCCTTCCACCGCACAAGGTGTAGAATACTTCATGTGTGGAGCATCATATTTCTTAGGTGGTGCTCTAGTGAAAACAACAACTTTTCTCTCCTTCTCCTTCTTTGGATAACACATTTCATGTGGCAAATAAGCAACATTGTCACAAACAACTTCCTCTCCTTCCAAATCCAACTTTGCTTTTTCCAACATACTCTCCAACTTTTCCAAGGAATCACCGGAATCCTTGAACATATCTTCCAAGTCTTTCAAATACGCAGAAATTTGGCTCAAACTCCCCATTTCAACTTAAGCACTTACTAACTATAACATAACCATAAAAAAAAATCCAAATCATTAGCATGAGGGTTAGTTATAATCAAATAAACTCTTAATATGAAATAAGAACAAGTAAATTAACTAAATAAAACACTAAGAATAGAAAATAAACTAAAAATTAAAAATGTCTAAAATTTTACCGAGATGCCCAACCGATCGGTTTCTAACCCAACCGAATCGGTTAGCACAAATTACCCCCTCCAACCGATCGGTTGGAACCCGCAACCGAATCGGTTGGAGTTTTTACACTAATTTTTTTTAAACTAATAAAACTTTTAATTATAAGATTAAAAACAATAAAAGCATTAATTAAGATGTCTTTAAGAATTACTAAATCATTAAGTGAAATTAAAAATTCTAAAACATTAAAATGACTAATAATTGCAACTTAAAACTATTAAAAACTAACATTAACTATATAATTATTAAAACTAATTAACTAAAAACAGAAAAGTAAGAATTAATTACTAAAAACAAAATCTAATAATTTTTACCGTGACCACCAACCGATCGGTTGGTTACCCAACCGATTCGGTTGGTCAAAAAACCAAAAAAAAATTTACTTTAAAAACTTTAAAATTCACAAATTTCAAACAAATTAAATTACTAAAAACTAAGAAAATTAATCAAATCCCCGGCAGCGGCGCCAAAAACTTGATGTGCGTTTTGTTAGTACAAGTTTTAAAATTTATAAACGCGAATTATCCGATTATTATTTAGCACATACGAGCAAGTATACTCGTCCTGTGTAATAAAGGTGGGTAAGTCGAGATCGTCCTAATGGATTTGGTGGTTTTAGTAATTAGAAAACGTTTGTTAAATAAGGGTTGTCAATCCAAATTTATGTAAAATCTTAATTTAAAAGAAACTCAATAAAAACTAAACATATACTTGTGTATAATTCCTTGATTGGTAATTAGGAGTATCGTAACAATTTGAGTACGAAGTTTGGTGTAAAACTTGTTATGATGCGCAACTAAAAATGAGTAGTTATACAATCTATGATGTATGTCATGTTTTCACTACTACTAAGAATTCTATCACCTAAATGACTCCTTTCAGACATATCAAATTAGTATGACAATCCTATAAACACATGGTTGTTTAGAAAATCAATTCTTTTCTTATGAATTCCTACGAATCCTTTCGGTCCTTTTTCGTGATGAAATCGTCTCAAATCTATTTTAACAAGTAAATAAGATGGTTATCAAGCATACTATTCCATACTAATTTGGTGTATTAATATTTTGGAATAAAAACAAGTTGAAAATCCTTTCGGACCTATTTTTCAAGAAATTGTTTTTACCGACAAATTAAGCAAGAAAAGATGTTATATCAACAAACTCATAAAAATAGATATGTTTTCATGCATCACCTTTTTCATAAGATAATACTCCAATGACCAATCACATCATATACACAAGTATATCACAAATTACACCATAGCAATCATATTAAAAACACAAGTAAATAAGAAAACTTTCATAAAACTTAAGTAACAATTGTTCATTATAAGTATCAAGGTGTACCTAGTCTTGAAAATTACAAAGAGAAAACTTGTGGAACTATAGCAACCACACTCCTCCAATTGCTCACCAATGTAAGTAAACAACTCCACACTCGAACCAATGCATGAGACTTTAACTCAACACGTTCCAGACGTTTTTACAACACTTAGTAAACTTTCAGGCAATATAAGATAAGCTAACAAGGTTTGGTGTAATACTAAGTTAGATAATGGTGGTACAAGTATCTCTAAGTCCTAAGTGCTCATTATATAGCTTAATGACACTTATGCTTCAAGAAAAAATGTCCCTCCACAGTAAATAAGCAACAATGATCAACCACAAATGATTATGGGGAGTAAATTCGCCAATTAATGCAAAACTTGTAACTTCAGTCACCACCAACCGATCGGTTTCTCGCCATCCGATCAGATGGTCATTCTGGCTCTTTTCCAGCCGATCCGGTTGCGAGTTGCAACCGATCGGTTGGATTTCGTCTGATCATGATTTCATGTCTTTTCTTCATCGTTTTATGTTGCATGCAATATTTTTCTTCGTGGCATGACTTGTCCATTAGAACTTGATATTTCCTTGATAATTTCTTGTAGTAAACTTGTCTTTATCAAATCCTTTTGTTCATGCAACGTTTCTTTCTTCCTTGATCCTCTCGAAACTCTCCAAAAATGCATGTCCACTTCAATTCTTCATCTTTTAATCAATTTTACCTGCTTTTGGCAATATTTGCATGTATAAACACTTTTCCACGATTAAGTAACAAATATATACAAATATGACCAATTTCCACTCATAAATCAAACAATAACGCGACTAAAAATATGTTAAATTTGAGCGTTATCAAATCCCCCACACTTGAGCTTTGCTCGCCCTCGAGCAAGTCTTAATCAAAAGAAACTTGAATTCAATGGCAATAGTGCAAATATCTTATTTGAACTCAATCAAGTAAATAAAGAGCTTGATAACAATTCTAAGCACCTCACGAAAATTATTTGAAATTCACTCATCACTCAATATGTGTAACGATTAATAGATCACTCATTGCACAGTCATGATTAATGTTTCTTACCATAGGCTTGTACAAGTATCAAAACAATAGAATAATTCATCAAAGAGGTCTTTTATTCGGGTTATAATGTTTAGGCTGAGGGTTTTATAAACTTTCGTGCAAAATAATTACACTAAGTAAAAAATAAGG
This sequence comes from Artemisia argyi, assembly GCA_030686995.1. NCBI lineage: Eukaryota > Viridiplantae > Streptophyta > Magnoliopsida > Asterales > Asteraceae > Artemisia > Artemisia argyi. The sequence continues at coordinate 174,256,505 of CM060691.1, forward strand.
TAAGGATAAGGCATGGGAATATTTATGAAATTAGTTTTAAAAGAAAAATAAAATCAAAGTCTAAGTCCCATAGTTGCTATTCTCAAATAATCCACAAACCCAAAAATGATAATAGTTACCATCTTCTTCTCTTCGACTCCACATGTTGATACATCGATTCACCATAAAATATTCTTAAAACTTAGCACATCGGCTAACAACATATCTCATGACTTTCTTTATTCATAATAATATAACACATTGGCTATATTTGTCATCTTATAGTTGCGATGACTTTTTTTATCTTTTTTTTTTATATAAGATCACCTCCCCCACACTTCGCATAAGCATACACCACAAAAAAAAACAAATAAGAAGTATGCATCCTTCGTCTTTGTTGGAATGGCACTCACATGAATTGTGAAGTGTGGCTAACTAATAATCATCAAAAACTAACCAAGCAACTTGCAATTCACCATTTAGACTTTGACAGGGGTTAGGCTAAGGTTTAAAGTGTAAAATAATTTTGTATTTTTCTGGATTAAACAAAATGAAAAGGATGGCTCAGAGGGTTTAACTAAGGGTATCTAGCGCTAAAAATGAACGCTAACAAATGGGTTCCAAATACGAGGGTAACTAACCAATGTGGTTAGCAAAAATTATTTTGTAAACGGATGGCCATTTGGTTTTATTCCTAAGTTTGCCTCTTATCATATGAATATATCCTTATCATTTTAAAATGATTTTAACCGTAATGCATAACAAGTACAAGTTCTAGAATTAACACAATCACCGGCACATTCATCATGAAATATGTAGATAGTATAAGAAATACTATTCTCATAAAAAAAAACTAATCCTCACAATTTAAAGTAATAAGGGTATAAAATTGTGCTAGCAAATGTTATCAATTCCGAGACAAATTGCTCTTTAAAACTTGAATTTATTCTCCAAAAATATCATTATTATATACCATGATATCAACCTTATTTTAACTAAAATATGAAGGGCGAACTACTAGTTACTAAAGTTCACGACTCTAAAACAAAAATTTGAAAATCAAAAATTTAAAAATAATGCAATTTTTCTATTTTCTTCCTTCCCCCACACTTAAGTTTTGCATTGTCCTCAATGTAATAAAAAAATGACTTCAAAGTAAAGGAAATGGAAAAATTTAGAAAATACCGGAGTTAAATACGCAACATGCATATTTAATCATAATAAGCAAATGAGTTTACCGACTCCAAAAGTTGATCAACTATATGCTTCCGTAATAAAACTCCTGCAAGAAAACTGCAAAATATACGAAACAACCAAACAAACACACAAAAACATATCTAAACCAAATAAATAGAAATTTACGTTACGCTATAAATCCTACAAGAAATAGTTAAAGATAATAGAAATAGAAATTGTTCGACACATAATTGTTTTTGAAAACCAACCATAATCATGTGATCATGCGTCACCATCAATAACTCACATCGGAACGAATGAACTCGTCCTCGCTTTCCTCTTCATCCTCATCAACATCTTCTTCATCGTCCTCGTCTACCACTCGTCTCTTCTTCTTTCCAACTCTTGATGACGAACCACCAACATCATAACTTGATCCTCCCGGATTAAAACTTGGTCCACCCACATTAACACCTGAACTACCATACTCGGGAAGTCTACCATATGGAGGATATGGCTCAGGAAATGGTGAATAACCAGGATAAGGATAGGGGTATGGTCCAGGATATGGAGAATACGGTAAAGGATATGGTGGAACATTTGGTGGGTTGTAGGGAGGTACCTCATAATTGGCATCTTGTGCCAAATGTTGGATCATAGGCATGGAATAATCATAGTTATAATTAGTCCTCATTTGCATTGAATCTCTCCAAACATCCCTACACTCAATAGCATTTAATTCACGGTTCCAATCACCCCATCCTGAATCAAAACCACTTTGGGTACTACCCGGAAAACTCCCCATTTGAGGTTGTGAAGGCGCTCTCGCATAAGCTCCGGATAGTGCCCCCACACTTGGTTCGATCCAAGGTCCCAAAGTCTTGTTAATCCTATCCAATGCTTTCCCTAAACTAAAAGCATCCCAAAACTCACTCTCCAATCTCACTCTACACTTCCTCAACTCCTCATCATTAAAATACCCAAGATTTTTAGCCAACATGGTCACATAATGACCTCCACAAACATCACTTTGTTTCTTAATCCCCGGTGCTCTCTTCGAAAGATACTCGGCAATAATCCATGCCATATTCCTATTCTTGTCTTCCTCCAACAACTTCATCACCCATAGGTCCGGTTGACTACACTTGTCTTGTCCACCACTCCTATGTATCAATCCCCAAGAAATCAACTTTTGTAAAACCTTCAACAATGGATTCCTAATCCTAGAAGCATTTCTCCTAAGACAAGTTGGATCACCAATTGTATTCCAATATTCATCAATACTCGTGTATTGATCATTACCTCTAGCTAAACTCACAAAATGTGGTCCAAACAACCTATGTTGAATCTCACTCTCCTCATACAAACCAAGTGCAACTGCAAATTTTGGCAAAGAAAAAGCATGTTCGCGACCACACAATCTAAACCAAACATAAACATCTCCAAGCACATCATTTACCTTTCTATCAAAGTAGAACGTAGAAAAGAACTCCAAACACCATTCCTTGTAAACATCTTCACGAATACTAAAAGCTCTTTCCCATGAATAATCTTCAAACCTATCTCCATCACCAGGATACACATAAACCATAGTCATCATACTCCTTAATTGATATTCACATTCATACTCCTCAAGCAATTCCCAATCAATCAACCTAGGCTTAGCAATCTTCCTCTCTTGAAGTTTTGAAAGACGTTCTCTATACGCATTCTTCTCATCTTTGTTTTGCACATGAGAAAACTTGACATTCTCATTAGATTCCGGTTTCAAACTGAAAGTAATCCTTTTCCGCTCATTCCTTTTCAAATACTTATTAACAATCAGATTTCGTCCTAATCTTCCAACATTTCCCTGAAAGAAATCTCAAATTATGTGAGTATATAAGTATAAGAACTAATATCAATCAATTTAGAAACTAGAAAACACATTTTAAAAAATTGGTTAAAATATTTCCGAGGCGACCAACCAATCGGTTTGAGGTCCAACCGATTTGGTTGGACTTTTCTGCAAACTATATTCTTCTCCAATCCATCCTAAACATTTCCCAATCAATCCGAACTTCTTTCTAACTTGTAATCTCCCATTCTTGAGTACTTCTAAACATCCAAACTCTCCTAACAATCATTCCTAACATTTCCAATCATCAACCCAATGATTCTATAAAAACCAATAACATCATCTACTAAAATCTTCCAAATAGTGTTCTAATCAACAATGCAATAACCTAACATCACTAATTATCAATCATATAACTTCTGGGATTCATCAATTGCAAATAAACTAGCTCCAAATATTATACCCAATTCAATCCAAAAATTCTATCAATAAATTCTTACTCAAAACTTAACCAATTGATCTAATTCTTTTTGCAATACCTTCTCCTATCATCTAATCACTTATCCCCAAAATATTACATCTCAATTCGAACTAATTCAAAAATACCCAATTCGTGACCTAATTTCAATCATCCGAATTAAAACTTAATTGAACAAAATTAATGATATAACTTACTTGACTAGATGCCATTGATGATTAATTATCACTCCTGCAACCTTCTAACAACTTCTTATGGTCGAATTTTTAACCCCAATTTTTGGTGGATTGTGTGTATGTGTTTTTCTTAAGTTTTTGAAAATTTTGGTTTATATATTCAACTCCATCCGATCAGTTGTGACTCCATCCGAATCGGTTTGTTATGAAATTGATTTTTCAAAGTTTTTTTTGTTTTTTTTCCTTTTCCACTACTTGACTTGACACAAGTGCTAGTAGCTTTTTCTCTTTTCTCAAACTTATTAACTTGTATTTCAACACACTTTGTCTACCAAAAATTTTGGTCGTCTATTTCTACTTCTAAACTTAAAACTAAAACATAACTTAAACTCTAAAAACTAAAAACTTAAACTAAATAAAAAGATAAATAGATAAATAAATAGATAGATAACTAAACAAATAGATAGTCTCATTCAAACTTAAAATGCATAAAACTTAAAAACATGAAATAAAATGCATGAAAAATAAAAGTACGAAAAAAACAAACTAGCACAAGATGTGCTTTATTCTTGTGATCATTCTTCTTCATCCATAGAAATATTCATTTCTAAGAATGTCTTCTCCACAATACTTGTTTGCCAACTTCCTAGTTGTCTATTGAGTTTTGAAAGTTCTTGCAAAGTTCCTTCCACTAGGACATGTGATATCAAATTTGTGATGCCAATCACCATCTCCTTCTTCTCTTTTATAAATGTTATGTCCTTCGGAACCCCATTCCAAATTCTTCAATTGGACCGGTAAAGATCCAAGAAAATCTGTCAACTTGTTAAACACAAAAATATTTTTAAAAGGATTAAAGAAAGCCTCCATTGCTAGAGCTCTTTCCATTTCATCTTCAATATCAAAGAAACTAGGTGTGCATGGACCAAACTTTGGTCTACCATCTTCATCCCTTCCTACTTCAAAGCAACCAAGGTAATCCTCCTCTTGGTCCTCATCATTATCATCTCCATTACTACCCCCTCTAGACTTTGGATAGTAAGTATTCTTAAGAACTCCATCATCAATTGTCATGGTGCCTTTTCCCATATCTATTATAGCTCCACAAGTTCTTAAAAATGGTCTACCTAACAACAAAGGTAGTTCCTTATCAACCGCAACATCCAACACAAGAAAATATGCCAAGAATGTTTGATAACCAATTTGAACTCTCACATTTCTTATTTCTCACATTGCTTTTGCCTTAGAATTATCCACCTTAGTGAGTTTAGAATTGTTAGGTGTAGGGTCTCTTAATCCTAACTTATGATACAATGGATAAGGCATAATACTCACACTAGAACCCGTATCGGCTAATGCATATAAAGGAGTTGTCCCATTAATTTTAACCGGTAAAACAAAATTTCCGGGATCATTCATTTTCTTTGGGAGCCCATTCTCAATTATCCTTCTCTCCTCTACTTCATCAAAACTATTATCCTCCAACTTAGACTTTGCCAACATAACTCCATCTAACTTCTTCCTATACTCCATATAATTCCTCAACACTTCAATGACCGGTTTGTTTTCCATCAGTTCACTAATTTTTGCTTCAAGATTCTCCAAAATGGCTTGTTTTTGCTCTTTGGTTAAAGGTTTGGTACTTTTTGGAGAACTAGGTGGTGTTTTGGATGATGATGATGATTTGTTTTCTTTTTGGGTGGAGGGTTGGGTTAATTTGTTCAATGGTGTTTTGTTTCGGTTTGCTTTGCCCATCTTACAAACTTCATCCGTTCCTTCCTTCTAAATTTCCATTCCTTCACAAACATCAACAAGCATATCATTCACACTCTTCCCTTCTTCCAAATCACTTATGTTAATTTTCAACTCCCCAAGTGCAAAATCCAAACTACACTTGGTATTCACTAAGAAATCTCTACCAAAAATCACTTCCGGTTCATCTTCATTAGTATACTCCAAAACAACAAAATCAACTTTAAAGATATGACCATGAATATTCACTCTAACTCCTTTCACTTCCTTCTTACCATAACTTCCATAGTCAAGTCTAACAAAACCAAGTTTGTCAAGCATTTCTTCCGAAATGTAATTATCTCCATACTCCATATTCAATTCCGCATCCCACGCTTTAACTCCTTCCACCGCACAAGGTGTAGAATACCTCATGTGTGGAGCATCATATTTCTTAGGTGGTGCTCTAGTGAAAACAACAACTTTTCTCTCTTTCTCCTTCTTTGGATAACACATCTCATGTGGCAAATAAGCAACATTGTCACAAACAACTTCCTCTCCTTCCAAATCCAACTTTTCTTTTTCCAACATACTCTCCAACTTTTTCAAGGAATCACCGGAATCCTTGAACATATCTTCCAAGTCTTTCAAATACGCAGAAATTTGGCTCAAACTCTCCATTTCAACTTAAACACTTACTAACTATAACATAACCATAAAAAAAATCCAAATCATTAGCATGAGGGTTAGTTATAATCAAATAAACTCTTAATATGAAATAAGAACAAGTAAATTAACTAAATAAAACACTAAGAATAGAAAATAAACTAAAAATTAAAAATGTCTAAAATTTTACCGAGATGCCCAACCGATCGGTTTCTAACCCAACCGAATCGGTTAGCACAAATTATCCCCTCCAACCGATCGGTTGGAACCCGCAACCGAATCGGTTGGAGTTTTTACACAAATTTTTTTTTTATTTTTATTTTTTTAAAACTAATAAAACTTTAATGATAAGATTAAAAACAATAAAAGCATTAATTAAGATGTCTTTAAGAATTACTAAATCATTAAGTGAAATTAAAACTTCTAAAACATTAAAATGACTAATAATTGCAACTTAAAACTATTAAAAACTAACATTAACTATATAATTATTAAAACTAATTAACTAAAAACCAAAAAGTAAGAACTAATTACTAAAAACAGAATCCAATAATTTTTACCGTGACCACCAACCGATCGGTTGGTCAAAAAACCAAAAATAAAATTTACTTTAAAAACTTTAAAATTCACAAATTTCAAACAAATTAAATTACTAAAAACTAAGAAAATTAATCAAATCCCCGGCAGCGGCGCCAAAAACTTGATGTGCGTTTTGTTAGTACAAGTTTTAAAATTTATAAACACGAATTATCCGATTATTATCTAGCACATACGAGCAAGTATACTCGTCCGGTGTAATAAAGGTGGGTAAGTCGAGATCGTCCCAAGGGATTTGGTGGTTTTAGTAATTAGAAAAACGTTTGTTAAATAAGGGTTGTCAATCCAAATTTATGTAAAATCTTAATTTAAAAGAAACTCAATAAAAACTAAACATATACTTGTGTATAATTCCTTGATTGGTAATTAGGAGTATCGTAACAATTTGAGTACGAAGTTTGGTGTAAAACTTGTTATGATGCGCAACTAAAAATGAGTAGTTATACAATCTATGATGTATGTCATGTTTTCACTACTACTAAGAATTCTATCTCCTAAATGACTCCTTTCGGACATATCAAATTAGTATGACAATCCTATAAACACATGGTTGTTTAGAAAATCAATTCTTTTCTTATGAATTCCTACGAATCCTTTCGGTCCTTTTTCGTGATGAAATCGTCTCAAATCTATTTTAACAAGTAAATAAGATGGTTGTCAAGCATCCTATTCCATACTAATTTGGTGTATTAATATTTTGGAATAAAAACAAGTTGAAAATCCTTTCGGACCTATTTTTCACGAAATTGTTTTTACCGACAAATTAAGCAAGAAAAGATGTTATATCAACAAACTCATAAAAATAGATATGTTTTCATGCATCACCTTTTTCATAAGATAATACTCCAATGACCAATCACATCATATACACAAGTATATCACAAATTACTCCATAGCAATCATATTAAAAACACAAGTAAATAAGAAAACTTTCATAAAACTTAAGTAACAATTGTTCATTATAAGTATCAAGGTGTACCTAGTCTTGAAAATTACAATGAGAAAACTTGTGGAACTATAGCAACCACACTCCTCCAATTGCTCACCAATATAAGTAAACAACTCCACACTCGAACCAATGCTTGAGACTTTAACTCAACACGTTCCAGACGTTTTTACAATACTTAGTAAACTTTCAGGCAATATAAGATAAGCTAACAAGATTTGGTGTAATACTAAGTTAGATAATGGTGGTACAAGTATCTCTAAGTCCTAAGTTCTCATTATATAGCTTAATGACACTTATGCTTCAAGAAAAAACGTCCCTCCACAGTAAATAAGCAACAATGATCAGCCACAAATGATTATGGGGAGTAAATTCGCCAATTAATGCAAAACTTGTAACTTCAGTCACCACCAACCGATCGGTTTCTCGCCATCCGATCAGATGGTCATTCTGGCTCTTTTCCAGCCAATCCGGTTGCGGGTTGCAACCGATCGGTTGGATTTCGTCTGATCATGATTTCATGTCTTTTCTTCGTCGTTTTATGTTGCATGCAATATTTTTCTTCGTGGCATGACTTGTCCATTAGAACTTGATATTTCCTTGATAATTTCTTGTAGTAAACTTGTCTTTATCAAATCCTTTTGTTCATGCAACGTTTCTTTCTTCCTTGATCCTCTCGAAACTCTCCAAAAATGCATGTCCACTTCAATTCTTCATCTTTTAATCATTTTTACCTGCTTTTGGCTATATTTGCATGTATAAACACTTTTCCACGATTAAGTAACAAATATATACAAATATGACCAATTTTCACTCAAAAATCAAACAATAACGCGACTAAAAATATGTTAAATTTGAGCGTTATCAGCATTGTTGAGTGTTTTACTAGCAAAGTAAATAGGACGAAAATGTTTTCCTTCACGTTGTCCTAAAACAGCTCCAACAGCGAAATTGCTTGCATCACACATGATTTCAAATGGTAGTGACCAATTAGGTGCAACCATAATTGGGGCACTAGTCAATTGACTTTTCAATGTTTCGAAAGCTTTAATGCAGTCAGCATTGAAATCAAATACAGAATCCTTTTCTAAAAGTTTAGTCATAGGACGTGATATTTTTGAAAAATCTTTGATAAATCGGCGGTAAAAACCGGCATGTCCTAGAAAACTTCTAAACGTTTTAACGTTAGTTGGTGGTGGTAATTTGGTGATAACATCTATTTTAGCTTTGTCTACTTCCATCCCTGAACTTGATATATTGTGTCCTAACACAATTCCTTCAGTTACCATGAAATGACATTTTTCCAAATTAAGAACTAGACGTGCGGCTTCACATCTTTCAAGCATTTTATCGAGATTGGAAAGACAAGTTTCAAAAGAATCACCAAAAACTAAAAAGTCATCCATGAAAACTTCCATAGATGTTTCAAGCATGTCTTGAAATATTGCGATCATACACCTTTGAAAAGTTGCAGGTGCATTACATAGACCAAAAGGCATACGCCGGTAAGCGTAGGTTCCAAAAGGACATGTAAATGTAGTTTTCTCTTGATCGGCTGGATCGATAGGAATTTGGAAATAACCCGAAAAACCATCAAGGAAGCAAAAGTATTTGTTTCCTGCTAATCTTTCGAGCATCTGATCCATGAAGGGTAAAGGAAAATGATCTTTCCTGGTGGCTTTATTAAGTTTTCTGTAATCAATACATACTCGCCATCCAGCGACAGTTCTAGTAGGAACTAACTCATTCTTTTCGTTTGTCACTACAGTCATTCCTCCTTTCTTTGGAACACAATGAACTGGACTAACCCATGGGCTATCCTCAATAGGATAAATAATTCCTGTGTCAAGAAGTTTAATGATTTCCTTCTTAACAACCTCTTTCATATTTGGGTTGAGTCGACGTTGTCTTTCTACAACGGGTTTAGAACCTTCTTCACAATTGATTTTGTGTTTGCAAAAATCAGGACTAATTCCTGGAATATCAGAAGTTTTCCACGCAAAAGCGCGTTTATGCTTCTTAAGAACAGAAACGAGTCTTTCTTTTTGATTTGTTTCGAGCAACGACGATATGACTACTGGAAGAAGTGAATTTTCTTCTAAGTAAGCATATTCGAGATTATTGGGAAGGGTTTTGAGTTCCAAATCAGTGGGTGGTTCTTCTAGAGATGATTTGATTTTCAATTGATCTTTTTCAATGATATCTTCAAATTTCTCTTCTTCTTCTTCTTCTAATTTGATTTCCATGAATTCCTCAAATTCTTTATCAGAATCTGTCTCACTAATCTTTTCTGAAGTAGTCATGAATGGTTTTGAATCGTCAAGTAATGCATCCAATTCTTCTTCAGTGACTTCATCAATTATATCGATGTTATAGCATGTGTCATCACTGGAATTTGGATATTTCATTGCTTTATCGATTAAGAACGTAATTCGATCTTCTCCTACTCCAAGATTTAGTTCTTTACCTTTGCATCAGCAGTGTTTAAGAAAGGTCTTCCTAAGATTAGGTCACCATTTAGTAAACACAAGTATGATTGATAAAGAAATAAGATGAGAAAAGAGTTTGGTTGATTATAAGACAATATGAAAGATAAAAGTGCAAGAGTTTCTTTAAGATAATCCAATAACCAACAATATGAAATGTAACATAAGGTTTCTATTTATAAGGGAGGAGTTAGGGCAACACTCCCTTCCTCCCTTATCCTCTCATTTCGTGGGCTTTAAAGCCTCATGGGCTTTTACATGTTGCCCATTAACTAAAACAATAATTAGAAATAATACTTAAGCAACCTATTAGAAAATGTAATGACCGAGACTTGACTGAATACTAAAGTATGATCCCAACAATCTCCCCCTAAGGGTCGGTCATCACAGTTGCTTGACGTCTTCATCTTTGTCGTTGACTTGTGACATGTGAAACTCTAGACGTCTTCAAAATGGATGAATGATAGTGAAAGTACTTTGCTCTTTGTCTTTGTTCTTTGGTGATGATGCAGTGATTAGGTTATGAAGTTGTCTGTCGTTCGTCACTCCTGCATCTGTGGTGGTTGTCCGCCATTCCAACATACTCATACATCTTTAGACTTTAGACTTTATCGTACAAGAAGTTCCTTTTCATGCATTGAGATCTTTGTCATTATACTTTGTAGATTCTGCTTATTGCTGTAGAATCTTTATCTTAACTTTGTGTTGCTAGGATCTTTGGGGGAGCTTTCTTTGACTTCAAGATGTATGTATGAGCATGTTGGAATCTACCATCATGGGGTGAAGTACCTGCGAGTAAACAGTTAGCAATAAAACGACCGGTACTTACGGATAAGGAATTAGAGCTCATCAACAGCATAGTGTGAAGACTCCTTCTAATCCTTATCCAGGCCGTTCCCATATCAGATACTCCCGAAGGAGCTTACTAGACCTACTAAGTAGCTCAATGACTGGGTGAGTCGCTAGGGATCACTCCACGACTGTAGACCGAGATGGAACCACCGCAAACACTAAGCGTAACCCTTGCGGGGTTACCGAAGTGACCTGCTGTCAGGGCTATTTGATGTTGACCCTGGCAGGATTTCCGTTCAATCATTGAGAAATACCTAAGTAATCCTCTCATAAACATTCTCGGCAGATTGCTAAGATCTGCGAAGGACTCGATAGTTTACAACTGATGCCCATTGATGTAGAACACCAGTTATAGAAATACTAAGTGTTCCTAAGAGATCTTTGATGTATCTCAAGGCTCTAGACTCTATAAGTGCACTCCTAGGTTTCCTATACGGAGACCGGGGATGTGTCTCCTGCTTCAATATCAACCGTCTCTAAGAGATAGGTTGATAGATTATGCGGGTTCCCCGTGAGAATGAAACAAGTTCTTTTAAGAGAACTTAAGTGGTTAAGAAGGTTTAGTGCATCGCGTCACTGGGTCCATGACGACTTAATCTTCAATACCGGTGTTGTCATTAACAACATCTAGTAGCATATGTATTGAACCCGGTGTCTGCCCTAAGGTTGACCATATGGAGGGCTATTTCTTTTCACCCTTTATCTTTTGCTTTTCTTTTTAATTCTTCAACTCCTTCTTTCCCTTTCATTTATTTCTCCTTTTTTTTCTTCATATCATACCTAAGGACTTCTAATTCTAACTATGGGAGATGTCCTTGGGTAGATCCCTCCGGCTCTGGCGGATCATAGGACGAATATTCCTATCTTAATCACCTTATAACTCCAACAGTAGCCAGGAAACCTTTGATTGAAAATCTCTCAAAGTGTTTGTGATAATCAAATATTTTGGTTAACACTTTGAGAGTTTTGAGTACACTTTTGAAGGGCTCCCCCTGCACATGTGCTCATAAGTATTTAATAAATTTGCACATGCGGGAGGAGCAAACACTTTTGAATTGATCCACTTTCCGTGAACAGGACCGATTCGAGACACGCTTACATCACTAGTTAGACTAGCTTGAAGTTATTACCTGGCCTGGTCAAGTTCACAGAAGGTTTCTCGAGACGGTACATTTCTACTAAGATAAATCCTTTTCGAGACACGCTTACGTGGTTAGTTAAAGAGTTGCATTGTCAGCTTTTAGGTGACAACTAGCTCTAGTAACTAACTTGATGTTATTACCCGTCGAGGATATGTCCTTTCGATATAACTAACTTGTATTATCTCGTCAATTCCTGGGTCAATGCTGAGTCTAGCTCACTTATGATACAACTTTAAAGCTTTGACTTCGTATATTTTAATCACTTTTTCATTTTCTCCCCCTCAAAAATAGCATACAAAATGGTGTTTTTGACAAACTTTAAGATTGAAATATGCCTTTTGAGTCTTACGGGGAGATTCACCACGAACATTTGATGTTGAGCAAAGTATTTTTGTTTTGACAAGTGCTCCCCCTCAACAAGTGATTAGGTCTTATTGAGGTGAAATACTTGTCCTTTTGAGCAGAATTATGAAAAAATCAGAAATGTTTGATTAATTCTACTCAAAAGTAAGAAGCCTTCGCTCCTTATATTAGGATTGAGGCACTGACGCGTACCTCAGGGTCCTTTCTTTACAAGTGCGGGTTTTGCACTGTAATGCGTGCACAAGCCATTATGAAGTAAAAGTATGACAAATCAAATTGAACCCTTACAAAATCTACCATTCAGGCCTCTGAAATGTCAACACTGGAAATTTCTGTCTGCCTCCGACATAGCTCTCCAACCTACGAAACTGATCCCAGCGTCTTAATCTGTTCTCGATCCTTGATATGAATCTGCGGGCATCCCTAACCTCTGTCGAATTCCACCGTTTAGATTTACCCAAAGCAATGTCATCTACTCTACTTTTGATGCCGTCCCTGACGAACTTTAACGTTACATCACAGAACTTCTGAACTTCGGTGTAAGCCATGAAGCAGTTTCGACCATTAATGCTGCGGTAGGTGAATCCGAACGGATGTTTGATCAGGGTGTACTGAGGCAGATGTTGAAGATCGGGGATGTCGAACATATTAGGCTTGGTTAGATTGAGCTTCTTCTGGTAACTTTCCACTCCTAACTGAAGATCTTCGACCCGTTCTCGGATTACGATTTGCCTGATGTAAATGAGGAGTGCTTGGATGAAGGCAAGTTGTATGTCTTTGGGTAAACCACAAAGTTTGCCTTGCACTTTGAGAAGGTACAGGTCTTCGATATCGTTGAGAAGTAGGCATGGAAAGTCTGACTCGGAGATGTCGTATTCTTTTTCATCACTCCTTTTCAGTGTAATTTTGCTGAGGAAGGGGTACCCGAAGTGAGTGACAGTTGAGATGAACTGAATTGAGACAATCTTCAGATCACTTGTCACTTCGCCCATAGTCTGGTTCAGTCTGCTGCTACGATAGTATTGTGCCCTGGTTTTTGGCCAGTGATGAATACCATAAAGTGCATTTCGGTCATACTCAACAAGTTTGTCGACGAATAATGCTGTGGCTTCTTCTTCGATGGCATTGTTGAGATAACGAGCAGCCGGGAGAAAGGCGAGTGAGGTGACGTACTTCTTCTCAGTAGCACTGCCAAGTTTCAGAAATTCCAGGTCGGTGTTAAAGAAGAACATGTATGTGATCTTTGGTTCTTTGGGCCTCCCAATCATCGGTAGTGGTTTTGACCAGTCTGTGATGTACGGTGCTGACTTCTTAGTGACTGGGTCGACAAATGATTCTGGATTGATCCAGTCAATATCGCTTGACATGGCTCGAGCGATGTTTTCCAGATGATATTCCAGCTCGATGGAGTTCGCAGACCGATCTCTGAGAAGATTGAATGCTTCATTCTTAATTCTGCGCAGTTCTTTCTTGTTCATCTTTTTCATCTTGAACCTGTGCTGAAGTAGTTGAGCATATTCCACTGTACGACCATCTTGTGGTTCCTGATTTGCTTCCAGTGGTGGTTGGGAATTAATCATCTTCTCAAACCAGGAATACTCGGTAGTCTCATCTTTATCTAGCCATTGAAGGACGGTTTTGGTCTTCTCGGGTTCCTTTCCTTTAGATGAGGTGTCCGGTTTAGGTTGAGGATGTTTTCCTTTCCTTTCTTTCTTCTTCTTCTTGGTTGATGGTTCTGGAACTGCATCGGTTTGGGGAATGTCGTCACCACCGGTGTATTCAAAATGATCGTGTTCTTTGGGGGCAGAACCTGATGCTTTCGGTTGGTGTGTGGAGGTTGTAGAGGTAGGAGGAATGACCGGTGGTCGAGATGAGGGTCCTTCGGCTTGTTTTTGTTTCTTAGCCTGAGAATTGGGATCCTTGTCTTCGTCATCTCTTTGACGCTTCAGCTTTTCTGCCTCTATGCTGCATGTCTCTTTGGTCATCTTGTCCTTAAGTGCTTCCAGTACTTTAGCTTCTTCAGGAGTCAAGGTGAACTTGTTAGCCAGCTTTTCTAAGAGTTGAGCTTCCAGATCATCCAGAGAAAGTCCTGGTAGAGGAGCAGTAGACTTGTCGGCTCGAAGAGTAAAGGTTGTTGATCGGATGACTTTCTTTACTGCTTGCTCAGCGAACTTGGTGAGTTCGTCTCTCATTGGTGCCAGCAGATCTTTCAGCTCAGCCACTAAGTGTTGTGCCATGTATTCATGTGCTTGAGCTGCTAGTGCGGCTTCCAAGTTCTCTGTAACGTCTTTAGCTAGGAAAATGTCAACCTTATCTTGTAGCTCTTTGACGTCTGTGTTCAGCTTAGATAGTTCAGCAACCTGGGTTGCAAGTCTAGCAACCTGATCTTCTAGCTTGCTTCTCTTCTTCTCATGCACTCTTTTGAAAGCTGACTTGATTAGTTTGGATGCAGCAGAGGCTTTGGAGCTCGGTTTCTTTATTGATTTGTCTCGTGTTGATTCAGAAGCAGGAGGTGATGACTGTGTAGATTCAATGATGGTGGTGGAGTCTTTGTCATCACCTTTCTTTGTTTCGGGTTGTTCAGTCTTCTTATCCTTAGCTGCAGCTTCTTTCACACTTAGTTCTGCTGCCAGTTTTTCAGCTTCAGCTTTCAATCTTAGCTCTTCAGCAACCCTGGCTTCTTCTTCTTTCTTTAATTTTTCTTCAGCCAGTTTGGCTGCTTCATCAGCTTTCCTTAGTTCTTCTGCAAGATTGGCAGCCTCAGCTTTAAGCCTGAATTCCTCAGCCAGCCTAGCTTCTTCTGCCTTCTTCAGTTGTTCTTCAGCTAGCTTAGCTGCCTCCTCTGCTTTTCGGCTCTCTTCCATTCTGATTGTCTCTTCCAGTTTGGCTTGAGCAATCTCTTCCAGTCTGGCCTCTTCAGCTTCTTGTTTTCTTTTCAGTTCCTCTTCCTGAGCCCTTTCTCTGTGCTCCATTTCTTCCATAGACATAAGCCTAGGAGCATCAGTATCCATGGGATCTCCTTCTTCATCCTCTCCCATAGTCATATCAAAGTCGGTGGGAGACACTGATGGATTGTCATAAGTCACTAATTCGGTATGGATCTCAGTGGTGGACTCAGGAATGCTGCTTGAAGTGCCAGTCTCGGTGGTGGTTTGGGTGAACACTGGAGGTGGTGGTTGATTAGCATTGAAGTCATCGATTCGGCTGTGAAGGAGACCAAGGTTGAGTGCCCTTTCATTTTCTTCTTCTACTGACAGGCCTTCAGGCTCTTGTACAACTGTAGCAGGTTCCTTCATCTTTTCCCTTCTAAACCTTTCTTCCTCCAGTAATGTCTGAGCCTCTGTGAATGGTCTTTGATTGAGGTATGAGGGATAAACGGCATTGTCAGCAAATTCATCGATGTTTTTATCCCAATCGATATCTTCCTCATCTTCATAAGGTTTGGCAAATGCTTCCCTATACTGAGGACCTTCATCAGATTCAGTCCTTTCGGAGTCAGATTTCTTGGGAGAAGCTTGTGGTGAGGGAAACCACCCAGGTTCAGCAGTTGGCTTCTTTGCGGGAATTCTGACCTTGGAAGATGGCTTCCTTTTAGGTTTGGACTTGGTAGAACTTTCTGAGCTGCCAGATTTGCTACCTTTCTTGCCTTTCTTCTGCATGTATGAAGGTAGAGCAGCTTCGTCCAAGAACCCAACTTTCTCTTCTTCAATGGCTTGTAGGTAGTACTTGTAGTTATTGCAAGCCTTGACTTTGTCAGTTAAGAGGCTATCTAGAAGTTTCTTTCCCTGTTTCCTTGTACTTGTATCCATTCTCTTGATGACCTTGAGTGTGTCCTCATTCTTGTATGTATGCTGAAACTCATCATTCAATCTCTGAGGAATGTCATCATATTCATGGAGGAAGCTAGCAATAAGAAGCTTGGTGAAACGGACGAATGGAATATTGGTCGTCTTGTGTTGTATATGCCACACAATGTCTTCCCAGATGATGCTGGCATAGTCAACCTTCTTGACATTTGCAATAGCCCAAAATAGCTTGAGATGTTGGAGCTTGGGATGTTCATGGCCTGTGTCTCTGCCAGACAGTGATTTGGCAATGATGATGTAGAGAGTTCTCCAAGGTTGTGGAAGAAACCTGATATTAACCTTAGAGTGCCTAGTAATGACCCCTTCAGATTCATCATACCCAATATCTCTTAGCCATTCAATCAATTCTTCTTCACTGGGAACTTGGTCATATTCTTCATTGGGTTCAAGTTCGGAAAGTCCCAGAGCACTACGGAGAAGATCCTGATCGACCGTGACTTGTCTCATGTGAAGCATACAAGTAAAGGATTCTTCCAGGAGGTCTAAGTGGATTGTGTGCCAAAACTGATGAATATAGAAGCATGCCACTGCGGCAGATTTGGTGAGTAGAACTTTGCACGGGTGATAGATGAGAGCATCAACAGCAACAAGGCAAGAAGACTCATTGCATGTAAGTTTGTTGAAGTTGACTCTCAGGTTGTTCTTTCCTATCTTCCTGGAGTAGTTTTCAGGAAAGGTGTCTTCCCATGCACGAATGGGTTCAGGTTCTGGTCCGTATGGGATGTCATTGTGTTCTGCCATCTGAATAGATCATAAACACACAAACATGGCAATTGTTGATGATGTTAGCATAGACATTCATTTAACATGTTTACATTTAGATTGGCATGTTTGACATTGATCAGTGGGGGTTTGTGTGTGTAAAAACTTTTGATATGTGACAAACTTGAGTTATTTTACTTGTTAGAAACATAAAACAATTCAGTTACAACATAAGTTTATCATTTACAACAAGTTACACATTGAAAAATTTCCAACACTTAGAAAAATTTTGGATTTTGACAAGTTTACGCGTAAGTAGTTGTTTTACGCGTAACCTGACTTAAGCGTAAGAATAGAACTAATGCGTAAGTGCAAAATCTACGCGTAAGATAGAATATTACGCGTAAAAGTAAAACTTACGCGTAAGATCAATTTTATGCGTAAGATAAGTCTTAGGCGTAGAAATTGAGGTTACGCGTAGGATTACCCTTAGGCGTAAATTGTAACTTATGCGTAGGTAATGACTTACGCGTAAGTTCTAGACTTATGCGTAAGGTCAGAACTTATGCGTAAGATCAATTTTATGCGTAAACTATGTCTTATCCAAGACACAATTTGTCCACGTGTCGAATCTTACGCGTAAGATTCAATCTTACGCGTAGGATGAACATTTAACGCGTAATCATGCCTTTTCCAGAAATACACCTTATGAATTCGAGTTGTTATTTTTTCCTGAAAGTGCACAAACATTACCACTGATCAATCATCAATCCAACATACATAATTCACACATTTTAACGCGTAATCATGCCAAATACAACATAACGCGTAAACAAGCATGAACATCAAATCACATCCTTAATCAAACATGTTTCTGGGTAGGATTAAGCATGGGGTAAATGATTCTAACAACCTAATGATCATATGTTTCAAAAAACAACACAAATTATCCACAAAAACTTAAGATTGAATCTGCTAGTGACCTTCGAACCCTAAACCTTAGATTAATGATTCAAACACGTTTGTGATGCAATTAATCTACTGGGATATGATCCTTATCACTAATACACCCTGACCCTATCATTAATCACAATCAAAACATTCACAATCAAGAATCCCTAATTATACGTATGAACCCTAATTAACCAAAATCACTCAAATCAATCAATTGATGATTCTGGGTGAGATTGGAGTTAACTAACATGTTTAATAGTATCATAAGAACAAATCCCATCACCAAATTCAATCAAATCATCACATCTTTCTGGGTTTGAATTCTACGCATAACTCAAAAACAAATTAATCAATTGTGATTGATTGAACCGTTGGATTGTTGTAAAATTAAAAACCTTTGTTTAGAATTATGATCAAAACATGTTACCTTTTTCAGATTAGATGAAAGATTCTTGGATTAGTCCAATGATTTGTGGCCGTTTGATCGAGTAGGTGTAGTATTAAATGTGTTTGGTGAAAAGTGAGTTACTGTTGGTCAAAAGTTGTTTTGACTAGGGTTAAATTCAAGTTATAAATGTTGACACTTTTAGCCCCTTAACCTTAACTAACATTTAAACCAAATGCTTAATCACTTTAACACATATAGTATTCGTATATTAACTCCAAGAAATGATAAGAACAACTTGTCGTACTCCCCCTCGACCTTAGAATATGGTAAAATAACTTGGTTTTGATCAAGGAGAGTAACCCGAAATCCTTTTGAATCAACTTATTAGATGAAACGTCAATGTTTTTTTTTTTGGTAAAATGCAAGTATAAAAGGTAAAATAATTTTTGGAATTTTAAGAAAAAATGTTACTTTTCCTCCCCCTCAACACTTGTTTTAAATATTTGAAGATATTGTATAAAATAGTGTTGAAAGAGTTCTATACTTGCACTTTTTTTTTTTTTTTTTTTTTTTTTTTTTTTTTTTTTTTTTGAAAGAATATTTACAAAGATAGTTATGATGTTTGACAATCAATTGTGTTTTAAAAACTTTTCCAGATCCTCTGGAGTCAAACATCGCATACCAATTTGGTGAACTAAACTAGCAAACCTGGATGGTGCCAAGGATTTGGTAAGTAAGTCCGCCAATTGGTACTCAGTTCCAACAAAATAAAGCTCAACTGTACCCTTTTCCACATGCTCTTTGATGAAGTGATATCGGAGATCAATGTGTTTGGATTTGCAATGATGGACAGTGTTGCAGGAGATAGCAATTGCACTCTTTGAATCACAGTAGATGGGAATCTTGTTGAATAGGTAGCCATAGTCTTTAAGTTGTGATCTCATCCAGATGACTTGAGCACAACAAGCAGACATGGCTACGTATTCAGATTCTGTTGATGACAGTGAAGTGCAGTCCTGCTTCTTAGATTGCCATGACACAAGTTTGTCTCCAAGAAATTGTAATCCACCAGATGTACTTTTGCGTGTGTCTAAGCATCCTGCATGGTCAGCATCTGAAAACGCAATTAGTTCAAAGCCATAATCCTTCGGATACCAGATCCCCAGATTAATGGTTCCCTTTATGTATCGAAGGATTCTTTTGACCTCACTGAGGTGTTTTTCAGTTGGTCTGGACTGATAGCGGGAGCACATGAAGACAGCAAAAACTATATCAGGTCTACTAGCTGTGAGATACATGAGGGACCCAATCATACTTCGGTATTTGGTAGGGTCAACTGGAGTCCCATGTAAATCAGCATCTAATTTTGTGGTATAGCCCATTGGTGTATTATAGGTATCACAAGACATCATTCCATATTTCTTTAAAATTTCAAGAGCATATTTTGATTGATTTACAAAAATTCCACGGGGTGATTGATGAACCTGTAGTCCTAAAAAGAACGAAAGTTCACCCATCATGGACATTTCAAAATTATCTTTCATTAATTTTGCAAAATCATTAGAGTAACTTCTTTTTGTTGAGGCAAAAATGATGTCATCGACATATATTTGAACAACAAGTAAGTCCTCCCCGTAGGTTTTTGTAAATAGTGTGGGATCCACCGATCCTTTAGAAAATTTATTGGCCAGTAAGAAAGTTGACAGTTTGTCATACCACGCCCGTGGGGCCTGCTTGAGTCCGTAGAGAGCCTTTTTGAGTCGGTAGACGTGATTAGGACGCTCAGGATCAATGAAGCCTTCAGGTTGGCTGACATAAACTTCTTCACGGAGGTCTCCATTTAGAAATGCTGTTTTCACATCCATTTGGAAAACCACCATATTCCTATGTGCAGCATAAGCCAAAAAGATCCGAACAGCTTCATGTCTTGCCACTGGAGCAAAGGATTCAGCAAAGTCAAGACCTTCAAGTTGGGAGTATCCTTTCGCTACCAGACGTGATTTGTTGCGGATGACTGTCCCTTCTGCATCAAGCTTATTCTTCCAGATCCATTTTAACCCAATGACAAAGACTCCGTCAGGTCTTTCAACTAATTCCCAGACTTCTAATCTAATGAATTGCTGAAATTCCTCTTGCATAGATTCAATCCAGTTGTCATAAGTCATTGCATCTTTAATGTTCTTGGGTTCTTCATGACAAACTGTGAGTGCGTAGATGCAAGTTTCTCCATCGGTTTGAAGTCGTTGTCTTGTCATTACAGGTGCATCTGGATGGCCAATAATATGAACTAGTGGATGGTCACGGGTCCATTTGTGTGTAGACGGGTGTAGTTGATACGTATCTCGCATGTTGGCAGGATCCAAGTTGCGTGTTGATGACTCAGCTATATCAGGAACTGTAGTAGCTGGTGCAAACGGATTAAAGAACGCATCAGGATCATGCTCTGCGGAGTGTGGAACTGATAGTTGTTGTGGATCTTCAGCTGAAAGGCGATAAGTAGAACCAGTTTGTTCTGCTGTAGATGGTGATACAATTGGAGGACCGTCTCTCTCAACACTTGTGGTAGTTTGTTGAGGTGAGTCTGGTACTTGAATGTGATCAGGTTGAGCAGCGGAATTTGGTGAGACCTCAGTAGGACGGTATTCAATTGTGTCATCAAATAGTGGAGCAAACAAGGTTTCTAACTCTTTGCGGTTAAGTGGCAAAGGTTCAGCTGAAGATGCCGGAGAGTTAAGACGGTTAAATTCGGGTCCTAAGCTGTGTTGCTCAGAAGCCATTTGGGTGAGTTCATCAAAATTTGCGTGAATGGTTTCTTGAATTTCTCTAGTACGACGATTCCAGATCTGAAAACCTTTAGAATTTTCACAATATCCAACGAACACTCCAATGTCAGCCTTTGCTTTAAGTTTACCTAAATCATCACGATCATTTTTCGGATAACAGAGTGCTCCAAAAACATGAAAGTAATCGATGTTCGGTTTCCTTTTGTGAACAATTTGATATGGTGTTTTACGATGACGTTTTGTTATCATACAACAGTTTTGAGTATAGCATGCAGTTGAAACAGCTTCTGCCCACAAGTAATCTGGTAATTGAGCATTAATCAACATAGTTCTAGCAGCTTCCACTAACGTCCTGTTGCGTCTTTCAACAACTCCATTCTGTTCTGGGCTTCTAGGAATAGATGTTTGGTGTTCAATTCCCACTTTCTCATAATAAGACCGAAGTGTCTGATTCTTAAATTCAGTTCCAT
The DNA here is from genome assembly GCA_030686995.1 of Artemisia argyi. Lineage (NCBI taxonomy): Eukaryota > Viridiplantae > Streptophyta > Magnoliopsida > Asterales > Asteraceae > Artemisia > Artemisia argyi. The sequence continues at coordinate 174,278,097 of CM060691.1, forward strand.
TATCAGTTCTGACGATTCGTACTGTGTTGCGAAGCTGAACTTGAATTTTGGTGAGAAAGGTGATGATCATCGAAGGGGCCTGATCTTTACTTCGTAAGAAATAAACCCAAGTCCATCTGGAGAAGTCATCCACAATTACTAGTATGTAGCATTTACCGTTGATACTTTGAACACGCATCGGTCCACACAAATCCATATGTAGCAGTTGCAGAACATGATTCGTACTGTGCTCAGGTTTATTAGGAAAGTGAGCACGAGTACTTTTTCCTTGTTCACAGGTTGGACATAAGTGATCTTTGGTAAAGCGGAATCTTGGAAATCCCTCAACAAGTTTATAACGAGCAAGGTCAGTCATAGTTTTGAAATTCAAGTGTGAAAGACGTTTGTGCCATAACCAAGATTTAGTTGATTCTGCTTTGGAGAGAAGACATATCGGAGATGTTGCAATCATATCGGACATTGAGATTGTGTAAAGATTGGAGCCACGGGAGCCAGTCATGAGGTCGTTTCCTTGTAAGTCACGAACAAAGCAAGTTTTCTCACGAAATGCTACTTCTAGATCCCCATCACAGAATTGACCAACGGAGAAAAGGTTGTGTCCAAGTCCTTCCACATAGTAAACACGGCTGATTTCGATGTTTCCACTTATATAGTCACCATAACCCATTATCAAAGCGTAATGATCATTCCCGAATCTGACAGTGCCAATGAACTTTGAGACAAAGTTTTTCAACAGTTTAAGATTGCCTGTCATATGTCGGGTGCATCCGCTATCAACAATGCAGAGAACAATCTGTACCACCTGCATCACAAGAAGAGGACACGGATGGAACAGAAGTAAGGGTGGAACCCAAAGAAACTGCGGGTTCCAATTGGTTAGAAGCACAAGTATTCAATAATTTAGGAATCCATTTAAAATCAGGTTTGTGCTGTAACCAACGCTGCCAATTCCAACTAGTACGTGCTTTCTTAATTGTGAAGTCACTAGTGTTTGGCTGATGCCTAGGCTTGTTCTCTGTACTTATGGTGACATTATCGTCCTTAGAAACCATAGAAGGCGGCTTTCCTAAGATAGACTTAGAGGCAGTAGTGGGCCTAGGAGGAATGCTTGTCCTACGTTTCTTATGACGATTGAGTAGAGAGTTAGCAATACATTTAGTATGATCACCACATGATACACTTTTACGACAGAACACACAAGATGCATTAATATTCAAAACATTCAAAGGTTCATCATTCGTTACATTTAGATTTGGATTACAATTTGCCAGACTAGAATCTAAATCTGATGCAACATGAGTTTTATTCAAATTCCTAAGTTGGTCTTCTACTTCTTGAGCTGCTAGTGATCCTCTCTTACGTTTCCAGAGCCTATGCTTCCTTTTACTGTTACGCTTGGGTCTGCTAACGCTATTAGTGGATACTAGTCCTGTAGAAGTGGAGGTATCAACATTAGTGGTTTGAACAACATTTCCTTTAGTTGTTTTGTCTACTTTATACAATCCTGGTGCTATCACTGTGGTGTCTACCATTTTACCTTTTTGAAGGAGCTTAACTTTCTCTTTTAAATCAATGATGATGTGATTTTTATCCTGTATTTCAGACTCAAGTAAACCATTGCAGTATTTGATGTCATCACGGTTTTGTTACCATTCGGCGTTTTCAATTTTTAAATCCGCAATTTCATTCTCGTATTTGAGACACAAACTTTTGAGAGACTCATTGGTTTTGCAAAGCTGACAAGAGTTAGAAATGTTTTGACTTTGAAGTTTCAATTCCATTTTAAGACTCTGAGCTTGACACCATTCAAGCCGTTGATTGAGTTGACAAATTTCTTTTGAAAACTGTTTTGTCACATCATCATTCTTTTTCCTCAGATTAACATTCTCATGTTTAAGTGTCTCTAATTCCACGTTCAACAAATTATTATCAACACAGAGATCATCCACAAGCATAGAAGTACCAGATTTATAGAGATCATTCATGATAACAGACAAAATATCAGCACAGAGAACTTGTTCCAAGAGTCGATCAGCATCATTTTTGAAAACTTTAGTTTGTAGCTTTTGGACCAAAATCTCATTTTCAGCAGTATCAAAAACGGTTATCATATTTTTGATCTCTTTTTGAAGTTCCTGATCCCAACGTGTAGCACATAGACGGAGGTGTTGAACAATTGGTTTCATTTGTTTTTGAAAAATATCTCTCTTTTCTCGCTCGTAAGCGGATTGAAAAGTTTCAATTTTTATTTCAGAATTGCGTTCAATTGTTTCCTCCAAAATATCGATGTCTTCCATAAAGGTTTTGAAATAATTTAAGACACGACATTTTGGTAAACGTGTAAGTTCACCGGATGATGGTAAAGGACCATTTATTTGTGCTACAGGTGGGACAGGAGCCGCATTGTGAGATGAAACATATGACTCTTCGATAAACCATGATTTCTCAGGTAATTCCTTTTGAGTAACAAAAGATTTTGAAAGTGGAGGAGCTTTTGAATAGTCATATGGTGTCCAATATTGAACTTGACTCATTTTAGATCGACTCTCTTCTTCAAGTTCTTCTTCGTCCTCAGTATCAAAAACAACAGCACGCACAATCGTATTATCAAGAAGATAATCCATACTGTAAATTTTTGGAATTTCTTTGAATGCCGTGTGAAGAAACATTGAATTGTAATCACCAAGTGCATATCCTGTATTGGGTCTCGGTTTTAAAGTAAATTTCTGAATTGTTGTGACAGAGTTCCCGTGTTTGTAAACAATGTGACGAAATTCTTTGAGTTGTTTTTCAAGATCAACAATATCACCGAGTAGGTTATCTATGTACTTCCTTTTCCGTATTTTATGTTCATGAAAATCCTTTTTGCAACTTGACAATTCTGTTTTTGTTTTTGAAAGTTCAGTTTGAAGACATTCAACTTGTTTTTTCAATTCACACTCCTCACTTTCAAGTTTCGAAATCAACTTTCCATTTGACTCAATTAAATCTTGCATTTTGCGTTGAAGATCTTGTTCTTTGTTGTAAGAATCTTGAAAAGCTTTTTCAAAACTTTTAGTGTGTTTAATCTTTTCTTCCTGATTAGAAAGCTGAATTTTATAACACTCAATGTCTCTTGCAAGTGCTGCATTAGTTTCTTTTAAAACTTTGTTTTTCTCGTTGCACTTTGCAATTAGCAATTGTTGAGCATTCAGTTGTTTAGATAACATTATGAGGTCAGGGTCTGGATCAAATGATGGTTCATGTTGTTCTAACTGATCATATTTATCATTCTCAATAGGATCATCAAATGAGACAACTGTGTCATCATCAAATATGACAACTGTGCTTATTTGTTCATCTGTTTGAGAGGATGAAGATGATGTAGATGGAACAACTTGCACCATATCTGATTCAGAAGCAGAGGGTGAAATAATATCATTTATAAAGCATGCATTGAGGTCATGTACCTGAGACAAGCCGTCAGTGTCATACACTGGACCTGAATCATTGAGCTTAAGTTCCTGCATGTTGGCCATAAGCATCACAGCTGCATTAGCTTCCAGATCTTCCATGTCATCATCATTGTGTACATTTGCCATGAAGTTGTTGTCTTGTTCAGGGAAATGTCCATCCTTTTCATCTTGAAGAGCCATGAGTAATGCCTGCTTGTGAAACTTACTACCCCGAGTACGCGGTTTAGTACATGCAGCCGCAATATGACCTTGTTCATTGCAGTTATAGCACCACACTGCATTCCCTGAGTTGGAGTTTCTAGTTGCAACTGGTTCAGACCTTTGCTGAGAAGATCCTGAGTTGTTCCTGAACCCTCCATTGTTACTAAACCTTTGACCATTTCCATAGTTTCCTGATGAGCTTCCTGAACCAGATCGACCATAGCTACGATTCTGAATTTCCACTCTTCCATCATTAACAACAGCTTGATTCCTTGTGTTTGAAGATGAACGTTGACGGTTGTTTGTTTTGTTGGAGAATTTGCTGAAAGCACGAGCAATAAGAGCAAGTCCCTGATTCAACGTATTAAAGTCATCATCGTCATCATCATTGGAGTTGGAGTAGTACACAGCATCATTGTTGTTTGATGGAACAAGTTGAGTAGAATAATCTTGTGGAGATGAATCATAAGGGATCATTTGGTTCGAGGTGGAAGATTGTGGATAACTGAAGTAGTTCTGCTCTTGAACATATGCATGATTTGACATTGGTGGTGGAGCATATGGAGATTGAGCTACGAGAGCCAAAGAATTTGGTGTTGATGTTGGTGTGTATCCTCCTCGTAGGGCTCTATCTTTTTCCACTTCAGGTTCATGGTGTTTCAGAAAATCATACAACAAGCCATATGGAGCATCATGAAGATTCTTCGTTTGACGAACAAATGTCACATATTTATGCCAATTAGGGCCAAGACTACCAACAAATTTTGAGTTCACAGCGATCCTTGGTACAGTGATTTTGTGACGTTCCAGATCATTGACCACATTTGTGAAATGATGATAGTAGGATTCAAGTGATTCTCCAGGTTCAATTGTGATGTCAGTGTATTCCATGTATAGCTTGGATTCCATGTCATCTTTGTTCAATTGAGTTCCTTCCATGAGGAGATGAACGTGTTCCCACATAGCTTTGGCTGTTTTCTGAGCATCGACACTGCGATAGATCGGATTAGGTATACCTTGAAGTATATAAGCCATTGCATACTGATCAGCTTCACGATGTAGTTTCTGTTCTTCAGTAAGTGCAGTTTCTGGAAGAGGTCTTTCACCAGGAGGACGTGGAGGATCAGCATTTGGATCACCAGCTTCAAATCTTGTTGGCCACTCAAATGGTCCTTCAAGTATCACTTGCTTCAAGAATTGCCCATGAGGTTTCTTTAGTTCAAGAAATCATAGGAATCGACTTGACCATTGCACATAGTTACCAGGTGTAAGCATTGGAGGTGTTTCAAGTGATCCTGCCTCATGTCGGGATTGTTGAGTTGTAATAACTTCACACATTCTGTCAAACCAGTGAGGTTGTTTGGAGGAGAACTGAGTGTTTTGTTGTGGCACTTGATATGGTTGTTGTTGAGGAATGATCTGTTGTTGTTGCATCATTAGGTAATGATGTAGTGGATTGTATGTTTGTCTTTGAGAAGGTTGTTGATTCATTTGGGTCGGAAGGTAATGTTGTTGCTGATACTGCTGAGGTTGTTGTTGCTGAGGTGGATGTTGTTGAACATAAGGGAAGTAGTGATTAGGTGGTTGAGACATCTTAGAACACTTGTGTAGAAATGGATCTTTGTAGAAGATTGAAATGCACGTTCCTTTGAGTAAGTTGCAAAATCCTTGGGGTAAGTTCAATTCTTACGCGTAACTTAATCTTACGCGTAAACTTTAGGTTATGCGTAAAGAGTAGGTTTATACGTAAACAAATAGTTTATGCGTAAGTTTCCTCTTTACGCGTAAGCTTAGGCTTATGCGTAAGTTTAGACTTATGCGTAAGGTTGAAACAACCAAACAAATCTTTCAAACTTATCCAAGCTTGAAAGATGTCCGTAGTCGAAGTATTCCACTAACTTATCCAAGCTAGGGAAGTACTGAGTCACCGTAACACGAGGAGAAGATCGTTGATGAAGCTTACGCGTAAACTCTGGCAAGTTACGCGTAACTCTGACTTACGCGTAGAATCAAACTTAAGCGTAGGATTTAAGGCGTAGAAGAGCAGTTTACGCGTAGGATCAGGGTTTTGTCCAATATTACGCGTAAGAAAAGGGTTTTGGCCTATTTTACGCGTAAGAAAAGGGTTTTAGCCTATTTTACGCGTAAGAAAAGGGTTTAGTCCAATTTTATGCGTAAACCGACCAAAAAACACTGTAGACAGCTGGAAATAGTACTTTTTCGACCACTTTACGCGTAAAACGTACTGTTCATCCAAAATAATGACTTTTTGATAAAAAAATGCTTAGAAATAACGTACTTTTGATCAAATAACTTCACCAATACTTAGAAAACCTTAACTTTAGAAGATGTAGCTACCAAAAACTAGTTTTCCAATATCAAAGAAGCTATAAAACCTAAAAAAACCTTAAAAATCACAACTTTATGCAACAACTAAGCTTCAAATCACTATATCAACCTTGAAACTTGTCCAAGCTTCAAGATTTGAGTGAAAGAAACAAAGAAAAATGCAAAAAGATGAAGAAAGAAGCAATACTCTCCACGTTAACCAAAGAAATACACTTCAAACTTCTAGTAGGCGAATGATACCACTTGTTAGGTCACCATTTAGTAAACACAAGTATGATTGATAAAGAAATAAGATGAGAAAAGAGTTTGGTTGATTATAAGACAATATGAAAGATAAAAGTGCAAGAGTTTCTTTAAGATAATCAAATAACCAACAATATGAAATGTAACATAAGGTTTCTATTTATAAGGGAGGAGTTAGGGCAACACTCCCTTCCTCCCTTATCCTCTCATTTCGTGGGCTTTAAAGCCTCATGGGCTTTTACATGTTGCCCATTAACTAAAACAATAATTAGAAATAATACTTAAGCAACCTATTACAAAATATAATGACCGAGACTTGACTGAATACTAAAGTATGATCCCAACAAGGGTACTCGACTATCTTCTTCCATTTCTAAGATGACAAAATCCACAGGAAAAACAAATTTACCAACTTGAACAAGCATATTTAAAGCAACCCCAACAGGATATTGGTATGTATGGTTGGCTAATCGTATACTCATCTTAGTTGGTTTCAATGTATTGATGGAAAGTTTTGAATACAACGAATAGGGCATCAAATTGATACTTGCACCTAAATCGGCTAAAGCATCACATGTGATGTTGTTTCCTAATGTACATGGTATAAGAAAACTTCCTGGATCTCCTAGTTTTGGTGGAATTTTGTTTTGAATTATAGCAGAGCATTCTTCATTAAGAACGGTAGCGGAAATTTGTTCTAACTTATTTCGATTATTAAGAAGTTCTTTCAAAAATTTCCCATAATTGGGCATTCCAGCTAGAACATCAACGAGGGGTACGTTAATTCTAACTTCTTTGATCATCTCTAAAAACTTCTTATTTCGCTCCTCTCTTTTTTCTTTTCTTAGGGCTTGTGGATATGGTATTTTTGGTGTATAAGGCTTTATTGGTGGAACGGTTGGTTTTTGGGTTGATTCTTTTTCAATTGCTTCTTCCTCAGCTTCTTCCTCCTCTTCTTGAATAAGAGTATTATCGGTAGGAATGGGTGGTGGATCATATGAGAGACCACTTCGAGTGAATACAGCATTGATATGCTCATTTCTGTTGTGTGGCGGACGATAATTCTTATCGTTTGATTCAGATGGTTTTGGATTGGATTGGGTGTTACTTGGTAATGTACCAGGAATTCGAGAAGAAAATTGATCAGAGAGTCTACCAAATTTTTGTTCAAGATCCTGAATAGAAGCTTGATGATTTTTCTGACCTTGCTCAACTTTGGTTTTGAGATTGAAAATTGAGTTTTTACAAACTCATTTGTTGTTCTTTGAGCATTTACGAATTCTCGCATCATTTTTTCGAAATTAGATTCTTCCTTTTTATCTGAATTTGTTTGGTTTGGATTTTCTGTTCTAGGTTGAAAATCACGGTTGTTATCCCTTTGTTGGCGATCTTGCCAATTTCCAGAACTTCTTCCGTAATAATTACCACGAAAACTTCCTCCACGATATCCTCCTTGGACATAATTGGCTTCCCCTTCGTTGGGTCCATTCATAGGTTGGTCATCACACTCGGATGATGTGTGATTTCCTCCACAATTATTACATCCATCTCACATTTCTTTCATTTCTCCTTTTATATCTTTGTATTGCGAGTCCATTTTAGAAGACAAGGCTTCTATTTTGTCCATGAGTTTTGAATTATCTGAACTTTCGGCAAAAGCAACGGTTTTCCGTAAGGGTTTGGTTTTGGAATCTTTTGACCAATCGAGTTTAAGAAGTACTCGATCTTCAAGAAGTTGATATGCCTCGTTAGGTGTTTTGTAAAGGAAAATTCCTCCGGCATCAAGGATTGCTTGAGATGCTTCATCAAGACCATGATAAATGATTTGGATTATTGTTCCTCGTCCTAAATTATGACCATAACAACTTCGAAGCAAATCTTTCATGCGAAGCCAAGCTTCAACAAGAGATTCATTAGGACTTTGTGAAAAAGCACGGATTTCTCCCATTAACCTATCATACATGGCAGGTGGAAAGAATCGGCTTACAAAGGCTTGCCTCATCTCCTCCCAAGTATTAATAGTTCCTGGGGTTAATTCGTTATACCATACTTTGGCATCTCCGGCGAGGGATGATGGAAAAAGTTTGAGCTTGATAGCATCGACATTAGTGTCTCCATAACGAAACATGCCACAAATTTCAATGAATTCGGCAATGTGTTTATGCGGATCGGCCCGCGAACAGCCATCGAATTGACGGTCTTTGATCATAGAAAGATGGTGACCTTTAACGGTAAAGTTTTCACCAAGGTCGGCGACAACAATAGCAGCTCCAGGAGTGGGTGCTACAGTTCTATTGGCGGCCCACATGGGTAAATCGTCAGCCATGGGTAATGGTTCAAAAAGATTAGAAATTGGGTGTCCTTCGGAAAGATTATCAAACCAATTAAGAATAGTTAAAGATCTCTTCTTACGAAACAAACTTTCGGGATCGGATAAAGGTGTACTAAGCTTTTTAGTAGTAGAACGAGTGTTCATACAACTATCAAGAGAATCGAGTTAATTACCTAAATAAAAGAACAAGAAAAATAAAAAATAAATAAAAACAGAAAATATCAAACCGAATCGGTTGAGAATCAAACCGATCGGTTGGACACTACGGTAAATTAAAAATTGAGAAACTGAATCGGGTGGAAGAGAAACCGATCGGTTGGTCAGCTCGGATTTTTTTTTTTTTTTTTTTTTTTTTTTTTTTTTTTTTAAGAAAACGAACACGAAAAGAAAAGGACTTTTAAAACTTAAAGAAACACGATCAAAATCCCCGGAAACGGCGCCAAAAACTTGATGTGCTATTTGTTAGTGCAAGTTTTAAATTTATAAGGATGAGTTACCAAATCTAGAAACAACACATACGAGCAAGTGTACTTGTCCGTTATAGTAAGATATGATGGTAAGTCGGGATCGTTCGTAGGGATTTGTGAGTGAATCGAAATATAAGTCTAAAAGTAAATCTCTAATGTACGCAAATAAGATAATAAGCAAATTCAATAAATCAAAAACTACACTTGTTTAGACTAGTTTTCTACTTAATGACACACATGATTGTGATAACTTTTGATAACATGTTGGTTGAGATAATTAGATGTTGATCTAATCTATTGTTTCTACAAGTTAAACCTTCGTCAAGATTTTAGTTCATAAAAACAAGCTTTAGGTGTAAACCAATAAATTCAAGATCTATCCAAGGTTCATAAGGTATGGTGGATATCTTAAACACAAGACAAACTTTTATTACCAATCAAATACTCTTAGGAAATGGTCAATACAAAAGGTAACCTCTTCATAGACAAAAAGGTCACAATCGTTTATAAACATTTAAACTTTCGTCCTACTAAAGGTTTACAAACAATCCGATTTGATGTTATAAAAGAATTCTCATTACAATCATACTTCTTGTTTCTTTGTTTAGTCAAGAATAATTATGGTGAAAAACAATCATTCATAGACAAATGATTATAACTAGTTGAGTAATAACAAATCTTTCGACCTTTGAAACTATTATCAATTAGTTAACATTGGCTAAACAAATATCACGATGAAACTTAAGGTACACTTGGTTCTTAGGATTGACTTGAAATTGAATTAAAACATGTTATCACAATCATTACTATCACTAAGTATAAAACATCATCAAAACAAGTGTAAAAAGATTACTAGCCACTCATGGCAAACATGCAAATAAACTCAGAATATTTAACATAAGAATCCATGGTTATAAGTCTTACAATGCTTTGAAATTGATAACAAATGACAAGGTATTGATAACCTAAGAGTTGGTGATGATTTCTTGAGATTTTCGGATTCCAAATGTTGCTTCCTTGGTCCTCCAAAGTTCCTGGTTCTTTCTGCACGAATTTTCCTCCTTAGAGAGCTAGAAGATGATAATAATTGTGTGTAGTAATGAGAGTAAATGGTATCTTCAATTGTGTGTTGAATGGTGGTGAGTTATGCACTTTTGAGGTCCCCTCTAGGCTTGTCCAACACTCATGGTAATAAATAAGAACTTAAATGCTTGAACTTGGACAATAAGACACTAAAAAGGGCCTAGAACCATGGGGCAAAAGACCAAGATTCGTGCACAATGGTTGGCAAAAACATGCAGCTTCGGCCATCCGATCGGTTGCGGGTTGGCACCGATCGGGTTTTGAAAGGTAATTATGGCCATCCGATCGGTTTCACACCAACCGATCGGATGGTAACTTCTGACAGCTTTGGACTTTGACTTTGACTTGTGTAGTTCTTTATGTACTATCCAAACTTGATTAACTTTTGAACTAGGAACTTTGAGATGACAAAACTTAGGTTCTCATATGAATTACTTCATAGATTGGACCTTTGAGCTTGGGAATCTTCGTGTAATCGCGTATACTTCATTTCCTTAACTTTTTCCCCATTTTTCCTGCATTTGGCTACATATGCTACAAAACATACTTTGATACGATTTAGTGGCAAAAGCATATAAAAACAACCAAATAACATACACAAAAACACTAATAACGCTTATAAAAACATGTTAACTTTGAGCGTTATCAGGCCCAACGGATCAGGCGGTACCCTCAATTGGGTTCCGCCAGTGTATTCTGAGGGTTCCGCCAGACACCTGCAGAAAATTTTTCCATTTTTCTTAAGTCCAAAACTTGTAAAGTGTCAAACCATTATCCTAAGTGAGAAACATCTTCCATTAACTCCAATAACCATATTAGAACAACTTTCACTCACTAAAACAATTAGGAAGCCACTTCCCTCCAAAAATTCAAATTCAAACATAACCAACCCAAGGAACCCTTTTAAAGGATCCTTCAAACCATTGAAACATTTTCAACCAAATCACAACCCATGATCACAAACCATTGAGTGCATATGTTGGTCTTTCACTCCACCTTATTCCATTGGATTGACATGCAATGATTTGACATGTTCATGAAAACTATGTAAATCATTTGAAACCTCAATCTTTCAATGGTAAAACATCAAATCCAAACATCCATTTCAACATCTCCTTCATCCTATAAATTTGAAAGTTTTGCCACAATTCAAATCACACCATCACCATTAAAACTTCTTCTCTCAAAACATCAAAACCACACCTTTGAAATGACTAAATCCAACACATCATCCGAGTCATCAAAATCCTTCTAAAAAATCACTAGGATTAGTGTCAAACCTTGTTGCTTCAACAAAACCGTCAAGTCAAGCTCATCTTCTTCAAGTGATGCTTCGCTTAACATTTCTTCACCTATCCAAGATTTCCTTAACCTCACTACCTCAACACAATCCCCAACGCGTTGTAATACCAATGTAATTACCTTTCAAGAATTGCTTAATCTTGATACTCCAACACCCTCTCGAACACATTGCTACACAAACATGGCCACCATCCCTCCAACAACTAGTGATTCATCATCACCTTCTCAACAAGCACAACCAACAAAAACTTCATCACCTCAATCACCAACACCTACACCAATGGAACTTTTCCATACACCTCCAACATCACCACTACCCTATTTGGAAACATTAGAAGACCTATCACCTAAATCATCAAGTCCACCATCCTTGTCACTCTTTGACACCATTGCTCAAATGGAAACCCAACAACAACCTAGTGAGCAACTAGATGATGAACCCCATCAACCATCATTAGTAGAACGGTTGGCTTACCGTTATGCTAGACCATCCATTTTTCCAAATGATCAAGGTCATACCTACTCACAATCATTTGTGTTTCACCCAATTTACAAAGACCTTCATGGCAATCCTTCCGGCGAACCAAGTTTCCGCCATTTTGTTCAAAATCAACAACCACCACAACAACAACAACCATCACCACAAAAAACTTCCCAACAATTTGAATCTCTACTTTCTTCGTATAAGAAAATAGAAGCATCCATATGGGAAAAACCTTCAAACCTTAATAATGAGATTGACACTCATTTAAACCACCTTCATGCCTTCAAACGTATGGTTGAGTCTCAAATCGACCATATTATGGTTTTACAAACAACACTTCACTCAACAAATGAAGGAAGCAAAAACACTACTCAACCATCCACCTTTGCTCCTTCAAGTTCAAACCATCCACCACCAACATATCAAACCACTCTTCCACCAAACTTTCCCCGCCATGATTGCAATCATTGCGAAAGAACCACTCACATTAGTGAAGGGTGTCTAAGGGAAATTCGTGAGCTATCCGAAGAAATGAGGTTCATACTAAACCACATTTTGGATCTTCTACAATCCTCGTCTCACACACCTTAACCTTAGAGTCTCCAAAATGAAACAAAACCGTTTCTTTTGGAAAATGTTTCCCATCTAAACCAACAAACCAAAACCGTGTCATCCATTCAACCTTTAAAATAAATCCCGCTACAACCCTCCAACCCACATTTTCAACCTTAAACAACCTTAGCCTTGTTTTTAGAAAATGTTTCTCATTAAGGAAAATGATGATTTCCTTATAGCTTTTTTTTTGTTCTTAGTTTATTTTTAGTTTTTATTTATTTTTAGAAGTAGGATGGTGTAATCCAAATTTCTTGTCTTTGATTTTTTTTAAGAGTCAAAATTTTACATGAAATGAATTTCATTCTACTACAAGATTTGCATTGTTTGTTTACCATTTAGTTTTGATGAGTGAACTATTCCTTGATATGGTAGCATACATATATCTTGTATTTTAGAAACTAACCTTTCTTTTTGTAGGATCATTATCCATGTTTTCCATCCTTGATACTCCATTTAGGGGAGTAATATTCAAGGGGGAGCATGAGTGGTGTATTATTTCACTTCACAACTCTTAGTTGTGTTTTAAACATGAAATGCTTTCATGACTTGTCTTGTTCGAAATCCATGTCTCCTCTCTTGGCACTCCATTTAGGGGGAGTATCGTCCAAGGGGGAGCAAGTGCTTACTTCCGCTTCGCTACTCTTCTTTTTGTTTCGAAAAAAAGGGGAGAATTTATATAAACTTGTGCTTATCACCTCATTTTTGCAAAAACAAGTTTTTATAAAAACTTTATAAGACTTAACACAAAAAATAGTGACTTACTTATAAATAAAGTTTATGTTTTGTCATCAACAAAAGGGGGGAGATTGTTAATACAAATATTGCCTAAAAACGTTATTTATATTTTACGATCTTTGCTAAGTTTTGTTAATGACAAAGTATAAAGTTTAGCTATAAGTAAATCATCACTTTAAGTGTTTAAGTCTTGTTTAACTAAAGTTTACATTTCATTTTAAACAAAGCATTGTTTTTATTTCTTAAATTAGAAAGTGTCTTGTCACATCACATTTATTTCTTAAAATAGTAATGTCACATCACATTTAGGGCAAGCTTTGTCCATATACATTTATGGTAAGAAAGAGTGTTTGACTAACCTTATGCTTGCTTACAAGTCTTGTGTTTGACTAGGAGTAATTTGATGTGACCTTGTTTGGTTTGGAAGATTTATTGGAAAAACCAACTGCAGCCCTGGCGGTACCCTGGAGATACACGGGCGGAACCCTTCTGAGGGGTCCGCCGTATCCGCCAGACCTGCAGAATGGTTTGCTATAAATACCAAACCATTTGTTAGTTTTGGGTCACCCTTTTAGGACATATTTTCACATACTCTCTCAACTAACTCAGTAACATTTTGATTTGTGTGATTCTCTTATGTAGCAAGGGACTTCACAAGATCATTCAAGAAGTTACAAGCTTCAACTCTAAAGTTGCAAGTCTTGGTAGCTTGGTCATGTATAAGCTTTGGTAGTTTATACTTCATTTGTGTCATGTATGTAGAAGTAAGTGGTTAGTATTTTAGGCCTCAAAATACGTAGTGTGTAGGGAGTTGTTGTACCCTTGTAAAAGAACTAACGGGAGTGGTTGTACCCTTGGTAAAGAACTCGACATCTAGCTTAGTGTCGGTAAAAGTGTAAGCGACGATGGGAGTGGTTGTACCCGTTTAAAATAACTCGACATCTAGCTTAGTGTCGGTAAAAGTGTAAGCGACGTTGTAACGGTTTTCTCCGCCGGTGAAAGGAGCTTGTTGATTAGTGCTTATAACTCTCGAGTTGGAAACTCGGGGCGTGGATGTAGGGCAAGGAAAAAGAGTCCTTGTAGCCGAACCACGATAAACAATCGTGTTATGGTTTGATCGTTTCTTTCTTTATCCTTGCTTATTACATGTTGTTCTTTAGTTAGAATTGCTAGTTACATATTAAGCTTTTCAAAGAGCTAAACAAGTAAAGATGTGTTTATATCTTCAAACAAAAGTAAAGCTTTTCAAAGAACTAAACAAGCAAATTTAGGATCATCACAAGCAAAGCTTTTCAAAGCATGAAACTAGTAAAGTTAGAATTGTTATTCACATGAAAAGCTTTTCAAAGAATCAAACATATAACGTTTTGTTTATATCTTTAAGCAAACGTAAAAGTTTTTAAAGATATTCAAGTTAAAAAGGATTTAAAAAGCGGTAAACTATTCAACCCCCCTTCTAGTTTTCCACAAAAACTAGTCCCTGGCTATTCTAAAAACTTGAAAAAGTCACCAATGGTCCTTTTAAATCACAAAATTACATATTTAGTCCTTTGGTACAAAGTTTCACAAAATTGCAAGTTTAGTCCCTCAACTTTGAAAATTGACAAAAATGGTCCCTGGGATATTAAAACTTTGAGAAAAACATTTTTTGTCCTTGTACTTCTCATCTATGGCAGGAATGGTCCTTGGTTGCAAAGTTTGGTGAAATTACAAAACAGGTCCCTGAAGTTTGAAAAGTTGGCAGATTCAGTCCTTGGAATTTCAAATTTTGGAAAAGTCAACTATGATCCTTTGGTATATGAAATATGGCAAGTTTGACCCTTGGAAAGACTTTGGAAAGTTGGCAATTCAGGTCCCTTATATTTTAGAAAGTTACAAAATTGGTCCTTGTGTTAAATTCCAAACCAAACGGATCCCTTTTTATTAATAAATCCCAAACACCAAACCCAATCCAAGTACCAAACAAACACCAGCCCACCCACACTTATCCCTGGCCTAATCACCTAAGCCCACTTCCCCCATTTTAATACTCCCTCTGTTTTAAATAATACCACAGGGTCAAACCCTGGTCAAACCACACCCCTTTCCCCCCTTCTTCCCCACTTGCACCCTGCAAAACCATCACCTCACTTCTCCCACCATCTCCACCGCCCAAACCAATCACCTCACCACTCTCACCTAACAAGACAACCATAATAAATGCCACCCCCTGTTGCAGTATTAAACTATTTCACTCACCCCCTATTTCTCGCCAAAAAACGCATCAACGGCCAGGATCAATTCAGAACATTTTAATGGTCAAGATTGGGTGGGAAATGATCAGAGAAGGTCCAAGAACCCTAATAGAGGGCTATAAATAGAAGAGAAGAACCAAGGAAAAATTATTAGCTTAATTTAGTAGTTTTATTGTCGTTTAAGTAAATTTCAAGTTTTCATGGTACAATTTAGCTTTCAAATAGTGTATTTCAAGTTTCCAGTGTACTCTTAAGTCTTTTCATCAATAAAAATCAAGTTTCAATTCATATATCAGTTTGTGCAATTTTTCCTTTTATTTCAAATTTCTAAATTAGTTGTATTGTTGTTATTATTAGACTACATGGACTCTTAGGCTCACTTAAGCTCCCAGAAAGCTTAATTAAGCTTTTAGAAACCTTAAAATACAGTTTAGTTATAAAAAACTCAAAAATACAAAAGCAGTCAACAAAAGTCAACTTTCAGGTTTTATGAAGAATTAAGCTGGAGCACAGTGAATTTTGGATGGCTGTGGGTTAGTGGTCCTTGGTTCTTGGTGCTGGCTTGGATTGCACATTGTAAGCTCATGTTTTCATTTTAGCATTTCACTATAAGGCTGCTTAATAGTTGTAGTTTTCTGTGTTACTAGATTTGTTTTGTGTTCAGTAGTGATAAAATTGCTTAATAAGTAGTACTTGTTAGTCATGATTCATAGTTGCTTATAGATCATTGTTACCATTAAAATTAGCATAATCTGTGTCCTGGGGTTATTGTTGTATTTATCTGTGTTTCTAAGCCTTTAGTAGTTCACTACATCATATTAGAATAATTTGGATTTGTCTCACATCTTAAATCAGTGTAAAACTTTGAAAATCATAAAACTAGTCTAATTAAGGGACTGTTTGGATTTGCTTAGTTAGTGGTGTTCATGGTAGACTTGTTTGTTGTTTCCTGTTCTCACATACTACAATAGGTTATATTAGGATAATTAAATCATAAAACCTAGTGGTGATTTGTAAAAAAGTCAACATACCTTTTGATTTGGTCTTAATTGTTGTCTGTCAAGAGGTTTAAGTCCAAACCTCATCAAAACCTTTCACAAGTAGTTGTTCTAGCTTAATTAGGTCTTATCTTAGCTTAATATAACTTAATCAGTGCTTAAATTTAGGTAGAATCTCACAAAAGTCAACTTGAGTTCATAATTTCAAAAAGTCAAAAACACTCTTGTTTGAGAAATCCAAAACTTGGGAGAATTATTGTGATTTTTGAGTTAGGATTGAGACTTTGATCTTTTTAGAAGTTAATGTTTGTCACCTAGTTTACAAGTTTCCACAATCAACTTATTTTTAAGATTTTTAATAAAGCTTGTGCAAGTGCTTATTTTGACCTACAGGGCAAGTATATGCCCTGTGCACAGGTTTTTGACCAATTTTCCAAGTCCTTTTGTGATCACCCTAGTGGACCCCACACCTTGAACCCTGGCTTTTTGAAAATCCAATAAGCTCATTGATAAGGTTCAGGGCTTGTTTTGTAGTCTTTGGCTTATTTGATAGGGCTGCAAGTCCCTTTAAGGTTGACCCTTTCCTGAGTGTACACTGAGTCACTTAGTGTGTGACCCCAACTTCCAAGCACCACCAAGTGCTCATTAATAAGCCATAAGCCCAACTTATTGGCTTATTCTGTAGTTGACCAGTCCACCTTCATAGTTAAACCCTTGCTTTGGACTCCCTTTGACTTCTGTGGACCCCACAGAGGTCCAAAGTTCTTGTATTTGGCCTGTTTTGGCCTTTTGTTAGGCATAAGTGCTTATTTGTGGTTTCTAGCTTTTCAAGAGCGCTTATTTGTTCCACTTTGCTTATTTCAAGTTTGTAATCATCTGTTTATGCTTAGTTTGTCATTTCTCAGCTTTTTATCAAAATTACATAAGTCCCAATAAGCTAATTGATTCACTGTTAAGCACAAGGGGGTGCATTTAGCTTATTAATAAGCTATTTCAAAAGTGTTTTCACAAAAGTTTCTTGTTTTTAGCATATAATCAACTGTCAATAAGAAAAACCAACAAAAAAACCAAATTTAAAAATAGTGATAGCTTCTATTTAATAGATTTTATCTTTTTAATTTTTCTTTTCAGCTTATTAATAAGCATTTCATCATTTTTTTATTTTTCTTAATTTCCTATCACCTTAAAGTATTTTAAGTAATTTTCTTAGATTTTTCACTTTTCATTTAATAATTATTAGATTTAATAATAGTTTAATTAATTAATTAAGTAATATTAGTAATTAAATAGTTTTTTTAATTTAACAACAGTAGGTTTTTATATTTTTCCTAGGTTTCATTAATCATTTAGGATGTTTAGAAAATAGTTTCTTAAACTCCACTATTCATTTTCTAATTTTCTTAATTAATTTAGTTTAATTAGGTTTTACTTAATTAATAAGTAAATAATTAGTAAAATAGTCTAAATATAATTTTTATAAACTTTTTATAATTTTTTAGGATTCCTGAGATGGTTAATTAGATTTCTAAATTTTTCTATAATTATCTAGTCATTTTTTAGTATTATTAGTAATTTTAAATAGTTTAATTAATATAATTAGTTATTAATTTATAAAAAACCCACAAAAAGACAAAAATATTTCTTTTTAATATTTATATTTTCTTTAAGTTAATTTAGAAGTTTAGAAAATAATTTTGCAAAATTTTAGTTTAATTTTGAAACCTTAATCATTTTTAGTTTGTTTTAAATTAGATTTTAATTACTTTTAAAATAGTTTTATTAATTAATTAGTATTTAAATATTAAAATAATCAAATAAATAATTTCCTTTTCATTTTAAATTTTCTTTTTATTTTAAGTTTGTAAAAGTTTCACTTGCACCCCCTGTAATTGTAAATTGTTTAAAAGTCACATTTTTCTATGTTTGTAAACATTTCTAATTTCCAATTTAGGTTTGTGTAATCATATCTGTATATCTGTTATTGTTAATTGTCCAAATACAAAACAATCAGTAGTATAATCACTTCTCAATCATCTTTGGTTACTGTCCTCAGTGCCACTCATTCTCAAAAACATTTTCAAGCACCATTGCAATCTCGTCGGGACATAACGACTCAGGGACAAAACTATACTATCCACGGAGCATTGGTCTAAGGTGTTTTTGACTTATTGACCATTTATCTTGGTCAATAATATCTGACGGTTTAGCCCCAATCAAAATTTGGCGCCGCTGCCGGGGATGTTGTTGCGTGTTTTAAAATCGTTTTTAAGTTTAGTGGTTTTCAAAACCCTCCCTGTACAAATTTAACCACTTTTGTAAAACGTTTTTGTAAAAATATCAATCATATCAAAAAGTTCATTAACACTTTTCCTGAAGTGTTAGCAACGCTAAAAAAATCAAAAACAACAAAACAAATCGTGAAGTTAAATTACTTCGGTTTCTTTAAGATTACAACCTACACAGGTGGAATACGGAAGTTCTGACATTAAATTGCGAACTGAAGAGAGATCCATTCTTCTCTCCCGCCACCCTGCGATTAATTTTAATGAGGTCGATTTCGGTTAACGAATCGATACCAAAAATATTTCCCAAAGTTTTTCTGCACACACACCTGAAAAGCCCAAAAACAATTTTTCTGTTAATAAATATATAAAATCTTACCACCGCAAACCAAGGCAGAACACCTACCAACTGGGGGTGTGGAGATAATAAGTTCCCAAACTAAAGATTAAAACTTGCCATTGTATCCTTGTGAGTGGTGTACCTTTTCCAAAGAAGCCATTCACTTGTGATTATTGGTTTTAGTTCCCTGTTGTTTTGTCTCGAATTTGTTTTGAAAAATTGTTTTTAGTGCATACGCACTCGTTCACAAACAAAGCGTAAAAATCAGAAAATCGTACCCGAGCTACGTACTGTTATTGAAGAACCTAAAACAGAAATGGACGACAGGCCACCACCACCCCCTGACCCTCCCAAGGATGAGCCAGCTCCCGATCTCCGAACGATGGAGGAGTTGTGCCAGCCTACCATGCAAGGGAGGGGCGGACCTATTGCACCACTCACTATTGAGGCTACAGACTTTGGCCTCAAGCACCACATGATCCAACAAGTCCAAAATTCGTGTCAATTCCACGGATTACCGGGTGACGATGCTAACAAGCATCTTGATAAATACCTTACCGTCACCCAAAGCATGAAACAGCATGGTGTCACCGATGATGCCCTCCGTCTGTATCTCTTCCCCTATTCTCTCACCCGTCATGCCACTGCATGGTTTGACCGACTCCCCAAGAATTCTATTCGTACCTTTAATGAAATGGTAACCAAGTTTTTAGCAAAATATTTTCCACCTTCCATGGTTACCAAGTTACGAAATGATATTAGCAACTTCCGGCAGTGTCCCGATGAGTCTCTATTCGAGGCTTGGGAACGTTATAAGCTCGCAATTGATCGGTGCCCTAACCACAATATGTTACAAGTTACCATCATAGATACCTTCTATAATGGTCTAACATTGAGGCACTGAGATATTCTCAATGCTGCTGCTGGTGGGACCTTCATGAAAAGGCGTCCCGAAGAATGCTATGATCTAATTGAGAACATGACTGCCCACCATAACTTTTGGGATTCCTCTGCGGAGAGGGATGAGTCATGTAAATCAGTCATTACTTCATCATCATCTCCTGAAATAGTGGCTCTCACTAAAAAGATGGATGATATCTCTACGGCTGTGTTGAGAATGAACCAAACTATGCAAAATCAACAAGTTCAAAATCAACAAGTGAAAGCCGTAGCCCGAAGTTGTGAGACTTATGGAGGCCCACATCTGTATTCCGAGTGTCAAGCTACTGCTGGATATCCTCAAGAGAACGTTTATGCTGCTCAAGGTTCCTACAACATGGGGGTAATTCTTACCAACCACAAGGGGACCGTAATCTCTTAAGCTATCGTTCCAACAATTTTCTCAGACCTCCCGGTTTTAACCAAAATCAAAACCGTAACTCGAATCAAAATCAGAATCGAGGAGATTTTAACCAAGGTCAAAACCCGAATTTCCAAAACCCGAACCAAAATCAAGGTCATTTTAATCAAAACAATTTTCAAAATCGCAATAGAAATCAAGGTTTTCAAGGAAATTTTCAAAGTAACCAAGGTCAAGGGAATTACAATCAGGGTAATTTCAATCAGAGAAATAATTTTCAGGGTAACAACAACCAAAACAAAGGAAATTTTCAAAACAACCGTGCTCAAAATTTTCCTAACCAAAATCAAAACGTTGTTCAACCCCCGTCTTCCTCCGATGAAGTGTTAAAACAATTCATGAAAGCACAAGAGGAAACAAATCGGTTATTGATCAGCAAGATCTCTAAACTTTAGAAGTCTTTAAATGATCGACCCTCGGGCCCGGGTACACTACCGAGCAACACGATCGCTAACCCGAGGGGCGATGTTAAGGCGATCACTACCCGAAGTGGAGTATCATACAATGGACCCACGGCTCCCTCTACCTCTTCTTCTCCTCCTACCAAGGTAGCAGAACATGAACCTAAGGTTACCACGGACACGGTACTTCCTACTAATAACGGAGGTACCAACAACGTCCACCCTCAAGTTGTCCCGGTCCCGACTCGCAAGTCAAAAGTTGTATTTGATCCTCCAAAAAGTTTTGATGAAATTCCCAAGAACAATCCCAAGCCTTCAATTCCATATCCTTCACGTTTAAATGATCAAAAGACCCGCGAAAAAGCTAATCATCAGATGGAAAAAATTTACCAAATTTTCCAAGAATTACACTTCGATATCAGCTTCGCGGATGCTCTTCTTCTAATGCCTAAATTTGCTTCAACAATCAAAAATCTGATAAGCAACAAGGAAAAACTCTGTGAGATGGCTAAAACTCCACTGAACGAGCATTGCTCAGCAGTGCTCTTGAAAAAGCTTCCCGAAAAGCTTGGAGATCCCGGGAAATTTCTCATTCCTTGCATTTTCCCGGGGATGGTTGAATGCTTTGCCTTGGCCGATCTTGGTGCAAGCATTAAGCTTATGCCTCACTCAGTCTGGAAGAAACTCTCTTTTCTTGCTCTCACTCCTACCTGCATGAATCTCGAGCTTGCAGACCGTACTATATCTCGTCCTCTCGGCATTGCCGAGGATATCTTCGTGAAAGTAGGAAAGTTCCATTTTCCGGCATATTTCGTGATTGTTGATTTCGATGCTGACCCAAGAGTTCCTCTCATTCTCGGGAGGGGATTCTTAAGAACGGGTCGTGCTCTAATCGATGTTTTCGAAGAAGAAATCACTTTGCGTGTTGGTAATAAAGCCATCACATTCAATCTTGATCAGACTTCAAGATACTCCTCCAACTATGACGCTGAAATGGTAAACCGAATTGACATCATCGATGTTGCGTCAGAGGAGTATTCTCAAGAAGTCCTCGGTTTCTCATCAAGTGGCAGTACCACTCTTTCTTCTGAGCCTACCATATCCAACTCTTCCCCTTCTCTCACTCCGTTTGAGGGAAGTGACTTCCTTTTGGAAGAAGTCGAGGCTTTTCTTGCTCAGGATAGCTCAATCTCAAATGAGATTGATGAAAACTATCTTGACCCGGAGGGGGATATTCTTCTTCTTGAAAGATTGTTAAATGACGATCCTTCACCCTCTCCGTCTCCAAAAGAACTTCATAAAGCGGAAATTAAGTCTATTGAAAAATCTGAAGAATTTCCCGAGGTTGAGCTCAAGGACTTGCCTCCTCATCTTGAGTATGCATTTTTGGAGGGTGATGATAAATTACCCGTCATTATTGCTAAAGACTTGAAAGTTGAGGAGAAGACTGCACTCCTAAAGGTTCTTAAGTCACACAAGCAAGCAATTGCTTGGAAACTCTCTGACATTAAGGGTATTAGCCCGGACTTTTGTACACACAAAATCTTAATGGAGGATGACTTTAAGCCAGCAGTGCAACAACAGAGGAGGGTAAATCCCAAAATCCACGAAGTTATCAAACAAGAGGTTCTAAAACTTCTTGATGCGGGATTAATTTACCCTATATCTGACAGTCCTTGGGTTAGCCCAATTCATTGCGTTCCTAAAAAGGGTGGCATAACCGTTGCCACCAACGAGGAAAACGAGTTGATTCCAACTCGTTTGGTCACGGGTTGGCGAGTATGCATTGACTATCGTAAGTTGAATGAAGCCACCCGTAAAGACCATTTTCCTCTGCCTTTTATGGACCAGATGCTCGAAAGACTAGCGCGGAATGAATACTACTGTTTCCTCGATGGTTTCTCAGGTTACTTCCAAATCCCCATTGATCCACAGGATCAA
This sequence comes from Artemisia argyi, assembly GCA_030686995.1. Classification (NCBI taxonomy): domain Eukaryota; kingdom Viridiplantae; phylum Streptophyta; class Magnoliopsida; order Asterales; family Asteraceae; genus Artemisia; species Artemisia argyi. The sequence continues at coordinate 174,300,919 of CM060691.1, forward strand.
GAGAAAACTACCTTCACATGCCCCTACGGAACTTTTGCTTACAGACATATGCCTTTCGGCTTATGTAATGCACCCGACACGTTCCAAAGGTGCATGATGTCAATATTTTCCGACATGATCGGGAAAACTATGGAGGTATTTATGGATGACTTTTCAGTCATCGGGGATTCATTCCAGTCTTGTCTCTCCCACTTGGAACAGATGCTAAAACATTGTAAAGAAACGAACTTGAGTCTCAACTGGGAGAAGAGCCATTTTATGGTTAAAGAGGGCATTGTCCTCGGCCATAAAATTTCAAAAAACAGGATTGAGGTTGACAAAGCCAAAATTGATGTCATCGCTAAATTACCTCATCCCACTACCGTTAAAGGTGTTAGGAGCTTTTTGGGTCATGCCGGCTTCTATCGTAGGTTTATCTAAGATTTCTCTAAAATCACCCGGCCTATGACCCATCTCCTCGAGAAGGATGCTCCTTTTATCTTCTCTCCTGAGTGCATCGAAGCTTTTGAAACCTTAAAGAAAAAGCTTACTGAGGCACCGATTCTTGTTGCCTCCGATTAGGACCTACCTTTTGAGCTTATGTGCGATGTTAGTGATTTTGCCATAGGTGCGGTCTTGGGGCAACGAAAAGCAAAATACTTTCAGCCTATACACTACGCAAGCAAAACTATGACCGAGGCTCAAAGTCATTACACCACTACTGAAAAAGAACTATTAGTTGTGGTGTATGCCTTTAAAAAATTCCGGCCATACTTGATACTGACCAAATGCGTTGTGTATACGGATCACTCGACTTTGAAGTACCTATTTGCAAAACAAGATGCAAAGCCGAGGCTACTCCGTTGGGTTCTCCTCCTCCAAGAATTTGATATCATTATCCGTGATAAAAAAAGGAGCCGAGAACCTTGCTGCTGATCATCTCTCACGATCAGAAAACCCTCACCAGGATGTGTCCGAGAAACAAGAAATAAATGAAACATTTCCTCTCGAGACACTCAAAGTAGTTTCTTTTCGTGGTGACTCTTCTACCCCATGGTTTGCCGACTTTGCAAATTACCATGCGAGTAACTTCATCGTAAAGGGGATGTTGTCCCAACTGAAAAACAAATTCTTTAAAGACGTTAAACATTACTTCTGGGACGACCCCTATTTGTTCAAAATCAATGCCGATCAAGTCATCAGGCGATGTGTTTACGGACAGGAAGCCACTGATATTCTCAAGGCTTGCCATGCTGGACCCACCGGGGGCCACCATAGTCCTATTTACACCGCCAAAAAGGTGTTTGACTCCGGTTTCTATTGACCCACAATTTATAAGGATGCCCACGAATTAGACAAAGCTTGTGACGCTTGTCAGTATCACGGGAATATTTCACAAAAGAACGAAATGCCACAAAATGCCATTCAAGTTTGTGAAATCTTTGACGTCTGGGGCATTGATTTTATGGGGCCTTTCCCATCTTCTCATGGAAATAAGTACATCCTCGTGGCTGTTGACTACTTGTCAAAATGGGTTTAGGCAAAAGCCTTACCCACCAACGATGCCCGAGTTGTTGTGAAATTCTTGAAATCCCTCTTTGCTCGTTTTGGAACTCCTCGTGCCATTATTAGTGATCGCGGTACACACTTTTGCAATGATCAATTTGCAAAAGTCATGCTTAAGTACGGTGTCACTCACCGTCTTTCTACCGCGTATCACCCACAAACAAGTGGGCAAGTGGAAGTTTCCAACCGTGGTATAAAACGGATTCTTGAGAGGACCGTAGGTGAAAACCGTGCTTCCTGGTGGGACAAACTAGATGATGCACTCTGGAGCTTCCGTACAACTTACAAAACACCCATCGGGTGTACTCCTTACAAGCTTGTATACGGGAAGGCGTGTCATGTACCGATCGAGCTCGAGCACAAAGCCTACTTGGCCTTGAAACATGCAAACTACGACCTTCATAAAGCGGGTGATCACCGTAAAGTTCATGAATTAAACGAACTTCGTGATCAAGCCTACGAGAACTCTTTGATCTACAAAGAAAAGACAAACGAACTTCGGAGACAGAGTCCTTCTTTTCAATTCAAGGTTAAAGATCTTCTAGGGGAAATTAAAAACCAGATGGACTGGACCATTCACTGTTGCAAAAGTATACCCATACGGGACTGTTGAGTTATCTCAACCTGAAGGTCCTAACTTCAAAGTAAATGGTCATTGTTTGAAACACTATTTTGGAGAGGACATACCATCCATGGTTGTCCCGGATCTCCAAACTTTCCCCATGGACCAATGAATTCGGGGATCGAGTCAAGCTAGTGACTCGGTGAACAAAAATTAGCAAAATATGGGTTTTCACCCATATCTTTGACTTCTTTCTACTTTCTACCAAACTAGTGGGGGGGGGGGGGGGGAGTCCCCCATGCTGTTGTATATAAAGTAATCTTGAAAAAAAAATGATATTCCCAAACTTGCCCAAGTTTCAAATTTCAAATCAAAGTCTTTCAAAATATCGGCATAATGGCCGGTACTTTGAATATTGAGGGCAATATTCAGTTCTAGTGGGGGGGGGGGGAATTCTGGCGAATTTTATCACATTTTTACCTTATAAGTGCCATAATACCCCCGTTTTAGCCCAAAAAAAATGTTTTTTAGCGGAAGTGCTTCGCACTAAACACAACAAATGGTAATCAGTCCACCATGTCTTATTCACACAAGGACTGGCTAATCCAGGAGCAAACGGCTCTTGGTAAAGATATCTCAAAACCGTTGATGACTGACAATTTGCCAAAAATTGTATGGGAATCAACTCACCATATCCTAAATCGTGAAGAGTTGGCTAGTCCAGAAGCAAACGGCTTTTGGTAAAGACAAATCAAATCCGTTGACAGCTGGTGGTTTGCTCAAAATCACATGGTTATCGGTGTACCATAGTTTTTATGGTACAATTTAGCTTTCAAATAGTGTATTTCAAGTTTCCAGTGTACTCTAAAGTCTTTTCATCAATAAAAATCAAGTTTCAATTCATATATCAGTTTGTGCAATTTTTACTTTTATTTCAAAATTTTAAATTAGCTGTATTGTTGTTATTATTAGACTACATGGACTCTTAGGCTCACTTAAGCTCCCAGAAAGCTTAATTAAGCTTTTAGAAACCTTAAAATACAGTTTAGTTATAAAAAACTCAAAAATACAAAATTAGTCAACAAAAGTCAACTTTCAGGTTTTATGAAGAATTAAGCTGGAGCACAGTGAATTTTGGATGGCTGTGGGTTAGTGGTCTTGTGGAAGACCTATAGGTTGGTTTGTGGTCCTTGGTTCTTTGTGCTGGCTTGGATTGCACATTGTAAGCTCCAGTTTTCTTTTTAGCATTTCACTATAAGGCTGCTTAATAGTTGTCATTTCTCAGCTTTTTCCAAAATTACATAAGTCCTAATAAGCTAATTGATTCACTGTTAAGCACAAGGGGGTGCATTTAGCTTATTAATAAGCTATTTCAAAAGTGTTTTCACAAAAGTTTCTTGTTTTTAGCATATAATCAACTGTCAATAAGAAAAACCAACGAAAAAACAAATTTAAAAATAGTGATAGCTTCTATTTAATAGATTTTATCTTTTTAATTTTTCTTTTCAGCTTATTATTAAGCATTTCATCATTTTTTTATTTTTCTTAATTTCCTGTCACCTTAAAGTATTTTTAGTAATTTTCTTAGATTTTTCTCTTTTCATTTAATAATTATTAGAATTAATAATAGTTTAATTAATTAATTAAGTAATATTAGTAATTAAATAGTTTTCCTAATTTTTAATTAACAACAGTAGGTTTTTATATTTTTCCTAGGTTTCATTAATCATTTAGGATTTTTAGAAAATAGTTTCTTAACCTCCACTGTTCATTTTCTAATTTTCTTAATTAATTTAGTTAAATTAGGTTTTAATTAATTAATAAGTAAACAATTAGTAAAAATAGTCTAAATATAATTTTTAGAAACTTTTTATAATTTTTTAGGATTCCTGAGATGGTTAATTAGATTTGTAAATTTTTCTATAATTATCTAGTCATTTTTTAGTAAATAGTTTAATTAATATAATTAGTTATTAATTTATAAAAAAGCTACGAAAAGACAAAAATCAAATAAATAATTTCCTTTTCATTTTAAATTTTCTTTTTATTTTAAGTTTGTAAAAGTTTCACTTGCACCCCCTGTAGTTGTAAATTGTTTAAAAGTTACCTTTTTCTTTGTCTGTAAACATTTCTGATTTCCAATTTATGTTTGTGTAATCATATCTGTATATCTGTTATTGTTAATTGTCCATATACAAAGGAATTAGTAGTATAATCACTTCTCAATCATCTTTGGTTACTGTCCTCAGTGCCACTCATTCTCAAAAACGTTTTCAAGCACCATTGCAATCTCATCGGGACATAACGACCCGGGGACAAAACTATACTATCCACGGAGCATTGGTCTAAGCTGTTTTTGACTTGTTGACTATTTATCTTGGCCAATAATATCTGACGGTTTAGCCCCAATCAACACTTTATAGTCTTGGTAATTTGTTTTCTCTTTAAACATTTCACAAATAATCTGTTTTCTCTTGTATTCCTCACCCCTTGCCATTATTCTTTCTCTCTATATTCTTTCTCTCTAAACACTCTCAAATCTCTATCTCTAATCTTTAATCTTGTGTTCTTGATTTTCACATCAACATCTTCGAAAGAACACATCTCTTTGCCAGGGAATAATCACAAGAACCTAATCCACTCTTGTGATTGTGTCGACAGTCTTCTTATCTATACCCTTTCTACTAGAATCGAGTCACTAGGTGATACGTGGGAATTGCACCAGGCTTTACCTCTTGAGGGATCTCGAGAAGCTTACAACCCCCTCCAGGCAGTGTACCTGATCGTTGTAGTATAGTATAGTGACATGTACCGGGGGATTGATCGTTCAACTTAGGAATAGTGTCGCTAGGATTAGAAAACCTAAAAGCTAGGTCTAGAGGTGAGGGATGATTCTTTTTGTATTTTTTATGTTTTATAAAAGCAAATAAAAATCTCGGTTGTTGGAAGAGTTGGCGGAATTAGTTGCTAGTCAACTAACCCAATTACTAAGATGCAATCAAAATAAAATAGCAAAAATGAAAATAAACTAAATTAAACTAGTGGTGTGAGCAATATATGGGAGAATTGTGTTTACTTAGATTTCACTACTCCCTAGATATCTTTTACAGGTTAATTACTTGTTACAGTTGCGTGGATGACGGATTGTATTCCTTAATACCATTCAAGGGGTGGCGTACTTACTTCCCCAATCCTATAAGCTCCTACTTCACTCCTATGTCGAGCCGGCTAAGAAGCTCCTAACATGGGATCACTAGAATTCGCTCATGCATTAAATACAATCATAAAAACCTAGTACACATTGGTTCATGTTTCTTAAGACGTTCAAGCAAGTTACACAATGGAGATCTGCCAGTTTTCTTAAGCCTAACATTGAAATCATTCATCCATTACAACTATAAACAAGCAATCAACCTATAATTAACATCTAGGTTTCATTACATCTAAGCAAACACATGAAAGATCTAGTCTAGCATGTTATAATCAAGACAAGCATAAGATATATTCAAACAACACATAGACATATTGAATAAATTCAAAGAAGACTTATCTTAATTGACCTAGGGTTTATTAGGTTCGGCCCTAGTATTCTCCACACAAGTTCCTATCTCAATGAATGAAAAATAGAAAAGTATATATTGATTTTGTGAGGTGACGGCGTCAAGAATAAATATCTGACGCTGTCATCTCGCCGCCAATAAAGTTCTCGGACTGCCTAGATCTGGGTCTGACGCCGTCATGTGTAATCCTGCTCCAGGTCGTCACCAAAATAACTCTTGACGCCGTCATGCATTTTGCTCTTGACGCCGTCATATTTTCCTTCTTGACGCCGTCAGGTACTATTCCCAGCATGGAAAATTAAGTCTTTGCCGTTTTCTTCACTTTTATGCTCCAAAAACGTTCAAAATGCTTCCTTTTCCAGAATTCACTCCCAAAGTACCTAAAATCACAAAAGGAACGATTTAGGGCAATATTTGATCAAATAAATTCAATTCTGGGCTTAAATGACCCCCTAAAAACGGTTCGTTTTTCGCCTCATCATATACCCTTACACTTGAGATTTGCTTGTCCTTAAGCAAATGCGCTTTTATTCTAGTCAAAATACAAGTTAGGGGTCATTTAACACTAATATAAAAGTAATTACAACAAATAATCGTTCCACTAAAGACCAAAGACAAGCACGGAGGTCATATACTAGCACCTCACAAATAGTGTTTAGATACTCAAATCTCTCGGGTGTAATAAAGTAATATCACAATATGGAAATGGAAAACATCTCACACTACCTGTCATAGCAAAATAGATTACCATAGGCTTGGGAAAGGATCAAACCTCCACCACATGGCGTAAGCACCTAGGATAAACTATCAAAGAGGTCTTTTTAAGGGTTGTAACGTTAGGTATAGGGATATGAAATACACGGTTTTGTTGGATATAGGCAATCTTTACTGGTGATGAGTTAATAATCTTGGTTAATTACATGTACAATATGGCGTTGCTAAGCCAAGACTAGACTCGACTTAAGCTAATAAATGAAAAATAACAAAAATATAAAATAAACATAGAATGAAACGGGATGGTAGTCCGTATGTTTTTTCTTTTCTTTCTCTCTCTCTCTCTCTCTCTCTCTCTCTCTCTCTATATATATATATATATATATATATATATATATATATATATATATATATATATATATATATATATATATATATATATATATATACATATATTCTTTTTTTTTTTTTTTTTTTTTTTTTTTTTTTTGCATACACTCTTACCCTACCATCCAAAATATTACATCATAGGGAATGTACATTCCCCTTACACTTGAATTTTTATATACTTTACAATAAACTAATCTAATGACTCGAATCAAGATAATCAAAACACTTGGAGTACTTTTAAGATTAACGTACATATGGGGGTAATAATATATGATGTTCTTCCCCATTACTCCATAACACAAGTACTTTACCCATGAGTCCCAATCGTCCCAAAACAATATGTACAAGGATATGACTCGACTTTGCAACCATGTAATCAATTAGATAATTAACTAAGGGTTTAACAAATAACAATAATACACTAAATATGAGTGCATACACGGAAGGCTAAGGCGATTTGGGTGTACATTTAAGTGGGGTGTAACAAATTCTTCCTTTAAGTAAGATGCTTAAAGTTAGAAACGAAAAGATAGGCTCGGAGGGGTGTACTAGGGGTTTCGTGTACTAAAAATGAGTACAACGCTAAGGGTGTGGGAAAAATTAGTTGACTTTACTAGCCCAGTAATATGACTTAAATGGTCAAGTAATTATGATACGGGTTTAACACAAGGTGATCCTAATGCCTCTTATCATGTAGTAAATCCTACTACACGAATGTAGTCTCACTAGCGGTCTCGGGATGCATCACTAACGCAAGTTCTAGAATCTAAATGCTACCGGTACACTCATAAGCACTAATAGTAAATGCTTTTCCTATCAAATATAAAGGCGAACCTCACATATTTGGGTGGAAAATTTTTCTGAATGGTACGGTTTCGTGCTAGTCATACAATCTCCTATCCATGAGACGCTTGCTATGGCTAAAGTTTCACTCCTAAATGTTGTAAAAGAATTTAAATTTGGCGCTAAAATTACACTAACAAGTATTTCTCTTAGTTTTATTACACACCTACCATTAAACAAACAAACTCAAGTGCAAGTGTATCCTATAAGGTATCATCATTTTACCCTCCCCTTACACTTAGGATGAACATTGTCCCCAATGTTCAAGTAAAGAATGTAAAAGTAAAACAGGTAAAATAATGAAATCAAATACTCCCCTGATTCACTCGGTATGGATAATATGGTAACCAGGTTAGATCTTCCTCCAAGAAAATGAACAATCAAAGCTTCCCTTCCAGAATATAAATCATCTTCTTGTCATACATAACCTGTTAAACCTGAGAAAACAAACAAGGCAACCTCGCGTAAAATCGGCGGCTATCTATATATGCTAACAAATCCTAGAAAACAAAATAAGATATAATGCTTGTGGAATGATGTTTGCAGATCTCCTGGAGATTATAAAACTAAAGATTCAACAAAAACTTTAAGACTCCATTAGAAAAACAAAACTGGTAAAATTTCCAGAATTTTACACGTGACGCCGTCAGGAATTTCTTCCTGACGCCGTCAGGAATTTCTTCCTGACGCCGTCAGAAGTGACCTACAAAAATTCTTATGTTAAGTTTCCGGAAAATTTCTGGAAAAAGTTCATCCTACTTCCTGGAAAATCCTGCAAAACATCATTATGACTCGATACAAGCATTTGACTCTACCAAATACGAATACACATGTTCACTTAATATTGTGGAGAGTCATGATCGAGTTTGTTTCTTAAAAACATATTTGGGGTTTCGCCTTACACTTATCTTTTGCGAAATACCTTTGGATGAAGTTAAGACGAAGCCAAACAACAAAGTAAAGTATCTTCACCATTTTAGTTTGAAACATGATCTACCAACAATAAAAGGAAAGCATGCATACGGAAGCAAATAACAATCAAACAAAATAAAAATCACACAAAACATGGGTTGCCTCCCAAGAAGCGCTTTTCTTTATTTACGAGTCTTGTAGCTAGACTCAAGGTCATGGGTTACTACGTGACCTCATCATCAAATGTTACATCCTCCTCACTAATCATTTCATTACTGTTTTCTTGATAATGTTTTACACGTTGTATGTTGACAGTAAATTCTCTACCTTCATCGTCTAGTAACACAACAGCTCCAATTTTAGAGAAACTTTTCACCGTAAATGGTCCATACCATCTAGACAGAGTTTCCCTAGAAATAACCTTAACCGAGAGTTGTACAATAGGACTTTGTCCCCTTCAAAAAATTCCTTGGGTTTCTTAATCCGTTGGTCATGCAATCTTTTTGCCCTCTCTTTATATGTAATGGAAGACTCATACGCTTCTAGCCTTAGCTCATCAAGCTCGTGTAGTTGCAAGAACCTATTTGTTCCGGCAATTGTATAATCTAAATTACATGCCTTAAGCGCCCAATAAGCCTTATGTTCTAATTCTACCGGCAGGTGACATGCCTTACCATACACCATGCGGAACGAGGTCATTCCAATAGGTGTCTTATAGGCGGTTTGGAATGCCCATAAGGCCTCGTCGAGTTTAAATTACCAGTCTTTTCTATTCTGACTAACCATTTTTTCTAATATTCTTTTAAGATCCCTGTTTGTTTTTTCAACCTGGCCATTGGTCTGTGGGTGATAGGCGGTGGAGAATCGATGGGACACCCCATACCTCCTCATGACCTTTTCCATTTGCGCATTGCAAAAGTGGGTTCCCCTATCATTGATGAGGGTTTAGGAATCCCGAACCTAGCGAAAAGCTTTTTCAGGAAATGAATAACCACCCTGGCATCGTTGGTCCTAAGGGCTTGTGCCTCTACCCATTTTGAAACATAATCGATGGCAACTAAAATGTATTCATTCCCCCCTGAAGATGGAAAGGGTCCCATAAATTCAATTCCCCAGACATCGAAAACCTCACATACTTGTATAAAATTCTGAGGTGCTTCATCCCTATGTGATATGTTCCCGGCCCGTTGACATGCATCGCATGCTTGTACCATTTCTTTGACATCACGGAAAGTTGTGGGCCAATAGAATCCCGCGTCGAAAATCTTTCGGGCGGTGGTGCTTATCCCATGATGGCCTCCAGAGGGGCCAGAGTGACATTCTCTCATGATTTTTACTGCCTCACTTTCCGAAACACAATGTCTGATTATTTGATCAGGACACCTCCGGAATAAAAATGGTTCATCCCAGAAGTAGTATTTTAGTTGGGAAAAGAACCTTTTCCTTTCGTATCTAGTCATGTGTTCTGGAACGAGTCTGCTTGCGAGATAGTTGGCAAAATCGGCGTACCAAGGCTCAGAATCTGTCATTGACATGAGTTGTTCGTCAGGAAATGAATCCCGAATCTCACTTCTATCGTGCTCATCAAAGGGATTTTCAAGACGAGATAGATGATCTACGGCCAGATTTTCTGCCCCCCTTTTATCACGAATTTCAACATCGAATTCTTGTAACAACAAGATCCACCGAATTAGTCGTGGCTTAGCATCTTGCTTAGCAAAAAGATATCGAAGAGCCGAGTGATCGGTGAAAACGACTGTCTTTGAAAGGACAAGATATTGACGAAATTTGCGAATGCGAACACTACGGCTAATAATTCTTTTTCGGTGGTAGAATAATTCTCTTGAGCAGGATTCATTGTTTTGCTAGCGTAGTAAATAGGTTGGAATAGCTTGTCACACCGTTGGCCTAATACAGCCCCGACAGCAAAATCGCTAGCGTCGCACATGATTTTAAACGGTAACTCCCAGTTGGGTGTAATCATGATTGGAGCTTGTGTGAGCTCTTTTTTCAGGAGATGGAATGCATCCTTGCATTCTTGAGAGAAATCGAAAGGAGCATCCTTCATTAGCAATTGAGTCATTGGCCAAGCTATTTTGGAGAAATCTTTGATGAATCTCCGATAGAACCCGGCGTGGCCCAAGAAGCTGCGTATTGCTTTAACAGTCGTGGGATATGGTAACTTAGATATAGCTTCCACTTTATCTTGGTCCACCTCTATCCCATTCCCTGAGATCTTATGTCCTAACACAATCCCTTCTTTTACCATGAAATGACATTTTTCCCAGTTTAACACCAAGTTGGTTTCCTCACAGCGTTTGAGCATTTTTTCTAGATTAGCAAGACAGCGGTCGAAAGAGTTCCCGAAGACCGAAAAGTCATCCATGAAAACTTCCATGCTGTCTTCCATAAGTTCATGAAAGATTGCGGTCATGCATCGCTGAAAAGTGGCGGGGGCATTAGACAGCCCAAAAGGCATTCTTTTGTAGGCAAACATTCCATAAGGGCAAGTAAACGTGGTCTTTTCTTGGTCCTCAGGTGCTATGGGGATTTGAAAATATCCTGAGAATCCATCCAAGAAACAATAGTACTCGTGCCCAGACAATCTCTCCAACATTTGGTCAATGAATGGTAAGGGAAAGTGATCTTTCCTTGTGGCATCATTGAGCTTTCTATAATCGATGCATACCTGCCAGCCAGTAACCGTTCTCTGGGGTACCATCTCACCCTTGTCGTTCTTAACCACAGTGATAGAGCAAATCATTGTTTCTATTATCCTAGATAGGGCTTTAATGATCTTTCACAGTTTGCATCAGAGCACAAGGGGCTCGTGAGATCTAGGGTTTCAAGGTTTTTATTGGTCGTAGCAAGCAGCAGCGCGAGAACGAATTGGTCTTCAAAGTTTTCTGAATAACAGATTTGGATATGGCGACAAAAAGTGCATCGAGGGTGTTTGCTGATTGGTCATTATTGCAAGTGGTACAATTCTTCACGTGGGACTTGTGATAGAGCATTAAATCTCGTATCATTTTATGTGAGTCAGTGGAGTATTCATAAGAGGAGTTGTCGCTTTCTGCTGAGATACGCTGACTTTGTCAATGATGTGTCGGTGGATTTGGATTGGTTATTTTATTGCTTGAGGATATAAAGTTTTGTTCATGCTGCCATCATATTTTGTTTCTACTGATTCGGTATTTCGTTCCTGTTGACCATTATTTGTTGCTGTTGTACATTTTTTTTTTGAACTGGTACACCATTTTGTCCATTTTAATATGGCAGAATTTAATAATGAAAGGGATGATGCAATTTTTCCTTGTTTGATGGATGATGAGTACAAGGTATGGGCTATGAAAATGGAACATTGGATCACAAACAATGACATGAATATCTGGAAGGTGATTCAAAATGGTATAAGCCCGAAAAAGATTGGAAAAGATCGAGATGGAAGATTCTTTATTCGCCCTCCAACAACTGCAGAGGAACACATTGAAGTTCAGAGGGAATCAAAGGCGCGAACTACCTTGCTTAAATCTATTCCTGCTGATCATGTAGCAGATTTTCATTATATGGATGATGCACGCGAGATATGGAATGCGATCAAAGCAAGGTATGGTGGAAAGGCTGACTCCAAGGAGGTGAGAAATGAAGCTTGTACTATCGGTGCTGCTGAAGCATTTGCATTCATGGGTGTCATTCCTAATGTACACAATTGCCCTTTTGATTGTGATAATAAATATAATGAGCTTAAGAAACAGTTTGATAAATTAGAAACTCTTTATAATGATTGCTATATTAATGAACAAGCTAAAAGAGAGGCAATTAAAACCTTAGAAAATCAAAAGGTTTCGTTTCAAATGAATCAACTTGCTTATGAGAAGAAAATTAGAGTTTTAAAAAGAGTCCTAGAGATTACTAGTAATGAGTTAAAGTTTTGTGAAAAAGAAAAGGCAAAAGTAGAATTCGAAAAACAAGAATTGCAAGATAAGTTTGATAAAGAAGTAGTAGGTCGTAAAAAGTGGCAAGAAGGATCTTCACATTCAGAGAAGTTAATTGATAGTTGTCAATCAGTTAGGTCTAGAAGAGCATTAGGGTATGATAAATATATTGATCCAGAGGAACTCACATACCCTGATATATCCAGTGGTTTTGACCCTGAACCTGACCTGGAATTTCAAAAACCCATAAAATATGTTAAGGAAGGGGGAATGAATGCTGTTTCTGGACCAATTAGAGGAGAACATATGCCCACTTCTATTGACACTACCTCAGACTTTGATGGATCACACCATTTATATGGCAAACAGTCTACTGACTTACCAGACATTGATTCAAGTGATAATTCTTCAAAGGTCAATGTCACTGCCCCCAGTGTGTCCAATTATACTGAGTCTACTTCCTTTACTCCTACTTCTAGTGTTTCTGCATCTAAGAGTAAAGTTGAGATTGAATCCAAAGTTAGGGCACCCAAACAAGAACCCATTGTTGTTCAAGATTTACCTAGTTTCACTTGTAATAAATCTGATAAGAATATATACAATTCTAGGACTTCTTGTAATAAGACTGGTTGGTTTAATAAAAAGGCAAGTAATGTTAAGAAGAAAACTTGTTTTGTGTGTGGTAGTAAGTCTCATCTCATTAAAGATTGTGATTTTCATGAGACGAGAATGGGTGTGTGTGCTGACCAAAAGATACCTAGACCAATGTGGACCAATGTTAGTGCTATTCCCCCATATGTTCCACAAGCACATGTAAAAACCAGCAGACCTAATCCTGCTGCAAAACCAGTTTCTGCTGGTAGACCTTTTCCAGCCGGTTGGAAAACACATGTTGCAAGACCATTTTCCAGACCTACTAGCACTTACTTTCAGAATGGTTTTTGGCCTAGTTATTTTGACCCAATATATATGGGGTGGAGGACAAGATGGCATACTACTGTTAAACCCTCAGCAGGTTATTCTTGGAAAACTCAAAGGAAATGTTCATTCTGGGTACCCAAGAACACTAGTCTTTCTAAGATGCAATGATTGAGGGGAGGCATAAGCCTAAGGGGAGGCTTATTGTTGTATTATTTGTTTTTTTTAACCATTTTGCAGCTGTTGGATCCTCATTACTGCTGGTGGACATTGTTTCTGTTGAAGGCTTAGTGTTTCTGCTGGTAGTACACTTTCCTGCTGATTGATGGTATACTTTACATGTTTGAAATTTTTTTCTTTCTTTCTTTTAGTATTTAAAAAAAAAAATTGTATAGTTTTTGTTTTCTCTTGTTTGCAGGTTTTGGTGTTTGGTTCATTATCGCACAATAAATGGTAATCAACTCACCATGATGATGACGACATTCCATCAAAGAGTTGGCTAGTCCAAAAGCAAACGGGTTTTGGTAAAGACATCTCAATTCCGTTGATAGATGTAATGGTTTGCTCAAAACCATAGGGTACTCAACTCACCCATGCTTCATTGCTGAGAGTTGAAATGGTCATCAGTTCACCATGGTTACTGCCCTATTGGGTAACCAAAGGATTGGCTAGTCCTGAGCAAACGGCTACAGGTAAAGACATCTCAAATTCGTTTATGGCTGTGATGATTTGACAAAAATCATTAGGGTATTTCAACACAATGATGATTCACGTTCTAAGTGTTGAATTGGTTTCTAGTTAACCAGGGTGATGCCACGATTCCACCAAATGACTAGCTAGCCAAGAGTGAGTAGCTACTTGGTAAAGGCTTATCAAATCTACTCATGTTGCTGCTGGTCACTGTTGCTGCTGATAGGTTGAAGTTGCTACTGGTTCCTTGTTCTTCAAAGATGGTTCCAAGTTGTTGCTGATATATAGGATTTGTTGCTGCTGGTTACTTTATTATGCTACACTTGTTAAAGTTTCAATCCTCAGGCTACGGAATTTACTTATCTATCAAGAATCTTGAAGTTAACAAAGTCAAATTCAAGATTAGGGGAGGATTGTAGCGAATTATTGAAATGACATTGAGTCATTAATGCTATTAGTATTTTTAGAAATTGATATTAGGTAGTGATATGATTTGATTTTAAATTTATTATCTATTAGGGTTCCTTATGCTTGTAAAAGGAACATAGGCTTATGTTTAAGAAACACTTCTTGAAACACTTTTAATATTGAGTAATAGAGATCCATAGAGGATCATTGTTCTTTAGAGAAAAACCTTGTGAAACTTTGATTATTAATCCTTATTCCGCTGTGCAAATCATTGTTTCTATTATCCTAGATAGGGCTTAAACGATCTTTCACACTAATACATGACGCCGTCAGGATGCTTAGTCTATATATATTTTTCCAATTTTTCATTGTAAAGTGTTGAACAAGTTGTGCAAAAACCCTATGTCGAATTTCCTGCATATTGAAGGGGTTTCAAACCCTTCTTTCTTCCATGTTTTAATAAAGATAATTTCTCCAATAATCATTCAATATGTCTATGTATTGTTTGATTCTATCTTATGTTTATCTTTCTTTTAACATGTTAGGCTAGGCTTTTATTGTGTTTGCTTAGATGTAGTGAAACCTAGATGTTGATTATTGGTTGATTGTTTGTTTATAATTGTTACGGATGATTGTATTCGATGTTAGGCTTAAGAAAATTGGCAGACATCCATTGGTAACTTGCTTGAACGTCTTAAGAAACATGATCGGAGGTGTACTACGATTTTTGGTTGTATTTAATGCATAAGTGAATTCTAATGATCCCATGTTAGGAGCTTTTAATCGGCTCGACATAGGATTGAAGTAGGATCTTATAGAGTTAGGGAATATTGTACACGGCCCTACAACTAGTATTAAGGAATATAACCCGTCATCCATGCAATTGTAACAAGCTAATCAACCGGTAAAAGATATCTAGGGAGTAATGAAATCTAAGTTAACACAACTTTTCTCATTATTGTTTCCACCACATTAGTAAATTAGTTTAATTTTCATTTCTTTTATTTTATTTTGATTGCATCTTTAGTTAATTGGGTTGGTTGGCTAGCAACTAATTCCGCCCACTCCTTCAAAACCCGAGATTTTACTTGCTTTCCATAAAATATAAAAATATAAAAAGAATCATCGCTCACCTCTAGACCTAGTTTAGTAGGCTTTCTAATCCTAGCGACATTATTCCTGAGTTGAACGATCAATCCCCCGGTACTTGTCACAATACTATACTACAACGATCAGGTACACTGCCTGGTGGGTGTTGTAAGCTTCTCAAGATCCCTTCAGAGGTAAAACCTATTACGAGGGCGCAATTCCCACGTATCAAGTTTTTGGCGCCGTAGCCCGGGGAATAGTTATTGTCTAGGTTAGAATTTCTTTTTATTAGGTCTACTTGCTAGATTCCTTTCTAGTAATATTTTTTTTTATTTTTTAGGTTTTCTTTAGTCTATCTTATTTCTTCGTTTCTTTGTTCGTAACCATTACCATCCGACATCATGGAAGGTGGTAATATCTTTGATCCCATCAACCCACCACAACAAAACCACCCACAAAACCCACCACTAGCAAACCAACCTCCTAGACCCCGAACTTTAGGAGAGTATTCCCGTCCTAGCCATCAAGGCTATCGAAACACCATTGAGCTCACTCAAGGAGCCAATGTGTCCCCCTTTCGATCCGACACCATCCGGTTGGTGCAAAGCGGATGTGCATTCCATGGACTTCGTTCCGAAGATCCTAATCAACATCTCAAGGATTTCCTAAAAATCGTAGATTCTATAGACCTTGATGTTGCAACTAGAGAGTCGACCCGATTACGTCTATTCCAATTCTCTCTACGTGATCAAGCTAGTCAATGGCTTGAATGTTTACCCGCGGGATCCATCACCTCTTGGGATGATCTCACTTCTCGTTTCCTTGCTCAATTTTTCCCACCGGGGAGAACTACCAAGCTTAGAATTGATATCTTGATGTTCCAACAACGTCAAGGTGAAAATCTATATGAAGCATGGACTCGTCTCAAGGACTTACTCCAAAAAGTCCTTCATCATGGCATAGATCTTTGGCTCCAAGTCCAAATCTTCTATGACCATATCGATCTCTCCATAAGGCGAACCATTGACCAATCGGCCGGTGGCAAGCTACGTGATCTAAATGCGGAAGAATCATGGGAACTCATAGAAGATCTTGCTCTCTATGACAACGAAAGTTGGAACGATCCCCGTGATTTGAACAAAACGGTCAAGGCAATATCTTTGCCTTCGAACAATTCTAGCACTCCCGACCGTAGGATCATGGAACTTGAGAACCAAGTCAAGTTTCTCATGAAATCCTATGAAGCTCCTAAGCCTTCAAGCCAAGTGAACAAAATCACTTCTTCATGCGAATTATGTAGTGGTCCCCATGACACTCGTGATTGCGTGGAACTCCCCGGACAAGCTTTTGCGGATTACGCATCCTAACGTACCGACGAAGCGGGAGACAAGTGGTACACTTTCAAACCCGAGCCAAACCCTTACGGTGATTCCTACAACCCTTCTTGGAAAAATCACCTGAAGCATGCCCCAAAACAATTCTTCCAATCCACCTAATCGTTGTCAACCAAACGGTCCACCCTCTAACCGTACTTTCAACAACAATCCTTCCAATAACTATGGTAGTACCAATAATCTTGAAGGATTGATGTCCAAATTTATGGCATCTCAAGAAGCTCGCATAGCTAAGTTTGAAACCGAATTCAATCAACAACAAACGGAGATGACCAATAAAATTGACAACTTGTTGAAAGCCCTCAACAACCAAGTACTAACTACACCTTGGAAGGACACTAGGGACACTGGTAGCGGAATCCAAATTAAGGACCCCTCATCATCCAAACATATCCACTTTGTCAATGTTGTAACCATTAAGCCAATAGATAAGAATATAGAAGAAAGTGACAAGGATGAAGTTGGAATAGAAACCGGGACTAAGGATGAGATTAGGGAAGTTGAGGATATTAAGGAAGAAAGGTTAGAGGAAGTAGAAAACATAGAGGAATACTTTGATAAGTTACCCACTAAGGAAGAATGGGAATACCATAAGGATCTATTCGATGACCCCGAGACACCATACGTCCTTGGTTCACCACTTATCAAAGCGGGTGATCAATCTTAGGTCTCCTATAAACATTATGACTAGGACCTATTAAAATTGGGTAATGAAGAAGTAACTTGAATATAGGATGATACCTAACACAAATTGGATGAGCAACTTTGTAGGAAGAGTGAAAGGATTACATGTATTTGTAGGAAACTTCACTTATGTTACCGACTTTGTGATTGTAGAGGATATTCGTCCGGTAATAGATGGTTGCCTAACTCAAGTGGTGTTCGGAAAACCGTTTGTTGAGGCCTCTAAGATGAGTTATGACCCGTCCTTAGGGATAGTTAGATTCAAGGATGAGAACGATGAAATTGCTTACCAAATGCCCTATAAGATTGAACAATTCCGTCTTCTATCAAACCTTGAAAAGGAACACAAGCAAGCGGTCTACTATAGGAATGATGAGGATAGACGTAGAGGAGTAGATTATGTCATGAGTAGAATACTCGGTTTTTACAAGGAATGTTTGCAACTAGGTCCGGAATACAAAACTAATATTGAGGATGACCTAGAGAATGCGACCAATGACGAGGTCACGTGATTGCCCATGACCTTGAGTCTAGCTACAAGACTCGTAAATAAAGAAAAGCGCTTCTTGGGAGGCAACCCATGTTTTGTTTGATTTTTATTTGTTTGATTTTATTTGTTTCCGTATATATGTTTTATTTTTATTGTTGGTAAATCATGTTTCAAACTAAATTGTGAAAATGCTTTATTTCGTTTTTAACTTCGTCTTAATTACATATAAAGGTATATTGCAAAAGCTAAATGTAAGGGGAAACCCAAATTTGTTTATAAGAACGAAAATGATCATGATTCGCCACAATATTAAATGAGCATGTATATTAGTAATTGTTTGAGTCAAATGCTTGTATCGAGTCATAATGATGTTTTGCAGGATTTTCCAGGAAATAAGGCATGAGTTTTTTCAGAAATTTTCCGAAAACTTAACATAAGATTTTTCCAGGAACATTCTGAAGGCGTCAAGAGTTACAACCTGACGGCGTCAGGTACCAAAATTCAGAGAAATTTTGCGAGTTTTGTTTAAACCAGAGTCTTAAAGTTTTTGTTAATTCTTTAGTTTTATAAACTCCAGGAAATCTGCAAACATTCATTCCACAAGCATTATATCTTAAATTGCTTTCTAGGATTTGTTAGTATATATAGATTGCCGCCGATTTTACACGAGGTTGCCATGATTGTTTTCTCAGGTTTAACAGGTTATATATGACAAGAAGATGATTTATATTTCTGGAGAGAAGCTTTCAACGTTCATTTTCTTGGAGGAAGATCTAACCTTGTTGACACACTATCCACACCGAACGAATTAGGGGAGTATTTGCTTTCATTCTTTTACCTATTTTACTTTTACATCCTTTAATTGAACATTGGGGACAATGTTCATCCCAAGTGTAAGGGGAGGGTAAATGATGATACCTTATAGGATACAATTGCAATTGAGTTTGTTTGTTTGATGGTAGGTGTGTAATAAAACTAAGAGAAATACTTGTTAGTGTAATTTTAGCGCCAAATTTAAAATTTTTTACAATATTTAGGAGTGAAACTTTAGCCTTAACAAGCGTCTCATGGATAGGAGTTGTATGACTAGCACAAAACCGTACCATTCAGAAAAATTTTCCACCCAAATATGTGAGGTTCGTCTTTAGATTTGATAGGAAAAGCATTTATTATTAGTGCTTATGAGTGTACTGGTAGCATTTAGATTCTAGAACGTGCGTTAGTGATGCATCCCGAGACCGCTAGTGAGACTACATTCGTGTAGTAGGATTTACTACATGATAAGAGGCATTAGGATCACCCTTGTGTTAAACCCGTATCATAATTACTTGGCCATTTAAGTCATATTACTTGACTAGTAAAGTCAATTAATTTTTCCCACACCTTAGCGTTGTACTCATTTTTAGTACACGATACCCCTAGTACACCCCTCCGAGCCTATCTTTTCGTTTCTAACTTTAAGCATCTTACTTAAAGGAAGAATTTATTACAACCCACCCAAATGTGCAACCAAATCGCCTTAGGCTTCCGTGTATGTACTCATCTTTAGTGCATTATTGTTATTTGTTTAAACCCTTAGTTAATTGTCTAATTAATTACATGGTTGCTAAGTCGAGTCATATCTTGTACATATTGTTTTGGGACGATTGGGACTCATGGGTAAAGTACTAGTGTCATGGAGTAATGGGGAAGAACATAATATATGACTCCTCCCAAACCAGCCAGTCAAGCGTGTGCAGCTGATAGGCCCACCTGGGAGAAAGTGCAAGTTAATATTGACCGTGGAAATATAGGGAAATCCCCGGGTTGTTAAGTCCCAACGAGATTGAAATTGTATTTGTAAACGATTAGGAGAATGAGTGGTACTGAAGACAGTAACAAAATGATTTGAGGGATGATTATACTACTGATTGCTTGGTATTTAGATAATATGAAAATATATAAACAATAACAGAGATACACGTAAAAGCACAAATAAGAAAATCAGATAACAGACAGAGACAAGTGGGGTTTAAACAAATTAAAACTACAGGGGGTATAATTGAAACTTTTTAAAACTTAAAATTAAAAAGAAATTGAAAACGAAAATGAAATTATAAAAATGATTATTTTACTATTTAAATATTATTTAATTAATAAAACTAATTAAAATCTAATTTAAAACTTAATTTAAATTAACTAAAAATGATAAGTAATACAAATTAACCTAAAAACTTACAAAAATAATTTCTAAACCTTAATAAGAACTTGAAGAAAGTATAAAAAATGAAAATAAATATTTTTGTCTTTTTATGAGTATTTTATTAATTAAAGACTATTTATCTTAATTAAACTAATTAAACTATTTTGAATTACTATTAATACTAAATTACCTTAGAAAATTATGATAAAATTTATAAAATTATTTAAACACTACAGGAATCCTACAAAATTATAAAAACCTCTAAAAATTATATTTTAGGCTATTTCACTAATTAATTACCTATTAATTATTTTAAATCTAATTTAATTAAATTAAATAGGAAAATTGGAAAATGGACAGTAGAAATTATGAAACTATTTTCTAAAAGTCTTAAATACTTTATAAAACTTAGGAAAAATATAAAATTCTACTGTTTGTTAATTAAAATTAAAGAAAACTAATTAATTACTAATATTACCTATTTAATTATTTAAACTACTTTTAAATCTAATAAATAGTAAACAGATTAAAAAAATCTAAGAAAATTATTTTAACTACTTAAAGGTACTAGGTAATTTATAAAATTATAAAATTGGAAAAGTGCTTATTAATAAGCTGAGATGAAAATTAAATAGATAATTTCTATTAAATAGAAGCTATCACTATAATTAAAGTTTGCTTTTTCTGGTTTTTCTTTTATAAAACTATTTAATTACTTAAATAATGAAACTTTTACAAAAACAACTAATTTAGAAATCAAGAATAAGCATTGTAAGTGCTTATTACCCTAGACAGTTGACTATGGTTGACCACACAAAGAAATAAGCTAAATTGGGGTTATGTGGGGTCCACACTGGTTAAGCCAGGTTCACCTAAGTTATTTGAACTTATTTAAACTAGATTTGATGAGATAAGCTCATGAGATAAGCTAAAAAGCTAAAATAAGCAACTGTTTATTGGGTTTCTGGGTCAGAAATGGGACAGACTTTGGGGTGGATTCCAGGTGGGGTCCACTTGTTTCTAGGTCAACCAAAGGGTCAAACCTTGTACCCTAGTAGGAGGGGGGTTGGGGAAACCAAAAATGAACTACTAGATCCCACTGAGGTGGGCTGCAGCCACCAACAAAGTTGGTGGTGCGGTGGTGGTATGCTGGTGCAGGGGAGTACTTCTTCCCTGCAGTTGTGTCCAAGGCGTGTGGGGTCCACAAGAGTAAAAGGAGGTTCAAACTAAACCTAGGGGTTCAAAGTTGAGGTAATAAGCTACAAGTTGAGCCAATAAGCTACCCTTATGGCTCACTAATGAGCTCTGTGTGAGCCTTTGAAATGGTGGTCACACACTGAGTGATCAGTGTGGCTTGTTTTGAGCAGGGCACAAACTGGATCCTAAAAGCTATGCTACAATAAGCTAATGGCCAAACTAAACCTAGATGTGAAAAGCTGAGGTATTAAGCTACAATTAAGCTAAAACCTAGGGTGTGGGGTCCACTGGTGTAACCACAAATCACCACCAAAGTTGGGTGGGTGAAATAGGATCTGAGTGCACAGGGCACTGGGTTGCCCTGCAGGTGCGTTACAAGGGCAATTTAGTCCACTTAAAAAATTCTCAAAATTATAACAATTGTGAAAATCACAAGTACAGATGGTAGACTGATCACACAACAAATTTCAAACTCTAAATCCAAACACAAAAATCAGATTAATTCATGCCATTTTGGTGAAATTCTGAACATGCATCTTTTTTACTTTTACTAATTTTAAGCTAGGTTGACTTATATGAAGTTTGATTGATCCTTGCTGATTGTAGATGATATAATAAGCGAAAGTAAAGCTAATTTAGGCTTAATCTACTGGTTATAAACTTAAGTGAGGGTTTATAGCACTCAAAACACTACACAGTTAACTGTGTGGTGTTATTTTGGTGATTTTGACTTTCCAGAGAATGAACACTCGATTTAATGACTTATATGATCTATGTGTACCTACTGAGACATGTAACAAACAGAAGTAACACAAAAATTCCACTGAGACTCAATGAAATACACAGAACCAAACACTCTTTATACTTAAACTATTTTGTGATTTGTGAAGCAACAAGTTACAAGAGCTTATGAAACAGATTCAAATCAACTTATTATGATTAATTAAGTATAAATGAACATTTAAACACAGAAAATAACAACAATTAGCCAAGATTACTTACTATACTACTTTGACTGTGTAATTTTGATTTTTTAGTAACTATGAATTCCAACAAACAAGATACTAATCTAATGTTATATTATCACTATTTAAGACTGAATAAGCATAAAGCAACTGAAAAAGCAAGTAATAATCAAAGCTACAGTACAAAGACAGATATGAGATTTGTAGAACTTACAAAATGCTTTCCTGCTCAAACCATGAACCAAGAACAATCCTATTTCCTCCCTGAGGATCTAAACCCAACTCCAAAGCTTCTTGTTGCTTCCAAATCACTTCTGAATCCCAGAAATTCAAAACCAATTGCCACAGTTGACTTTAGTTGACCAATTTGTATTTGTGGAATTTTTTTAAAGCTAAACTGAATTGTAAGTTACTAAAAGCTTATTTGAGCTTATTAGGAGCTTATGTGTACTTATTGATCCTTACCATCCACTACAGACAACATTAGACATTATTGAGAAATTTGAAATGAACTTGAAAATTGCACAACCTGAGATATGACTTAAGACTTGAATTTTATTATCACAAAAGTTGAGATTACACCTTAATTGACTAACACAAAGCTTAAAAACTTGAGAACTAACTGAAACAACAGATTACAATTTTAACGAGACTATTTTTGCTAAATTAAACTATATCTTTTTCTTCTGCTCTTCTCTTCCTTTTATAAGCCCACATTAGGGTTTCTTGTGTGACTTTGAGCTTTTCCCACTTCAATCTTGACCCTCCAATCTCTGAATTAATCATAGCCGTTTAAATGAAAATTGGCGCCAAAAGTCTTCCAAGTTAACTTGGGGCCAAAGGTGAACAATTAAGGATTTTTGGGAGTATGTGGAGATGTCAGGGGACAAAAGGGATGGTGTTTAGGCAAGTTGGGGAGATAGGGAAGAAAACAGAGGAAAGGGTATGGTTTGGCGTGAAAATGAGTGAGAATTGCATTAAATGGAGTGTGGTATTGCTGTGAGGTGGAAAGGAGGGTTAGGGGGAGTAGGGGGTGAGGTGGAGAAGTGAGGTGGTGGTGGAAATACCACCTGGTTTCATGGATGCAGGGGTGAGGGTGGAGGTGCTACAGTGAAGGCGGGTTAGGGTTGTTTGACCAGGGTCAAACCTGGTTTTCATATTAAGGGGTGTGGGCCGAGGGTGTTTTGGGCTTAGGGTAAGGAATGGGTGGGCTATTTGTGTTTGGACTGGATTTGGTTTGTGGATTTGTAATAAAAAGGGTCCGGTTGGTTTTATTTTTACACAAGGACCATTTTTGTAATTTGAGCAAAGTTAAGGGGCTGGAATTGTGATTCTCCCAAAGTGTTTTCAAGGACTTAACTTGCCAAATATGATAAACCAAGGACCAAATTTGTGATTTTTCCATTTAAAAATATCCAGGGACCTTTTTTGTAATTTCTCAAACTCCAGGGACCATTTATGTAACTTCGGATTTTTTAGGGATTAAAGATGTAATTTCTCAAAATGTTATCATAAGGACCAATTTTGCCATTTAAGAATAGTTCAAGGTTTATTTTATTAATTTCCCATTTTTAAAACCTTAAGGACTAATTTTGACAGTTTTCAAACTTGAGGGACTAAAGTTGTCATTTTGCAATTTTTAACTTTAAAGGACTACACTTGACAACTTATGAATCCCTAAGGACCTTTGATGATATTTTTCATGTTTTGATTTACCAGGGACTAGATTTGACAACTTTTGAAACTTGAGGGACTGAAACTGCCAATTATGCAAACTTTGTATGTTTTTCATCTGTTTTTGCATATTTTGCATTTGAAACATATAAAACACACTTCTAAGATATTTTAAGTATTATGATGCATATTTGAGTGTTTTTGTATGTTTTGGCAGTTCAGATTGGTATAAAATGATGAGTATTTAGACACTCATCAATCCCCCACACTAAACTATTGCTAGTCCCTAGCAATCTTTTGAGAAAAAATTAATGGATTTTTACTCTTTACCAAAAGCCATCACTTCTGGAGTAGCCAGATGTAAGAACTGTGGCACATCTGATAACCGTGTGATTTTGAGCAAACCACCAGCTGTCAACGGATTTGATTTGTCTTTACCAAAAGCCGTTTGCTTCTGGACTAGCCAACTCTTGATGGAATAGTCAACATCTTGGTGAGCTGATTACCAATTATGGTTTTTCCACGGCCTTTACCACAAGCCATAATCTTGCGGGCTAGCCAACTCATTCTCTTTATGGGATATGGGGAGTTGAGGAACCATACAATTTTGGGCAAATTGCAAGCCATCAACGGTTTTGAGATGTCTTTACCAAGTGCCGTTTGCTCCTGGACTAGCCAATCCTTTTTTGGGTTAGACATGGAGGATTGATACCATTATTTGCATTTCTAAGTGTGAAAAAACTGGTAATTTTGATCAAATGGGGGTTCTTGATGGAACATGTGTTTTGCATTCGTGAGAACGCTCCCCCACACTTAGAACTGAATATTCCCCTCAATATTCAATGTACTTGGTGTCCCACCAAGACTTAGAACGTAAGAAGGCAATACTATTAACCTTTTATTTTAGTCTATTTACATACAAAGTTAACTAAATTTTGTTTTTTTTTTTTTTTTTTTTTTTTTTTTTTTTGAAAAAATTTATACATATGTACAACATGTGGTTCGTCTCCCCCACACTAGGGTGGTAGAAAGGGATGAGAAGACAGAAATATGGGTGAAAACCCATATTGCTACTGTTTTTGATTACCGAGTCGCTAGCTTGACTCGACCTCGAATTGAATTGTCCATGAGGAAGCTACTGTTTTTGATTACCGAGTCGCTAGCTTGACTCGACCCTGAATTAAAATTGTCCTTGGGGAAGCTACTGTTTTTGTTAACCGAGTCGCTAGCTTGACTCGACCCCAAATTTATTGGTCCATGGGGTAAGTTTGGAGATCCGGGACAACTATTGGTTGTATGTCCCCTCCAAAATAATGTTTTAACCGATGACCATTTACTTTAAAATTGGGACCGTCGGGTTGCAATAACTCAACAGTTCCATATGGGTATACTTTTGTTATAGTAAATGGTCCAGACCAACGGGTTTTTAGTTTTCCCGAGAAAATTTTTAATCTTGAATTGAAAAGAAGAACTCTGTCACCAACGTTGAAAACGCGGTTCTTTATTTTAGAGTCATGTATCTTCTTAATCTTTTGTTTATAGATTAAAGAATTTTCGTAAGCTTGATCACGTAATTCATTTAGTTCGTTTAATTGAACTTTACGGTGATCACCCGCTGTCTGAAGGTCGAAATTTGCATGTTTTAAGGCCCAATAGGCCTTATGTTCTAATTCGATCGGAAGATGACATGCTTTCCCGTACACTAGCTTATATGGAGTACACCCGATGGGTGTTTTGTAAGCAGTGCGGAAAGCCCATAATGCATCGTCCAGCTTATCCGACCAAGAGGCACGGTTTTCACCAACCGTCCTCTCCAGAATTCTCTTAATACCCCGATTTGAGACCTCCACCTGCCCACTTGTTTGGGGGTGGTATGCTGTAGAAAGACGGTGAGTTACACCATATTTCAGCATCACTCTTGCAAATTGTTCATTGCAGAAGTGAGTGCCACGATCACTGATAATGGCACGAGGAGTCCCGAATCTGGCAAAGAGAGACTTTAAAAATTTAACGACTACTCGGGCATCATTGGTGGGTAAAGCTTTTGCTTCAACCCATTTTGACAAATAGTCGACAGCCACGAGTATGTATTTATTCCCTTGTGAAGACGGGAATGGCCCCATAAAATCAATGCCCCACATATCAAATATTTCACAGACTTGGATGGCGTTTTGCGGCATCTCATTCTTTCTGGAAATATTCCCGTGACGCTGGCAAGCATCATAGGTTTTGATAAGTTCATGGAAGTCTTTATATATCGTGGGCCAAAAGAATCCTGAATCAAACGCCTTTTTGGCGGTGTAATTTAGGTTATGATGTCCCCCCATGGGTCCATCATGACAGGCTTTAAGAATTTCCATGGCTTCTTGGCCATGGACACACCATTGGATGACTTGATCCGCACATATTTTGAACAAGTAGGGGTCGTCCCAGAAGTAGTGTTTTATATCTTTAAAGAATTTTCTTTTCTGTTGGGACGACATCCCTTTCACAACGAAATTTCCCGCATGGTAATTTGCAAAGTCGGCAAACCATGGGGTAGTGGCATCACCCCGGGTAGAGATTAGATTTAGAGTCTCCAGAGGAAAAGTTTCATTAATTTCTTTTCTCTCGAGAATATCCTGATGAGGATTTTCTAACCGGGACAAGTGATCAGCTGCAAGGTTCTCTGCTCCTTTTTTTATCTCTTATGAGAATATCGAATTCCTGAAGGAGCAGGACCCAACGGAGCAGTCTTGGCTTTGCGTCCTGTTTAGTGAACAGGTATTTCAAAGCCGAATGGTCCGTATACACCACGCTTTTGTTTAAGATTAAGTAAGACCGAAATTTTTCGAAGGCATATACCACAGCTAATAATTCTTTTTCCGTGGTGGTATAGTGTGTTTGAGCTTCATTCATGGTCTTACTTGCGTAGTGTATAGGCTGAAAATGTTTGGTTTTGCATTGCCCCAGAACTGCACCAATAGCATCGCACATAAGTTCGAAGGGTAAGTCCCAGTCGGGGGCAACAAGGATTGGTGCTTCGGTAAGCCTTTTCTTTAAAATAGAAAAAGCTTCGATGCACTCAGGGGAAAAGATGAAAGGAGCATCCTTTTCAAGAAGATGAGCCATGGGCCGGGATATTTTGGAGAAATCCTGAATGAATCTCCGATAGAACCCGGCATGGCCGAGGAAACTCCTTATTCCTTTAACAGTGGTGGGATGAGGCAGTTTAGCAATAACATCAATTTTGGCCTTATCGACCTCAATCCCACTTTTTGAAATTTTATGGCCGAGGACAATGCCCTCCTTAACCATAAAATGGCTCTTCTCCCAGTTTAGACAAAGATTAGTGTTTTCACAACGTTGAAGCATTTTTTCTAAATGGGAGAGGCATGAGTCGAAAGAATTCCCGATAACTGAGAAGTCATCCATGAATACCTCCATGGTTTTCCCGATCATGTCGTGGAAAATAGCCATCATGCACCTCTTGAAAGTGCCCGGAGCATTGCATAACCCAAAAGGCATGCAACGATAAGCAAATGTTCCGTAAGGGCATGTGAAGGTAGTCTTATCTTGATCCTGTGGATCAATGGGAATCTGGAAGTAACCCGAGAAGCCGTCGAGGAAGCAATAATACTCATTCCCCGCTAGTCTTTCGAGCATTTGATCAATGAAGGGCAGAGGAAAGTGGTCTTTACGGGTGGCTTCGTTAAGCTTTCTGTAATCAATACATACTCGCCACCCTGTAACCAAACGAGTTGGTATCAACTCGTTGTCCTCATTTGTGATAACCGTGATGCCGCCCTTCTTTGGAACACAATGTATTGGGCTAACCCAAGGACTATCTGATATAGGGTAAATCAATCCCGCATCAAGAAGTTTGATAACTTCTGCTTTTATAACTTCGTAGATTTTTGGATTTACCCTTCTTTGATGCTGCACGGCAGGTTTAAAGTCCTCTTCCATTAGGATTTTGTGTGTACAAAAATCCGGGTTAATACCCTTTATGTCTGAGAGCTTCCAAGCAATTGCTTGCTTGTGGGACTTTAGAACCTTAAGCAGCGCGGTTTTCTCCTCATCTTTTAAGTCTTTTGCAATAATTACTGGTAACTTATCGTTACCATCCAAGAATGCATATTCTAGATGAGGAGGCAGGTCCTTAAGTTCGACCTCGGGGAAATCATCATTTTTCTCAACATATTTGACTTCCGCCTTATGAAGTTGTGGAAGTAGAACAGGAATGGGAGAAGGATCTTTATTCAATAACTTCTCAAGGAGAAGTATATCCTTCTCCGGGTCAATCTCTTGGTTATCAATTCCTTCGGGAACTGAATCACTTTTGAGAAAGGCCTCTAATTCCTCAAGGAGAAAATCACTTCCCTCAAACGGAGTGAGGGAAGGAGAAGAATTAGCGATTATGGGATCAGAAGAAGTAGTGGGATTGCCACTCGGAAAATTATCAGCGAATCCAAGGAATTCCTGAGCATACTCCTCGGATGCCATGTCAATGACATCAATTCGGTTGACCGAATCAACATCATAATTCGAGGAGTATCTCGAGGTTTGATCAAGGTTGAACGTTATCGCTTCATTGCCAACTCGTAACGTGATTTCCTCATCGAAAACATCGATTAATGCACGTCCCGTTCTTAAGAATCCCCTCCCAAGAATGAGAAGAACTCTTGGATCTGCATCGAAATCAACAACGACAAAGTCTGCCGGAAAATGGAACTTTCCCACTCTTACAAATACGTCCTCGGCAATACCGAGGGGACGTAAAATTGAACGGTCTGCAAGCTCGAGAGTCATGCATGTGGGACTAAGTGCCTGAAGAGAGAGCTTTTTCCAAACTGAGTGAGGCATTAAGTTGATGCTTGCACCAAGATCGGCCAAGGCAAAACATTCAACCATACCCGGGAAAATACATGGTATTAGGAATCTCCCGGGGTCTCCTAGCTTTTCGGGGAGCTGTTTCAACAGAACTGCAGAGCAGTTCTCATTGAGTGGAGTTCGTGCCATCTCAAACATTTTTTCTTTATTGCTCAACAGGTTTTTGATTGCCGATGCGAATTTGGGCATTAAAAGAAGAGCATCCGCGAAACTAATATCGAAGTGTAGTTCTTGGAAAATCTGAAAGAATTTTTCCATCTGATGATTAGCTTTGTCACGGAGCTTCTGATCTTGCAATCGTGAGGGATATGGAATTGTTGGTTTTGGGTTGGCTTTTGGATTTTCAACAGGACCTTCGGTAGTTTCAAACACAACTCTTTTAGGAGGAGTCGGGACCGGGATAACTGGAGGAGGGATGTCATTGGTACCTCCGTTATTATTAGGAAGTACCGTATCCGTAGTATCCTCAGTTTCACATTCCTCTACAGGGATAGGAGAAGAGGTAGAAGGAGCTGTAGGTCCTTGGTAAGAAACTCCACTTCTTGTGGTGATCGCCTTTACATCGCCCCTCGGATTAGCGATCGTGTTGCTAGGTAAAGTAGTACCTGAGCTCGAGGGTCGATCATTTAAAGACTTCTGCAAATTAGACATTTGATTAATCAGCATTTTGTTCAGTTCTTCTTGGGATTTCATAAACTGTTTTAATAACTCATCATTTGATGGTCCAGTTGGAACAATGGCTTGATTTTGGTTTGGAAAATTTTGAGCCCGATTGTTTTGGAAATTCCCATGTTGCTGATTGTTATTACCCTGGAAGTGGTTTTGTTGTTGAGAATTACCCTGTGGGTAATTGTTCTGACCTTGATTTCGGTTATAATTCCCTTGGTTTTGATTTTGGTGAACCTGGTTTTAACCAGAGTTGAAATTCCCTTGGTTGTTATAACCTTGGTTCATTCGGTTCTGGTTCTAATTCTGGTTAAAATGCTGGTTCTTGTTTTGAGGCTGATTAAACCCTGGTGGTCCAAGATAGTTATTAGAACGGTAGCTCAAAAGGTTTCGGTCTCCTTGTGGTTGGTAAGAATTACCTCCCGTATTATAGGAACCTTGAGCTGCGAACACGTTTTCACGAGCAAAGCCACCGGAGGCTGGGCAATCTATGTACACATGTGGACCACCGCAAGTTTTACAACTTGGGTTAACAGTTTTGACCTGATTAGGATTTGTCTGATGGATACGCAAAACTGCTGTAGACAAATCATCCATCTTTTTAGCTAGGATTGATATTTCAGTGCTTGCCGGAGTGTCTGACTTAAATGAGTCGTTCCTCTCAGCAGAGGAGTCCCAAAAATTATGATGGGCAGTCATGTTTTCGATTAAGTCATAGCACTCTTCATGGGTCCTTTTCATAAAGGTGCCCCCAGCAGCATCATTGATGGTGTCACGATGACGGAGTGTCAAACCATTATAAAAGGTGTCAATAATGGTGACAAGAAGCGTATTATGATTGGGACATCGATCAATGGAGAGTTTGTAGCGTTCCCAAGCTTCGAATAAAGATTCGTCAGGAAGCTGTCTGAAGTTGCTGATATCATTCCTCAGCTGTGTGACCATAGATGGTGGAAAGTATTTGGCCAGGAATTTGGTAATCATCTCATCAAAAGTGTGGATCGAATTCTTTGGAAGCCGATCGAACTAGGAAGTCGCATGATGAATTAGGGAATAGGGAAAAAGGTATAAACGTAGGCCGTCGTCGGTGACGCCATGTTGTTTCATGCTCTGGGTGACAGTTAAAAATTTGTCGAGATGCCTGTTGGCATTGTCACCCTGCAATCCGTGGAACTGGCACGAATTCTGGATCTGTTGTATCATGTGGTGTTTTAATCCAAAATCCGTGGCTCCAACAATTGGTCCACCCCTCCCGTGCATGGTAGGTTGACACAGTTCCTCCATAGTTCGGGTGTCAGGAACTGGCTCCTCCTTGGGAGGGATTGGGGGCCCGTCGTTCATTTTTATTGTGTGTTCTTCTTCAACAGTACGTAACTCGGGTACGTTTTTCTTCTTTTTATTCTTTGTTTGTGAACGAGTGCGCATGCACAAAAATTAATTTTCAACACAAGATAGAGGCAAAACTACAGTGAACTTAAACCCAATAATCACAAATGAACAGCTCCTTTAAAAAAGGTACACTATTCACAAGGATACAATAGTAAGTTTTAAATCTTAAGTTTGGGAACTTATTATGTTCACACCCCCAGTTGGTAGGTGTTCTGCCTTGGTTTACGGTGGTAAACTTTTATGTAATCATATTCACAGTAAAATGTTTTTGGCTTTTCGTGTATGGGTGAAAAACTTGGACAATATTTTTGGAACTGATTCGTTAACCGAAATCGTTCCTTTAAGATTACTCGCAGATCGGCGGGAGGAAATAAATGGATTCCTCTTCAGTTCGCAATTTAATGTCAGAACTTACCTTAAACCAACTGTATAGGTTGTAATCTTAAAGATAACGAAGTAATTTAACTTCACAGTTTGTTTTGTTGTTTATGATTTGTTTGGTGTTTTTAACACTTCAGGAGAAATGTTAATGAACTTTTTCAGATATGATTTTGATTTTCTCAAAAATTTACAAAGTGATGGTATTTGTACAGGAGGGTTTTTGAAAACCACTAGACTTAAACCGTTTTGAAATACGCAACAACCTCCCTGGCAGCGGCGCCATATTTTGACTCCTCCCAAACCAACCAGTCAACCGTGTGCAGCTGATAGGCCCACCTGGGAGAAAGTGCAAGTTAATATTGACCGTGGAAATATAGGGAAATCCCCGGGTCGTTAAGTCCCAACGAGATTGAAATTGTATTTGTAAACGATTAGGAGAATGAGTGGTACTGAAGACAGTAACAAAATGATTTGAGGGATGATTATACTACTGATTGCTTGGTATTTAGATAATATGAAAATATATAAACAATAACAGAGATACACGTAAAAGCACAAATAAGAAAATCAGATAACAGACAGAGACAAGTGGGGTTTAAACAAATTAAAACTACAGGGGGTATAATTGAAACTTTTTAAAACTTAAAATTAAAAAGGAATTGAAAACAAAAATGAAATTATAAAAATGATTATTTTATTATTTAAATATTATTTAATTAATAAAACTAATTAAAATCTAATTTAAAACTTAATTTAAATTAACTAAAAATGACAAGTATTACAAATTAACCTAAAAACTTACAAAAATAATTTCTAAACCTTAATAAGAACTTGAAGAAAGTATAAAAAATGAAAATAAATATTTTTGTCTTTTTATGAGTATTTTATTAATTAAAGACTATTTATCTTAATTAAACTAATTAAACTATTTTGAATTACTATTAATACTAAATTACCTTAGAAAATTATGATAAAATTTATAAAACTATTTAAACACTACAGGAATCCTACAAAATTATAAAAACCTCTAAAAATTATATTTTAGGCTATTTCACTAATTAATTACCTATTAATTATTTTAAATCTAATTTAATTAAATTAAATAGGAAAATTGGAAAATGGACAGTGGAAATTATGAAACTATTTTCTAAAAGTCTTAACTACTTTATAAAACTTAGGAAAAATATAAAACTCTACTGTTTGTTAATTAAAATTAAAGAAAACTAATTAATTACTAATATTACCTATTTAATTATTTAAACTACTTTTAAATCTAATAAATAGTAAACAGATTAAAAAAAATCTAAGAAAATTATTTTAACTACTTAAAGGTACTAGGTAATTTATAAAATTATAAAATTGGAAAAGTGCTTATTAATAAGCTGAGATGAAAATTAAATAGATAATTTCTATTAAATAGAAGCTATCACTATAATTAAAATTTGCTTTTTCTGGTTTTTCTTTTATAAAACTATTTAATTACTTAAATAATGAAACTTTTACAAAAACAACTAATTTAGAAATCAAGAATAAGCACTGTAAGTGCTTATAACCCTAGACAGTTGACTATGGTTGACCACACAAAGAAATAAGCTAAATTGGGGTTATGTGGGGTCCACACTGGATAAGCCAGGTTCACCTAAGTTATTTGAACTTATTTAAACAAGATTTGATGAGATAAGCTCATGAGATAAGCCAAAAAGCTAAAATAAGCAACTGCTTATTGGGTTTCTGGGTCAGAAATGGGACAGACTTTGGGGTGGATTCCAGGTGGGGTCCACTTGTTTCTAGGTCAACCAAAGGGTCAAACCTTGTACCCTGGTAGGAGGGGGTTGGGGAAACCAAAAATGAACTACTAGATCCCACTGAGGTGGGCTGCAGCCACCAACAAAGTTGGTGGTGTGGTGGTGGTATGCTGGTGCAGGGGAGTACTTATTCCCTGCAGTTGTGTCCAAGGCGTGTGGGGTCCACAAGAGTAAAAGGAGGTTCAAACTAAACCTAGGGGTTCAAAGTTGAGTAAAAGGAGGTTCAAACTAAACCTAGGGGTTCACTAATGAGCTCTGTGTGAGCCTTTGAAATGGTGGTCACACACTGAGTGATCAGTGTGGCTTGTTTTGAGCAGGGCACAAACTGGATCCTAAAAGCTATGCTACAATAAGCTAATGGCCAAACTAAACCTAGATGTGAAAAGCTGAGGTATTAAGCTACAATTAAGCTAAAACCTCGGGTGTGGGGTCCACTGGAGTAACCACAAATCACCACCAAAGTTGGGTGGGTGAAATAGGATCTGAGTGCACAGGGCACTGGGTTGCCCTGCAGGTGTGTTACAAGGGCAATTTAGTCCACTTAAAAAATTCTCAAAATTATAATAATTGTGAAAATCATAAGTACAGATGGTAGACTTATATGAAGTTTGATTGATCCTAGCTGATTGTAGATGATATAATAAGCGAAAGTAAAGCTAATTTAGGCTTAATCTACTGGTTATAAACTTAAGTGAGGGTTTATAGCACTCAAAACACTACACAGTTAACTGTGTGGTGTTATTTTGGTGATTTTGACTTTCCAGAGAATGAACACTCAATTTAATGACTTATATGATCTATGTGTACCTACTGAGACATGTTACAAACAGAAGTAACACAAAAATTCCACTAAGACTCAATGAAATATACAGAACCAAACACTCTTTATACTTAAACTGTTTTGTGATTTGTGAAGCAACAATTTACAAGAGCTTATGAAACAGATTCAAATCAACTTATTATGATTAATTAAGTATAAATGAAAATTTAAACACAGAAAATAACACCAATTAACCAAGATTACTTACTATACTACTTTGACTGTGTAATTTTGATTTTTTAGTAACTATGAATTCCAACAAACAAGATACTAATCTAATGTTATATTATCACTATTTAAGACTGAATAAGCATAAAGCAACTGAAAAAGCAAGTAATAATCAAAGCTACAGTACAAAGACAGATATGAGATTTTTAGAACTTACAAAATGCTTTCCTGCTCAAACCATGAACCAAGAACAATCCTATTTCCTCCCTGAGGATCTAAACCCAACTCCAAAGCTTCTTGTTGCTTCCAAATAACTTCTGAATCCCAGAAATTCAAAACCAATTGTCACAGTTGACTTTAGTTGACCAATTTGTATTTGTGGAATTTTTTTAAAGCTAAACTGAATTGTAAGTTACTAAAAGCTTATTTGAGCTTATTAGGAGCTTAGGTGTACTTATTGATCCTTACCATCCACTACAAGCAACATTAGACATTATTAAGAAATTTGAAATGAACTTGAAAATTGCACAACCTGAGATATGACTTAAGACTTGAATTTTATTATCACAAAAGTTGAGATTACACCTTAATTGACTAACACAAAGCTTAAAAACTTGAGAACTAACTGAAACAACAGATTACAATTTTAACTAGACTATTTTTGCTAAATTAAACTATATCTTTTTCTTCTGCTCTTCTCTTCCTTTTATAAGCCCACATTAGGGTTTCTTGTGTGACTTTGAGCTTTTCCCACTTCAATTTTGACCCTCCAATCTCTGAATTGATCATAGCCGTTTAAATGAAAATTGGCGCCAAAAGTCTTCCAAGTTAACTTGGGGCCAAAGGTGAACAATTAAGGATTTTTGGGAGTATGTGGAGATGTCAGGGGACAAAAGGGATGGTTTTTAGGCAAGTTGGGGAGATAGGGAAGAAAACAGAGGACAGGGTATGGTTTGGAGTGAAAATGAGTGAGAATTGCATTAAATGGAGTGTGGTATTGCTGTGAGGTGGAAAGGAGGGTTAGGGGGAGTAGGGGGTGAGGTGGTGGTGGAAATACCACCTGGTTTCATGGATACAGGGGTGAGGGTGGAGGTGCTACAGTGAAGGCGGGTTAGGGTTGTTTGACCAGGGTCAAACCTGGTTTTGATATTAAGGGGTGTGGGCCGAGGGTGTTTTGGGCTTAGGGTAAGGAATGTGTGGTCTGTTTGTGTTTAGACTGTATTTGGTTTGTGGATTTGTAATAAAAAGGGTCCGGTTGGTTTTATTTTTACACAAGGACCATTTTTGTAATTTGAGCAAAGTTAATGGGCTGGAATTGTGATTCTCCCAAAGTGTTTTCAAGGACTTAACTTGCCAAATATGATAAACCAAGGACCAAATTTGTGATTTTTCCATTTAAAAATATCCAGGGACCTTTTCTATAATTTCTCAAACTCCAGGGACCATTTATGTAACTTTGGATTTTTTAGGGATTAAAGATGTAATTTATCAAAATGTTATCATAAGGACCAATTTTGCCATTTAAGAATAGTTCAAGGTTTATTTTATTAATTTCCCATTTTTAAAACCTTAAGGACTAATTTTGACATTTTTCAAACTTGAGGGACTAAAGTTGTCATTTTGCAATTTTTAACTTTAAAGGACTACACTTGACAACTTATGAATCCCTAAGGACCTTTGATGATATTTTTCATGTTTTGATTTACCAGGGACTAGATTTGACAACTTTTGAAACTTGAGGGACTGAAACTGCCAATTATGCAAACTTTGTACATTTTGCATCTGTTTTTGCATATTTTGCATTTGAAACATATAAAACACACTTCTAAGATATTTTAAGTATTATGATGCATATTTGAGTGTTTTTGTATGTTTTGGCAGTTCAGATTGGTATAAAATGATGAGTATTTAGACACTCATCAATATATTACCCCCATATGTGCATTAATCTTAAAAAGTACTCCAAGTGTTTTGATTATCTTGATTCGAGTCATTAGAATAGTTGATTGTAAAGTATGTAAAAATTCAAGTGTAAAGGGAATGTACATTCCCTATGATGTATTATTTTGGATGGTATGGTAAAAGTGTATGCAAAAAAAAAAAAAAAAAAAAAAAAAAAAAAAAAAATAGAAAAAGAAGAAAAGAGAAAAAAACATACAAACTACCATCCCGTTTCATTCTATGTTTGTTTTAAGTTTTTGTTATTTTTGATTTATTAGCTTAAGTCGAGTCGAGTCTTGGCTTAGCAACGCCATATTGTACATGTTATTAACCAAGATGATTAACTCGCCACCAGTACATCTTGCCTTTATCCAACAAAACCGTGTTTTCCATATCCCTACACCTAACGTTATAACCCTTTAAAAGACCTCTTTGATAGTTTATCCTAGGTGCTTACGCCAAGTGGTGGAGGTTTGATCCTTTCCCAAGCCTATGGTAATCTATTTGCTATGACAGGTAGTGAGAGATATTTTTCATTTCCTTATTGTGATATATACTTTATTACACCCGAGAGATGTGAGTATCTAAACACTATTTGTGAGGTGCTAGTGTATGACCTCCGTGCTTGTTTTTGGTTTTTAGTGGAACAATTATTTATTGTAATTACTTTTATATTAGTGTTAAATGACCCCTAACTTGTATTTTGATTAGAATAAAAGCGCATTTGCTTGAGGACAAGCAAATCTCAAGTGTAAGGGTATTTGATGAGGCGAAAAGTGTACCGCTTTTAAGGGGTCATTTAAGCCTGAATTCGTGATTATTTGATCAATTATTACCCTAAATCGTTCCTTTTGTCATTTTAGGTACTTTTGGAGATAAATCTGGAAAAGGAAGCATTTTGGACGTTTTTGGAGCATAAAAGTGAAGAAAACGGCAAAGTCTTAAATTCCTTGCTGGGAACAGTACCTGACGACGTCAAGCCATTATACATGACGGGTTCAAGAGTGACAAAAGAGGTGGATGTGGAACTTATAACGTGTAGGCCCAGAATGTTTTCAGTGTTATTGGCCTGACGGCGACATTAAGGCCGTCAGGGTCTAAATACTAGTGACGGCCCAGAGCTTATTTCTACATGACGGCGTCAGAAGTGGATCTAGGTAATACGAATTTCATCTTGGCGGCGAGTTGACAGCGTCAGAGACTAATACATGACGCCGTCAGGATGCATAGTCTATATATATATTTCCAATTTTCCATTGTAAAGTGTGGAACAAGTTGTGCACAAACCCTAGGTCGAATTTCCTGCATATTGAAGGGGTTTCAAACCCTTCTTTCTTCCATGTTTTAATAAAGATAATTTCTCCAATAATCATTCAATATGTCTATGTATTGTTTGATTCTATCTTATGTTTATCTTTCTTTTAACATGTTAGGCTAGGCTTTTAGTGTGTTCACTTAGATGTAGTGAAACCTAGATGTTAATTATTGGTTGATTGTTTGTTTATAATTGTTGCGGATGATTGTATTCGATGTTAGGCTTAAGAAAACTGGCAGACTTCCATTGGTAACTTGCTTGAACGTCTTAAGAAACATGATCGGAGGTGTACTACGATTTTTGGTTGTATTTAATGCATAAGTGAATTCTAATGATCCCATGTTAGGAGCTTTTAATCGGCTCGACATAGGAGTGAAGTAGGATCTTATAGAGTTAGGGAATATTGTACATGGCCCTACGACTATTAAGGAATATAACCCGTCATCCATGCAATTGTAACAAGCTAATCAACCGGTAAAAGATATCTAGGGAGTAATGAAATCTAAGTTAACACAACTTTTCTCATTATTGTTTCCACCACATTAGTAAATTAGTTTAATTTTCATTTCTTTTATTTTATTTTGATTGCATCTTTAGTTAATTGGGTTAGTTGGCTAGCAACTAATTCCGCCCACTCCTTCAAAACCCGAGATTTTACTTGCTTTCCATAAAATATAAAAATATAAAAAGAATCATCGCTCACCTCTAGACCTAGTTTAGTAGGCTTTCTAATCCTAGCGACATTATTCCTGAGTTGAATGATCAATCCCCTGATACTTGTCACTATACTATACTACAACGATCAGGTACACTGCCTGGTGGAGGTTGTACTCTTGCGTTTTTAAATCAATCAATTGTCA
Source organism: Artemisia argyi (assembly GCA_030686995.1). Lineage (NCBI taxonomy): Eukaryota > Viridiplantae > Streptophyta > Magnoliopsida > Asterales > Asteraceae > Artemisia > Artemisia argyi. Next base: position 174,339,288 of record CM060691.1, read on the forward strand.
CAGACAGCAAGCATAGATTCCAATTGTACCCGTCGACGCAAAAAACGCGTATGAAGCGATCAACATATACCCTAAGTATTAAATACCTAATACAAGTTCTTTATTTTCCAAATAGAAAATTGAGTATAATAAAAGGTAGAGTAAATTACACCGTTCGTCCCTGTGGTGTGCTCCAAATCACTACCGTTGTCCTTGATCCTTTTTTTTTTTTTTTTTTGCTTGTTTGCTCCTTATGGTTTACATATTGAACGCTGTCAGTCCTTATCGCTAATTATCGTTATCTTCTCCGTTAGGAGACAATCGTCAAGTGTCAACGTTAGTCCATTAACCAAACGATCGTTTGCAATGTTAGTCCTTTATACTAACGATCGTTACTAATTAACTCAAATTTTGGTTTTCTAAAAAAATTCTTTTCTACGCGGTTTTTATCGTTTTCGCCCATTTTCATGCATTTTCTTAGTTTTAGTCCGTTTTTATACGTTTCCGTCCATCTTTATACGTTTTCATCTGTTTTTCTTACGTTTTCATTCGTTTGTATACGTTTTCTTATGTTGTCATACAGTTTTATCCATTCTTATACGTTTTTTGCTTTCTTTTGCCCGTTTCATGCGTTTTCTTATGTTTTCGCCCGTTTTTATACGTTTTCGTCCGTTTTTATACTTTTTTGTCTGTCTTTATACGTTTTCCTCTGTTTTTCTTACGTTCTTATCCGTTTTTATACGTTTCCTACGTTGTCATACAATTTTATCCGTTTTTATACGTTTTTTTATTTATACGTTTTCCTTCATTTTTTACGCTTTTCTCCGTATTTCTTACGTTTTCATCTGTTTTCATCCGTTTTCGCTCGTTTTCTTAGGTTTCTATACGTTTTCTTATGTTTTGTCCGTTTTTATACACTTTTATCCGTTTATATACATTTTCGTCTGTTTTAATACACTTTTCTTGCGTTTTCATACGTTTTTATCCATTTTTATCCGTTTTCATATGTTTTTTATACACTTTCATTTGTAAGGAAATGTAATAAAACAAGCGAAAATGTATAAAAACGTATAAAACCAGATGAAAACAGATAGAAACGTATAAAAACGAATAAAAATGCAAGAAAAATGTATAAATCAGATGAAAACGTATATAAACGGACTAGAACGTGTAAAAACGGATGAAAACGTATAAAAACAGGTGAAAACATAAGAAAACGAGCTAGAATGTATAAAAACAGCTGAAAACGTATAAAAACGGATGAAAGCGTATCAAAACATATGAAAACATATAAAAACGAATAAAACGCAAGAAAAACGTATAAAGACATACGAAAACATATATAAAAGGATAAAAACGTATAAAAACATATGAAAACGTATAAAAACATATGAAAACGTAAGAAAAACGGACAAAAGTGTAAAAATAGGAGGAATACGTATAAAACAGATAAGAATGGATAAAACCGTAAGAAAACGTATAAAAATGGATAAAACTTAAGAAAAATAGACGAAAACATATAAAGAGGGACGAAAACGTATGAAAACATAAAAAAACGCATGAAAACTGGCGAAAACAATAAAAACCAAAATTTGAGTTAATTAGAAACGACCGTTAGTATACGGGACTAACCTTGCAAATGATCGTTTGGTTAATGGACTAACATTGCCACTTGACCATTGGGATCTAACGGAGAAGATAACGACAGTTAGCGATAAGGACTGACAGCGTGCAATACGTAAACCATAGAGGAAAAAAGCAAAAAAATATATCAGGGACTACGGTAGTGATTTGGAGCAAACCACAGGGACGAACGGTGTAATTTACTCTAAAAGGTATAACCCCCATGAACCCATGGTCAGATAAGCATGCCACAACGAATTCTAGTCTTCACTACATAAACGATGATCACATTACATTTTTTTCCAGGACAAATAAAATGTGAACAAAAACCATAAACATAAATGATTGGTTTCAATTTTTTTTATTATTTTTTTTCCCGATCAGTGCCTTATTAACAGTTTACAGACGAGAATGAACACTTTAGTGACATGGAACTAACAGATTCTAAAATAATCATACTTTCAAAACCCAAAAAAAAAATACGAAAAACTTCAAAGACAAACACCATAAGTCGGTAGATGCCGCAGTTTATATTAAAAGGGTACAATAGTCTAGAAACAGCATACAAGAGATAACATCACCATGCAGATTACTATTCTGCAAATTCCTACAACATACTTGAGTTGATAACGATATTAAGACATCCTAAGAGTTCTATTCGGGTGGGCAAGTGAGAATGTGAGATCTGAATTTATCCAGCTCCGTAAGAACCTCCTGCTCTGGACGATAAATAAGATCAATCATCCGCCATATCTGCACACATTAGGGTCGTAATCAGTTTCAAGAAAACAAATGACAGATACATTTCCATAATGATAAAGTTAATTGATAGAAGTGACTTAAATTGGCGTGTCATGCAACGGGTCAAAAAAAGTAAAATATATATATATATATATATATATATATATATATATATATATATATATATATATACATGTCAAATTGGGATTTGGGTTGGAATGATCTAAACATTTTTTTCCATTTTATTAACACTTAAAAATTATTAGTGTAAATTTTAACTATTAAAACCACATTATTATATTAAGATATTCTTACAGAATTTACTATTTGAATACGCTTTGAACAACTTGCAAAATGTTTAACGCATTTGACGCCTTAAAGGTAAAGCTTAACCCAATTCGACACATTTATAGGTAAATGGGTCAAAAATGTAAGCTCTTATAATCGATAACATTCTAAAATGATGCAAAGAGGAGAACGCGGAGCCACACGAGCCAAAGCCTGATGAAGAGTAAGCTGCCTCGATGTACCAGGGAGCCCTGGAGAAGATGAGGGTCCCTGCGTAGATGCAGCAGGTGATGCTGAAGTAGAACCTGTCGGTGCCATAGTAGCTGAATGCATGGCAACCTGGTAAGGGTCATCAGGAGCCATGGTGAACTGTGCTGGAAATACCGGTGTAGTAAGAATATCCTCAACAACATCAGGCGTATGGGAGGCCATAGTCTGTGACAACGGCGTAGGGTAGGTGTAAGTGTTTCAAAACAACTAAACCGCGAACTCAAAATACCATATCCAAAAATCATCATATAATTCCAAATCGTATATAATCAAGAAAGATTTAAAATACCGCATTACTAAAACCATTCGAAAAACAATTAAGCCATATAATTCCTCAAAAACGCATATAATTCCTCAAAACGCCATCATATCACTAAATCAATAAACCTCAAAACCTCAAATCATCTCAAGAAATCCCAAATCTATAGTCATCTCAATAATCTCATAATACCTCAATAATAAACAATGATGCTTCGGCTTGGCGGGCTGGCGGGCAATGGTCGAGGATCGTTTTCTATAAAAATCGGTTATAGTTTAGGTGTCTATTTACCTAGTTCTCTATAACCTTGGCTCTGATACCAATCTGTAACACCCCCAAAATTTGGTACAGCGGAAGACTCAACAAGCTTTCGGGGTGCTACGGGGATTGGTATCCATTCAAAGTCATGAAAGAACGAGATAAAGTAAACATAATAAAAATACAACCACGCGGGGTTTTAAAGTTTACATTTATCCCAAAATTATCCAAAGTCAGGCCCAAAAGAAATAAATATAGGTCCACAATAGTTATCAGAGTTTTAGAAATATAGATCCATAACCGGTGCCATTGCCAAGCCTCCAATCCCAAGCATCCATAGAGCATCACTTAATTACCTGAGAAAACGTGCTAAAAGTCAGCTTTCGCTGGTGAGATCATAGGTTTAGATTCATAATTCAATATAGTGGACATATACGCAAAACGCTTGCTAGCTAGACTAGGCCTCAATCATCCAACCAAAATATCCAACCAATATAATTCAACCAAATCAAATCAAATCAACCCTATAGGTGCACGCTATAGCTCAAATCAATCCAATCAATAGCTTACCTAGCTCAAGTCTAGGTGTCGCTCTATAATCCATCCAATAGCTTACCTAGTTCGGGACTAGGCCTCGCTCATCAACCAATCAATAGCTTACCTAGCTCGGGACTAGGCCTCGCTCTATAACCAAATCAATAGCTTACCTAGCTCATGTCTAGGCCTCGCTCAATAACCAAATCAATAGCTTACCTAGTTCGGGACTAGGCCTCGCTTAATCCTACCTAGTTCTATAAGCATAGCAAGTTTTAAATAAATAAAGCGATAATAGTCCACATAAAACATTTGCACGTTTCTCACCCCAAGTATTGAAAACAAAGTTCAAGAGTAAAAGTGGGGCTATGACTCACCTCAAGTCCAGAAATCCTCAAAAGAAACGATAGAAGAAAGACGTAAGTAATCTCAAGCAACTCACGTAACGGCGACTACAGACTCGGCACTTCCTAACAATATCAAACTCGTTCAGAAATCATTTCCTCAAAATAAAATATTCCCATTCCCGAACGTATTCCATTTTACTTTCCAAAAATATCCATTTCTCGAATTAACTTTATATCAATTTGAAATTCGACGTTTGGTATCCATATGGGTGGAGGGTCGACACAACTCAAATCAAAAAGCCACAACAAACAAAATAATAAACCAACTATGGGTCTAATATTAGCCCAACATATTATTTAAATAATTATCGAAGCTTATCAAATCCGTCGATTTGGTAATCTCCCATATTTATTTACGTAATATATCGTTCCAAAACTATACCCAACCTAAAGCACATTGCACAAAAATTTCTACTTGATATATATCGTAGTCCAATAAATTCCCTATATATATCGTCGAATCGGCCAAATTCCACGAGACATATAGTAATTTATTACCCTAAAACATATACCACATCCTATGGGCGTCGTGGGATACGATGCCCATTAATATACACATTTTATATCGTCAAATAACTCGATCTAGAATAAGTCACTTGATATATAAAATGTTTATATTAATCGTCATATATCCGTGACAACACAAAAGTCACAATATAAAGCCCACTTGGACTTTAAAGAACCACAATTCGTATAACTCGATAAGTTTCTAATTTATAAACAAAATCACATTTTTAATTATTATTTACCCGACTTATTATTTCGCCATTATTTATATAGCTATTATTTATAACAATAGTCCGACATTTATCACACTATTCGCATAGCATAATAACTATCGTTATATTATTATAACGTTTACTCGTGATCGTTTTATTATTAATATACGCATTTATATATATATATATATATATATATATATATATATATATATATATATATATATATATATATATACGTTTAACACGTCTATATACGTATATAAACGATTATATTCTGAATAATATTATTACGAGTATTATTTTATTTATCGACTTTTAAATATTTATCGAGTCATAGAATTTGGTCACATGTCCGAGTCATGACTCTCGGCTCATAGTCCAAGTCCAAATAGTAAGAATCAAGTCACAATAATAAATCAACTCCGTCCAAATCAATCCCATATCCACTTGCTACAACCGACTACGGCACCCAACTATCCTGTCTCCGTCATCTAATTAACCGTCTCACAATCGGTCCCCAATTCCATACTCGTCAACACAACTCCAATAATAACTCGCAATCAAGAAATACCTCATCAAGTCCGAATAATATACCAATGCCCAACATCACAATCACAACAAAATATAAATAATAAAACGACAAGTAACATATTGTCCGAAAACCAAGTAAGCAACGGGTTGAGTTACCAAGTCAACCCGGGTCAACATATGCTCGAAACATGAAACGGAAGCCACACCCAAGACTCATGATTCTCGGCTAGCTCTTTGAGCACAACCGAACCAAAACAGCCCCCCGTGGGGGTGTCGGCCAAGAAACCAAACGACCAAAAGGGTCCCTCAAAACCAAACAAGCAATCCGAACATCACCAAACAAGAATCCAAAATCAAAATACATCGAATGGCCAAGAAATCGACCCAAAACTACCCAAACCGAGAGCATAAGCTCTCGGCCGAGTCTCGACCCGTCAAGAAGCATAAACCCGGATACCAAACCTCCATTTAAATCGTTATTATCAAAACCCATTTGATTCATGTATCAAAATCCATGAAACCCGAAAAAGAAAAAGAAATCAGTGACCCATGGTCACGATTCGAACCCAAACTCGAGCCAAAAACTCGACCTACCTTCAAAACCAAAGCCAAATCGAATAGATCTTCAAGAAATAATAAAAAGTGGTGATCAACTCGTGGTGATATAAATCCGAAATAGGTGTTAACGTGGGAGTTAGAGCGCGTGATTGGTACCAAAAGATAGATCTCGAAAAGATGGTGAAGATGGTGGTGTTGTTTTTAGTGTGAGGGTGGCGGTGGCGGCGCTATGGTGGATATAAGGTGCGGTGGTGATGGTGTTAAAATGAAGAGAGAGAGAGGGAGTTGGTGAGATGTTGGTGATGGTTGTGTTGGCTTATGAAGAACGCAGGCCACAAGGACGATTTTTTTTAAGTAATTTACTCTTATTAAATAAACCTTTTTAATGATAATAATAATAAAGGTGAGGAGTGTAAGGGGTTTAAGTTGCCCGGTGTCAATACACGGACCAAACCCGAAACTTAAATAACCAAATGACTTTCAAATCGAACCCGTTCCAAAAATAATAATATCCGATCCAATAATAAAATGTAATTAAAATTGTTAGGTTAACCTAGTGCCGGAGTCAATGTAGTGCCAAAATAACGATCTCAAAATAAATCATCGCGAACGAACCAAACCAAACCGTAAATAAATAATCAAATCTCATAAATATCGTACGATTAAAAATCACGTACCAACGTTCATAAAACATCTCGTCAAAATAAACTTTCAAAAATTACAAATTTATAATTTTAATGTAATGCGGGTTTTCAAATGGCTCCCTAATTTTCCAGTTGTCACATCCTCCCAGCCTCAGAAGAAACCCGTCCCGGGTTTCTCTCAGAACAACCCATCTACGAAGTAAAAAGCTTCGGATATCTCTTTCGAAACTCATCCTCACGTTCCCACGTGAATTCCGGTCCGTGCCACGAATTCCAACGAACTTTGATGAGCTGAATACGACTTCTCTTAAGTCGTTTGATCTCTCTATCCATTATCTCAATAGGCTCTTCCACAAAATTCAAACTCTCATCCACACGAATATCCTTGATTGGTATAACTGGCGTTTCCTCCGAAAGACATTTCTTCAGATTGCTAACATGAAACACATCATGAACTTTACTCAATTCCATTGATAATTCCAGACGATAAGCTACAGGCCCAATTCTTTCCAAAATAAGAAATAGTCCAATGTAGCGGCGATTAAGTTTCCCACGTTTCCCAAAACGTATCACACCCTTCCAAGGCGAGACTTTCAACATCACTTTGTTTCAAACCTGGAATTCTAGGGGTTTACGCCTCTGATCGGCGTAGCTTTTCTGCCTATCTCTAGCTGCTTGTAGTCTATCTCGAATTGCGTTACCTTCTCAGTAGTTTCCAAAATAAGCTCAGGGCCTGTGAGCTGGCTATCTCCAACTTCTGCCCAACCAATAGGTGAACGACATTTACGACCATACAAAGCTTCAAATGGTGCAGCCTTAAGACTTGTGTGGTAGCTATTGTTGTAGGAGAACTCCGCAAGGGGTAGATATTTCTCCCAGCCTTTACCAAAGTCTATGATGCATGCACGAAGCATATCCTCCAAAGTCTGGATAGTTCTCTCGCTTTCACCATCGGTTTGGGGGTGATATTCAGTACCCATATCAAGTCTCGTCCCCAAAGCGGTTTGAAGTGATCGCCATAATGCTGACGTGAAACGGCTGTCGCGATCCAAAATAATCGATATCGGAACTCCATGACGAGAAACAATCTCTTTCACATACAACCTCACAAGTTTTTCCACACTATCATCTTCACTAATCGCCAGGAAATGAGCAGACTTAGTCAAACGATCCACAATTACCCATATAGCGTCGCAACCGCTAGCTGTCTTTGGTAATTTGGTAATAAAGTCCATCGTAATCCGCTCCTATTTCCAAACCGGGAGTTCTGGCTGCGTCAATAATACTGACGGTCTTTGGTGTTCGGCTTTAACCTTAGAACAAGTCAAACACTTGCTAACATACAACGCTATTTCTGCCTTCATATTTGGCCACCAATATAACTTTTTCAAATCCTGGTACATCTTTTCGGACCCAGGATGAATAGAGTATCTTGACTTATGTGACTCATGCATAATCAACTCTCGAATTCCTCCATACAATGGTACCCAACTTCGCTCTCCAAAACATAATACTCCATCAGAACGCTTAACAAATCCCTTCTCATTTTCTGCCATCCCAAATATGTTCTCAGCAGACCGATTCTCTGCTTTCAACGCTTCCGTTTGAGCTTCTAATATTTGAGATGGTAATGGCGATACGATAGTCATTCCTAATGACCTCACTCGTAACGGTGGAATTCTCTCCTTTCGACTAAGAGCATCAGCAACAACGTTTGCTTTACCAGGATGGTAACGAATTTCACAATCATAATCGCTTAGCAACTCAATCCAACGTCGCTGCCTCATGTTAAGCTCTTTTTGGTTCAAAATGTGTTGCAGACTTTTGTGGTCAGTAAACACTACACACTTGGTTCCATACAAGTAATGTCTCCATATCCTCAAAGCAAAAACCACAGCACCTAACTCCAAATCATGGGTGGTGTAGTTCTTCTCATGCTTCTTGAGCTTTCGGGAAGCATAAGCTATCACTTTCTCTCGTTGCATTAACACAGCTCCTAAACCTTTATGAGAAGCGTCACAATAGACGACAAAGTCCTCGTTACCTTCGGGTAATGCCAAGATAGGAGCACTACACAACATTTCCTTAAGTAATTGAAAGGCTTCCTCTTCCTTATCTCCCCATTCATACTTAACACTCTTTTGAGTCAATTTGGTCAACAGTTTTGCTATCTTCGAAAAACCCTCAATGAATCTTCGGTAATAACCGGCTAATCCCAAGAATTGACGAACTTCTGTTGGGGTCGTAGGTGCAGCCCAATCTTTAATCGCTTCAATCTTAGCAGGATCTACATGAACTCCTTGTCTATCAATCACATGACCTAGAAATTGTACCGTCGGAATCCAAAATTCACATTTCGAAAACTTGGCATACAGTTTCTCCTTCCTGAGCAATTCTAAGATAAGTCTTAGATGCTCCTCATGCTCCTTCTCACTCTTCGAATAAATCAGAATGTCATCGATGAACACAATCACGAACTTATCTAAGTAAGGCTTACACACCCGATTCATGAGGTCCATGAATACCGCCGGTGCGTTCGTCAACCCAAACGGCATCACCTGAAATTCGTAATGCCCGTAACGGGTTCTGAAAGCCGTTTTCGGAATATCTTCCTCGCGCACTCGAAGCTGATGATATCCCGATCTCAAATCGATCTTCGAATACACACTCGATCCTTGAAGCTGATCGAACAAATCGTCGATCCTCGGTAACGGGTATCTTTTCTTCACCGTTAGCTTGTTCAACTCTCGATAGTCAATACACATACGAAACGATCCATCCTTCTTCTTCACAAATAAGACCGGGGCTCCCCAAGGTGAAGAACTTGGTCTTATGAATCTCTTTTCGGCTAACTCCGCTAATTGTTTTGACAACTCTTCCAATTCAGTAGGTGCAAGACGATAAGGCGCTCGTGCTACAGGTGCAGCACCAGGTATCAACTAAATCTGAAATTCCACTTGTCTAGTAGGCGGAATTCCCGGCAAATCATCGGGAAACACATCCGAAAAATCACGAACTATAGGTACATCTCCAATGCACCTTTCCTTCTTCTCCTTCTCTCCTTTCTCGGAGATTTGAGCTAAGAAAAGATAATTTCCTTTTTCCATTAGCTTCGGAAACTTAGTGCAAGATATGACCGCTAATCTAGATGGGCCTCTCAAATCCTTTCTATCTCCTGGTATGTTCAGAATCTCCTTGCCGTAAGGCACACGCACGATCTTCTCATCGCAAATTATATGAGCACGATACTTCGACAACAACCAATCCATACCAATAATGACATCAAAACTTCCTAATGTGACGGGTAGAAGATCTATGTTGAAAGGGCGATTCAGAAAGTTTAACGTGCAACCGCGAATGATAGTCCTAATCCTCTCTATGTTCCCATTAGCTAACTCTACATCATAACCAATTCCTAAGGCCATCGGGGGTTTCTCTAGTAAGGGTGCAAACTTAGTGGACACAAAACTCTTATCGGCACCAGTATCAAATAGTATGGAAGCATAACGATTATTGAGAAGGAACGTACCAGTAACGACGTTCGGATCTTCTCCTCTCTCGTTCCCAAGTGCATACACTCTCCCATGAGCAGCTCCAGCTTCCACACGTTGGTCCCCATTGTCTTGTCGTCCACGGTTTCCTCCAGCTCTACGGTTTCCATTATTGTACCCATTACCACCCGATCCTTGATTTCCTCGGTTCCACGATTCCCTACACTCATTCCTATAATGTCCTTTCTTTCCACATCCATAACAAGTAACATTTGCTTTGCTCATAATTTCAGGAGTAGCTTGAACCATAGTAAGTGGTCGAGCTCTACAATCCTTAGCTATGTGTCCCATCTTAGAGCAATTCTTGCACATCACAGTACATCGACCAGAGTGATGCTTATAACATCGATTACACTTGGGTGCATCCCCATTGTAGTTCTTCTTATCTCCATCTCCCATAGCATAAGCTCTAGTAGTTGTTTGTCGCTTGTTTCGATGATCATTACCCTTAGAGTGATCATCCCTCTTTCTCTTTCCATTCTTATCCTTCTCAGCTTCCTCCAATGCCAAAGAGTCCATCAATTGTTGAGCGATAGTGATAGCCTCATGAATGTTTGCAGGCTTAGCAGAAATCACATCGTTCCTTGTAGCTACCGGCAACCCATCGGTATACCTCTCAATCTTTTGGGTCTCAGTCCTAACCATATCGGGACAGAGTAAGGCCAACTCTCGATAACGGCGGTTGTAAGTTGCCATATCGGTACCTTTCACCTTGTGGTTCCAGAACTCAATCTCCAGCTTCTTAATCTCATTCCTTGGGCAGTAAGTCTGAATCAGCAAAGACTTAAATTGCTCCCAAGTCATAGTATAAGCCACATCACTCCCAACCGAGTTACAGTAATTGTTCCACCAAGTTAAAGCTTCATCCTTGAAAGTAAAAGAAGCAAACTTTACCTTCGCATTCTCCGCACAACCACTGACATTAAACACTGACTCAGTCTTCTCAATCCACCTAACCAAGTAAACCACTCCTTCAGTTCCACCAAACTCAATAGGTCCACAAATCTTAAACTCCTTGTAGTGACATCCATTAGCACGAACAGGTGGAAATGTTCCAGCAGAATTGTTGGAATGATTTGACTCAGCTAGTAGCTCAGCAACTCGTTGCTCTACAAGTTGATTGATCATTGCTTGGTCCACAGTAGGTGCATTAAGTGGAACATGATCATTGTCTCCCTGAACATCAACATTTTGATTCCTGTTGTTGCGGTTAGTAGTGTCCAGGTTATCAGGAGTAGGGGTCTCAACATTTCGAGTAGGACGGCGTCCAGTCGTTGCAGGTCCAGTTCTGGTAGCTCTAACAGGGTTTCTTCGTGGGGCCATTGATCGGAAACATCATACAAGTTCGTGAGTCTCCGATAGAACTTATATATGCTCAACAAGAATTAAATCAACGAAGCCAAGTCATGGAAAGAATATCAACAATACACCACAAGACATCAATAAAGCGCATAGGAACTCAATTTCCATAATATCCAACATCCACATAATACCATAAAATAATAACCATCGACCATACAATAAAGATCCAACATTGTTCCAACTACCGAAAACACAAAGATAACAATCGTTCCAACGAGACGAGTAATCAATGGAAATACATCAAAATAAGATAACTAGCTTTTCTAACCGAACACTCCTCGGTTTAAGAAAGTAACAAGATAACATAGCTCAAACGTCTAGCCACGCTGCTGGCGGAAGCTCCTCAACTCCTGCCTCAAGCCATCAAGATCCCTCCATAATGATCCTAACTCCACACTATGGGTGTCTCGGTCTCTCTTGAGGTCAGCCACCTCCTTCTCCAGCTCGGCATTCCTTTGCCATAGCTTGCGGTCGGCCTCTCGAGATGTAACAAAACCTCGCTGTAAACTATCGATATGCTCGTGAATCTCCATCAAACCTCGCCTCATCTCAGTAGTCCTGCCCATAACCACAGTCATATCAACTCTCAGATCCGCTATGAACTCTCCAATAACCCTCTCAAATCGATCAGATATGCGTGTAACTCTCTCACCAAGATCAGTAATCTGAGCCCATAACCTACCAATTTCACCTAACTCTGCATGCTCAGCAGAGACCTCAGAAGGTGCATCCGACTCAACGGGACTACCAGGTGGCAACTCAAACAAAAACGGATGATCAGGTGAATCAGGCTCAATCGGATGTATAGGTGAATCAGGCTCCTCAGCCTGTGCTGGCGGCACAATCAAATCATCATCATCAGGCATCTCATCCTCCTGAGGTTCATCCTCCTCCTCGGGGTCATCATCATCACCCTGCTCAGCCTCCTGAGGGTCATCAGCCTCATCCTCACCCTCGTACTCCTCCTCCTCTTCATCGGAAGAGTACCTCATCAATCGTCGTCTCCTAACAGGTGAACCATGTGGTGAAGGGGTAGGTGTTCTAGGACGACGACGCAATGATGCAGGTGGCGCCTCAGACAGAAGAGAGTGAGCATCAATCTGTAAAGGTGGTGAAGTAGGGCGTACCGACATACGTGCCGTAGCTCGGTGGGCAAAACGCGGAGCCACACGAGCCAAAGCCTGATGAAGAGTAAGCTGCCTCGATGTACCAGGGAGCCCTAGAGAAGATGAGGGTCCCTGCGTAGATGCAGCAGGTGATGCTGAAGTAGAACCTGTCGGTGCCATAGTAGCTGAATGCATGGCAACCTGGTAAGGGTCATCAGGAGCCATGGTGAACTGTGCTGGCAATACCGGTGTAGTAAGAATATCCTCAACAACATCAGGCGTATGGGAGGCCATAGTTTGTGACAACGGCGTAGGGTAGGTGTAAGTGTTTTAAAACAACTAAACCGCGAACTCAAAATACCATATCCAAAAATCATCATATAATTCCAAATCGTATATAATCAAGAAAGATTTAAAATACCGCATTACTAAAACCATTCGCAAAACAATTAAGCCATATAATTCCTCAAAAACGCATATAATTCCTCAAAACGCCATCATATCACTAAATCAATAAACCTCAGAACCTCAAATCATCTCAAGAAATCCCAAATCTATAGTCATCTCAATAATCTCATAATACCTCAATAATAAACAATGATGCTTCGGCTTGGCGGGCTGGCGGGCAATGGTCGAGGATCGTTTTCTATAAAAATCGGTTATAGTTTAGGTGTCTATTTACCTAGTTCTCTATAACCTTGGCTCTGATACCAATCTGTAACACCCTCAAAATTTGGTACAGCGGAAGACAAACAAGCTTTCGGGGTGCTACGGGGATTGGTATCCATTCAAAGTCATGAAAGAACGAGATAAAGTAAACATAATAAAAATACAACCACGCGGGGTTTTAAAGTTTACATTTATCCCAAAATTATCCAAAGTCAAGCCCAAAAGAAATAAATATAGGTCCACAATAGTTATCAGAGTTTTAGAAATATAGATCCATAACCGGTGCCATTGCCAAGCCTCCAATCCCAAGCATCCATAGAGCATCACTTAATTACCTGAGAAAACATGCTAAAAGTCAGCTTTCGCTGGTGAGATCATAGGTTTAGATTCATAATTCAATATAGTGGACATATACGCAAAACGCTTGCTAGCTAGACTAGGCCTCAATCATCCAACCAAAATATCCAACCAATATAATTCAACCAAGTCAAATCAAATCAACCCTATAGGTGCACGCTATAGCTCAAGTCAATCCAATCAATAGCTTACCTAGCTCAAGTCTAGGTCTCGCTCTATAATCCATCCAATAGCTTACCTAGTTCGGGACTAGGCCTCGCTCAACAACCAATCAATAGCTTACCTAGCTCGGGACTAGGCCTCGCTCTATAACCAAATCAATAGCTTACCTAGCTCATGTCTAGGCCTCGCTCAATAACCAAATCAATAGCTTACCTAGTTCGGGACTAGGCCTCGCTTAATCCTACCTAGTTCTATAAGCATAGCAAGTTTTAAATAAATAAAGCGATAATAGTCCACATAAAACATTTGCACGTTTCTCACCCCAAGTATTGAAAACAAAGTTCAAGAGTAAAAGTGGGGCTATGACTCACCTCAAGTCCAGAAATCCTCAAAAGAAACGATAGAAGAAAGACGTAAGTAATCTCAAGCAACTCACGTAACGGCGACTACAGACTCGGCACTTCCTAACAATATCAAACTCGTTCAGAAATCATTTCCTCAAAATCAAATATTCCCATTCCCGAACGTATTCCATTTTACTTTCCAAAAATATCCATTTCTCGAATTAACTTCATATCAATTTGAAATTTGACGTTTGGTATCCATATGGGTGGAGGGTCGACACAACTCAAACAAAAAAGCCACAACAAACAAAATAATAAACCAACTATGGGTCTAATATTAGCCCAACATATTATTTAAAAAATTATCGAAGCTTATCAAATCCGTCGATTTGGTAATCTCCCATATTTATTTACGTAATATATCGTTCCAAAACTGTACCCAACCTAAAGCACATTGCACAAAAATTTCTATTTGATATATATCGTAGTCCAATAAATTCCCTATATATATCGTCGAATCGGCCAAATTCCACGAGACATATAGTAATTTATTACCCTAAAACATATACCACATCCTATGAGCGTCGTGGGATACGATGCCCATTAATATACTCATTTTATATCGTCAAATAACTCGATCTAGAATAAGTCACTTGATATATAAAATGTTTATATTAATCGTCATATATCCGTGACAACACAAAAGTCACAATATAAAGCCCACTTGGACTTTAAAGTACCACAATTCGTATAACTCGATAAGTTTCTAATTTATAAACAAAATCACATTTTTAATTATTATTTACCCGACTTATTATTTCGCCATTATTTATATAGTTATTATTTATAACAATAGTCCGACATTTATGACACTATTCGCATAGCATAATAACTATCGTTATATTATTATAACGTTTACTCGTGATCGTTTTATTATTAATATACGCATTTATATATATATATATATATATATATATATATATATATATATATATATATATATATATATATATATATATATATATATATATACGTATATAAATGATTATATTCTCAATAATATTATTACGAGTATTATTTTTAATATCGACTTTTAAATATTTATCGAGTCATAGAAATTTGGTCACATGTCCGAGTCATGACTCTCGGCTCATAGTCCAAGTCCAAATAGTAAGAATCAAGTCACAATAATAAATCAACTCCGTCCAAATCAATCCCATATCCACGTGCTACAACATGAGGGTCCGACTACGGCACCTAACTATCCTATCTTCGTCATCTAATTGACCGTCTCACAATCGGTCCCCAATTCCATACTCGTCAACACAACTCCAATACTAACTCGCAATCAAGAAATACCTCATCAAGTCCGAATAATATACCAATGCCCAACATCACAATCACAACAAAATATAAATAATAAAACGACAAGTAACATATTGTCCGAAAACCAAGTAAGCAACGGGTTGAGTTACCAAGTCAACCCGGGTCAACATATGCTCGAAACATGAAACGTAAGCCACACCCGAGACTCATGAGTCTCGGCTAGCTCTTTGAGCACAACCGAACCAAAACAGCCCCCCGTGGGGGTGTCGGCCAAGAAACCAAACGACCAAAAGGGTCCCTCGAAACCAAACAAGCAATCTGAACATCCCCAAACAAGAATCCAAAATCAAAATACATCGAATGGCCAAGAAATCGACCCAAAACTACCCAAACCGAGAGCATAAGCTCTCGGCCGAGTCTCGACCCGTCAAGAAGCATAAACCCGGATACCAAACCTCCATTTAAATCGTTATTATCAAAACCCATTTGATTCATGTATCAAAATCCATGAAACCCGAAAAAGAAAAAGAAATCCGTGACCCATGGTCACGATTCGAACCCAAACTCGAGCAAAAAACTCGACCTACCTTCAAAACCAAAGCCAAATCGAATAGATCTTCAAGAAATAATAAAAAGTGGTGATGAACTCGTGGTGATATAAATCCGAAATAGGTGTTAACGTGGGAGTTAGAGCGCGTGATTGGTACCAAAAGATAGATCTCGAAAAGATGGTGAAGATGGTGGTGTTGTTTTTAGTGTGAGGGTGGCGGTGGCAGCGCTATGGTGGATATAAGGTGCGGTGGTGATGGTGTTAAAATGAAGAGAGGGAGAGAGAGTTGGTGAGATGTTGGTGATGGTTGTGTTGGCTTATGAAAAACGCAGGCCACAAGGACGATTTTTTTTAAGTAATTTACTCTTATTAAATAAACCTTTTTAATGATAATAATAATAAAGGTGAGGAGTGTAAGGGGTTTAAGTAGCCCGGTGTCAATACACGGACCAAACCCGAAACTTAAATAACCAAATGACTTTCAAACCGAACCCGTTCCAAAAATAATAATATCCGATCCAATAATAAAATGTAATTAAAATTGTTAGGTTAACCTAGTGCCGGAGTCAATGTAGTGCCAAAATAACGATCTCAAAATAAATCATCACGAACGAACCAAACCAAACCGTAAATAAATAATCAAATCTCATAAATATCGTACGATTAAAAATCACGTACCAACGTTCGTAAAACATCTCGTCAAAATAAACTTTCAAAAATTCCAAATTTATAATTTTAATGTAATGCGGGTTTTAAAATGGCTCCCTAATTTGTCAGTTGTCACATAAAGTCACCAAGTAAAATTAACCATTCCACATTAAATAAGCAGCAATTATAAAAACCCGAATGATAAAGAAAATGAGGAAGTTACCTTAACAACTGGAGAAGAACCTGTTCTTGCGTCCCATAGGATAAGACAAGAATCATCACCAACGCTACAGAATTCTTGTCCACTTCACAAAAGGCCACAGCAATCAAGCAAGCTTCAAGTTAGCTAATTAAATATATTATAAGCTACTAGAGGTGGGGGTTTCGAGTTTTTCAACCAATTCATTACTAAAAACTTTAGCTATAAAAAAGAACGGGTCAACTGAGTCAAATGTTGCTCATGTTGGTTTTATAGACAAAATAATAATAGTCGTGTGTTAGGATCGAACTTGAGATCACGGGATTGCACACAATACGTATGAAGAGAAAAAGTAATAATTATTTATAAATGTTATAATTAATTATTAAACACAAAATAAATAATAGTAATTAGTATTTAATGATTAATGACTAATTATATATTAAACGAAGATTAGGAAAGTAATACTAGACAAAACATGGAAACAAGAGAAGGTTCCGGAAACCCCTAGGGGATCCAAAACCAATCGGCAAGGGGGGTTTACCCACCTCCTTTGTGCCTTGAGCTCCAAGTTTTGTATAGTATATAAGCAAACCCAAGATGCATGTTTTTCTCATAACTTGTACACACACATCTTGGTGTTTTCTCTCCTTTTCTTTTCTTGGTCGATTCATCTAAACAAAATCCTAAGGGTTTTCGATTTTCATAGATCTAAAAAAGGTTTTGTGTTTAATTACTTGCATAAACTTTTTCTTGAATTAGTACGTGTGTACAAGAACGTGAATCAAACACACTATTGTTTGATTCTTGGATTGAATTACAAAATAGGTAAGGGGTAATTCTTGTAATCCATATAAACCCTAATTAGGTTTCTTGTTCCGGAAGATTGCTTTTGATTCTTGTTCGGGCTAGAATCACAAAGGTATGTTTACTATTTAATTATTGATTAATTAATTACATGTTATTTGATCTTGTTATAATTGCTTCCGCGATGCTCACTTTGATGTACTTGGTTTATTTATATGAAGGTCATGATATAATAATTCCAACAGTGGCATCTAGAGCCGTTATAATGTGTAATTAATTATCGAAACGCATAAAAATTGGATCTTGATTCATTTAGTTACATGTTTTTAGGGTTTATTTGTTAGATTCCTAACCCTAAAATATTTTATGGGTCGATTGACCTTAATAGGGTTTTAGGATTTATGGTTTTTAATATTTTAATATGATTAGAAACCCTAAGATGTCATGTAATTGTTATGCGTTTTAGTAAACGATCTTGGTGCAATATGTTAATTGTTAAGCTAAATCCATGAAAAAGTGCATATTTGCATGGATTTTTATTGTTATAATTTAAATGGTTTAAATTGTTTATATGAATTAATGGTTAAGTTATATCGAAACATGTAAATTTATTAATAGATGTCGGATTGGGGAAGACTCCAATATTAAGTAATCAATTATGTGCTATGTGGTATTTATTTAATTTTGGCTTACGCAATCGATTTATCGATGTATGTGGCTCTTTTTCCTAGAAGAAGAAAGCCTTAATTGAATTAATACGTTATACACCTAGATTTGATTATTAATAGGACTATTGAATAAGATTTGCATGTGGCTACATGTTTTATACATATTTAATTGTTATGATTATGTATATTTGTTTATTTAGTTGTTTTATTTTTTATTGTACATTACTTGTTTTTGTTTATTAATTGTGTTAGACATGTTTATAAACGAAAAGGGTAATTTTTGAATAGAAAAATAATACGGACTAAATAATGGCGAAATTGTTTTGGTTTTTAAGAGTTTAAATTTCAAAGAATTGGTTGATTGATGTTTTTGTACGTAATGGTTAAATAGGCTCGACCGAAGTTTACACACTATAAGATGGGTATAAGGATGGCAACGCATTAAATTGTGGCCTTAGAGAGACAACATTCTGTCTTAACGCTCGTTTGTGTGTAAATTAGACTTACCGAACAACCATTACATGTACACTGTCATCTTAAGGGTGAATTATCCACAATTCCACAATGATTATCCGAAACACTAAGCTTTCGGGCTTATGCAAAAGTACGATATAGTGGACGATAATTGATGGTAATTCTTTAATTGGTGAACCCGATACCTCAATCAAAACTTTGTTATTTTACTCTTAGCTAATTGGTAATAAAAATGTTTTGTAAAACCAATGTTATGAAGTTGTATGCATGCTTCTTCATACATTATTTTGATCACATCAAAATATTAATACCCTTATAAAATTAAGTCGAATGCCATCTAATTAAGAACACTTGAAGTTGTAATTTACGTCATGTGAGAACTTGGCGAGATTGCAATGGAGAGGTAAATTTCATGAATTCATTGCTAGCAGATCAACTGATGTGATGGATTTGTGAGTTTACAGTTTTTAAGTTAGAAGACTTAAATTGAGTAGTAAGTGAGATCTTGGACTCAAGGCATTAAGATGGGGACTAAACATGCTTACAATACAAATGTTTTGTGATTGTAAATCCCATATATCTAGGAATTGGACAAATGTTATGCCAATTACTTGTACGACAAGTTACCTCATACTATACTTTCATTACTAGCAGATCAACTAATGTGATGAAACTATGTTTATGGGGGATCCTAGTTTTCAAGATTATTCTATGGATGTGATTTCCTTGGGTATTTTAATTTTCTTGAAAAATTGTATTATCAAAAATACTAATGTTTTGAACTTTCTTTATCTGTAGAAATGGCTCAAACTGATAACACCAACTTTCGTTCTGTATTCAAAACTTATTTTGAATGAGAAAAATTGACTGGCTCGGAGAATTTCAATGATTGGTATCGTTCACTTAGGATTGTCATGCGAGTGACTGGTCAACTTGAAATCTTGAAAACGCCTTGTCCTGATGAACCTGTAGGCGAGGCAGCTACTGATGCTGTTAAGGCCAAATGGAATCTTGATTGTAAGGAACATATTGATGTGGCTGCAATGATGTTAGGGGCAATGTCCACACCTCTTCAAAGGCAGTTTGAAGAGTATTTCCCCATGAACATGATTGATGAACTCAAGAAACTATATGAGAAACCATCAAATGTAGAGATTTACGATTTGATGGAGGCTCTACATGGTTGTAAGCAGGGTGATGGTGAACCTGTGAGTGCTCATGTGTTGAAGATGAAAAGTTTCATGGATCAACTACAAACATTTAAGAAACCCTATGACAATGATATGGCTGTGAACTTAATCAATAGATCCCTTAACAAGGATTTTAGTGGTTTTGTGAGGAACTTCAATATGCATTGCGTGGGGAAGACAGTAAGTGAATTGCACGCACTGCTCATTGATTATGAGAAAGGGTTGACACCAAAGGCTCCTACGCCCCAAGTACTAGCAACACAAGGGGGTAGAATTAACAAGCCAAATGCGAACAAGAAGAAGGGTAAAGGAAAGAAGAAGGCTGATAAGAATAAGCAGCTGGTTATGCCATTACTGCAAGGTGATGGGTCACTGGAAGAGGAATTGTCCTCTTTATCTTGATGACTTGGGAAACAATAAGGTTAAGAAGACTGGGCACATGGGCGCCAGCACTTCAGGTAACTTATTTGTCATTGAATTATTTACTTTATCTCGTAAATTAAATTCCTGGGTATATGATACTGGATGTGGTATTAATATTTGTAATACACTACAGGGGTTTAGAGAGGAAAGGAGACTAGCTTATGGGGAGCAATTTCTGCATGTGGGAAATGGAGCACAAGCAGCAGTTGAAGCCATAGGAATGTTTGATTTAGTTTTACCTTCGGGTTTAGTACTTTGTTTAAACAATTGTCATTATGCACCTTCTATAATTAGAGGTGTTGTTTCCTTTTCATGTTTGTTGGATCTTGGTTTTACTCATACTATTGATGGCAATAAAATTTCTGTTTCTTTAAATGGTGTATTTTATTTTAATGTTGTTGCTGTGAATGGTGTGTTTGAAATTGATATGAATAATTGTATGACTTCCAACAATAATAATAATTCGATGTACATCATAAGTAAGAGAATGAAGTATGACTTGAATTCGTCTTACCTTTGGCACTGTAGACTTGCCCATATAGGCAAGACTCGCATGCAAAAGCTGCAACGTGAAGGGCTTTTGAATAATATCAATGATGAGACATTTGATAAGTGTGAGTCTTGTATTTCTGGGAAGATGACGAAGAAACCTTTTCATAATAATATGGAAAGAGCTTCAGATCTACTTGGTTTAATACATACGGATGTATGTGGACCACTTAGACATGTGTCAAGGAGAGGTGCTGTTTACTTCTTAACTTTTACAGATGATTTTAGCCGTTATGGTTATGTTTATTTACTTAAACATAAACATGAGGTATTTGAAACATTTAAAGTTTTCAAAGCGGAAGTAGAATTGCAATTGGGAAAGAAGATTAAAGCTCTTCGTTCTGATCGAGGTGGTGAATACCTTAGTCAAGATTTTAAAGATTTCTTAATTGAGAATGGAATTGTCCAGAATCTCACATCTCCATATACTCCACAACAAAATGGTGTATCTGAGAGAAGGAATCGTACATTGTTGGACATGGTTCGATCAATGTATAATCTTACTAATCTTCCTTTGTCTTTTTGGGATTATGCTCTTGAATCAGCTGTTCGTATTTTGAATATGGTTCCCACCAAGAAGGTTGATAAGACACCATATGAGATATGGACTGGAAAAGCTCCGAACTTGTCTTATTTAAAGGTCTGGAGTTGTGAGGCGTATGTTAAACGTGACTCACAAGATAAACTCCAACAAAGATCTGTCAAATGCATTTTTGTAGGATACCCAAAGGAAACAATGGGTTACTACTTTTACTATCCACTGAGAACAAAGTGTTTGTTGCAAGATATGGTGATTTTCTTGAAAGTGATTTTGTAATTCAAGAAATCAGTGGGAGAGTATATTATCTAAATAATGCATTGCCTTCAGAAAACACTAGCACACTTCCTATAGAACCGGAAAGTCTGGGTCCTCCACCGGAAGTTGAAGTAGTTCCCATTCGCAGATCTTCAAGATCTGTGAAAGCTCCTGACAGTCTATGTCTTAATGTAGAGATCGATGAGCATACACTAGGGGATCTTAATGAACCTACTAGTTATAGAGCTGCCATTAATAGTCCTGAAAAGGCTAAGTGGAAAGCTGCTATGGATGGGGAAATACAATCCATGCATGATAATGAAGTCTGGGAAGAAGTTGACTTACCTCCTGGTGCCAAGGTAGTTGGGAGTAAGTGGCTCTACAAAATTAAGACTGACATGGATGGATATGCACACATTTATAAGGCTCGTCTAGTTGCTAAAGGTTTTACTCAAACTTTTGGAATTGATTACGAGGAGACGTTTTCTCCTGTAGCAGACATAAGAGCTATAAGAATTCTCATAACTATAGCAGCGTACTATGACTATGAGATTTGGCAAATGGATGTGAAAACCACTTTCTTAAATGGTCATCTAGATGAAGACATCTATATCGCACAACCAGAAGGGTTTGAAAATCTAGAATTTCCAAATCGTGTATGCAAGCTTAAAAGATCCATTTATCGATTAAAGAAAGCATCACGACAATGGAACAAGAGATTTGATGCTGAGATAAAAAAGTTTGGATTCACTCAAAATTTTGATGAGCCATGTGTGTATCACAAAGCTAGTGGGAGTGATAATGTAATTTTCCTAATTTTATATGTTGATGACATATTGATCATGGGAAAAGACATTCCAAGTTTGCAAAAGGTTAAGGCATATCTTTGAAAGTGCTTTTCTATGAAAGATTTAGGAGAAGCTGCATACATTCTGGGAATCAAAATCTATAGAGATAGATCAAGGCGGTTAATTGGATTAAGTCAAAGTGCTTACATTGACAAAATATTGAAAAGATTCAATATGCAAAATTCCAAGAAAGGATATTTGCCGATGGAAGTAAAACATGGCTTATGTAATGAGTTTTGTGCTTCAACACCTGCTGAGGTGGCTCGCATGAGTAAAGTTCCTTATGCTTCGGCTGTAGGATCTATTATGTATGCGGTTAAGTGCACAAGGCCAGATGTGGCGTTTGCTCAAAATATTACCAGTCAATTTCAACAGAATCCAGGTGATAAACATTGGATTGCTGTTAAGCATATTCTTAAGTATTTGAGGAATACAAAAGATATGTTTTTGGTATATGGTGGAAATCCAGCTGCAGAACTTTGTGTTACAGGTTACTGCGATGCATCCTTTCAAAGTAATAAAGATGATTCGAAGTCTCAGACGGGTTATGTCTTTGTTATTAATGGAGGAACTGTAGACTGGAGGAGCAAGAAGCAGAGTAGAATTGCGATGTCTGCAACAGAAGCTGAATACATTGCTGCTTCAGAAGCTGCTATGGAGGCTGTTTGGATTAGGAAATTCATTTCAGGGCTTGGTGTTATGCCTTCAATTGAATTACCTATTAATGTGTATTGTGACAATTCTGCTGCAATCATATTTGCCAATGAACCTGGAGTCGTGAGAGGCACCAGACATTTTCTACGGAAGTATCACTTTGTTCGTGAAAAGGTTAACGAAGGTGAAATAAATCTGCTGAAAGTTCACATAGATGATAACTTAGCTGATCCATTCACTAAGGCTTTGGCGAAAGAGAAGCTTAATGAATTGGCCAATGGAATTGGGCTTAAATTAGCTAGTAGTTTCATGCATAACTGTGATTAGTATTTGGATAAAGGATATTGTAAACAATTATTATTTTAATGAAATAAAGTATGTTGGTATGTTTATTTCTATTGTTCATTATTGTTTTCCTATTTTTGCATGTTTAAATCCATGAATAAAGGTTATTCTAAATTGTCCATTGTCAGTTAATAATATGGGAATATTATTAAATTAAGACAAATCTGAAGTTGGTATAATATACTTAAAGTATATTGATGCATAGACATGCCATTTCAGACGATATTCGATGATACTGAATATAGGACTAATCCCAACTATATGATGTTACTTTATGGATCTTGTCATTAAGTAAATCATAAGAAGTTATCCTTAGACTTGAGATACAAGATAACTGTCATGAATGTAGTACATTTTTGTGGAACAACTTAACGCTATACGTAACTGGTAGTCATAAGGGTTGTTTTCGGAAGTGTTACAAAGTTTGTGTGTTTTGCTTGTAATCAATAAAGAATTTGTTCCTTCAAATTAATTTTTGGAGTTTAATACTGTTGGGCCCCTCGTATGGTTGTCAAGGTGTTTGCATGGCCACGCCCAAGGTCTTTCTTGAAAGGTTCAAAAGATTTGGTAATCTTGTCAATTTCTAACAACGAGAAACAGAATGGTTAATTAAGGAATGACTAAGATCCATATCCTTATTTAACACGGTATTAGAAACATAGGGATAATAATAATGAGAAATCATTAAAAGGTTTTCCAGGAGCCTTACTCAAGTTGTACTAGAGGCATCGGCGTGTTGCAAGACGCTAACCGATGTGATCACACTATTATGATATGTCTAAGTGGGAGCTGTTGGTTTTATAGACAAAATAATAATAGTCGTGTGTTAGGATCGAACTTGAGATCACGGGATTGCACACAATACGTATGAAGAGAAAAAGTAATAATTATTTATAAATGTTATAATTAATTATTAAACACAAAATAAATAATAGTAATTAGTATTTAATGAATAATGACTAATTATATATTAAACGAAGATTAGAAAAGTAATACTAGACAAAACATGGAAACAAGAGAAGGTTCCGGAAACCCCTAGGGGATCCAAAACCGATCGGCAAGGGGGGTTTACCCACCTCCTTTGTGCCTTGAGCTCCAAGTTTTGTATAGTATATAAGCAAACCCAAGATGCATGTTTTTCTCATAACTTGTACACACACATCGTGGTGTTTTCTCTCCTTTTCTTTTCTTGGTCGATTCATCTAAACAAAATCCTAAGGGTTTTCGATTTTCATAGATCTAAAAAAGGTTTTGTGTTTAATTACTTGCATAAACTTTTTCTTGAATTAGTACGTGTGTACAAGAACGTGAATCAAACACACTATTGTTTGATTCTTGGATTGAATAACAAAATAGGTAAGGGGTAATTCTTGTAATCCATATAAACCCTAATTAGGGTTCTTGTTCCGGAAGATTGCTTTTGATTCTAGTTCGGGCTAGAATCACAAAGGTATGTTTACTATTTAATTATTGATTAATTAATTACATGTTATTTGATCTTGTTATAATTGCTTCCGCTATGCTCACTTTGATGTACTTGGTTTATTTATATGAAGGTCATGATATAATAATTCCAACAGCTCATAGTATACTTGTGTATAAACTTTTAAATGTATACATAAAACGTTAAGATTGCGAGGCTCAAAATGACTAAAAGTGAGCACAAAGCCACCTTTCAGTGACTCGCATGCATAAAAAAAGAAGTACAATGTCTAAAATGAGACAAATGAAAAAGTTTTGGTGGGACCAGTAACCCCAAGCAAGCCTGACCTGAACCAAAAATTCTACTGTCTCGGCCCAAACCTATTTTGACATGTTACCCAAACAGCCCGACCTGCCTATTTTGTCACATCTAGTAGCTATTCAAGAAATAGAATTTATGTTTCACAACATGAAAATGGTGTCAAATACCTATAGGGACAGAATTGAACGTCTTCGACAGTATCCTTATGCCCACGGAATACGCATCTTGCTTGAATAACAGGGCTCTCAGCTGGCTTATCATCAGACCCAACACTCTTTGTTATCCCCGGTTGTGTTGCCAGAGTAGATATGTGATCATGAATACTCCACAAAACAACTGACTTGTCCTTCCCTGCAAACACGACATACAATACTTTTATTAAGATCCATTTGTGTGAAGCTCAAGCATAATTACAACTCTTTGTATATATATCTGTTACCATATGGCACATTTACAATAGAGATAAAGTAAGTTTGTCATCTAAAGCTTGCAGTACCTATTTATACACTGGATGCTAAAATTTTAATTCTTATTGCAGTAAACATGGACTATTTATAAGAGAACCAAAATAGGTTTTTGGGGAACCTAGGTGTTCAGTTGGTCACTAGAAATTATTGGTTTTTGTATATCAGTATCAAGCACCGCTTAAGTAGTCAACACTTTACTAAGTAGATCAAAACAATGTTGATCTAATATATTACCTCCAGAAAGTACAAGGGGTTCGCTTCAGCACATGTCAAGAGCAAATTCAGCATTTTCTTGATGACCACTCAAAATCTGCAAGGTGAACAGTAGAAAACAGGATCAACTCTTTGCTTGGAATATCATTTCAACATCAAATTAGTATTATATAAACATTACATTTCACATTCTTTATAGCCTTATACTCAATAAGGAGTATATAAAAAAGAACGAAGCATTAGGAAGCACATAAAGAGCAACGGGTCAAAATGGGTTTGGGTTATAACAAAAGCTTTGTTCTGGGTCGAAACAGTTGAAGTTGGTTTTAGTTGATATGCAAACACTATTCTTTTCTCATTTATATTAACAATTAATGAGGTAACCATAGTAACAAAAACAATACTATTACAATACAGTATAACAATAATAATCTAAAAAGCTTTTAATAAAAAACGATTAAGGAGGTTGTGTGCATTAATAATGAACTTGGG
The DNA here is from genome assembly GCA_030686995.1 of Artemisia argyi. NCBI lineage: Eukaryota > Viridiplantae > Streptophyta > Magnoliopsida > Asterales > Asteraceae > Artemisia > Artemisia argyi. Next base: position 174,366,046 of record CM060691.1, read on the forward strand.
ACTACTTTTAGCCCGTTTGACCCATTTGGCATGTTCCCCTTTTAGCTGACTTTTTTATTTGACAAACAAAGTACAAATCGACCCAAACATAAGTAAATGGGACGAAACTACAGCCTTTATAGCCACATAGATACAAAAAGAAAGCTTAGAATTAAGGGTCCCTATAAAAGACTCACCAAATCAGGACGAGACTCTGTGGCTCCCAAGACAGCATGGCGATTCGGCTGAGATTCAACATCCCACATGAGAACCTGAAATGAAAATAAAAAATAATGAAAACTGAATGGTATTGAAATGATCAATCTAACTTTACAAGCCAAATCTGTGAATGATGAAATATGTAAACTGAGTACATACATCAGGGGTGAAAAGTGTTATAATGAGAAACATTGGACCCAGAAACTAAAATTAGAAGATACTTTGACTCGACCAAGCAACCTTTGAAACAAATACATTTTATCGAGCTAGAATGAAGACTTATAGCAATCCTGATATAGTACTGTATCTGATTAGCATTAATTAAAGGAGGTTGACTATTGGTTTATTCATATCAAGTGCTCGCTCTGCTTTACCTTTTAATACAAAACTTAGCTCAAGTAGAAACATGTGAATAGATAGGCCAAATTGGTAGCAAGTGTTTTCAAATGCTTATTAACCCAGGGTTATTTGCTTATTGCTTATTTTATTTATAAGTTATCAAGTAAGAGGATGTATGAGATATGCAGATTTTAGGTGCCTATTTACTTATTACATTTTCAAAAAAGAAATAAGCACTTTTAAAATGTTTCGAGCTTCTACGATACCAATCATTTAGTATCAACTGCAATATTGAAACTAAAATGTTGTCCCAATATACACCCTATGCCTGTTATCTTGTGTTCCAACTTCCAGAAAACAGCGAGGGACTCAAGTGCCCGGTGAAAGCATGGGATCTACTCAAGAAGAATTACAAAGAAAACAAAATTATCTATCTTAAAGCCCCAGGCCCTGTTGATTTGTACAGAGATAAAAGAGTTCCAGAAAACAGAGAAGATGGCTGGATGGAGGTTAGGGTCTGGGTATTTTATTAACATGAAAATAACGAGATCAAAGACAATTACATTCCCATGGAACTGAAACTTGTATGTCTTGGAGGAACTATGTCGGGCCTACTTATATTTTTACTTGTATGTATTTCTGTGTGGACACTCGGTTCAGCTTCTGTATGCTTAATTTTACTTGCAACAGACATTGTTGTATGTTTGATTTATGTTACTCCTATATTGAATTTAATTACTTTTTAATTTCCAGTTATAAGTCTTCGATATTGAATTTCCATATCTGAGGACCAAAAGATGTTATAAAAGCACTTACATATTAGTAGTAACAGTGAAAATGAAATCTTCCTGTCCATGTAAAGCCCCTGAGACATATAGTTTGTTATTTATGTTCGTTTTAAGAACGAATCGATGTTGTCTTACTTTGAGTTTGAAATTGATCGCTAAAAATTAATTTCAATCCATTTAAGTACTTTTTTTTTTTGTGCAAAATGTGAATTATATTAACTTCATAACCATTTACATCCTGAGAATGAGAAACCTGACATTAGACATACCCCAAGTCAGGATACAACTTAAACAAAACAACATTCTAACTAGACAATATCTGACAAAACAACAACTATATCTCTTATCATACTGTTCTCAGACAGCAGCAGACATAGAGCATTCAAAGAATCTAATACTCATTCTTCTATCATTCCTTTCACAAACTCAATTCACCATTAAAAAGCACCTACCATCTAGCTACATTTCCATACTCCTTCCACCAAGATTACTCAACCGGCCACCACAGTAATCAAAGTGAAAGAGGAGCATGGCATCACTAGGCACCCATAACCCATCCATGGAGGGGCTCTGCCAAATAACCTACATTTCCCTCTCTAAGGAAGGCTTCGGTTATTTGGGAACACACTCCCATCATGATGACCAACCATTACCCCCTGTGATGGTGTATTGAGTGGACCAAGAAGGTTCATCTATCACACCTCTCTATTCCACTCATCATACACCATCCTCCAAGACCATTTACCCTTCACATTGTGGACCCTTCTTTATGGTACATTCAATCTGAATTAGACCTCCTACATTGCCAAACACAGCCTTCCAAGCTTCCTCCCAAGGCCAAACAAGGTATCACATCAATGTAATGGACTGCAATCAATAGAACATTAGCAATTGTTCTGATTATACTGATGTTATCATATCCAAACAATCCTTTATTATGTATTCTGTAATCCAAAGGCCTTCCATTAGTTTTGTACCAAACACCCATTCAGCAATGTCACTGATCCACATTCAATTTCTCAACAACATTGTTTCTAAATCCATCTCCCACTCCAGATTTACTTTAATTGTTTGAGTAGATTTTTTTACTTTAAGACATAACAGTTGAAGTTTGACTTTCTCCACAATGAGTTTCCACAACATTTGAACTTCTAATTCCTCACCAGTAAACATTCTTGTGTTCCTTTCCTTCCAAATGTAGTAAACAGCTGTAGCTAGAACAATTCTTGCCAAAACACTATTGATTGTATTATCACATGGATCATTAGCAAACTGTTCTGTTAAACTATCCCAAGTATTAGTCAAGTAATCCTTACCCATTTTCCTCTTAAGCTTACTCCAGATGTCATTTGAGTATTTACATTCAAAGAACAGATGGTTATGAGAGTCTTGTAATTCATTACATAAAGCACACTTCATGGTTGGGTCATTATTCCACTTCATGATCCTGTCTTGTGTCTATAGTTTTCCCCTTAAAGCCATCCACAAAATAAATGCCATCCTAGGGTTGCATTGAGAAAACCATACCACCTTATTCCATCTCACAGTGCTTCCAGGTTGACATATAGTATTATAAATAGCTTTTGTAGAGTATTCAACAACCTTTCCATTGTTATCTCTCCATACAGTTTGCCCATTGTTATTGCATACATGATCCTTAATTTTGTCCCTCAAATCTAGCAGAGCTTTCCACATCCAACAATCATTGTATTTCTTTTGAGTAACCCAAATGTTTTCACCCTTAAGCTTGACAGTGTTGACCCATTTTACCCATAAAGAATCTTTGCCTGCAGCAATGTTCCCCAAGTTTTTCATCAACAAAGCCTCATTCCAGCTTCCCAACATTCTCAAACCCAAACCTCCTTCACTTTTCGGACTACACACAGAGCTCCAAGCTACTTTAGCTTTTCCTCTTTTCAATTCACCCTTACACCACAAGAAGCCTTTTAAAACTCTATCAATATCATTTATTACTGTCTTTGGGATTAAAAACACTGCAGCCCAATATGCATTTAAAGAAGACAGGACTGATGATATGAGTTGCAATCTGCCAGCATAAGACAAATAATTGTTCTTCCAATCCTCTACCTTATTTTTGACCTTATCAATCAATTGCTTACATTCCTTGGTGCCAATTTTCTTAGACAAAAGTGGAACCCCCAAGTACTTGACTGGAAGTTTTCCAACAGTGAATGGTAGAATGTTAAGAATTTCATTTGCTATCTCATCTTGGACATTTCCAAAAAAAAAATTGTACTTTTGCTCATATTTGGTAGTAGACCAGAAATATTGCTGAATTCCTCCAATGTTTTCTTCACAGTTTTAATAGAATCCACATTACCTTTGCATACCATTAACAAATCATCAGCAAAGCAGAGGTGAGTCAATCTCATCTCCTTGCATCCCACATGATACCTAAACTTCCCATTTAGCTGAACATTCTTAGCCATTAGCAAGGTAAGTACTTCCATTACCAAAATAAACAGATAAGGTGAAATGGGGTCACCTTGTCTTAGGCCCCTACCACTTGTAAAGTATCCTTTTCTTTCCCCATTGATGTTGATGCTGAACTTTGCAGTGGTGACACAAGTCATAATCCAATGAACCATTTTAGTATGAAAACCAAACTGAATTAGAATCTTTTTAAGGAATTTCCAATCTACTGTGTCATATGCTTTAGCAATATCAATTTTTAAGCAACATCTTCTAGGACCACTTTTCCTATCATATCCTTTAAGTAATTCTTGTATGATAAGAATATTATCCTGAATAACTCTCCCCTGAATAAATGCACTTTAATTCATATTTACCAATTTCTGCAAACCATTCTTAATCCTTTCAGTGAGTATCTTACTAATGCATTTATAGATTACATTGCAACATGCAATGGGTCTGTAATCAACAATTTTACATGGGTTACTCACCTTTGGTACCAGTGAGATTATAGTAGCATTCACTTCACCTAGTAGCTTCCCTATCCTGAAGAATTCTTTGACAGCTGCACATACATCATCACCCACAATTGACCATGCTTTTTTATAGAAAAAAGATGTATACCCATCAGGACCTAGAGCTTTGTTGTCTCCAATGTTAAACATAGCATTTTTTACCTCTGCATCAGTGATTGCTTTTACCATTTCCTCGGCTTCCTCAGTTTCCCAGTTTTCCTCAACATTGTTAGAAGCACTAAGAAACTTTGTGAAGTGTTCAACAAACAAATTCTCCATTTGAACCCCTTCATAAGTATTACCCAACCCATCACTCACACTTAGGATTCTGTTGTTTATGGATCTACTTTTGAGAACTTTGTGAAAATATTTATTGTTTCTATCTCCTAAACTTATCCAGTCCACTTTTGCTTTTTGAAGAAGTAAACTTTCCTCATCATTGATGGCTTCATTATACTCCTTTAAGGCATCAGCTTCCTGTTGTTTAAGGCTCGGACAATGTGGTTTAGAATCAAGGTTTAATTGGGTTTTCTTCAAATTCTCTCTGCATATTTCCACTCTTTTGCTTAAGTCACCATGTTGCCAATTCATCTTGTTCAACTTACTCTTCAATTTTTTCATCTTCTTCACCAACTTGAACATCTTGCAACCTTCAATTACAGTATCCCATTCCTCTCTGACCAATGGTAGAAATTCTTTTTTATTCCCAATGTAGTTAGCAAACTTGAAAGGCCTCACTTTCTTCACCAAACTCTTAGGAAATTTTACCACCACAGGGCTATGGTCAGACAGAAGATAAGGAAGAAAAATAGCACTTGCATTTGGGAAGACTTGCATAAAAGCTCCATTCACCATTGCTCTATCCAACTTCTTCAGAATACTATTTTGAGGTTTCAAAGGAGATTTGATCCATGTATAGTATATTCCAGTGCTGCACAAATCCTCCATTTCTACTTCATTCACACAGTCCACAAAATCTTGCATATCATTGGTAATAATTGACCCTCCAGCTGAATGTTCCACTGTTTTAAGCGTGACATTATAGTCTCCCATCATTATCCATGGCCATCCAGTTGTTAATTTCTTAGCAATGCATATTTCTTTCCAAGCTTCCTTTCTTTCCCTGCCTGTATTAGCAGCATAGACAAAACTACAATACAACTTGGTATTAGTATGTCTATTTTCAATTAAGCATAGCATTGTTTGCCTTGAGCTATGCACAACCATAAGATCCACTAAATCACTATTCCAACTTACCACTATTCTACACCCATTCAAACTATACCCAACATTAGATACCCAATTCCAGTTACCAAAAGCTTTTTCACAAACTTTTTGCAACTTGTGTGGTTTAACATGAGTTTCTAAAATTGCACAAACCTGTATTCTTTCCTCCATAATCAAATTCCTAACCTCTTTTTGTTTTTTCAATTTATTCATACTCCTAATATTCCATGAACCAATTTTTAAGTCCATATTATTATTATTACTCATATCTACACTATCTAATGAGAAGAAAGATTTAATTCAACACAGTCTTACTCTTGCCATTGACTACATCAGCAGCCATGGTTTGAGCAATACCATTCCCACTCTCAAATACATCCTCACTATTCCCATTCATATCCTCTTGCTCCTTTAATCTATCAATCTCCCACTGGCTTTTGAAATATTTGTGCATGTCTTCAGTCCATTGAACTTGATCATTCTCAGTAGGCTGTTGTATTTTGTTAAGAAAACTATCCACAATCATCCTTCCTTTCATTATTCTTAGCTCATTATCATCTTCCACAACTATAGCATTTAAAGCATCATACCTATACCCATTAGTAACCTGAACCTTACCATTATTTCCCTGCATATTATTACTTTCCTTCCTGTTATTCACTACTTTTCCAGTTATATTCTTTTCTCCACCATTGGGAACCACCTTTTTCCTATACTCCTGTCTACCATAACCATTCCTATATCCACCATTTTTAGATTATTGTTGCCATTGTTGTTTTTTATCCTCTGCATTTCCCTTAGCTACCTTCTCAGCCTCCAATTTTTCCTTAATCTCTTCATCCGTTCTAGGCCTCTTTAAACATTTACTCACACTATGCCCAAACACACTGCAATGACTACATACTTCAGGCTTCCAATCATACACAACTGCAACATGTTTTGTACCCTTAATTGTATCATTCTTATCAGCATATTCAATCCTAATACTATCCTTTATCACCTTTTTTGCATCCAGCTCCACCATCACTCTAGCATAATCTGTTTTCCCTACCCCAAACCGACACATCTTAGCAGTCATATCATCCATCATTAGAGGTTTGCCCAAACAGCTTGCTAAATCGCTTATACCTTCCATACTCCATGCTTCCATATGAATAGCTAACAATTTCACCCACACAGGTATCTTAGTTGGTTCCACTTTCTGCATTCCCATTCCAGGGTCCCATTTCATTACAATCATTGGCCTATTATTAACCATCCATGGTCCCTTATCTAGAACATGATTCATACTTTCCTCATCTTTAAATTTGAACAAATTCACACCATTGTTATTAACAATTACTTCCCTCAGTCCAAATTTACTCCACATTCTTCTAATATGATACCTAAGTTCATGAATCGTCATATTAGAGCCAACAAACGGTCCACAAATTGTATTCTTCCATTTAATACTACCCTTATTCACAAGTTCTTCATCAAACACAACAGTCTCAATACCATCCTCATTCAACTTTGGTGCAATGAATATCAGGCTTTTGTTAACAGATTCCCCATTATTTTTTACCATGTTTGCATATGTATGTTTACCACTCTTCACAGTTAATTCAGGCTTCTCAACCTTTTCAACATTATTGTTAGCAGCATTACCATCCATATCTGATGCCTTTTCATTACCAGTAATATTCTTATCACTTGAACTATTTTCAACACTATTTCCAGTATTCAATGCCTCAGCAACAGATGTATTATCAACAGATGCATTATCAGTATTCAAAGCCTTAGCAACTACATTATTACTTACCGTTGGTGTAGAAGCCTTAAGCAGATCAGAATTATTAACCTCATTCACAATAGTAGAATCCTGCACAATATTACTCTTTCCCATATACTTATCTCCTAATTCCTCTGTTTCCCCACTTCCATTAACCCTAATTTCATTCCCAGTAACTGCCGACACATTTCCAGTTCTTTTAGAGCTCAAGCTACTCACCACATGATCGTTTAACCACACCGGAGTCTTCTGACTTCTATTGGATTTTCTCTTTTTATTAGACATGGTGAAAAAAGAACACAAATACGAAATTGGGGTTTTATTCAAAACTCAACAAAAATGAAATTAAAACAGATCATTATGTGCGCAATGACAATACGAGTCGATTGCTCTATTCGAAATTAAATTTTGTTGAGTTTTTATGTCAGAAATGGTGGTTTTAATTGATTCTGATGGTGAAAAAAAAAATGGGATTCAGTTAGAAGAGAGAGAGTATTTTAAAAGAATATCAAAAATATGTTTCACTTACTTCCTTTCCATTTAAGTACTTTTTGTTTAATTGTGTAATTTCTTTTCTGAAAATTATTATTCTTATTTAGATACATATATACAACATAAAATTAATTTAACTGAAAGTTAATTTATTTTTTGGCACTTGTAGTGACAAGCTATCTCAGTCACTATTGCACCATTTCTGACATACAACTTCAGCAGTTAAATAATTTCTAACAGCTTATTGACTTAAATAATTGTGTCAAGATAACATAGAAAAGGGCTAAATATTGTAAAGGGTTGAGTTATATTGACCCCCCTATAATTGTTACATAGAAAATGGGTAAATATTGTAAAACATCCCTATAAGAGAGTAGAAGGAGAAGATAAAAGTGGCTGTATTTGATGATTACAACGCTCACACCCTCCTCCTTAACCCACAAACTCTGAAGTAGCTTTAGTGACTTTATTTACTTCTTACTGAGACTTTAATTTTATTCAGTCACTAAGTGTCATTTATGTTACACTTCTTAAGAAACAAGGATATAAATATCAGAATGGTAATATATATATATATATATATATATATATATATATATATATATATATATATATTCAAAAATATTTATTATTATTAGTATTGCATTACTACTCTTTTTCCATTGTCAATATTTGTCATCAAACTGTATTTCTTAGGCTCTTAAGGATATTTCTCAATTGGCTACACTACACCACAAATGACTTTTAGAGATGGATTGATTTGGAGACAGCATATGATTGTCACTAAAGGTTAAGGGGGCCCACAATTTTCAACACTTTTGCAATTCTTTGACCAAATCTTTTTGCGACAACCCCATGTTGTCCCCAAAAGTGATAATACAATTTTTATTGTTTTTAGCCAAAAATAAATTGCGGCAAAAATAAAATAAAATGCTGCCACACTTTTTGCGACAACCCAAGTTGTATCCAAAAGTGAGATTATATTTTAATTTTTTTTACCTGAAAATAAAATAGGCTCGAATATTTAAAAAATTCCGCCTTACTTTTGGCGACAACATGAGTTGTCTCTAAAAGTTAGTTTACAAAATTTTATAATTTTACCGGAAATAAAATAACCGCAAAATAAAATAAAAGAAAAGCCCAAAAGTTGAATTCAATAAAAAAAAATATTTATAGTTGTTAAAATTAATTTTTAAAAATATGTAAATTAGTTTATTCATAAAAATTACTATTTGATTAAGGTATGAAAATTATATTTGTAGTTGAAGTGTGTTTAAAATTATTTATACTTTTTAAAATTAATCTTATAAGATATATAACTTAGTTTATTCACAAAATAATATTTTATTAACGTTTTAAGTGATTTATATTTAAAACTGCTTTTTTAAAATGATTTATAATTATTAAAAATAAAAGATATATAAATTAGTCGAGATGATATTGATATACTATGTTAAACGGGGGAGTTAAAATGATATTGATATACATTAAATGTTAAACGGATGATTCGAGATGAAATTGATATACAAGTTATGTTAAACGGATTGGTCGAGATGATACTAAGGCAGTGGTAGGAGAACTCGGATCAGACTGGGGAGTTGGTTCAGACAACGAACATACAAAAACAATCAAGTAGTAAGCTTGGGAGTCTAATCGAAAAGGTTGGTGTAACTATGGCGACTGTGACAGAAACCAAGAGTTATGCAAGTTTGGACTTCCTAATGTTTTACGATATGAAACTTAAACCCGGTCTAATATAAGAAGAATATTGCTTAGTGGGTGGTTTTAATGTTGTAGGTTAGTACAACTTTTTGGAAATATTAGGTCAACTCACATTAACATTAACACATTAAACAACAACAGCTACTACAACATCAATAACCAATGTTCTAAAAGGCGCGCCAAAGTGACTAAAGGCATCGCCAAGGCGCGAGGCGTAACCTCGCCATCACAAAATGGACCTTGGCGTCGGCTTAAGACGTGGCATGGGTTAAGGCGTAAAAAGATGTTGCATGGTTCAGTGGTCTAAAAAAGGGTTATTTTTTAATTTCATATATCCTTTGCTGCAATTTAATTTTTATTTGTATATTGTGGTGTTAGTTTTGACTTGGCCTTTCGATGGTTTGTCACAACTTGTATTCCATGTAATTTTTATACAATATTTAATTATACATGTGCAGATTCACTCTTGATGCCTTGATGGCTAGTATAGATTTTAATTTAGATGGTGCAATTCCAACAACAACAACAACAACAACAGAGGATAGTTCTTGTGCAGAATCACTATTGAAAAGGGATTCACGGGATCCGGATTGGAATTATGGCACTTTGTGTGATCCTACAAATAAAGATGCAGTCAGATGCAAGTTATGTGGATTCATATCTAAAGGGGGAATCACTAGGCTAAAGCACCACATTGTAGGAATAAAAGGAAATGGTGTAGGTGTATGTATGAGGGCATAGGTTGAAATTGAAGACAAAGACATTGCTTTCAATGTTGGGTCAGAAAGACAAAAGCCAAAGAATTTTGGGCCAATGGACAAGTTTGTGAATCCTATTGATCCTGAAGGTGTAACTCTTAATGTGCGTCAACAAAATCTTGTAGATGCACTTGATAAAGAAGGACACATAATGTACATCAATTGTGCTTGATGGATATATGGATCAGGTATTCCATTTCACTCAATCGATAACCAGTGTTCTAAAAGGTACATCAATAACAAGTGTTCTAAAAGGCGCGCCAAGGCGATGCAAAGGCGCGAGGCATAACCTCGCCGTCACGAAATGGACCTTGGTGTCGGCTTAAGGCGTGGCATGAGTAAAGGCGTAAAAAGGTGCGCGAAGGCATGCATATCGTAAGGCATGGAGTCATTTTCAAGAGCATTTAAAGGATTTGGAGATTTGGGCTTGAATTTGTAGTATTTGTACTATTTCTTTTGGGCCTAGTAATTTTAAAAATTAATTCATGTTTATGCTTTCAATCAGTGTAATACTGTAATAGTATCTACCACTCATTGACCTTGGCATAATAAACTAATAAAGTGATAAGGTTTCATTTTAAGCTCGGCTCGTTAAGCTAAAAGAGATGTAACTTTTGTTCGGGATCGGCTTGAGCTCGAATGTTATAGAGCTCGAGTCGAGCTAAACGAGCCCAAGCTCGTATAACTCGTTAAAAGCTCGAATCGTATACAACCATATTCTCAACTATCACTTGCAACTTGGAACGACCTCTACCCATTATAGGACATCAGCACTAATGAGAAAGTTTACTAACTTTGACTATATTTATTTTTTTAATCAATTTTAATTAATTTTTATCATTTTTAAGTAGTTTTTAAATAATTTAAATTATTTTTATATTATTTAAAATTAACTAAAATTATTTTTAACCTATTTTAATTTATTTAAAAAATGGCAAATACATTTTAAATTATTTTTAATTAAAGATAATTAATGAAACGTTTTATAAAGTTAATACTAAATTTTTAGTGGGATTTTCATTTCCCTCCAACTTTATGCGCCAAAACTAATCCACCCAAAAATCGGATCTAGCAAGTTTATATTATTTACTCTTCTCCCCCACTCACACAACTCATCCACTGAACAGTAAAACCGCCTTCACGCCTTCACCTTCACCTTCACACCGCCACTGCCAGTGTCTGCCACCCCACCACACTAGCACCCAATTAGAGGTAAATGGTTTTTGTTGGTTTTGTTTTTATTTGATTTGAATTTTATTTTTATTTTGGTTTATGATTTTGGTTTGATTTATGATTTTATTTGCTTTCTCACAGCCACCGCTGCCGTTCATTGCTGCCGTCGCTGACCCACCGCCGTTCGCTGTTGCCGTCGCCATCTGACACCGCCGAACACCACAGCCACCCCATCTATTTTGTTTAAAGGTTCGTGTTTTAATTAATGTGTTTTGTTTTATTAATGTCTAATGGGTTTTTATGTTTTGTGTTTGATTTGTTAATTCATGTTTGTGTTTGATTTGGAATTGCAACATGATTGTTCAAAATAGACTTTTCAAATGTGAATTAGGATAGTCTGCTACAAAGGTTGAGGGTTTCAAGTTCTATTTGTCCCGATAGTTTTGAATTTATTCTATCTTGAGTGATATTAGAAGCCGAGGATGCTCAATTACCTGTTATTTCCTACAAAATCTAGTTTTAAACTGTTTTTTTAAAGTTTCATACAGTTTTTATGATGATTTATTGTCTCTAAATGCTTACTTAACTATTTTGTAATGATACTTGTTTCTGGAACGAATGAAAGTAGAATTTGAAATAGATAGATGATTTATGCGTGAAATGTGGTTCAACCAGCCAACTAGGAAAGAGCTTGTGCCTGTAGACTTAGAAAAGCATGATGTGATTCTTAAGACACCTCACTATTATCATGGTGATACTTTTTCATTTGTTTATTATGGGTCAATTATCAAAAGCACGCATGTATCATACTCCCTAATTGCCCAGGCCTTAGATCCCTCCCTGCCGCAAATTACCCAGACTTTATTGGTTCAGTTTTGGGTCTAAAAATGTATGTCTTGGTTTTGGGTTAAAGTCAAAACAGGCGTTTGGCATTTGGTTGTTTCAATCGCAGAATCCGTATTTGGCTGTTTGTGTTTTGTAGAATCAGTATTTGGTTTAGTACCGTCAAGTTGGCCGTTGAACTGATGTGTGATAGACTACTGCTGCACTAGGAGTGTTTGGTAATGAGTTTAGTGGTGCAACCTGTAATGGAACTTATTCAAGTTGGCTGCTGTAATGTTGTAATCGACGTTGTTCCAGTCAATATTTTTAGTGCTAACTGTTGTTAAATTGAGAAATAATCAAGTGGTGATATTTAGTGCTAACTGTTAGTAAATTGAGAAATAATCAAATGAAAACTATTAGTCAACGCACACCTTGGTAAATGGTGATGTTTGGTGCTAAATGTTGGTAAATGATAATGTTTACTACTTTGCAGCCGATAACACCCCTATAATCGTACTAAATGTTGGTAAATGATAATGATCCAACTGTGAATTTAATGATTTGTTCATTATTCTATCTATATTCTAATACAGTGATGTTTGCTTATTTGGTATTAATTATTTGTTAATTGACACGAAGAACTTATTCACTTATCTGACTGTATTTGTCATTTGTAATATTAACTCTGTTATTTTTGAACTACACAGGGAGAAATGTGGGCGATTCAAGATGCAATCAAACAAAAAAAGATGGATCCCAAGACAGACCGCCAAATCACCGATGAAGTCCTGCATTCTCAAAATCGGGCACGGGCTCGAGTTCTAGTATCTCACAAGTGGACCAAGGTTTCTGTACTCGGGAGAAGATTGAAGAGTTGAAGAAGCAGCATGCTATGGAGCTACAGGAGCAAAGAAACTTGCTTAAGAAATATCTGGATTTCTACAACTGTTAACAAGGTACACCCACTTCACAGTTTCAAATGCCTGACTCATGCACTCCTATGTTTCCTGGTTCAACATATGATCGTGGCGGTCCTAGTACTACTAATTCCGACCCTAGTTCTAATCTCGACCTCGATAACTGTTACAACCGATAAATGTTGATGAAGATAGATGATGGTGGTGATGGTAATAGTGGGCATGATGTTGGTTATGATGGTAGTAGTAGTGAGTTTGACGACGAGTCTACTGATGCCGAGTAGTGAGTTTGGTGATGATGGGTAGTAGTGAGTTTGCTAGTATTATTTAGTATGATGTACGGATCTTTCTTTTTTAATTCGAACAAGTATATTAGCGAAACTATTAGTATTTGTATGGATCTTCTTTTGTAATTCGTCGGTTTTGAATGAATGAATGAAAGCATTTTGCATTATTGATTTGGGTTATTTATGGCATTGGTTTTGGTAGATTTTTTCCGGAAAAAATTCCGGAATAAATCTGGAATTGCAGCAATGCTGCTGCTATTATTTTCCTGCACAGCAACGTTTAGCGACCACCTAGCCGTCTCCAAAAGTTGGAACTTTCGTCACTAAAAGTGACAAAAAAAACCTGGACCAGTTTGACTTTCTGGTTTTTGCGACAAATGGTGTTGTCACCAAAGGTTTCCAGCCTTTTTTTAAAATTTCATTTTATTTATTAATATTTATTTAATTAATAATTAATGATAAAAAAAATAAATTACTAAAAATGTTTTTGCGACAAAACAATGTTGTCGCCAAATGATAGGGCCCACTCCGGTCAAAGGATTTTGGTTGAAAATTTGTGGGTCCCACTGTTTGACGCCAAAAGTAGAAACATGTTGACACAAATACTTTCTGTGACGGACTATAGGCGACAACCTATTGGGCGACAACCTTCTGTCGCTAAAAGCATTAGCGACAAAAATTTCCCTCTATTGGCGACAACCCTTTCTGTTGCTAAAAGTGATTGATGTTGTAGTGCTATGACATTTTTTTAGAACGATAAATTTTGCAAACTACACCACTTATTTCACAAATTATATCTCACATGTACTCAACGAGACTTGAATTTACAACGTCTAGGTTGACGGTTCATTCACATACCGTTGGGCCAAGAGGCCTTTGGTTAATTGGCTATGCCATTTCTTATGGAATTTTTCCTGGAATATACAGCATAACTCTTGTAGCCAACTGACTTTCGAAAAGAAAAAAAACTTTTGTAGCCAATACATTTAACGAGGACGTGATAATAAAATATATGGATCTAGAAGATGACATATGCTATGTTTTCTGAATTAAGACGCCACATATCAATTTTCCAGTCTACTTGAAGCATCTCTTGCAAGTTTCTAAAAAGATGGCTGGTGACTTAAGGTAGAATAAGTTTATGATGTGATGTTTAGCTGTTAATGTGAGGAATTTCAAAAGCACATGGCACTTTTATAAGGAATTGTCTGTGTAAATTACTGTAACATGTTGAGGTTATATCACTGCAGGTTGGATTAGTCATTGATCAAATGCAAGGTTTAATACATCTGATTGCTTTATAACATTTTTCCAGTAGAGCACATTCAACATCACCACATCAAAACCTCTTATGTTTATTTATACACAAACTTTTAACCATCTCTAATGGAATCATATCATTGCCATCTCATTAATAATGATGGATCATATATATATACTCTATGTCTATAAAACACATTTTCTTAAAACTTAAACACTCAAAAAATAAGTAATGTTGTTAAACTAAAATACTCTATATATAAAAGACAATGCAATCTATAAAATATTTAAATAGTTAATTGCAATTTAAAGCACTAACTATACGCGACGTAATCGTCTAGCATACATAACATATAGTACACTATTATGTTATAAATATTCAAAATTAATATGAACATCTATTTTAACTAATAAAATAAGGTTTTTTACAAGTGCCCTAAAGCAGGAGCATTAAAAAATAAAATTAATTACACCTCTAAAATTCCATAATTAGACCAAATGTACAAGCACCTCAATGCATTCCTACTTTTAACCGGTATTTTTGGATAGTGATTATGATCATTCAACCAATTGTCACCAATTCAAAATCTTCCATTATACGCTCCTTGATGTAAATCAATATTTAATTTTCAGTTTTAATTCACCAATTAAATTCAGTGCATTCAAAAAACATCCAAAAATAACCTACAAATTGGTATATATATCTTTGGTTCAAGGATTCATCAACCCTAACAACTCAATATTTCGGTATGTTTTAATTGTATTGAATCGATTTGGTTTGTATTATTGCTGATTTTTTTTTTTCTTTTTTTATGTTTCTGATGTAAACCCTGGGATGCAACCATATTGCTGATTCACACATCCAACTAATCAAAACTCAAAATCATCATCACAAAAAAATGCACGATTCTTCCAGGTTCTATTTAGATAAATGATATTGTCTTCTTAATTAAAAAAGGTTAGTATTTTCATATTTTTTTTGAAATAAGAACAAATTTTAATTTGTTTCATTATGTTATTTTATTTGCAGGAAACTTTGAATAAGCTTTTCAACTTTTTGGGTATGTTTTTTGCAACTCCTTTCATGTTTCAGGTATTTTTTAAGTTTATATTGTCACCACAATTTTGTATTCCTCTGTTTTTGATTGCGAATGAAGATCCTGTCAACAAGCTACCAAATTCAAGGTGGTGAAATTAAATTTTAAGTGTGAAGTTTAAACTTGCACATCAAGTGTTTGATCAAATATGTTTGGTCCATTTTTATGCTCACCACG
Organism: Artemisia argyi; assembly: GCA_030686995.1. NCBI lineage: Eukaryota > Viridiplantae > Streptophyta > Magnoliopsida > Asterales > Asteraceae > Artemisia > Artemisia argyi. The sequence continues at coordinate 174,382,025 of CM060691.1, forward strand.
TATTTGATGAAATGTCTATTAAGTTATATTCGTAACAATCTGATTTTGGGAGTTTTTATGAAACTGCACTTTTGTTGTTAATCAGGTACCAGCTACACCATAACCAGAAAGCACACAAGAAGAATTTGATATTAAGGATTTCTTTGAAGATCATGAATGGGAAGCCTTTTTGTTTCTCATTTTCTTATCAATCGTATCTATCAGTTTCTGATATCAGGTATGCATAAAGTACTCACATTTTTTAATCATAACTTTACAATATTGACTATGCATAAATGGAGAATTAAGTTCGACTATAATGTGATATTAATTAATAGTAAATTAAGTTTGAGCTGTTCGACTATAATGTGATGTTAACTGTCTGATTATTCATTATATGTTGGCATCTTATTTTATATTTCATTTTTTTGTTTTGATACTCATTTTTTTACTTTTCGTCAAAGACACATACAAAGATGATAATTTTGTACACCATGCCATACAAATTAAATGAGAGTGTAACCGGGTAGTTTTAACCTTTAACTAAGGAAATCACAAAAGTTGTCCATATAGGTTGCTCACTTTAATATGCAGAGCGTCCTTTTTCTCAGTTTAAGTGTTTTGATATATTTAACAAAAGTAAGTTCTGCACATTGTATGCATATAAATACATAGACAATTTAAATGAGAAAATTGTGGCCATCTATAAGAATCTTGATGCTGCGTTTATCACCAATCGTGGTAATCCCATGTTTCGGGTAAGAAAAAAAAATATTTTATTGTTTATGTAGATTAGTTTAGTCATGAATATTTGGATAGTCATTATGATTACAAGATCAGTTTAGTTATGAATATTTGAATATCTGAAGATATGTAGAGACTTTGAATCTGTGTAGTTGCAAGATCAGTGTGTATAAGGTGATGGCACATGGCTTGGTGCATTCGGGTATTTGATAATGTATTGAGGGAAATGTGAAAGTAAGTCATATTTACAATGTAATCAATAGCTTATGTTTGCTGGATTGAGCAAAGCATTAGGATTTTTCGTAGGAGGCTATAATATTAGTTATATGATCAATTTTGATGAGGTAAGTTAGTCAATCAGTGAATTGATTACTTGGTTAATAAGAGGATAGGCGATTAGATCTTAGATGCGAAATTGTTGTTTCATAATTTTTAATTATATGGCATTCAATGTTTAGATAGTAAGTTAAGAACGCTGGACATGGTACTAAGATGAGGAAAATCAAAACTTAAAGCATTGCACATCCTGTGTTGCGTAATGTGATCATGCGTTGAAGGAAATGTGCAAAGTATTAATTTTAAAAGCTATGCTATTAGTACATACTCGCATAACAAATTTTGATTATATTTCTTACCAATTTATGTTAAGATCGAGTCATTGAATGGACTACTCGGTTTATAAGCGGATATGCGATTGGATGTTAGATGCCAAAGAGGTGTATTTCAAATGCCGATGTGGTTAAATGGGTGGGTCTTCATACTTTCAGGTTGCAGATAAGCACGATTTGATTAGTTTTACAAATAAAAATTAATTTTATTACACTATTAAATTTTTCCTAAATAATCAACCTTTTTATTTTAAGTTTAGTAGGGATGTCATTTTTTTGTTTGTAATTCAGTGTATGTTTGGTGGTAAAGCCTAAAAAGCAAAGGAACTACAAGCATATTACAACAGAACATGTATTTCTAATGACGAATGGATCGTTAGAGAAATGAGTAGTATGCAAGGTAAGTATATTAAAGAGGGTAAAAGTGTGTGGGTTGGTGGACGGGTCGAAATGGGTCAGTTCTGAAAATCATTCAAAGGGGTTGGGTTTCAACAACTTAACTCTTTGTTATCTTTTAGATATTATATTAACAAATCTATAAAATGAAACTTTAATACATGTTAATTCCTTAAATAAAAATTTTGAAAAATAAGCATATTAGGAGTCACTAACACAATTTAACCACGTAAGATGAACTCAGAAGTTATATTACTCCTTTGTGTGCAATTAATGAAAGAGCAGGAAATACAAAATCTAACAGTAATAAGTTGTTATCTTTTTCTATATTTATCATGTTCAGGATGAATTCAAGCAACATTCTTGGCAAAGTTATTGACCTTAATAGACAAAGTATGCAGTAGGGTGGTTCTATTAAAAAGGGGTTTATGATATTTTTTGTTATACTATATGCATTTGTATTTGTTTATATTCATTTGTTTTACTTTCCTAAAAAGTCCCGATGAAGGCCCTGATTCTGTATGATTATTTGCAGAATTGGATGAGACTGGAGTCAGCTTAATGGTACACAAGAACTCTCACGCCATCGCCTTCATCATAGTTTCCTTTTTCAGGTGATTTTAGTTATGGTTTTCTTAATTTAGGGTCATTAGGAATATTATGTTGGTATTGTGACTTGCACTTTGCGTGTTTTTGGATGTGGCACGCAGTAATAGTGTGGTTGACAATTGAAAGGATAGTTGCATATTCGACTTTGCATGTCCTCTTTAGTCTTTATCACTCAATTCACACCAAAACTACCATACACCATCTTTGTCACCAGGTATCCTTCAACTTTTTTTTATGTTTTCTTAGCTCTACGGATAAAAGGTTCACTTTTCTCACACGTACCTTAACAGTTTGCTATAGACTATAAAGCCAAGTCGCTAATAACTACCGAGTTAATTATGGGTTCTTAGTGAATTTTAGTATAATCCATTTTGATGTGATATGTGGCCTGGACATACAAATGGAGTCAATAAAATGTTTAAGTTTGTTTGAAAAAGATAATTGGTATAAGACAACATATTTATGTTCAAATAATTCCAGTGAATGGTGTAGTTGTGGAAATTGGCAGTTGGGTCAAACCATAACTTAACTGTTGCTCTCTATTTCCTTTGCCTTGGGTGAAGATGTTTATGTGAAATGGTGTAGTTATGGAAATCGAGAGTTCCCTGGAACCAACTTGATTAGCAGTTTAATGCTTCCGAAAATGTATGACTTATGTGATTGAACACCAGATCCTATAATTATTGTTGATAGAATGAGCTAATCTTATACTTTTCCAAGTCAATTGGGTTTTAATTTGACATATTTTATATTTTAAAAGTAAAAAATGATTAATGTATGTATGTTATGTACATGCAGATTGATCAACCACCACATGTAGGTCATCACCGTTGGCCAAAATGTAAGAATGCTCGGCACGACGGCACCCCAGTTGAAATATATGTAACTGTAAAAGTTCCCACGAACAAGGCATGATTAAAATTAAATTCCCGAGACAAACACAGCTGCGACCAAAGCTCGGAAGCTTATCATCTCAGTTGACCAAACATGTTATTTTTATTAACTTCTTTCCTTTCTTCTGTATCGGCTAGTTCTGTTTGGGAATACAATTTTAAGAATCACTAGTAGTCTGTACGTTTGTACAAATGAATCACTTTCATAGGACTATGGACTAATAAAGAATGCTTTAATGTGCCACTGTGAGTAATAACTTAAAGACACACATAAGGTAATGAATTAAAGATATATAATATATTGTTTTGTTGGTGGTTATGGACTTAAATAAGCTCAAGTTTCATGACCCCATCCCAGAAAAAAGGGGTGATTGTATCGGCCATTTTAAATATCAATAATCTGATAATCAATGAAATAAGCTAATCCACCCCATCCCCCCAAACAAATATAAAGAATATTACATAACTGAAATTATGTAAAAAAAAAAACAAAGTATGTTCTGTGAAGCATGGGATCCCAATAAAGAACTCCAAAATGTGAGAACTTGATTGATTTAGTATCGGGATGCAGCTCCATCAAGTGAACCTCAATCACGCTATCATGTACGAGGTTTAAAGATTAACATTGTCAAAGTAACTTTTATATTCACAAACAAACATGAGAACCCTGTTGCTACATATGTTCAAGAGGGTGTTGCTTTGCTATAAATGTCTATGCCTAATTGTAGCTTTTAGGTAAACACAAGTAACTAATCTTATTAGATGTTCGACTAATGACGAACATATTCAAATGCTTAGTGAAAAACGTTGCCTAAAAAATATTTCTTACACTGTCATTTGAGGAACGTGATTTAAAGTATATAAATAGTCAACATATATTATTTTAGAGATGTAGAATTCATCATGTAGCATGTTAGACTAATTTAGAGATATAGAATTCGTCTTGTAGCAATTTAGACTAATTTAGAGATGTAGAATTCATCATGTAGCAACTTAGAATTTATCAAATTAATCACTATTTCTGCCATGACAATGTGTTCATCAATGCATGTATATCAAAATGGCGGTGAGTATGTGGAACGTGCCGAGGCTGCGTTGATGCTGGTATAATTCATGAGAGCACAAGTTTCTTTATTGAGCAAGGTGGTCAGGTTAGTGTTGAATATCAACCCGTCAAGTACTATTAACTATCACAACAGGTGAACCTTGATACGAGTCGGTCTATTGTGAGTGGCATAAATAATTCATGAGAACCATTCTTTTGGGCATTTTGCTCTCAAGACTATCTACCGGTTGAAGAAGACGATCAATACACATTTATTATTTTAATGCTTCCATTTTTTTTTACCATATTTTAAATTATACTGTAATAGATTATGTGTCACAACCTACTTTTGCTTACATTTTCTGTGTACCATTAGGTGTTCACGGGATGAACATTTGCTATTAAATTGATTAGTACTCACATACGTCATTTGCTATTCAAGACCGTCAAATTTTGAGACGACAACGAATGAACGTTTATTATTTTAATTGTTACAAATTTAACTGATTATCGAATAATTCACGTATTATCTTATTGTTTCTTTCATATATTAACGAAACATGATTCGTTGTTTTCTTATTATCTCATTTTCATATTTCTTTAAAAACCCCGTGAATCCACGGGTCTTTAAGCTATATATATATATATATATATATATATATATATATATATATATATATATATATATATAGGGGAAGGTTAATGTGAGAACTTTCTTAAAGTTGTAAAAATGAGAACTATTCTAAAATACCATTAAAACATTGATACATAACCATTTTAGCAAAGATGCACCAAAATATTATATATTAATACAAGTTAACATTAAATCGACTAATAACCAACTCATATATGAGAAAGGGATTAATGATACACAATTAAATTTTTGATACATATACATTAAAATCTCAAAAAACTAATTTCTTATACATAAATTGATACACCTAATACACAACAACCATTAACAACTTGATACACAATACTAAACCTTGAAACATATTACATGTTGAATCAAAGTGTATCACTTAGTTTACGTCAATTTTCATAAGAAAACTCATCAAATCTTTAACAATTTTAGTTGTAATTAATTATGTTTTTATTTTCTTTTAAATTGAGTATCATTTGTGAGATTTTGGTTGATTCTCATTTTTACAACTTTAAGAAAGTTCTCATTTGATCTCAATTCTATATATATATATATATATATATATATATATATATATATATATATATATATATATATATATATATATATATATATATATATATATATATATATATTATTTTTAGCCGTTCACGAAATGAACATGGACTACTCAAGTGTTTAATGTTGAGTGCATACCTTTGCTCTTCAAGACTAACTACGAGCTAAAAATATGATACATACACGTTTATTATTTTAATAGTTACAAACCAAATTGTGTATTGTATCATTGATTTATTACTTATTATTCTCTTCAAAAAATAATGGGATGTTAATGAGAGGTACGAGTGGTGGATGTCTGAAAATAAAGAAAGTAGCAAACAAATAAATTTGCTTCAAATTGCTAAAGATGAGAAGGAATATGCTCCGTCCAAGGCACGCTGAAGAGGATTCGATTGATGTGGCCTTTTACAGTGACGAGGAGAGTTTTGATGCCCTTGATTATGAAAATGCATATTTAGCATTTGACCCGGAGAAATCTCCAAAATTTCATTATTAGCTTTTTATGACGTATAAAGAAGTACTTGAAGGTCTATCATCACGGCGTGGATTGGGTTTTGAATCGATAGGCGCTCAAACAAATCATTTTATGTTCGAGACAATCAATTTTAGAATCGCCAACGCTTAGGCGTTTGTTAGTATAATTGTAACAAACTAAATTGCTTATCTGATAATGGAAACCAAAAACTTGGACGTTTGTTAGTGTAATTGTAACAGACGCAATTTCTTAATTGATAATGGACGCATTGTCTCATTCTTTTTTTCATAATTTAAATGAAACATGTTTACGTTATAACTTTTCTTATCATCTCATTTTCTCTATTTCTTTAAAAAATAACCCGGTGTCAACGGGTGTTTAAGCTAGTTATATATAAAAAATTGTATAATAATATGAACTATTTTTGGGTTATCTTCAACGTAACATGGCCGTTGATTTAATTCAAACTTTAGTTATATTATCATCAATTAGAAACATGCAACATAAAACTAAGCTTATCCCATTGAAATATTCAAATACTATCTTCAAAAATGAGATACAATCTCCATCAAAGTGGTTGGTTGGTGTGAGATGTGATTTATGACGTATTTAATATCGTTGAAATCTTTACCAAATTAAAGAATATGGAGCTGGCAAAATTCATTTTTTCTCGACAAGAACATGTGTGGTGTATTGGATTCGTTATCCATACCCTCCAAAAATATATCACTACCCTTCTAAATTTTTTTATTTGTGTAATTTTGTTTTTATTATAAACATAAAAATAAAAGTTAAAGAATAGAAAATATAAAGTTTGACAAATTAAAGGTAATAAAACACAAAAAAATGAAGCAAAAAACCATAAACTAATGTCTTTTCTTGTTAAAAAAGTAGGTAAAATTGCTCAAAAAAATACGGAACATAAAATATAAAGTTTAAAAAAAAAATGTGTTGTTCTATTAAGACAATGAGTAAAATGGGAAGTAAGTGAGGTTAAAGAGGGTAGGGATAACAATACCCAATTAAATATTCTACAACCTCATCGTTACAATTAAAACCAATTCAGCAGCAACAAAAATACAAATCATCAACAAACTTTATTACCACCTTCAAAACCAATCCACCATCACTCTCGCCAAACAACAATCATAGCCAGGCAACTACCACTCGCCACCAGCGTCATCTGTGTCACCACCATCCTGCCGCCTAACCATTTCCCGATCGTCAAGCCACCCTCTTGGATGTTGTGGCGGTTTTGGGTGGTGTTTGTAGATATTTGAATCTTGCTAATTAAAAAAAAATGGTGTTTTGATTAGTTATAAAAAAAATGGATTAATAAGTATTGTGATTTTTTATGTTGGGTTTTGTTTTATTAAAAACAACAAGATAACCTGTACTTCATCCGTTTTAAAATATAAGTCTATTTTGATTTCTTTTTTCAACTTTCATCTTAATTATTTTTATTCTTTTATACTTGATTCAAAATATACAAATGAATTGTGTTTTAAATCTATTTTCATTAGTATATTTTTTTATCAAGTATTATGTAACTCGAGAAAAAATAATTAAAATTAAAGTTGGGAAAAATCAAAATGAACTTATATATTTTTGGACGGGAGTATGTAAAATCTTACAGTAATAAAAAATAAAGAATATCGATGATTATCAAATCATAATTAAAATGCATTAGAGTGTGTACGATCAAGTTTTCATGAGTGTATCATTCAAGTGACCCTACTTTATCTCTTTATTTTCAATATACCCACCTCCCACCTTTTTGCAACAAGTCCATTCATTAATCAAATCAACACTTCTCCATTTTTCCTAAAACGTACCTCTGCAAAAATCTAAACATAAGACCACCTCTACTTGGTGTGTTGTAATAGGAGGAATCATAAAAGAACAACAACAAATCATGTCATCCCTGGAAAATCTCGAACACTTAAAAATCCCATTGAATGATATAAAACAAGCAACGAACAACTTTGCTTATGAAAGCATCATTGACAAGGGTGCTTTTGGCGACGTAGTGCACAAAGGAGAACTTTCGGGGCAAATCTTGGCATTCAAACGGCTTACTAATGTTGCTGGCCTACAAAAAAGTGACTTCTATAATGAGGTTATGCTGCGTTCTACTATAAAACATCGAAACATAATCTCCCTAGTAGGATTTTGCGACGAGGATGATGAGATGATCCTTGTTTTACAGCACGGAACTAAAGGGAGCCTTGACATGTATTTGAGCAGTCCACGCCTCACTTGGCTGGATCGAGTCTGGATTTGCCTCGAGATAGCTTGTGGCTTGGAATATCTTCAAGATGATCCTCGAAAGATCGTTCTTGGCGATTTGAGGAGTGGCAGTATTCAGTTAGATGAAGGTTGGAGATGGAAGGCAAAGATTGGGTTGTCCAAATCTTTGGTGATGAATGTCCAACCTAGTTCGTTCAATACATTTAGTAACTTGGGCTACGTTGATCCATTATACATGGAAACTGGCAGGGTAACTAAAGAAACAGATATATACTCTTTTGGGGTTATATTATTCGAAGTTCTATGTGGAAGGCAAGCAACTACAAAGGATGAAGATAAGGGATGGTTTCTTAGCAGATTGGCATGCCATCATTATGAAAATGGAACTTTAACTGAGATCATAGATCCCATTATCAGGCGACAAATGGACCAAGATCAGTTGAATGTTTTTTCGGCACTTGCATATCGATGCCTGAATATGGATCCGTCCATGCGCCCAACGGCTCCAATGGTTGCACAGGAACTTCAGAAAGTCTTCTTTCTACAAGCTGTAAGTAACAGTAGATTTGTTTAAGCTATTTTCTCTTACAAGAATTAATTAATTGAGTCTTAAATATAACTAGCCGAATGCGGCGGCAAAAATAAAGAGAAAACTTTTTTTTTTTTTTTTTTTTCCCCGACAGATGAAAGTACCGAGGAGGTTTTTTAGTTTTGTCTAGTCTTAAACTGACTCAAAAATTATTTCCAAGTTGTCAAGATTGTTCAATTTTGCACACATTAAATAAAAATAAAACATTGTTATTAATTTTGGGTTTTGCTAATGACACCTCTAAGGATTGTTATTAAGAGTTTGATTTTATTATATATGAACACTTAATGGATAATATTTCTGATAAAAATGGTTGAAATCTTTAAAAATCTATATGCACAACAAACACTTCATTCTCATTGGGTGAATTAGTTTCTTACAACTAATTACTTTATAACTCCAAAAATAATTAACTCAAAATTAATATTCTAAGAAATTATGTTTTAAGTGCTTGTACCATTTTCATAATAATTAGTACTACTTAATATATCTATTAATACATGCACTAAAATGTTGTAAAATTTGCTTGTTGAGTAATATTTAAGACAAAACTATACACGCTTTATAAAGAAGAAGTAAGCTAAGATAAGATTAACTCGTCCTAACTTTTGACCAAGAGTATTTAACTGATAGTGCAAAGTTTACCACCATGTAAAATTTGCCTCTAAACCACCACTATTCTTGTAATTTTATATCTTATTTTTCATCACTTTTATTGATTTATTTAACAGATTTATATGTAGGGCAATATTCATATCTGCACAAAACTAGTTTTGTTAAACCGTGCTACAATCAACTAATCAATTTAAGGCAACACCCATAAAGTGTTGTGTTAAGCCTTAAAATTTTTCACTAAGCCTAGTTAGACAATTAGTCAAACAACACTTAAACTTGCATTGCATTAGGTCTAAAACATCACTTCTGCGACAATTTGCTAGAAGTTTTGCCAATCTTTTGAATACTATAAGTGCAACACATTTCCATCATCTAATACAAAGTTGTATGTTATTTAAGGGCAAATCGAATAATAAATGTACTAAGCTTATAATCAATTTTAATTTGAAGTACTGATTATTTTTTTCCGAAGGTATCAAATTCCTTTTGTGATGCAATGTTATGAAATTTTTGGACAAAAAACTATATTTTTATCTTTTTTAGTCAGTTTTCCCAGTTGCTTCAAATACGCAGACTCGGTCCATTAGGCCGGGAACAATGGTGACCCAGGGCGACCTGAGTTTTGCCTGCCATGCCAGCTTTCTCTCTTCGACGACCTGCAGACGACCAAGTTGCCACAATAGCAACCAAGTTAATTTTTATTTATTTATTTATTTATTATTTAAAAAAATCAAATTTTTAAACAACAAATTTAAACTTCATAATAATAAAAATATTACATAAATTATTCAAATACATTAAAAACATTACAAATATTATATTCAAATTTTTTAAACAACGAATTCTTCATCGTCATCGTCACTTGTGTCTTCGTCTTCACTCTCTTGATTGACTTTATTTTCACGATTTCCCCAAACGTGTTCGACCAAATCAGCTTTTAAGTTCATATGAGTTGTTCGGTTGATTATCTCATAAGTAATTACTAACGATTGTTCATGCGATCTTAAGGGATTATGATTGCGGTGGCTTTCATCTTTGTACCATATGGGACATATCACCCGACCCTTGTTTCGAATGATCATATTATGTAATATGATACATGTGTACACTATATCTTGGAGATCACGACGCGACAGCCCTCGAGCCGGAACTTTAAGCATTTTTCACTTCTTCTTCAACACAACAAAAGCTCGTTCCATATCTTTCCTTGCTGCTTCGTGCTTCCTCTTGTACAATATTCTTTTATCATCACCCGTGGGAGGATTTGAAATGGACTTAATAAGAACGGCCCATTCTGGATATATCCAGTCAGTAAGATAATATCCCTGTTTATAAGCTACATCGTTAACCTCAAATGGAAGGTCTGGTGCTCTCCCAGATTTGATATCATTGAAAACAGAGAATCGATGTAAAACGTTAATGTCATTTTTCATCCCCGAGACAACAAAGAACACATACCAAATCCATAAATCTTGGGAGGCGATCGATTCCAATAAAATGAATGGATGTGGCCCGTGATCAACCCTAGCAAATTGACCTCTCAAACTATTTGGGCAATTCTTTCACTCCCAACCTGTAAAATAAATGCTTCTTATCATCCCATGAAACCCATGCTTATGCTCGTGACGAGCATATAGTCTTTAAAGGTCAGAATACGTGGGATTTCGCAAAAACTCAGCACCATATAAATCCATGATAGTCGTACAAAACTTACGGAGACAATCATAGGCTATTGTTGCACCCAATTGCAGATACTCGTTAAGAGAATCAAGAACAGCCACATATCCCAATTGACGAATTACCGCAGTACACTTGATCAATGGGGAAATACCAAGTGTGCCCCATAGAGGTGGCAAAACGGGCGGGCTGGGCAAGCACGAGCAATGGTTCAAACAAGCTACGGGCTAAATGGGCACTGGCTAAACGGGAACATGTTATGCGAATTGCTTTAGAAAAGACTCAAAATAACGAAATAAATTACTCAAACGTAACACCTCATTTTTATTTAAAATATTAAATATATTATATCTGTAAGTTTTTCTTTAAAAACAGTTGTAATATTCTCCAATTGATAGAAAATATGTACATGTTTGTGCCCATTTAACTTTTAAATGGGCAATATATACCCATTTCAAAAGAATGATGGGGCTAAATGTGTCAAAATTAGCCAAAATTTTTTTATTTTGGGCACAAATTGCCACCTATAGTGTCCGTACAATTAGTATTTTGTTGAAAATAAGAAGAATAATCGGTTACCTCTCGAACAATTTGTGAGAATAGTTCTCGGCTCATTCGGAACCGCTGACGGAATGTTCTTTTGTTATACACTTGGTTTGCGGAGATGTAAGCCTCCACTAAACTATTATGAGCACCCTGATGAACCCTAGCTACGTAGGTTCGTCGGACTTTTGGCAGTGACGCTTGGTACTCGGCCCAAGCAAACTGCGTAAACTCCGCAAGCTCGCTCATCGCTTCTTCTTCATCGTCGAAAGACGAAGAATTAAAAAATTGCTTAAAAGACATAATTAATAGAATGTGTTAATTTGAAGATGTTGAGAGAATTGTTGTTTGAATTTGTGAATGAAATGAGAAAATAAGTGGGGTATTTATAATGTTGTAAAAAAAATAAAAAAAAAAAAAAAAAAAATTTGATGTAATAAACTCGGTTGAGATAGCGACCAAGTCGTCCGATTTTTTCCTTGCCGACCGATCCACCACAACGGGCGACCGATCAGTCGACCTGTCCTCCAACCGACCATTGTTCACAGCCTTATACCATTTCACACTACAACTTTTGATCTTCAAAAATCATTAAATTAAATGTGCGTTGTTTTTCTTTCTTAGAACTCATTAAGATACCAGCACGCATCACAAACTTTCTTTTAAACTTTTTATTTTGTTGAAAAAATCAATAACCTTATTACCTAATCCAGCCGCTACCACAAACACTACCCACTACTACTACCACCAACCACAGCTGCCACCACTAACCCCGCCCACCGCCACCAATCACTGACGTCACCACCACCAACTACCGTACCACAACCACCCACCACTCACCACCATCATCCCTCGCTACGATTGGTGTGATGGTTGAGATTGAGAGTGATGGCGATCGTAGGTGGGTATGGTGGTGATGGCGGCGGTGGGTTGGGTTGGTATTAATGACGATGTTGGTTTGGGGGTAACAATGGTGGTGACGGCAATGACGGATGGCATTTGGGGTAAAATGATGATATGTGGGATTGGTGGAGGCGGCGATGGGTGGTGGGGGTGGGTGGTTTTGGTGGTGGCCACGGTGGTTGGTAGTGGTAGCGGCAGTGATTATTGGTCAATAAAATGATATTTAACGTTCTAAATCATTGTTATTGTTCATACGGTTCAATACGATTAAACGTTTAAAATGGTTAACCGTTACTCGAACCGCTAGTAATCGCTCATTTCGGTTACCTGCATGTCTCGTTACCCACCTAGTACTGTTCAGTTTCGGGTAGTAAAATAAATTACTACATACTTGTCCTGCAATGAATAATTTAAATATTCTAATTAACCAAACCGAAACACCCTATAAACACCCCTAATTTTCATACTTGACCGACTCGTTTACCCGACATCGAACAACATTAGTTTGGAGCCACAAATTTATTTTACAAACTTACTATAAAAATATTCAAGAAAAAAGTTAATTGAAAAAAAAAGGAAAAATAATAATACTCGTAATAAGCACGCACAATCAAACAAAAGCCACCAATTCATTCAACAATCTGTATTAAAATTTCATCACTAAATCAACAAAGGAAGCAAACATAGAAGAGAAATTAATAACAAAGAGCCACCTCCATAAACCATCATTGCGAGTGGTACGACCCGTTAAGGTTGTGTTGATAGTAGTACCCCTACAAACGTGATGCGAGCTCCTTAAGAAAATAAGAAGAAGACCACACATTTTTATTTGACAATGAAATCGTTTAAACTTCTCCTTAATTGAGTTTTTTTTAAATCACTACCTTAATCAGGAATTGGCTCATAAGAAAGTGTAAGATAGAGTGTGTGGAAAAGTGATTGACCCGAAAAGTGTATTTTTACCTGGTAAACCAGTAAATGGTCTAGTTATAATAAAAAGAAATTTGATACTTTAAATGAAGAAAAAAAAGATAGTACTTTAAACTGAAATTGAGCTTAAGAATAGTACATTTCATGCGATTTTCCTGTTCTAGTACTTATTATATATAGTAACACTTTTTAGTTTACTTGCATCATCTTTGTACCATGAAATACAAATTGTATTTATATATATGTTTAGTTTGGGTAATACGCATTCACGTTGTTGTAAAAAGCTATAGTACATTCCTTACCATGCGAAATTTATTTATGTAGAAACATCCTATAAAAATCTTATTACACGTTTTTTTCTTTCACAAAATATCAAATTGCCCTTCATGTTGACCTATCAACTAGTGTATATCAACTGAAATGTTTTGTTTTTCTTATACACGGTTAACGTACCTCCTTCTATCACACTGGTATGAGTTGTATTTGCATTGAACTAGTTGCTATTACATATTAATTCTTTCATTACTAATACAAAATTTTCTACCTGAGATAATATGGCCACTAGTTATAATTATGCCTGACCTTTCTTTGTCTAAAGGAGAAAAAATCACATTCTATAGTTTTCTATTCAAATTCTTGTTAAATAGTGAAATTCAGTAGCTTGATGATAAAAAAAGCTATAGTACATTACTATTTCATAGATAACAAAAAATTATCCTTACAATGAGAAATTTATTAATGTTGAAACATCATTTTTAAATCCTATATATTACATGTTTATTTTCTTTCACAAAATATCAAATTGCCCTTCGTGTTGTACCAACTAGTATATATCAACTGAAATGTTTGTTTTCATGTACACAGGCTACATTTGGTTCTCATATGGAACAGGTATGAGTTGTTTTTGCATTAAACTAGTTGCTATTACATATTATTTCTTTCATTACTAATACAAAAAATGTTTACCTAAGATAATATGGCCACTAGTTACAATTATGTCTGACCTTTCTTTGTCTAAAGGAGAAAAACTGTTATATTATTACACATGATAATAATATGACGGTAGCTTAATGATAAACTGTTGAAACCCTTTGTTTAGGAAACCTATCCCAACACAACCCCTGCGAAAGCTCCGATACCCTTGGATTGGTATCTAATCAAATTCTTTCATAGTGAGAGGTGAAAAGCATTGTGTAAAAACAACCTTTGATAATAAGCTCCCACACCCTCTCCATGTAATGGGAGGGTTTACATATAGTTACCTTAACCGGCCTTGGGCTCTTAATGGGCTTCCATGGGCCGGGTTTGGGTTTTACATAATTAACTAGCTTATCAAACATACTATTACACGTTATATTTCTCTGAGATAAGAACGAAATCCCATCTAAGGTTTTTCACAAGAACGATGCCTGCATTTTTGAAAAGGTCAAAACTGGTCATGCAATTTGAACATTTTAGAAAACGATTTTGCAACTTACTCAAATAATAATAAGCATGCATAATCAAACGAAAGCCACCCAATCATTCACAAACTGTATTATATTGTACATATTGTTATAAAAAGCTTTAGTACATTACTATTTCATAGATAAAAAATTAGAGGTGGCAAAACGGGCGGGCCGGGCGGGCACGGGTTGCGGGCTAAACGGGCTTTGGGCTTAACGGACATGGGCTAAACGGGTACGGCCTAAACTGGTACGGGTCAAACGGGCGCATGTTATACGAATCGCTTTAGAAAAGACCCAAAACGACGAAATAAATTCCTCAAACGTAACACCTCATTTATATTTAAAAAATTAAATATATTATATCTATAAGTTTTTATTTAAAAGCAATTGTAATGTTTTTCAATTGATAGAAAATATGTGCCCATTTGTGTCCATATAACTTTTAAATGGGTAATATCTGCCCGTTTCAAATAAGAGAGGGCTAAATGTGCCAATATCTTTTATAAATTTATCCAAATTAGCATATTTTTTTTTATTTTGGGCACAAATTGGCATCTCTATGAAATATATTATCCTTACCATGAGAAATTTATTAAT
The DNA here is from genome assembly GCA_030686995.1 of Artemisia argyi. NCBI lineage: Eukaryota > Viridiplantae > Streptophyta > Magnoliopsida > Asterales > Asteraceae > Artemisia > Artemisia argyi. The sequence continues at coordinate 174,397,530 of CM060691.1, forward strand.
GTAGAAACGTCCTATTAAAATCCTATTGCATGTTTGTAATTTTCTTTCATAAAATCTCAAATTCCCCTTCGTGTTGACCTACATGAATTAGTGTATATCAACTGATATGTTTGTTTTCTTATACACAGTCTACACTTGGTGGTATCGAAGAGGTATGAGTTGTTTTTGCATTAAACTAGTTGCTATTATATACTCCCTCCGTCTTAAAATTATTGTTCGCTTTTAACTTTTCGAGTCTTTTTTTTCTCAACTTTGACTATAAATATTTTTTTTTTTATTATATAATTTTTGATAAAAATTAAACAAATGAAAATACATTTAAATGTTTAAAATGGTTAACCGTTACTCGAACCGCGAGTAATCGCTCATTTCGGTTACCCGCATGTCTGGTTACCCACCTAGTACCGTTCGGTTTCAAGTAGTAAAATAAATTACTACGTACTTGTCCTGCAATGAAAACGTTTACCCGACATCAAACAACATTAGTTTGGAGCCACAAATTTATTTTACAAACTTACTATAAAATATTCAAAGAAAAAAGTTAATTGAAAAGAAAAAAAAATAATAATAAGATTAATAATACTCGTAATAAGCATGCACAATCAAACAAAAGCCTCCAATTCATTCAACAATCTGTATTAAAATTTCACCACTAAATCAACAAAGGAAGCAAACATAGAAGAGAAATTAATAACAAAGAGCCACCTCCATAAACCATCATTGCGAAGCCGATCTTTGTAATTGGTACGACCCGTTAAGGTTGTATTGATAGTAGCACCCCTTGAAGCATGATGCGAGCTCCTTAAGAAAAGAAAAAGAAGACCGCACATTTTTATTTGACAATGAAATCGTTTAAACTTTTCCGTAATTGAATTTTTTTTAAATCGCACCTTAATCAGGAATTGGCTCATAAGAAAGTGTAAGATAGAGTGTGTGGAAAAGTGGGTGACCTGAAGTGTATTTTTACCTGGTAAACCTGTAAATGGTCTAGTTATAACAAAAAGAAATTTGATACTTTAAATTAAGAATAAAGAAGATAGTACTTTAAACTGAAATTGAGCTTAAGAATAGTACATTTCATGCGATTTGCCTGTTCTAGTACTTATTATATATAGCAACTAACACTTTTTAGTTTACTTGCATCATCTTTGTAACATGAAAAAGAAATTATATACACAATACAGTATATATATGTTTAGTTTGGGTAATACGCATTCACGTTGTTGTAAAAAGCTATAGTACATTCCTTACCATGCGAAATTTATTAATGTAGAAACATCCTATTAAAAATCCTATTACACGTTTTTTTCTTTCACAAAATATCAAATTGCCCTTCATGTTGACCTATCAACTAGTGTATATCAACTGAAATGTTTTGTTTTTCTTATATACAGGCTAATGTATATGCATATGTATATGCATATGGCTCACAGGTATGAGTTGTTTTTGCATTAAACTAGTTGCTATTACATATTATTTCTTTCATTATTAATACAAATTTTTTTACCTGAGATAATATGGCCACTAGTTATAATTATGCCTGACCTTTCTTTGTGTCTAAAGGAGAAAAATTCACATTCTATAGTTATCTATTCAAATTCATGTTAAATAGTGAAATTCAGTAGCTTGATGATAAAAAAAGCTATAGTACATTACTATTTCATAGATAACAAAAAATTATCCTTACAATGAGAAATTTATTAATGTTGAAACATCATTTTTAAATCCTATATATTACATGTTTATTTTCTTTCACAAAATATCAAATTGCCCTTCGTGTTGTACCAACTAGTATATATCAACTGAAATGTTTGTTTTCATGTACACAGGCTACATTTGGTTCTCATATGGAACAGGTATGAGTTGTTTTTGCATTAAACTAGTTGCTATTACATATTATTTCTTTCATTACTAATACAAAAAATGTGTACCTAAGATAATATGGCCACTAGTTACAATTATGCCTGACCTTTCTTTGTCTAAAGGAGAAAACCGTTATATTATTACATGATAATAATATGACGGTAGCTTAATGATAAACTGTTGAAACCCTTTGTTTAGGAAACCTATCCCAGCACAACCCCTGCGAAAGCTCCGGTACCGTTGGATTGGTATCTAATCAAATTCTTTCATAGTGAGAGGTGAAAAGCATTATGTGTAAATACAACCTTTGATAATAAGCTCCCACATACTATTACACGTTATATTTCTCTGAGACAAGAACGAAATCCCATCTAAGGTTTTTCACAAGAACGATGCCTGCATTTTTGAAAAGGTAAAAACTGGTCATGCAATTTGAACATTTTAGAGAGACGATTTTGCAACTTACTCTAATAATAATAAGCATGCATAATCAAACGAAAGCCACCCAATCATTCACAAACTGTATTATATTGTACATATATTGTTATAAAAAGCTTTAGTACATTACTATTAATTCATAGATAAAAAATTAGAGGTGGCAAAACGGGCGGGCACGAGCTGCGGGCTAAACGGGCTATGGGTTTAACGGGCACGGGCTAAACGGGTACGGCCTAAACTGGCACGGGTCAAACGAGAGCATGTTATACGAATCGCTTTAAAAAAGACCCAAAACGACGAAATAAATTTCTCAAACGTAACACCTTATTTATATTTAAAAAAAATAAATATATTATACCTATAAGTTTTTATTTAAAAACAATTGTAATTTTTTCCAATTGATAGAAAATATGTGTCCATTTGTGTCCATATAACTTTTAAATGGGTAATATATGGCCATTTCAAAAAAGAGAGGGCTAAATTTGCCAATATCTTTTATAAATTTATTCAAATTAGCATATTTTTTTAATTTTGGGCACAAATTGACACCTCTATAAAATATATTATCCTTATCATGTGAAATTTATTAATGTAGAAACGTCCTATTAAAATCCTATTGCATGTTTGTTTTCTTTCATAAAATATCAAATTGCCCTTCTTGTTGACATATAAACTACTAGTATATATCAACTGAAATGTTTGTTTTCTTATACACAGGGACATTCCCTTTCTAGTTACGAAGAGGTATGGGTTGTTTTTGCATTAAACTAGTTGCTATTACATATTAATTCTTTCATTAATAAGGGCATCCGTTGTCCATGTTGCAAGTAAAGTTCTTACCTTTCCGAGAGTTAAAATTAATAATAAGAGTAAATTGCAAAAATCGTCTTTGCGGTATGTCAATGTTGCAAGTAAAGTTCTTACCTTTCTGAAAGTGCAACCGTTGTCCATGTGAGAAACTATTGGTGCGAATTTCATTTTTTGCCAAAGTGAACCGACTAAAATGCCCAAAAGTGAACGACATAGTCTCACTGAAGTCAAAGGCGTGTTAGTTATTTCACTTTGAGACAAGAACAAAATCCACACCTAAGGTTTTTCACAAGAATGATGTCTGCATTTTTGAAAAGGTAAAAACTGGTCATGCAATTTGAACATTTTAGAGAGACAATTTTGCAATTTACTCTAATAATAAGCATGTATAATCAAACAAAAGCCACCCAATCATTCACAAACTGTATTATAATGTACATAATTTTATAAAAAGCTTTAGTACATTACTATTTCATAGATAAAAAATATTGTCCTTACCATGAGAAATGTATTAATGTAGAAACGTCCTATTAAAATCCTATTGCATGTTTGTTTTCTTTCATAAAATATCAAATTGCCCTTCTTGTTGACATATAAACTACTAGTATATATCAACTGAAATGTTTGTTTTCTTATACACAGGGACATTCCCTTTCTAGTTACGAAGAGGTATGGGTTGTTTTTGCATTAAACTAGTTGCTATTACATATTAATTCTTTCATTAATAAGGGCATCCGTTGTCCATGTTGCAAGTAAAGTTCTTACCTTTCCGAGAGTTAAAATTAATAATAAGAGTAAATTGCAAAAATCGTCTTTGCAGTATGTCAATGTTGCAAGTAAAGTTCTTACCTTTCTGAAAGTGCAACCGTTGTCCATGTGAGAAACTATTGGTGCGAATTTCGTTTTTTGCCAAAGTGAACCGACTAAAATGCCCAAAAGTGAACGACATAGTCTCACTGAAGTCAAAGGCGTGTTAGTTATTTCACTTTGAAACAAGAACGAAATCTACACTTAAGGTTTTTCACAAGAATGATGTCTGCATTTTTGAAAAGGTAAAAACTGGTCATGCAATTTGAACATTTTAGAGACACGATTTTGCAATTTACTCTAATAATAATAAGCATGTATAATCAAACGAAAGCCACCCAATCGTTCACAAACTGTATTATATTGTACATAATTTTATAAAAAGCTTTAGTACATTACTATTTCATAGATAAAAAATATTGTCCTTACCATGAGAAATTTATTAATGTAGAAACGTCCTATTAAAATCCTATTGCATGTTTGTTTTCTTTCATAAAATTTCAAATTGCCCTTCTTGTTGACATATAAACTGCTAGTATATATCAACTGAAATGTTTGTTTTCTTATACACAGGGTCTTTCCTTTTCTAGTTACGGAGAGGTATGAGTTGTTTTTGCATTAAACTAGTTGCTATTACATATTAATTCTTTCATTAATAAGGGCATCCGTTGTCCATGTTGCAAGTAAAGTTCTTACCTTTCCGAAAGTTAAAATTAATAATAAGAGTAAATTGCAAAAATCGTCTTTGCGGTATGTCTATGTTGCAAGTAAAGTTCTTACCTTTCCGAAAGTGCAACCGTTGTCCATGTGAGAAACTATTGGTGCGAATTTCGTTTTTTGCCAAAGTGAACCGACTAAAATGCCCAAAAGTGAACGACATAGTCTCACTGAAGTCAAAGGCGTGTTAGTTATTTCACTTTGAGACAAGAACGAAATCCACACCTAAGGTTTTTCACAACGCAATTTGAACATTTTAGAGAGACGATTTTGCAATTTACTCTAATAATAATAAGCATGTATAATCAAACGAAAGCCACCCAATCATTCACAAACTGTATTATACTGTAAATAATTTTATAAAAAGCTTTAGTACATTACTAGTTCATAGATAAAAAATATTGTCCTTACCATGAGAAATTTATTAATGTAGAAACGTCCTATTAAAATCCTATTGCATGTTTGTTTTCTTTCATAAAATTTTAAATTGCCCTTCGTGTTGACCTATATGAACTAGTGTATATCAACTGATATGTTTGTTTTCTTATACACAGGCTACACTTGGTCGTATCGAAGAGGTATGCGTTGTTTTTGCATTAAACTAGTTGCGATTATATACTCCCTCCGTTCTAAAATTATTGTTCCCTTTTAACTTTTTCAGTCTTTTTTGTCTTAACTTTGACTATAAATATTTTTGTTTGTATTATACAATTTTTGATAAAAATTAAACTACTGAAAATACATTTAAAATATAATCTGTTAACTACATGTATTAAACTACTGAAAATACATTTAAAATTCCATCCGTCAACTATTATGTAATATAAACAAAAAATACTTAAGGTGAAAGTTGAAATGTAAAGACTGAAAAAGTCAAAAAAGGACAATAATTTTAGGACTGAAGGAGTATTAATTTTTTCATTTTTCAATACAAAGAGTTAACTACATTTTTGGTCCTTGTAGTTTGATGGGTATTTCATTTTTTGTCCATTTTTTCAAAAAGTTTTGGTTATAGTCCAAAACTGATAGTTGCATGCCACTCTCAGTCCATTTTTATAACGAAGTTAGTTCAGTTAGTTAAGTCTAATCGTAAAGTGGCAACATCAGTCCTTCATACTAACGATAGCTTGCATCGTTAGTCCTTTTTACCATAGATCGTTTGCAACTTTGCCACGTTAGTGCTTTATACCGATAATCGTTTGCAACATTAGTCCTTTCTACCAACTATCGTATGCAACACTTGCAACGTTAGCCCCTTTATATGCGTATTTATTTATGGTTTTATATATATTTTTAGACACGTTTTTACATTCGTTTTACATGCGATTTTCCTACACTTTTTATACATGTTTTTACACTGGTTTTTACACATGTTTTTACACACGTTTTATAAACATTATTATACACTTTTTTATATACTTTTTTTTTCCAGAATTTTCTTTTAAAATATTCTTATCAAAAAAAAAAATTTGATTTTTTTTCAAAATATTTTTCTGGTTTTTTTTCTGAATAATTTTTTTCGAAAACCTGTTTTTCCAAAAAAAAAAATCGAATATTTTTTTAAAAATTTATTTTGAATTTTTTTTTCGAAGTTTTTTCCCTGAATTTTTTTTACACATGTTTTTTTTCGAAAAAAATGTTTTTGGAAAAAAGATTTGAAAAAAAAAGTCTAAAAAAGAATCAAAAAAAGTTCGAATAAAAAATTTGGAAAACGTATGTAAAAACGTGTGTAAAAACGTTTATAAAAACATGTGTGAAAACGTGCGTAGGAAACACGTCTAAAAATGTGTGTAAAAACGTGTGTAAAAACATGTGTCAAAATGTATGTGTAAACAACCTTTCTTTGTCCAAAGGAGAAAACCGTTATATTATTGCATGATAATAATATAATGGTAGCTTAATGATAAACCGTTGAAACCCTCTGTTTAGGAAACCTATCCCAGCACAACCCCTACGAAAGCTCCAGTACCCTTGGATTGGTATCTAATCAAATTCTTTCATAGTGAGAGGTGGAAAGCATTATATGTAAACAACCTTTGATAATAAGCTCCCACACACTCTTTGTGTAATGGGAGGGTTTACATATAGATACCTTAACCGGCCTTGGGCTCTTAATGGGCTTCCACGGGTTGGGTTTGGGTTTTACATAATTAACTAGCTTATCAAACTAACTATTACACATTATATTATTAGATGACTCGTTGAATCGATAATGATCGTCACTTCTATTCCTAACAATCTCCCCATACAGGGCGATAATTGAGATCTCTCTTTAATTACATTAATGATCAACACTTCTGTTTCTAACATTAGGAGCTCAAACAAGACAACCATGTAAGCATACATAGTTTAGGAGCATCTCTTGTATTCACCATCATGCAATAAACATAGCATAATCAGAAACTTCAAGATCATAAGAAACATAAGAACATTACGAAACTAGAATTTATAGTAGTTACCGTGCTCCAGGAAATCTTGGTCAGTTCATTCTTTAATCTAGAGAGTATTATTGGGCTCCGCACCAAACTGCATAGCTCCAACGCTCCGTGCAAAACTGCACCGGGTACTAACCCTAACACATAATTATAGGTACAAAGATTTACGATTACAAATGAGAGGTATCTAAAAAGTTGAAACTAAAACCTTAATTTTCTCCCCAAACTTACAAATAATGGGCTTCAACTTTCATATGGAACCAAGCCCATAATAGTCATAACTCAAGCCCTCATTAACTCTCATGTCGAAGCCTCTTGCCGGAGCCTCATTTAGAAGCCTCCTATCTAAACCTATAGAACCTTTATCAGATACCCCATGGTTCTATTATTAGTCTCTACAACTCAACAATCTCAAACTTGGAGGCTCAACTACTCTCTAGCCAGTACAGTAATTAGCTAAACTGCAAAATGCATTTATTAGGGTAACAAATATTAGAATACCACTTTATTTTTTTGAAGAGTACTAAAAAAATTTTGATCAAGAAAAATTTGTTTTAGGAGATTGTTCCTCAAACGATGATGGCTTTTGCACCCAAAACCCGACCCGTGTAAATAACATTGTCTAAGTTTAATCTAAAGTTATACTTCACTTTGTATTAACCTATCAACTATAGATTTTAATGTTTTGTTTCTCATGTACGTAGGAGATAGAATGTTGCGCTCGGCAGTGTTGCAAAAACCGGCTTAAGTGGCCTTGTAATCGGCGATTACAAGGTAATCGGCCTTCTAACTTGTTGATTTTTAAAAATTGGGGGAAAATTGGCTTGGTCAACTAATCGGTCAAAAATCGGATTAATCGGTCAAAAAAGGGCTAATCGGTCAAAAATCGGACTAATTGGCCAAATCATTTTAATCAGTCAAGTTAGGCCAACTTTAAAAAAAATATTAATTTAGGCATTCTACTTAATTTGGGGGACCGTTTAATTCACTAATCAAAATTGGAGCCTTTTATTGAGGTTTGGGAACATAGTAGGCTTGGAATCAGTTACGATCTTTAGTTTGGTCTCCAGAAATATCCAAAACTTGCAGAAAACACCAATCCGATTAAACTCACCTAGACCGATTACAGGCTACAGGGTGGTCAACCGCCTCACTATTGACTCACGATTTCTTGTTTACTCAATGAAAATCTACCGATGGTGTTAACGAACAAGCAAGTATGACTTGTATTTGTAACAATGTAGTTGCTTCTACATATTAATTACTAGTATGTCATTACTAACCACGTGCTATTGGATATACATACTATACATCGTCGGCCTAATACCAAAATAAAGCATTATACTTGTCAAAAAAAGCTGTTCTGAGTAGCGTACTTAATTTTTTACTTGTTTGTGGGTCAAAGTGAAGTATTTTGTCCATAAGTGAGTATTTTTCCACCACCTCATCCGGTTACCCGTCATTTCAAGATTTTTGTTAAATAAATCCAAATACACAAACACAGGCATAAACACATAAATCCATCTTCATCTTTTTCATCTTTATATCCATATCCTTTTTTTACCACATCAAACCACAACCACCACAATCATCATGATCTTCAAAATCTAACCCAATCCCTCACACCAACCACCACTGCCAAGTGTCACCCCCATCACCACCTCCATCACATCAGACGGCCACACCCATACGGCCACATCAACCTGTCACAATCCACCGGCGTCATCACAATCCACCCGCCAACACCCATCGTGTGTTGTTAATCAAAGTATTTGGGTTTGGTTTGTTTTCGTTGAGTAGCTAACAATCAAAGGGACGATTATATTTTTTGTGTTTGTTGAGGCTGCGTGTTTCAGGTGGGAGGCGGCTGTTGTGGCGGTGGGAAGGGTGTGGTGGTGCGTGGTTAGCACGGGGGTGAAGGGTTTTATCCGATCTACAAAGTGGGACTAGAAAAAGGTTGCCGAAAAATGATTCCGGTGACCGGAATCTGCTGCTGTGGCCAGAAGTGAGACCGGCGGTGGTTGTGGCTGGAAAAGGTAAAGAATATATATATATATATATATATATATATATATATATATATATATATATAAAACAAAAAAAAACCGGATGACATGGCGTGTTACCTATAGTGGGCTGTAAAATACTCACTTATGGACAAAATAGTCGAGTTTGACCCACCAACAAGGAAAAAAAAAAGTACGCAACTCAGAACAGCTTTTTTTGACAAGTATGATGCTTTATTTTGGTATTAGGCCTACATCGTCTAACCACTCAGGGTAGCTAAGCTCATAAAGTTATGTGACTAGTTGATGGAAAACAGAGTGTAACACGTAGTGATTTTTAAATTTATTTAACAATTAAACAACTCATTAATCAGAATAATACAGAGTGCGAAAGACTTACTAGAATCACTTTTACACATATAAGCAGTGGCAGAGCCAAGAAAAGTGATCACGGAGGCCGTTAGTTCAAAAAAAACAAACCCTCGTTAGATAGCATGTCGGGTCGGGTCATTTAAAACAAGTCAGGTCGGGTCATTAAAGGCGAAAGAATCTAATGCACAATTAGAACGTATCGAATTTTAATTGACAATTTTAACTAATTTATCTTATAAATATTCACTTACTTTGAATATTGTGTTGATACATCAAAAACACACATTGAGAAAAAGAAATCAAACAAAGGATCAAAGAGTAAGACAAAACACTTATATTTAAGTTGATATAAGTATAAAGCAATGTAAAAACTTAAGAGCAAATTATAGTCACAAGTATAAATATATTATCTGACGACATATCCATATCAACTACTCCCTCAGTCTCATATTAAATGTTCATATTTGACTTTTCAAGTATTTTTTTATTAATTTTGACTTAAATATTTTTGCTTGTGTTATATAGTATTTGATAAAAATTATACGTAATGAAAATACATTTAAAACTCAATACATTCATATATTTTGTATAAAAAATTATATTACACAAACAAAAATATTTAAGATAAAAGTTGAGAAAGAAAGACTTAAAAAAGTCAAACTGAACATTTAATATGGGACGAGGGAGTATTATAATTAGAAAATGAGGGAATTGCAAAAATCGTCCCTAAACTTTGGCCAATTTGCATGTTTCGTCCAAGAACTGTTGAAACTGCAAAAATCGTCCCTATGGCAAACTTTTGGGGCAAATATCGTCCTTTTGGGGCATATATCGACCCAAATTGGTCAAACTTTAGGGACGATACATGCACACGGACCAAACTTTAGGGACGACACATGCACACGGGCAAAACTTTAGGGACGATCCTTGCAGTTTCGAAATTTGTAGGACGAAACATGCAAATTGGTCAAACTTTAGGGACGATTTTTGCAATTTACTCTTAGAAAATCTTTAATTTATACATAATTCGCAAGTTCAAAACGTATTAGGTTGATATGTTATTATTAAAAAATGACAAATTTTAAGTACACGTATATTTTGTAATGGGTTTCTTACTTTTTTATATTGATACATTATTAAAAAAAAACTTTTCAATTCACACTTTCCCACATATCTCATCTTCCTCCCACTCCCCTACCTTTCCCACTCCCCCATTTTCTCCGGCAGACAAAACGAAAAAAATCATTTTCAGCCATCGATTTGACTTTCATATCATGTTTCATCAAGAAGCGAAGATGGCACTTTTGTTGCTATGCCGAGGGCACTCAGTATTTTTTCTATTATTTTGATATTTTTTCTGCATAAATTTTGTGTCAACAAGAGTTTCGTTGAGGGCATCGCCCCCCACTAGTGACCACATGGCTCCGCCCCTGCATATAAGGTTTTTTCCCCAAGAACCCTTATACACACCGATATTCAATCAATCATGTGAGACTATAGATTACATACCTTATGCAGACCACTAAACACGAACAGTTACGAACCACAAACCATGAACTAATGGCAGCAACAAACTTTAGACCAGTAGTGTGATCTGGCTGATAGTTAATCTACACTAACACTCAAACGAAACTCCCACCCCCCTCAGCTGTTAGGGTTAATTACATATGTCAACAATATCACAATGATCTAATCAAGTAACACAACCACACACGATGTGTGTCTAGGTGTGTGGCCAAAGAGAGGAGATGAGTAGGCGAGGAGAGAAAACTAAGGATTCATAAAGGTTAAAAACCTAATCCTGTTGTAAATATTAATGGGCTTATGTCTATTCACATTTATCTCTAGTGGGCTTTAGGGTTTGAGATGTATTCATCTCCCCTATATATACAATTCACTTGTAACTTTGATGATAACTTAATAAGAATTCTCTCTTCCTCTCTTGCTCTTGTTCATTATTTTGTAACACGTTATCAGCACGATAGTCTCGATAGAAAAAGAGATAGAGATGACGGCTGTTATGGTTGATTTTTTTCTGAATTCACAATTGCATCTGGATAGGTATGTATCCCTGCTATTATATAATATTAATTAATGATTATCTTCATCGTATGTCAATTCGTATAAAATATATATTATTCATTCCAAGATTCTTGACATCAACGTTAACAGTGAAGAATAATTAATTATATAAGAATATCAATAGTTTTTTTTTTTTTTGTTACGGAGTATTATTTTTGTGAATCTTTTGAAAATTATATCGGAGCGAATGATCAAATCATGTTTATTAATATACGTGTATATGAATCTTTTGAAAATTGCCTGTTAGTATACATATCATGTTCTTATTATATATTGCCTGATCTATTGCATGATTAATTTATTATTTTATAATACATGATGATAAGGATAAAATACATAATTGCTCCATGCGTTAATTCTTGTTTTCTAGTAGAAATTTTATAAGGCTTATGAGGTGGCGAATTTACGATGACTCATAAACGCTTCTTGTTTATTTATTCTTATATCTGTTAATTGTTAATTTTAATCAAGATCTGTCATAAATTATACTGATAACTATTTTGACTGAATCAATAATATTAACCTATTCAAACAAACAGATCTTTTGTTTTAAAATGTTAATAGTCTTTGAAGCATGTTTCAAATATGAATCCGATAGAACTATAAGTTTGATTCTCTCTTTTGCAGTCACAATAGAACATATATTGTTCTTGTTAACTATAAGATAGTTTAAGATAATTAAAAAAAAATATATATATAATTAGAACATCAAGTTTTAATGTGATCTTTTCATAAAGATCAACATCATAACCTTATGTTATGACTTTAAAAAGTTAGAACATCAAGTTCTAATATGATCTTTTCATAAAGATCAATATCATAACTTTATGTTATGATGATGAAAAAAAAAAGGAGAACCTCGTCTTCTTAGTTGAGGGCCTTAAAAGGGAATACCTAACGATGAAAGATTCGTTAAATTATGGTAAGATCTCAAGGATACATTACCACACAAAAGCAAGTAATATTCCCAAAAATCTCGCTATGATTGTATGCACCTCAAGCTGCATTAAAAAAAAATAAAGCATAAGCGAGTTCGGTCTCACAATTTTAGTGTTAGATCTGAATTAAGAAAAAGAAAATATTTAACGGTGAAAGATCCATTAAATGTATGTCAAAATCTAAAAGAAATATTTGACTATCATAAGTAAGAGATTCTTGCAAATGCGGGCACATTTTTCGTAGTACATCTGAATGATGAAAAGAAAAAATGCAATGAGATGGTTAATGCCTCGAATATATTTATATATCGAGAACGATGCTTTGATAATGGGCATGTTTGAACAAACACGATAAGCCCGTTTACTAAATTTGATCTATATTGTCGTGTTAAAAGAAACTGGTTGGCAACCTAAAGTTGCAACATAAAGATCTCCATTCTTTCAAGTGAATGTGATAAAATGATCAACATAAAATATTCATTCCCTCAAGTGAATGAGATAAAATGATCGATACGAGATCCTAATTGCCTCATGTGAATGTGATAATCTAATGATAAATGGTTAAAGATCATTTATCATGGTTAATGTTATGGTCGAGGTAGTATGACAATGACAAACCACTACTAGTGGCGACAATACAATAAGAAAGGAGTAAACAAAAATGCTATTTATGCAAAAATGCAATATGATGTATATGAAATACAAGTGTGTTAAAGATATTACACATTATATTCACAGATTTAAAAATCTGTGCTAGCGCATTTTGCTCTACAAAAGAAATATAAAATTGTCATGAGGAACGAAGTTAAATATTAATGATGCATTATATTCTTTTGTATCTTCCTCGACATGCATTATATAAAGATTAGTAAAAGCTAATCATAGCCATAACATACGTTTATGAGCTATAATAATAATTTTTGGCATGACCAGTTACACCATCCTGAGTCATTAATGATGCGAAAGCTATAAAAGAATACTATTCTTCAATTTAATGTTATTATCTCTCAAAAGAAGTTGATTATTAATCTATCAACTAGAATGGGGACTCAATTCCTCAATTTTCTGGAAAGAAAATAAATGGATATATGTAGGCATAAAAATCCATTGTATGAACCATTTAGAGTTTAAAATCGATGCATCGTCTAAATGGTCATTAAATCGCAACCTCAAGTTTGCATGATTAATAGCTCAATGCGAGCCTAACATTCCAGAGTAAGTATTTCATCATGAAAATGCGATGAATTACTTCTAAATTATCAAATGAAATTGAGAGAAAAACTTGTGTTGTTGTATGGGGCCATATTATAATATGCACAACAACAAAATTAGCATCATGCCAATATATTATTATAAATCCTCCATTTTATAATTGGTTTTGGTTATAAACCAAATATCTCATTTTTGTTTTTTGTGTGCAAATTACTCCACCTAAATGCACATATATGGGATATAGAAGATGGATAATTCCTTCAGGAGGAGAGAAGTAGCTGCAATTCAGAATGAATTATCATATTCTGTTGATCCTCGAAAGAAATTCTATGAATTGATTATTAAATGGATAATCTAATGGCCATAAATGAACATTGGCTAAAAACAAAATTTCAGCTACTCATGCTCTGTTATAAGTTGTTCCTCAAGGACATTATTTTATTATGACATGCCTCAAGCATGATAGACAAATTGATTCCAAATAATATCCTCGATGAAAAATATGGAGCATGAAAACAAGATGGTTATTCGAGGTATAAAAGACCCCATAATAGTCTCATAAAGAGACATTAGACATGAAGGTTCCAAACGAACCTCAAATAGCTAATGAGATCTCAATAAAGTATGATGTCAAATCATATGGAATCGAAACATAAACGACGTCGATAAATTTGTTTACATACAATATAGCGCTTGCTATTATGAAATAATGAGGATCATAAATCAATTGCACTCATTGAAATGATTGGCCAACGTGAAAAGACGAAATCCCGTGAAAATACGAGAAGTATTGGGACATGAAGTCCATACACATGAATGTGTAAAATCTATTGGATATACATCAATCTTTGTGCGAATGCGAAATAAGAGCTCTAAAGTTATGTCTTTTAAGACATGGGTTGTGAATAAATAAATTCACAAAAACACAAAGTTAATTATTAAAAGACATATTGTCTCGAGGTGGATGTAAATATTTTATTGATATTTTATGAGACAATCAATATTGAAGTATTTAATTCGTTCTAAATGAGGAATGATCTGTAATGTCTCTAGCATGGCTTACAACTTCAACTCTAGATTCGATTAATAAAGTTCTCAATAACTTTATATTGATAAAGTTGAATGAATCCATATATGGATCAAAATGATTTTGGACAACTATTATATCAATTGCTTTTGCACATGTCTCAAAGAAATAGTTGGTCCTCAAGTATCATACATAAGTACAATTGATGTTTGGATGCCAATTTTGTAATTAATGCGCATCACGAGAGTGTATTTTTCTCTTTTAATATTTGTACATGCATTGTATATTTTCCAACCAATTGATTTGATATTGGGTTGGAAGCTACACATATATTTTGTCATTTTTGCAGGACTTATTCGTAACATCATCAATTTGATGGACTTCATTTTAAAGTTGTTGCCAACAAAAGTATACGAGCAACTCGTTTAGAAGATTAGCATGCGATGCTTGAAAGATATACATTAAATTGAGGAGGAGTATTATGCGCACTGCACTCTTTTTCCCTTCATCAAGTGTTTTTATCCCACTGGGTTTTTTCTTGATAAGGTTTTTAATGAGGCAGTCTATAGCGTATAATAAACAGTGAATATCCAAGGAGGAGTGTTGTAAATATTAATGGGCTTATGTCTATTCACATTTATCTCTAGTGGGCTTTAGGGTTTGAGATGTATTCATCTCCCCTATATATACAATTCACTTGTAACTTTGATGATAACTTAATAAGAATTCTCTCTTCCTCTCTTGCTCTTGTTCATTATTTTGTAACAAATCCTATTTATAAGCTTCGATTACTAATGAAAAAGTAGAATATTTTATTATATTAGGATAAACTATCTCATAATTAATTAAGAGATTTAATTCTTATCCAATAAGAAAAATCTATTTTTAGGAAATTTATCTTTTATTATAAATAAAATATTTATCCATATATAATAAGAATATTCTTTCTTTGTCCCTAATACAATAGTAGGGAGCTTCATGTGAGGAGTTATACTTCTGGATTACGAAGGCTCGAACGATGTTATGTTATAAAAATAGAAACCCTAGGAGTAATTATTTAAGAACTTAAAACAACTAAAGAACTTAATCACATAAACACATCTACAAAACCCTCGAGACACGTGAGTAAGGCAATCTAGTTTCCGATTCAATTTTCACATCAATCACATCATCCTTAAGCCTAGGTGAGTTCATAGCCTCACTCTTTCTAAATGCTTTATAAAACCTGTGAAGGGGTTACATGCTTACTTTTTCTTTAAACCGAATACAAGTTTTTTTCTTTGCTAATTGCACGAGTGTTACTTTCTGCCACCGTTACATAACTAAAATTCATGAACCATAATCACTTGTGGGGGTACCCAAGTGAACGCGAGTATAGTTGATAGATCTATTGGAGTTTGACAACTCTCGTTGGTTTGCCCCAACTGGGTACCAATAAGTACTATACTTGAAACCTCTCAAGGATTAACTTTGGCAAGTTATCCTTATCTCTGTCTCATCATGTAAGGGTCTGCAGTGCCCCATGATCTGGACTGTTAACGTGCGGTTTCATGAGCTTAGTGCAATAACTCTTTCTCATGATAATTGTATATGCGTTGCAATTATCAAAAACCCTACATTTTCCTTGAAGGGTGTAACATCTGAACCTGGGGAAACTTGTATTCACATGAAAAAAACATGTATCCTAGGTATATAGCTGTTACGGGACCTCATATGAAAAAAACTCTGATAATTTGATGAATGATAACTCATTTTATGAAAACGTCCCTTTTAGAGTTGTTTTCTATTACTGTAACTATGATTCCATAAAGTAATACCCCATATCTAAATGCTGCGATCTGTGAAAATGATGGTGTTACAGATTGGCATCAGAGCTTCAGTTGTAGAGAACAAGGTCAAAACCTAAACTACAACTAATTTTCTAAAGTCCAAGAAAGTCCTCAGTGCCATTGCCATCCTCCGAAACAATACGTGTTAAAAGGTTAGTATAGTAGATAATACCTAATTGCTAAATGCTTTATTTCAATACCTAGTTATGTCTACTTCCCGCTATACTACCCCCACCTCATCTATTTTACATACGGAGAATGCTCTTCCCTCTTCGAATGTACTAGATTTTTCCTCAAAACACCTTTTCCCTGACTCTTTAGACGACTCTAGGAATAATATAATTATACTATCACCCTTAGGATTTACACCATTTCTAGACGACCCACACCTAAAACACCTAAAAGAATTCTATGCTAATACACCACCTATACATCCACCAACCCCTATTCCTTTCCCCACTATTTTTCCCTCATCAACATTTGATCCCCAAGGATTCTTTATTCCCGAAGGATCAATGTTTCCTAGGAGACCCACACGTCCTCTATCGCACTTACCTAGTAATGAGCCTAGTTTATTTAGGAGACGACCTTATGACTTAGCACCTTCCTATTTCCCCATAAATCTTTGTACCTCATCTTGGAAATTTGAGGTTGGAGGAGATTCCCATAGGACACCTTTAGAAAATCAGGAAGATCAGTTTGAGAACATATTAAGTAGTTTAGATGAACTTACTATTGATCTTCTAGAGAAGATAGAAGAAGGTCATAGTAATAGACAAGTAGAAAATCAACAGGATTTTAGTAAATTTAAGGATAAGCTTAGACAAACTCGAACCCAGATTTCAAAAATTCAAAAGGATCAAATGAAACATAACAATAAGATAGCCTTTGCCCACTTTAGAATTACTACCTTAGAAAAGATAATCGATGATAACCAGGTCCTTCATCGATTAGACATAGGAAGTCCTTCCGATCTTAACCCCTAAGTTTTAGGAAAACCATCAAGTTTTAAGTTAGAACTTCACCTTAATTAGGATATGTACTATAAATAATGGTACTAGTTAGGTATGGAATATGTAAGATAGAATGCCTATAAGATAAATTATGATACTTTACCCTAAGTTAGAAATCCTTAAATACTTCCTAGAATAGAAATACTACCTTCTGACAATCCTTTACAAAGTCACCTTAGGATATTCCGAACCTTAGAAAGTTATCCATCCTTAAGAAATATAACAAGTTAGGTACTTGTTATAATCCACCTAAGATTTTGCCCTACTTAGTATAACCTCTAAGTATTTAGGATAGACAATTTTGATGCCTTAACCCAAAACCCTATGAGATAGAGAAATATTTCTTAAGAATATTGTTCTTGAACTTTAGGCATTATAAGGTTAAGACTAGGATATTACCCTTTAGATACTTAGTAAGTGCTGATAGAGTAGGCTCCAAGGAAAAATAAATCCACTCCCTATACTTACTTCCTCCCTTCTCTATCCGGCAATCTGCCTAAAAACCTCTATCTTTCCCAACCACATATGGCATAAATAGAGATGCTTGTTAAACTTTTAGTTATAACAAGTTATTTATGACCTTATGCGATTGTGATCTTCTTTCTAGTTGTTCTATGACATTGTATGTCATGTATTACAACTCTTCCCATATTCTATTCCCTACCCTCTTCCGACACCTTAGATCACTTCCTCTATTATTTTATATGATACTGATGATGAGAATCCTTATTCTACATCATAACGATCTGATCTCATTCTTCCTCATCTCTAAATCCTCACTTCTCTGAAATCTCTTAGTTTATCCTAGTTAGAGAGTCTTCCCCTAACTATCCTTAGATGCAAGTATATAATGATTATATACAAGCATACTCCTATCCTTCCCTCTTTACTCCCTATTCCTTTAAGATTACTATGACATCCGAAGTGGTTTTCCCTTCTTAGCAAAACCCGTAGTATACTCTCTAGGTTTCCCTATATTCGAGGTTAGAAATAGTTACCCTTAGAAAAACATAAGAATAGATAGAAGATACCTTAAATCCCCCAGATGAAATGTCTCTAAGAAATTATCAAGGAAATAGAAAGTAAGAATAAAAATTTTGGAAATTTTTAGAAAACTAAACTAGAGAAAAATTTATAAGTAGGAGATAAGAAAGATATTACGAATAGATAAACTTAACCTATGATAGGATTACCATATTAATATCGAGGATATTAAAATTAGTTTTTAAGATTAGGTGAAATGAATCCTTAAGAAAACACTAAAAGGATTACAATAATAAGTTATGAACCTAGAATCCTAGAATTTTATATAGGTTAGTTGTACGGGCATTCGTTAAAGTTTTCACCATATAGATAAGCCAATAGGAAATTTTAGTTTACCTATACCTAGTTTCTTAAGCTATATGTCCCGTATTAGGATTTTATCTCAGAAGATACTATGGATATTACCTTACCAGGCTTTAAGTACCTAGGACATAAGTTAGAAAAATTTAGGCAAAGAACTAAGCAAGAAACTCCACCTAGAAATAATGATACTTCTATCAAGCCCTTAGCTATAGAAACCTTTCCTCTCTCTAGCCCTCTTCACTCTATAGGATCTTCTTCCCCGATTAGGTCAAATACCCCACCCCTAGGTTATAAGTCTATAGGAAACTAGATAGTTCATTATAAATTATACCAAAACTTTTAGGAGGGAAACTAACTTCAAAGGAATCTAGTAAATCTTATCCTCCTCGGGATACCATCCTTCCAAGTATCATATTCCTCATTCTTTTCTCACTCTATCGCTTAATCCTACTCTCTCGTCTTTCCCCACTCTACCGTTAAATCCTATTCTTCCGTCTTCTCTCATTCTACCTATTTAATCCTACTGTTCCATCTTTTTCTACTCCTCCGTTCCTTCCTATTTCCCCGTCCTCTTCTCCTCTTCCATTTAACCCTATCATTTCGTTCTTTCCCACTCCTCCATTCTTCTCTCATTTTCTCTTTCATCTCTTCACTCTTTTCTATTCTTTCCTATCCCTCCATTCCGTTCTTTCGTCATCCTCCACCCTCTCTTACCCTACCCTTATACTTTTTTCCTCCATCTTCCTACAATGTTCTAAGAGTTAGAACTTGTCTTCCCTAATTTCTTGTCATTTCACAAGTTTCTATTAGTTAAAACTTGTAAGAATATCTATGTCGAACTTTAATCCTCATTATGTTCGACTATGATATTAAATCATCTTGTTTTGCAAAAGTTGCAATATTTAGATCGTCAATGTTCGTTACTCCGGTCATGACTCGGGGTACAACCAAGTAACCCGTTGTTGACAGAATGACAGTAGAACTAGAAAACTTGAGCTCCGAGCATGACTAAAATACCAGTAAATTCTTTGTCCAACCAGTAAGCACATAGCTTACAGGTTTCTAAACTAAACATTGTAAATTCGACAATGTTTTTCCTAAACTTCGTGAGTCAATCTCATGGAGTCTCTCACTTTCAATTCTAAGTCAAAACACTTCTCCACTCTTTCCCCAAAACACTTCTGTACCATATTTCCTTGGTATGGTCAACTCTCTGCTTTTCTGCCAATATTATCCAAGGATGATTTATACTCATCATATTAAAATGAATCAGGATGCTTTTTCATTTGAAAAGAAAGTTATAAATCACTAGACTATGAATCTATAAATCTATAAATCCTTGCCTACAAGAATTGGCACGCTCTACTTGTAAGCAACGAGATATAAACAAATGAGTCTAAGAATTTGGCATCTGTACAAACATTTCTCAATCCGTTTGTACAAAACAATTCCTTTCTTCCATCAGTCTCACCCCTTTCTTTCCCTCGAATCATAAATTCTTTCTTTCTTCTCCGCCTCTACTCTTATACTTAACTAAATCTCGGGACGAGATTTTCTCCCTGGGGTAAGACTGTAACCACCCATAAAATCCCATCAATATCACTTTCTCTACATTACCAATAGTAGGTATTCTTCCAGGTAAATTTTTTGCTTTTCCTTTCTGTGCATTATATATAATGACTCACTAGACCTACTCACGTATCCTCTTAAACCAAATATCCTTACAACCATAACACCTAAACTCCTAATCTAAGATCACTACAATAAGTAATTTATCATCACAACACACTAAATCTACCACAATACCAAAACAAACCCTAATTGGGCCCTACGTGTTTACAAAACCCTAATTGCTTATCTAAACTAGTTTGAAAGTACTCAAGGCTTATGTAGGAGTTACATTAGCAACTTTAGGATATCTTAGACTCCCTAAACCTTAGTATAACCCTTTAGTAGCTTAGGTACAAGTCCCTTAAGCACAAAACCCTAACTAGGTCTTACAAGTCCCAAAACTAGGTTAAACCTTCCCAAACCTTTACCATAAGCTACCACCACTTAGTATAAGCCTCCTAAGACTTAATATTAGTCACTAAGCACCCATAGGACCCTAATCTAGGCACTAAACCTTAGGCTAAACCCTAATCTTTCACTAAACAAAACTAGGCCTAAACTAAACCTAAACTAGTTAAAACCAAAATATAAGCACCTCAAGCACCTCAACCAAGTAGCCTAGCACCTTGGTCACCCTAATCACCCTCCCTAGCACCTCCCAAGCTAGCACACAAGGACGTGGATCACCTCCTTATCACCACCTTGTGCCGCAACCTCACCATCACCACAAACACCTCCACGCCACCTTCTAGCTTCCATGAGTCATCCTTGTAGCTTGTAAGAGTCATATATAGCTAGTAAGAGTCACCTTCCCCCCCCCCCCCCTCGTGACACCTAGCCTCCTCTTTCTTCCTTTCCAAGCTAATCGACCCTATAAATACCCATAAACCCTCCACCCTTTCAAATCACACCACCACTCCTTTCCACCTTAAAATTTCTATAGTTAGTAGTATTACACAAGTCCTAGAAGCCTTAGGAGTTGAGCTAGATAGACCATGCACCTTGTCGAGTTCCATTTCTAGCCTAGAAAACCCTAATTCTGACATTAACCCACCCCTTGACCAAGTAAGCTTTATTTATTTTTTATTCTAATAGCTTTAGTAAAGTACTAGGATAGTTATAGGATGCCTAGAAACCCTTTCTTGAGCCTTTATCACTTTCATTTGCTAGTTTTTATTTTAAAACCCTAATTTGAGTCGAGTTACTAAATACATGCTATAATACCTTAAATTAAGCTATAAGTTAGTTTAGGCAACTTAGATAAGCTAATATTAGTAATTCATAAGCTAGGAAACTCTTTGGTTTCATAAAAATATAGTTTGCATGGAATTAGGACTAGTTTTGCAAATGTTCCATGCATAGGGGTATATATGGTAAATTTCTAAAAATATTATTTCTAGGGACAATTTTTGTCATTTCTTAGTAGTATCAGGTATAAGGACCCTTTTTGCAAAGTTATATAACCCTAGGATAAAAGTTATAATAGTTATAAACCTATAAGGACTAGTTTTGCAAATATTAGTAAGTCAAGGGTATAAATAGTAAATTTTCAAAACTAATAAGTCTAAGGGTCATTACAGTCATTTATAAAAGATATATAAGTATAGGGGCTAATTATGCAAAGGCTAAATAGTTAGAAATCTAAATAACATAAAGTATATAAGTTTAGGGTAGAAATTGTAAATATGTGAAACTTAAAGGTTATTAAGAAAAGTATGATCCTAAAAACAAAAGCATAACATAATAGTAGGGAGCTTCATGTGATGGGTTTCATTTAGGTATTTGTTTTGACGAGTTTGTTGGGTTTACGAATTAAAGTGCCTTGGCTCCTCAAACGTTTACTACATGACCTCTGGATTATGATGGCCCGAAAGGCGTTATGTTATAACTAAATCTAAAATACTTAACTCAATAGTAGGGATCTTCGTGTGAGGAGTTATATACTTCTGAATTATGATAGCCCGAACGATATTATGTTGGCAGCATAATACAATAGTAGGGAGCTTCATGTGAGGAGTTATACTTCTAGATTACGATGGTCGAACGGTGTTATGTTATAAACATAGAAAACCTAGGGGTAATTACTTATGAACTTAAAACAACTAAAGAACTTAATCACATAAACACACGTACAAAACCCTCACGACACGTGAGTAAGGCAATCTAGTTTTTGAGTTACTTTTCACATCAATCACATCATCCCTAAGCCTAGGTGAGTTCATCACCTCACTCTTTCTAAATACTTTATAAACCCTGTGAGGGGGTTACATGCTTACTTTTTCTTTAAACTGAATACAAGTATTTTTCTTTGGTTATTGCGCGAGTGTTACTTTCTGCCACCATTACATAACTAAAATTCATGAACCATAATCACTTGTGGGGTTACTCAAGTGAACGCGAGTATAGTTGATAGATCTATTGGAGTTTCACAACTCCCGTTGGTTTGCCCCAGCCGGGTACCAATAAGTACTATACTTGAAACCTCTCAAGGATTAACTTTGGCAAGTTATCCTTATCTCTGTCCCATCATGTAAGGGTCTGCAATGCCCCATGATCTGGACTGTTAACATGCGGTTTCATGAGCTTAGTGCAATAACTCTTTCTCATGATAATTGTATGTGCGTTGCAATTATCAAAAACCCTACATTTTTCCTTGAATGGTGTAACATCTGAACCCTGGGGAAACTTGTATTCACACTACCACTTAAACCTATGACTCTCACTCAACACCTAGTGTTGACTTTTAAGCATGTATCCTAGGTATATAGCTGTTACGGATCTATGGCAAAAGGCGGCACTGAACTTGGAGGACTTTCAACCCTGTTATCATTCAAAATACTCTTTTCACACTTAGATTCATGAGACCTCTTCTGAATAAAACTTTGATAATTTAATGAATGTTAACTCATTTTATAAAAATGTCTCTTTTCGTGTCATTTTCTATTACTGTAGCTGTGATTCCATTTATTAATACCCTAGATCTAAATCCGTTGCGATCTGTGAAAATGGGGATGTTATAGAACCGACCCAACCGGTTCAGGTTTCGGTTTTCCCTATCGATTTCGGGTGCTTTTTCCATCCTTAATCCCTTGCTCTTAATGAAGCCCCACAATCATCATAGCTGCAATGCATGCCTTCCTTCTCCTATTGATGCTATACAATAAAATTTTAAGCGTCAAATTAACTACTACAAAAGTTAATAACGAAGGAAATAACAATCTATAAAATATGGGTAGCTCTTTTTTATGATGTGAACTTCAGGTCAGGCAAATACTCGAAGCATTTTCCCACTTCATGTTCAGGCTTTTGGCAATACTAGCATTTGGGAACTGACACTATCTTCTTGGTTACCGCTTCAAAGAAGAACCCCTCAGTCCTTCTAATAACCAGCTCGTCATTCACCTCATCAGCCTTTCATTTCTTGATCTTGTCAGATATGAACTTTAGGTCATCCTATGCTTTACATACTAGCTCGTAAAGCTTCATCAGCATGGGCTCCTCACAAGTCTCCATAAAATCGAATAAGTATGAACCATATTACATTGGTAGAGACTGCACGATACAAAATACGCTGAATGCCTCACTAACATGATTTCTAATCTTCCGGTGACGATTGAAAAATCCTTTCATGACAAAGAAGTGAAATCTTACAGATGTGTCAAGTCGCATGTGATAATTTCTTAACCTATACGCCAACTTAAACATCTCAAGGAGCCTTAGGTTTCCAACTGTTATGGACGTGAGGTGACTCAATTACCCTTTCAAATAGGGTTATTTAGCATTCTAGGTGTTTCATTGGTTAAAACCTTATTGATGAAACTATATCGCTCCTATCATGACTAGTTCACCAAGTCATAAGGAACAGAATGATTATGCATCATGTTGTAGTATGCCATCTATAGTTTAATAAAAACAATTGGTAATTCAATCATTTTTTTCATAATAGCTACTAAACCCCCTCATTTCGCATATTACACTAGAATCCATATTATACCATTACAAGGCACCACGCTATGGCGTAACCTACCATGTGACAATTTTTAGGTAGGTGTTTTACCACCACCAATTTCCTCCCAGAGACAACTCATAGGGCCTAGACTGCGACACCAATCAGATATATTTAGTCTCTCATGCAGCCTTAGGTCCGCTATGGTGGAATACTAATAGACTCTACCATAAATTCCAGTGGATTTGCAAATTTGTAGGCTTCTACTAGGGCATATGACCAACAAATTCCAATGGCCACCTCATCCCATGTCAGCTATGTTCTAAGCTAAGAGAGTGTAACATTTATGGATGGTGCATAAGGATAAGATTAAACATAGGGAAAGACCTTAAACCCATTAGTTTACCAGCCCTATCTTTTATATCCACTATTAAAACAAGTTTCTTCAAAAATCTGTTTCACGTACGAACTATGTATGAATTCATACTTCGGCTTGTTAAGTTTATAAATACAAATCCTTTTGCAATAAAAAGTGTCTAAACTGAGGTTTACCCTTCCCAAGCATTTTTCAGATAGGTTGACTAAATTCATATTATCCATTTAATTACGCAAACTCGTAGTCATGACTTGGTGTTTAAGTACACCATTTCCCATGACTAGCAAAGACGTCTCATCTTATTATGTCTCTGAATAATACTGGTTGACATATTATTTACAAATAAGCACGCATATTAGACAATAATGAAACACAATTAATACAACCAAGCCATTATCTAATGTCAATCCCGAGATCGACTTCGAGAATCAACTTAGGTTTATCCTAAAGGTTAAACATGACACAAGGCAAGAAGGATGCTTCTAGTTCCATGTCTTCTCAGTGCCGCCGTGATCTCTTCCTTGCTCCTGGTGCATCTTCACTCCTCCGTGCTCCCACTGGATCTCCTCTCTCTTCGGGGTACTCCATAGGTTCTCCTACCTCATCTGGGATCCCTTATGTCATGTTCGTCCTGGTTTACATGTAATTTTAAAGCTACTATACTTAAAATTAAATTAAAAGAGGGAATAAATGATGGCACGAAAGCCTCCATTAAACAAAATAGTAAAAAAAAATATAAATAAGGAAAACTACATCACAACTACGCAGTTTATATTATTGTTCTATGGCTCAGGCTCGTGTCACACATGATTAACAATAAAAGCAGGAAAGTGCTATTAATAATCTGCATGTGAAAATACTTAAGCTATGATTTGCTAGGACATAGTATATATGCACATGCACTACATATATAGCCCATCTTATTAGTACATGCAAACCATGAGTTTCACCCGTACTGTTGCACACTAAATCAACATGTCATTCTCCAAGAATGACGGTTCTTACCTTATTGCTACATATTGCTAATTTAAGAAGAAAGGTTCTAACTTTTAAAATATTCAAACCCTAATTAGGTTTTCTCATTACTCAAATTTTAAAAGCATGTGACTTAAGTAACAAGAAATCCTAAGTCACCAAGTTTAAATTTATGGAAAATTTTTAATATGTAATCGTTAACAAAATATTATTTTCTTACATTACCCGGTTATGCTTTAAATTTTTTAAAACCCTATTTTCCCATATTTGGGATTCTCGGACACCAAATAAGACAGAACTGAAAAATCATCAGTTTATGGAAACTCATAACTTGGTTACAAGACTTGTACTTTATCAAATTTTGTTCTCCCATCTAGATGAAACACATAAATTCGACCCACCTAGGGTTTAGGTTAACCCGTATTGGTTTTTCTTGTTCCTCAATTTATCTTTTTTTCCTTATGATTAACTTTGGAAACCTAGGGTTTCCATTAATAGTTTTAACATAATTTTAGAAAAGTTTACACGTTATCAAAGATATCTAAAACCCTAAATCATAAAAAAAGACCAAGATTAATTGCATGAAAAGAAAAAAAAATATCAGAAACCTTGGTTTTTGTAATTATGACTACCCAAATTAGGGTTTATGTGTTTGACCCTAGATACTCATGTATCCTCATAAAGTCGACTCCTTTAGGATTTAGAAAACCCCAATAGATCAATTTTATGTAATCCAAACATGCAAACCCTAATTTAATCACAATAGTGATTAAACCCTAATTGCAGTAAAACAAAAAAAAACCCCTAATGGCACAAATCGACCTAACCCTAACATATATAACAAAATTGAAGATTTAACTTTTATGGCAATACAAGCAATTATTAAGAACCCTAACTAGGTTATATATGATTAGGATGGCTCTGATACCACAGTAGGGTTTTGGTGGTCACCCTCTTGGCCATACAACATGCACAATGGAAAATAAACAGATATAGTCATGCAGACCAAATCCCTTGTTCATAGATCTACCTAATCAGTGATATAACCTAACTAACACATACGAAAGGTGTTTAGGAGTACTTACTTGTTAAACCTGCTATACGTAAGCTCCTCGACCCTTCTTTAACTACACAGAATGCCTTCTTCTTAATCTTGATGCTTCGCGAACGCTTCTAGGTTTTTTTTGGGGAAATCACCACTTGAACTGCGTCACGTATCCACCGATACTGCACAGGTAGAACTAGGGCTACGAACCTATGCAAGTTAGGCGAGTACAAAATCTAGTCAAACTCTAATCGACTAGAAGTCGAATAGGATTGTCGACTTGTGGTCGACTTTAGATACAAACCAAAGGGTTTTGACCATTTGGTTTGTTTGGTCGATCGCACAAACAAATGGATGAGAGAGTGGAGAGTTTTAGGGTATTGGGGAATGTTATATGAAGTCTTAGGAATGCCTTTGTATATAGGCTTCCATGAGACAATCCTAATACAATTAGGAAACCTTAGACTTATCCTACATGTAATAAGAGTTTGACAAAGTGTCAAACTCCCCCCTTGGGGGGTCAGTCGATCACCACAACCCTTTAGGGTTTATGGTTTTAACTTTTATTACATATATGTTTATCGCAGATAAATTTATTAACTAAGGACAATTACCATTTTATCCCTCAATGACACTACTCTTATTTCATTTCGTGACTCAATTCTTATTTCCGCTTGCTTGTTCTGTTTAATGTACACGTATGTGACTATTCGGCATTTGAAGACATGCTGTGAAAGTTGTGTATTTACTCATAATCCTTTAAACCAATCCCACTTCCACCAGCCTTATCGGACTTACGATTCCTCTTATGGGTTAAACGCTCTACAACAAGAACTTCATCCTCCATCTCAACATGAATTCGAGGTCTAGCAGCGCCAAGCATAGGTGGAAGAGGAATGTAGTTTCCATTTTCATCATGAATGACAGGGGGAATAATGGGCTCAGATGTCACAGACACATCTTCATCATTGTAGTGGTTAAGTAAAGAAAGAACATCCATCACTGAAATACAATGGAAAAGGGTACATGGTTAGTTGGGCCAACAACATTGAAAGGAAGGCATAAGAACACGGTTATGGGATAAGGGTTTCACCCCTGTTGCATCGATGAAGCACAAGGACCATCCCATCGGCCCACCATCGACTTATGTTGGTTGTACTAACGTACCTTCCAACATACACCTGCCATACATTTCCAATTCACTAAGGCGAGTCAACAAGGTACGTTCAGAGTACCTGGAGGAACACGTGGCAGATCCTCAATGTCAGGCCTTATCCTGTTACTCCACGTCGCATACCGACTTGGAAAAATGGAATCATTAACATCTATTATTTCCCGCCAAAATTTTGTTAGTGTATCACAGATATAATCTTGGTGCATCAATGTTTTAACTTACCACATCATAATTATCCATTTGTGCATCATAGTTATCCATTTGGTGCATCATAATTATAAGTTACTGCATCATAGTTACATGTATGGTGCATCCTAGTTATAAACAACTGCATCATAGTTATAAATGTAATACACTAAACTTTTTCATTGTGATGAACTATCTATATTGAGGCATTAACTTTTCTTTCTTTAATGTACTAAATTTGTTTACTATAATCACCAATATAATAACTACTTCACCTGAAGTTTTCAACAATTTTTGCAGCTTTTTATTTTACGCTGCAACAACTTTGTAACGTTGATTCACTAAGTGTGATTTGGTAACTTATAACTATTATACAACGAGCTTATGAATATAATCAAGTAGCTTTATAATAGTGATGCGGTACCATGTAATCATGATGCACCAAAACTAATAACTCTGATACACCAAATGGGGAGTTTTTATTTGGTGGTGGCGTGGAAGGAGGAGGTGATGGGCAAGTGAGGTGAATGTGAGGCGGAAAGGGGATGACACATGTCACTCCCACAATCTTTCCTATGCTTTATATTTTAAGATCCTTTTTTTTTTGGCTATCTCACCATGTGAAAAGCCTTTTTAAGTGAGGTGCGGATGAGGAGCAAATGGGGAGTTTCCTCCTTCATATATATATATATATATATATATATATATATATATATATATGGAAAAATATAGCTACATTACAAATGTAGCCAATTGGCTACATTTCCTTTGAAAAAAGTTTTAATAATATACAGTTCAGTCCCTGCGGTATGTCCCTGACATATATTTTCCCCCTGTCCCCACCCTTTTTTTCAAAGGAAATGTAGCCACTTGGTTACATTGTAATGTAGCTATGTTTTTCCCATATATATATATATATATATATATATATATATATATATATATATATATATATATATATATATATATATATATATATATATATATATATATAGGGGGACTTTCTTACGAGAACCATTTTATCTACGAAAACTGAGAGAACCACCAAAAACATGCATGCACGCCTTTTAAAATAAAATAAAAATACATGCAAATCATCAATAATCGTAAGCATCCACCTATGTTCTTCAATATCATTATGAACTCATCATCTTTTTTCACAAAAACCTTACCCACGGCCGCAATATCGTCGTTGCACGTCTTATAAGAACATACATGCACACCTTCAAAGAAAAATTTTGTATTTTCAATTTCTTATCAAATTCTTTAGAACAACTATGTTTTTTTTAAAACATATGTGTTGTTTTTAAAACATATGTGCAAAAATACAATTATTGAAGACGTGCATGTATGTTTTTTGTGGTTCTCTCAGTTCTTGCAGTTAAAATGGTTCTCGTTTGAAGGTTACACTATATATATATATATATATATATATATATATATATATATATATATATATATATATATATATATATATATATATATGGGAGGGTTGATGTGAGATTACTTAAAATTCTAAAAGTAAGACCCAATATGAACCGTTAGATC
This sequence comes from Artemisia argyi, assembly GCA_030686995.1. Lineage (NCBI taxonomy): Eukaryota > Viridiplantae > Streptophyta > Magnoliopsida > Asterales > Asteraceae > Artemisia > Artemisia argyi. The sequence goes on from CM060691.1 coordinate 174,427,287, forward strand.
ATTTTATTTGTGTTCGATGAGTTTAACCTTAAATGTGTGACTTTATTATAATTAAATAGGGAGTCAAAGGTATTTTGGAGAATTCAAATCCAAATATGGTCAATTTTTTTTACTTTTTTTCTTTTATTTTTATACTGGTGCACCTTCTTTATACATAACTTGATACATAGGTTCACTAAAAATATTTTTACATTAATATATTTACATTAACAAATACATGAAACCATCTACTAATACATCAGGTACATTACAAAAATATAAATTATATTTATATTAACAAAAATACATGATGGACCACTAGAAAAATGTACTAATACATCACGTACATTAAAAAAATGTATTTACATTAATAGATACATCCGGTACACTAGAAATATAAAAACATCCCGGATACACCAAATTCCGGCGACATCGAAACACTAGAACTGATCCGTGATGCACACCAAATTGCTAAACTAACTCATTGAATCAACTAAAAAACAAGATCTATAACTGATCCATGATATACAATAGATTGCTTGGCGATATATTATCGGAAATGAACTCGTATGCACCACAAAAATGTAAACCGTAACCGATGAATCTAACCCGTGACCGATGATACACGACCAAAATCATGTCTGAAACATGAACTAACTAATAGACGAACCAACGTCATGACTCGTACATGACAAATACATAAAAATTTGCTACTAGTTTCGATTTGCTCCAAAATCTGAAAAAAAACAAAAAAAAAAAAAAACAAAAAAAAAAACCGATAACATATATTACGCTCATATTTATCAAAATATTTCTAAAATACGAAGAAGACATTTTAATTGATTAATAACAAAATCATTGTAGTTGCTAAAAAATGTGTCACTGAAGGAAATCATTATTTTTAGATGGACAATATACGAGAAAGAAAGAATAAGTCACAATACAAGAGACAAGCACAATCTTGACTTTGACTTAAAAACTAGTTACCTACCAATCTTTGTCGATGTGACAAATATTTCTATGATTCTATCATATAAAACCACAATTATGAATATTTCTACCAACTGATCTTGTATATCTTTGTCGACGGAAGGCTTGTTGTCGGCTTGTATATTTCTTTTTGTGAGATCTTGATTATGCATATAAAAATCAGATTATGCATCGTGTTGGGTTTAATCTAGTCAACAGTAACATAAATGAATCGGGCTGGGTTTTTGATTATGGATCGTTTATGTAAAGTTCGTGTTTATAAGGGGTTTCGACAGATATGGAGGTTTGTAGATCGAGAAAAGCGTGAGTCGTAGATCGAAATATGGAGAGATGCGCCAAGGTTTTTTTGTAGGAGAAAAGATGGAAGATTTATTTTGGAGAGAGGCGGTTGTTATCTGAAGTGAAAAAAAATAAAATACAGATTAATGGTTAGGGTTAATTAAGAGGTAGAGAGATTTAAAGGAGGGTTCAAATGTCTAAAATACCCTTATGTGGTTATTAGTGAATTTAATTTTATTTAATTGCTAATTTCCACATGTTACATGTTTATTGCTTTTTCAAATATTTTATTTTAACAACTTTAAGCTTGATCTTATATGAACTCAATTATATATATATATATATATAATAAAAATATAAAATAAAACCTTTATTGGGAATTTTTCATTTTCAAAAAAATGCATTCATACCTTATTTAGTAATAATTTTATTTAAAAAAAAATATTATTTTCTTATTAGGTAACATTTTACATTTATCCATAACACAAGTAGAAGATAAATACAAAAAATATAGATAAGATGCAATTAATAATATGATTAAAATTTTTAAATAATTATCTTTAATAATAAAAAACTATAATTAAACATTATAAATCAAACAAAACAAAGATTAAATTTTTTTTTTTAATAAATAAAAATATATGATTCAAAAAATTTTAAAAAAATCCGCGCGTGCGCAGGCATTATAACTAGTATATATATATATATATATATATATATATATATATATATATATATATATATATATATATATATATATATATATATATATATATAGTTTAAGAATCATGAATTCATTATGAAGAAGTTTGTATAAAACTATGCTAAAAATATTAATTTTGCATACTAAAAGCAAAAGTACTTTTTAAGGTGTCATAACTTTTATATTATGGCCCAATCCGACAACCCATTGAAGACCTCTCAACACTTTGAGACGACTCTTATATGTGTGTAGTAAAATTGTAAAATCAAGTTAAAAAGAAGTTTGCATTATAGGGAACTTGAATATTCCTTTCTCAATGGCTATCAATGATGCAGGTACGAAACATAGATCATATGAGAATTCCGTTGACTGAAATAGGATTAGCAACTCGTAAGGCAGATCTCTTCCACTTTGATGTACAAAGATTTGCTGCAGAAAACAAACTTAGGGAAGTGCCGATGGCAGAACTCTCAGAATACCCAAGAAGAAAAAGCACTGTTTTTGTTAAGAGTTTAGATCGTAGATTTGGGCAACGAACTGAGGAACTCCTTGGAACACTTCATTACGTTTTACATGAAAACGTTGTCAAGATTTTTGGATTTTGTGATGAAGATGATGAGCGTATTCTTGTTGTCTATGAGTATGCCTCAAATGGCAGCCTAGATGAATATATTCATAGGAATGATACCAGAAATAGTTTTCCATGGGTAATACGTTTGCAGGTTTGCCTCGATGCTGCTCGTGGGCTCAAATTTCTCCATAAGCATAAAGGGATAATACATGGTAATATAAAGAGCTCTAACATTCTTATAAACCGAGATGGAGTAGGCATGATTGGTGACTTCAGATTATCAACAAATGAAGATAATGATCCACCGAATCATAATAGGTTGACCAAGGAGTATGATGTTTATTCGTTTGGCCTTGTTTTGTTTGAAGTAATGAGTGGAATATTGACACATTTTAAAATATCCAAAGATGATCCACATTTTCTGCCTGAGAAAGTAAAACGCGGCTTTGAGCAAAGAAAACTAAACGAGATCATTGATCCAAGTGTAAAGAAAGAATTTGAGAAAGCTCGTGCTTCCATTATTATAGGTGACCGAACTACAGAGTCTATAGATATATTTTCGAGAGTTGCATATCAATGTTTTCAAGAACCAGAGGCTCGCCCGACAATGGATGTTATTGTGAAAGAGCTGAAGAAAGCACTCCAATGTCACGTAAGTTATTAAATTTGTGACAACTATGAATATAGTTAATATATGTAAATCCATAATCACGTTTTCATGATGCATAGACATTTGCAATGAATATGAAAATATGGGGTGGCATTCCTCGACAGCATACAAAAGTAAGTGAGTTGGGTTAAATAATGCAGCTATCTCGTCTAATAAACGGGTTGGGTTTGAGTTAGACATTCTCAATCTGTATTCAGCTCGTTAGCCTGTTAAAGAAAACAAACTATCGAAGTAAATGTTAAAAATCATAAATTCAATATTATTTCTCTAAAAACTTAACTATTTTATATAGTTGGTTATATATGGCTAGCTTATAAACTCAATTTAATTTAAGGTTGATTTAAATTCAATACTATCAATCTGTTTTCACCTGTTAGCCGCGTACGATATTTTTTGTACTTAAGATTTTAACGTTCAGGTGATATAAACTCAACCCCTGTAATTATTCGCATATCATTTGGATTAATGTTGTTGAAAATGAATATAAATAAACCATATGTCATGGATTCACAGATACGGATATGATCAACCTTAATTTTGGTTATTGAAATTTGTAATATAGATGTAAGGTTTTTGGAAAACTCGTGCTTTTATTTTTAATATTTATAACTCGTATGTATAAGAGATTTTTGTTATCATGATCACTAGTTTAATAAATTAGCAATATTAACATGAAGCAACTACATAATATGTGATGTACTATCGTTTACCAACTAGTTTTTCTTCTTCTTCTTCTTCTTTTTTTTTGTTTTTGTTTTTGTTTTTGCTTTTGTTTTTGTTTTTGTTTTTTTTTGTTTTTTTTGTTTTTTTGATTTTATTTTATTTGTTGATCGCATTTAATTATATATTAGGTTGATTGTTTGAATGAGAGACAAGAAGATGAAGACAACTCCAAGGTAATAACTTTGGACCATTTTTTTCATTTCAGTTTTTTCATTTCAATATTCCTTTAATTGTATTGGAAATCATTAATGTTGCAGATGGACAATCTGAAGCACTTGAAAATTCCATTTAAAGAAATCTACTCGGCCACCCGTGGTTTTGATGATAATCATATGATCGGGGCGGGTGGATTTGGAGGTGTCTACACAGCAGAACTCTTCCACGTCGATGTACGAAAGTATGCTGAAATAAAAAAATCTCAGTTAGAAAGTTCCCTTATTGAACTCTCTGGCTACCCAAGGAGAAAAGGGAAAGTTGCCCTTAAGCGGTTAGAAAGTACGTCTGGTCAAGGAAGACGAGAGTTCTTGAAAGAAATTGACGTACTTTCTGGACTATATCATCAAAATCTGATATCTCTTGTTGGTTTTTGTTATGAATATGGTGAAATGATCCTTGTTTATAACTATGCTTCTAATGGAAGCTTTGAAAGGTTCATCCCAAACCCCCAAGATAATTCAATTTTAAACTGGGCACAGCGTCTACAAATTTTTATTGACGCCGCTCAAGGTCTCAATTATCTTCATGACCATCACATAATACATCGTGACGTGAAGAGCGACAACATTCTGTTGGGTGGCAGTTGGGAAGGCATAATTGGAGACGTTGGCTTGTCTATCGCTATTAACAGTGATGATTCTCAGATTTCAAACGTTAATCCAGCAGGCACCTATGGTTATGTTGACCCAATATATTTGGAGAGACGCATATTGACTAAACAGTCTGATATATATTCTTTTGGTGTGGTTATGTTAGAACTGTTATGCGGGAAATTTGTGAAACGTCCAGTCGAAGGAAGTTTCCGAGCTAGTCTAGTTGACAATGCGGAACACCATTTAGCAGGCAACCAACCCTACCAGATCATTGCTCAGTATTTAAGGAAAGAGGTCGAGGACGAGAAGTTCATGGGTTCAGTAAAAACTTATGCTGTGATAACTCATGAATGTTTGCATAGTACTGAAACTCGTTGCCTCACAATGGTTAATGTCCTGAAAGAGCTTAAGAAAGCATTGACATTTTATGTAAGTCAACATCAGTTTTATTCCATTCTCTTTTATGCTTGATATTGGATTTTCTTCGTAAATTAAAGCCTTTTACAAGGATATTGTCTTAGTAGCATATACAACTAGTCGATAAAAGCCAAAACGATGTCACTAAAATTGGAAGAGAAAATAACGAATGCTGCAAATGAAACTATGGCTGAGTCGTTTGACCTATATTTGTTAGCGGATCATTGTTAGTCTTAGCTTCGCCTGTTACTAGTTTATTATTAGTCTTCGATCTTTCTGATATATAGTTAGTAGTACCTAGCCAAATCAAAGGCTGAAAAGGCCGATATATAAACTATATTGTTAAATACGGGAAAATATTCAGTTTATAATATATATATATATATATATATATATATATATATATATATATATATATATATATATATATATATATAGTGACACAAAAGACATGGGGAATGGTCGTATAGAGTTGGACTCTTCGAGACATAACTTTCTCATAAAGTGCCACCGAAAACTACAATATTTTACCTGCATTTTTGAAGTTGCTACTAAAAAATCCTATCAGATGCGCTTTTCAATCTGTCACTAAATGACGATTGCCCTATAGTGGGATTTGTAGCTTGCACCTCTGTGTTTGTGATCCTAAAGAAGATCTTGTGTTCTTGTTGATTTCACAGCTACTAGGAGTGGAAATCATTTCGCTTGAGGAGATCATGTCTGCCACAAACTGCTTTAGTGATGAACGTGTAATTGGGAAATTACCATCTGGCAAGATATACAAAGGAGAACTCTTACTTTTTAGGCGATATGTACCAGTAGCCGTGAAGCGGCTTGATAAGGTGGGTTCGTATGGAGAAGGTGCATTGTTAAAAGAGGTTGTAAAGCTTTCTCATTATTCCCACAAGAACATCATCACCATTCGAGGCTTTTGTGAAGAAGATAACGAAAAGATCATTATTATGGATCATGCGAGTAACGAGAGTCTAGACAGGCACCTAGATAAGTCAATTCTTACATGGGGAATCCGACTCAAGATATCTATAGGGGCGGCAAAAGGATTAAATCACATTCATTCTTTTGAAGAAGACCAGAAAATACTCCATGGTAACATAAAAAGTAGCAACATTCTGCTCGATCATGACTGGGATGCCACTATTTCTAATTTTATTATATCTAAAAGCCATGGAACACTAGGCTATCTCGATCCACAATCTTACAGTGGCATGACAAAAAAATCAGATGTTTATTCATTTGGTGTAGTTTTGTTCGAATTATTATCAGGGAAACTGGCAATTGAAAAGACCGAAAAGTATTCTGATCACCACTCACTTCGCCAGATCATTAATGATGAACGGGAAAGGTATGCAGGAGATGGGGCAGAAGATAAGAAATTTGTGTTTCTTGCTTGGATGGCTGCACGCTGCTTTGAGAAGAATAAACTAGAAGCACTAATCTTTGATAATCTAACAAAACAAACTGATGCAAAGTCTATTGAGGTAGTTTCAAAAGTTGCTTACCAATGTTTGCATAAAGATCAAGAAAAACGCCCAACAATGGCTTTGGTTATACAGGAACTTGAGAAAGCCTTGAACATCCATGTAAGTTTGCACATATATGCACGTGTTAATATCGAAAGAGGGTCATGCGTCCTGTTTGGGTCATTTTTACCGTGAGTTTTTAAGTTGGGTACATGACAAGGGTGTTGCTTTATAGATTACTGAAGATGCATTTAAAGAACTTTCACCTTATAACTGTTATTCTTGCTTGTGACACGCACAGGAAGAGTGGGAATGTGAGCAAAAGCTGCCTAAAGATTATGAGAGAATTGTGAAGATGATAGAACATCCGGAGACCCAAATAATCACAAAGAAGGATCTCTATTCCCGTTTATGTTCAGGAACACGCCTTAACAATGGAAAAGTGGTGATTAAATCTCTTTATAATGTTGTTTTTGTATCTTTAAAGCTATCATTTAATTTTGCTTTATTTTTTAATCTACAGTGGTTATCACTAAGCAAGGATGGAAAAGTGAAAGAAATGATATCGGCAATAATGTTCTCTTACGATAATTGTTTGTCCTTTGAATTGGAAGTTTTAGAGAACTCTAGGTCATCTCTCTCTCTCACACACAGTTTTTTATTAAAAGAAAATTCACGCATTTTCTTCCGTTTTACATTTTTCAACATTTATTTTGAGAAATTTTCTATAATTTTGTCGAATTTTTTTTGTTTTTTTGTTTTTTTGTTCATCAAAAATCATATGCATCCCCCCTGCCTAATATGTTAAAATATGTACAGGTTTGGAACAGTCGCAAAGATATCAAATACTCAAAATCTCAAAATCCCAATCGAAATAAAAACTCAGTTTTTATCTTTGGGGATCATATATGGAGCTTACCTGGTGTTTAAATTTTGTGATCCAAAAATGGTTTCAAGTGAACCATATGTGGACTTAAAATACAAAACAGCCAGTGGAAAGTTAAATTCATATATTGCAGAGCGGAGGGATGGTGAATGGATGATCATAGAGTTGTGCCGCTTTAGGAGTGATAATCAAATGATTGATTTTAAAGTTCAGCTGGTGAGCTTTTGTGGACATCCTTGTGGCAATGGTCCCATCTTTATAGATGGCATTGAGTTTCGACCCATTGATAACGTAAGTCCAAACAATATATGTATGTAAGTTACTATTGTGTTTAGATTGTTCATATCCAAAAGAAATATTTGACCTGCATACCTAACTCATATGCCTAGTTAGAAGTCTAGTTTATCAACCAAAAAAAAAAAAAAACTTAACGTAGTCAATTTCTCGTTCCTCGTATTTACTTTTGGTTTTGTCATGTGTCTTAATCTCTTTGATACGCATATGAGTTAGACATGCTAATCAAAACTCGTTACAGAAATGATACATTCAAAAGTTTCCATGTGAGCCTTTAGCATAAGGAGGCTCTGTGTCTGTATAACATTTCCACAATAGTTATTTATATCCATAAAAGTTACCTTCCGTCTATTATAAAAGTTTAAACGAGACACGCTTATTCACTCTCTACATTGGCATATGGTCATTCGATTTACAGGCGGCTCATGAAGAGAGTGTGGGTAGATTAATGAATGCAGAGTCGAGCGTTAACCAGGACCAACAATCGCCAAGCGACTTTCAAGAAATAATGAAGAGATCACTGTATGATGTGTCAACTATGACCAAACAAGAGCTTGACAAGCTTCTTTCAACTGGAGTCCTTATTGACAATGGGGAAAAGGTTTTTTTTCTTTCTAGATTTCTGTCTGTATTTTACATGTTGTATTATTGGTACTGACTTTGTTAGACATTCACGAATTTTGGTACTCTAATGCACAGCTCTTTTCGCTAAGCAAAGTGAACTGCAAGAAATGCCATATGCTTCCGGCAAAGGCGGTAATAAACAAATCTCCAGATGCAAAATCTACCAAATGCCCATCTTCAACAATGTCTAGGTTCGTATGGTAGTTTAGTGTCGTGAATATATATAGTTATATGCTGGATACACACACATATGATTCAACCAACTTTATCACACTATTATTTATGAATGCAGATTTGAAGAGGTCGTTGAGCTTCAACGCCACCAAGCATTTAGTATCAACTGCAATATTGAAACTAAACTGCTGACCCCAGATACATCCTATGCATGTTATCTCGTGTTCCAACTTCCAGAAAACAGCGAGGGACTCAAGTGTCCTGTGAAAGCACGGGATCTACTCAGCAAGAACAACAAAGAAAGCACAGTTATTTATCTTATTGCCCCAGAACCCGTTGATTTATACAGAGATAAGAGAGTTCCAGATTGCAGAGAAGATGGCTGGATGGAGGTTAGGGTCTGGGAATTTGTCTATACTAACGAGATTAAAGACATTCCCATGGAACTGAAACTGGCATGTCTTGGAGGAACTATGCTGGGCCTAACTATATGTGGCATCGAGTTTCGGCCATTATAGAACATAAAACTGAATCATTTGTAGAAATTGAAATTTTATTTCAACTTCAGTATGTTAACTGTTAAGTGTTGGGAATGACTAATGAGATCTGCAAATTGAGATGTATCAAATTGAATGTCACCACTTTAAGTTATAATTTATGTTACTCCTATATTGAATATATTTCAGCAGCTTTTCGTTTATAAATCTTTCAATATTGAATAGAGGACCAAAAGATGTTAAAAACTTTGATGCTTTTATCTATTTCCATTCATCCAGAATTCCAGCTACTCTAGTCTTAACTACATGAATGATAATCGCATCATAACACATCTGCTTTTTTTTCTAGAACAAACAAAATGTGCCTTTTTAACAGTTTGCAAACGAGAATGAACACTTTTTTTTTTTGGTGCAAAAGGTGAATGTATTATATTAAACTTCAACAAGAATTACAAACATAAGAATAAAAACAAGATTGGACAACCCCCAATCTTGTATACAGAAACTGCATCAATGCTAACCACACTAACTGATATCGGATGCCACTATATGACTATGTCTGACTATACTAACTCTGTCAAAACATAGTAACTCAACATACATGCTTCAAAAACTCATCAAACCAGAATAGACAAACTCCATACATCAATTCACCAATATTGCACCTACCATCTAGCTACATTTCCCCATCTCCAATCCACTACACCACTCATCCTGCCACCACAGTAGCATAGCAGATATGGAGTGAGGCTTCACTAGGCACCCATAACCCATCCATGGGGAGGCTCTTCCAAAACAACCTACATTTCCCTCTCTAAGGAAGGCTTCAGTTGTTTGGAAACACACACCCTCCATGATGACCATCCATTACCTCCTTGACAGTGCATTGGGTGGACCAAGAAGGATCATCTTTCATTCCTCTCTATTCCACCCATCATGCACTATCCCCCAGCCATTTACCCTTCACAATGGGAGACCCTACTTTATGGTACATCCATATTGAATTAGACCTCCTATATAGCCAGTCATTGTTGTCCAAACCTCCTCCCTAGGCCAGATTTGAGAAAACAATGGGACTATAATAGGTACAGTCACACCAATTAGGACTCCAAGGTACAAGGTATCTCCACATTGTAATGGCCTGATAGAAAGATATAGGATAAAGAAAAGTTACTTTATCCATCAGTAGAACAATTCCAATTACTCCCTTTGATACACAAATAACAAAAGCCACAGAATGCGTACTCTACCAAAAAACCCTTTAATACCTCTGTTCTCTATTACTTTTGAAACTGCACTCAGATACACATAGCCTTTACACTTGATCTTCCATTTCTCCTCCACTTTTTGTACAGCTCTGCTTTCTTTCACAATAATTCCCATGAGCTTGTACTTAACTGTTTCCACAATTTTACAAAACACCTCCTCACATGTCTGCTTTTTGTCTTTGAAGATTCTATTATTCCTTTCATTCCATAACTGGTACACACTAGCAGCAAACACAAGCCTCTTTATAACACTTCCAATACTACTAAGTACTTCATCACCAGCCATTTCATTAACAATGTTTGCCCACTCAGTACTGCTACTCTTAATTTCAGCCAGTTGTTTGGCTTTAATCCAAACCTCATTGGAGAAACTGCACTGAAAAAAGATATGCTGAAGATCTTCACAGTCACATAGACAAAGGTTGCATCTATTGGCAATTTGAACACCCCATGCCCTCAACTTATCTTGAGTGCTCAATCTCTCATGAATAGCAAGCCATAAGATGAAAGAATGTTTCGGGATACATTGTGCATACCATACTAACTTCCACCATATCACTCTAGGAACTTCATATAGTAACTTTTTGAACAGAGAAACCAATTTCATCACCACCATTTGTCCTCCACATAACTTTATCTTTACTTTCATTACTGATGTGAGGATCTTCAATGCTAGTAATGATTGGGAATTTATTAAACCATTCATCAGGCCACTTCCATTTACCATTGCTTACCATGTCTTTCAACTTAATACTTCCACTTATTCTTGCATCATATAAATCCCTATGTGAAATGTATTGCATTAAAGAGCCAAGAGAGTTCCAATTATCATGCCAGAAATCAATATCACACCCATCCCCCACTTTATATACCACATGAGACTTAATTCTATCTCTGACCATCAATAAGTTTTTCCAACCCCAACTATCACCATTATCAGGCTGGATGTCCCATATGCTTTTACCTCTAAGTTTAACTGAGTGAACCCACCTAATTCACAAAGTATCTTTCTTGACAGCAATATTCCAAATATGCTTAGAAAGCATGGCTTCATTCCATTTTTGTAGATCTTTTAACCCTAAACCTCCTTGATCTTTAGGTCTGCAAACAATCTTCCAGACAATTTTAGCTTTACCTTTTATAGCTTCTCCTTGACTCCATAAGAAATTCTTAAGCAGCTTATTAATCTCCTTAATCACAGTAATTGGTATCAAGAAAACAGATGCCCAATACACATGGATGGACTCAAGAACAGTAACAACCAACTGCAATCTTCCTGCATATGACAAACTCCTATTCTTCCAATTACTAATCCTCTTATTAATTTTATCAAGCAAACCACCACAGTCTTTTACACCAAGTCTTTTAGTAATTAATGGAACACCTAGATATCTCACTGGAAGCTTTCCAGCTGTAAAAGGTAAGATTTGAAGAATTGCCTGCTTCTCTTCCTGATTCAAACTTCCAAAATACAATGTACTTTTAGCCAGATTAGGGACAAGGCCAGAGCATTGAGTAAAAGCATCCAAAGCACACTTAATAATCTTCACTGAATTTGCATCTCCATGGCACATGACCAAGAGATCATCTGCAAAACATACATGTGACAGCTTAGTATCTTTACATCCAAAATGATATTGAAAACTTCCATCACTTCTGATTTGTCTTTCCAACATAAGAGAGAAAACTTCCATGATAAGAGTGAATAAGTATGGAGAGATTGGGTCCCCTTGCCTTAGCCCTCTCCCACTTTTGAAATAACCAAACTTATCTCCATTAATACTTAATGTGAATGCAGCAGTTGTGACACATTGCATAATCCAATTCACCATTTTCTCATGAAAACCAAACTCAGTAAGAATTCTCTTTAGAAACCTCCAATTAACAGTGTCATAGGCCTTCTGGATATGGAACACTTTAGTGACATGGAACTAACAGATTCTAAAATGATTATACTTTCAAAACCCAAAAATATAACAAAAAACTTCAAAGACAAACACCAAAAGTCGGTAGATGCCGCAATATATATGAAGGAGGTACAAGAGTTTAGAAACAGTCTAATACAAGAGATAACATCACCATGCAGATTACTATTCTGCAAATTCCTACAACATACTTGAGTTGATAACGATATTAAGACATCCTAAGAGTTCTATTCGGGTGGGCAAGTGAGAATGTGAGATCTGAATTTATCCAGCTCCGTAAGAACCTCCTGCTCTGGACGATAAATTAGATCAATCATCCGCCAAATCTGCACACACAGGATCGTGTTCAGTTTCGAGAATACAAATGATATATACATTTCCATAACAATAAATATAAACCATACAGGTGGCTGAATGGGTGTGTCATGCAATGGGTCAAAGCTATTCTACAGGTCAAAATTCGGGTTGGAATGACCTAAGCATTTTTATCGATCTTTTATGAAATTAAAATAAAACCCACTTTATACAAGATAATCCAACTTATATTCTTATAAATTAACTTGGGATATTCTTCTGTTTTATTAATTGAATACACTTTGCATGACTTGCAACCTATTCAACCCATTAAACACAAAAAAAATAAAGCTTAACCAAAATCAACACATTTTCGGTAGATATTTCAAAACTTTAACCCCTCATAATAGATACAACTCAAGAATGATGCAAAGAAGCGGAGAAAAACCTGTAAGGTTCCACCTCCACCAGTACTTTCATCATCATTAGATACGCTAACAATTGTCCATGGATCATGCGCATTCCAATGAAAATCAACCACCTTGTCCCTACATTCGTACACATAAGATAAGTGATTCTTAGAATTGGCGTGTATATTCAATGTGCCCCTCAACAATGAAATAAGATCATATGAGATACGCCAAAACCCAGAAAGATGACACAGGATATATTCATAAATATGTGCTGTATGGCACAATAAACAACAGTTCTATAATGAAATGATGATCTTTGTACCTGTGCCCAGAATGGCGGAACAATAAGCCCTTTGCAGCTTTTGAGGCTGGACCAGAAGATTCGCCAATCTGCTCAAGAACAAAAACGTTTAAAATGACGAGCACAAGAAGAAAATAAGGTAATATTAAAGGTCGCAAGATGTGGAGGATGGATGGGTTGGTAATGGATCAAAATAGGTTAAAGTTGAAACGCGCAATTTTTGCCGGTATAGGTCAAATCAATCCAGGTGAAGTTGTGTTAGGCCGCAAACCATTTTTTGTCCATCTTTATTATCTTCTCGTAATAATTAATGTATTACAATGATCACAGTAACAATACTGCTAAATCAATACTCATAATATTAGAATAAGACTTCAACTTATGATGTATGAGACTCTTAAGACTTTGAGTAAACTTTTAACCTGTTTAGCTAGCTTGTCTAATTTCCCCCATTAAAGTCGAAATGGCCACCATTAAGTAATAAACAAAAGGAGTATACAAGAAAGATAAGCTACATACCTTGCTATGATCCCAGACGTTCAATATCCCATCCTCTGCTGAACTTCCAAAGACAGACGATTTGTCCGGAGACCACTACAATATGAATAAAATTTTGTCAACATCCAAATATTATTTAAAAAATAATAGAAGACGCAAAAAAACACTAGTGAGTTAAACCTGCACACAGAGAACAGCAGCAGTGTGATTCTCAAATATATGGATGGGTGAACCAATCCCATTAGTAGTGAGATTCCGACGATCAAACAAGCGAATAGTGTTATCAGCAGACCTAAAAAGAAAATGATTCAGTGGAGCGTAGCAAGTGCTTCATTTAAAGATATCAATTTCGACCCACTTAATAATGGGTCAATTAGACATCATATATGCGTATTAGTTACTATTACCCCGTCAGTATAAGATTTTCATCAATCGGATTCCAATCAACACAGTGAAGATCAGCATTGTGTGCTTTCTCAACCTGCAAAAGAACCATAGAGAAAACACAAAAGTTAATATATCTTTACTATAGAACTGCAATAGAGTAACGTTATTTGTGTGAAGAATACCAAACCAAATGAGGAGGTGAAGACTATTCATTACTAAAAAGCAAAGATTAAAGCCACGTTACTCTATAAGTTTAATATAATGGTAAATACAAATTTAAATAAAGTCACCAAGTAAAACAAACCTTTTCACATGAAATAATCAGCAATTATTAAAGCGAATGACAAAGAAGACGAGGAAGTTACCTTAACAACTGGAGAGGAGCCTGTTCTTGCATCCCATAGGATAAGACAAGAATCGTCACCAACACTGCAGAACTCTTGTCCGCTTCACAGAAGATGACAGCAAACAAGAAAGCTTCAAGTTAGTTAATTAAATACGGAGTATATCATAAGCTACTAGAGGTGGCGGTTTCGAGTTTTTCGACCAATTTTTTTATAAAAACTTCAGCTATAAAAAAGAATGGTCAACTGAGTCAAATGTTGCTCATAGTATACTTGTGTATAAACTTTTAAATGTATACAAAAAAACATTAAGATTACGGGTCTCAAAATGACTTAGGCGGTGTTTCTTTTCCACTTAATGAGTGGGCCTAAACCCTTGTTTCATCTTAATGGGGAGGTCCACAAAAGCCCCTCTCTCTCAATTAAGTGGCTAATCTAGTAATATCTCCAAACCACTTAATTTAGTAAACAACCCCAAAACTGGGCACAAACTCACAAAGCCATCTTTCAGTGACTCGCATGCATAAAAAAGGAAGTACAATGACTAAAACGAGACAAATGAAAAAGTTTTGGTGTGACCCCAAGCTAGCTTGACCTGTACCAATAATTTTACTGTCTCGGCCCAAACCTATTTTGACATGTTACTCAAACAGCCCGACCTGCCTATTTTGTCACATCTATTAGCTATTCAAGAAATAGAATTTATGTTTCACAACATGAAGATGGTGTCAGATACCTAGAGGGACAGAATTGAACGTCTTCAACAGTATCCTCATGCCCATGGAATACACCTCTTGCTTGAATAACAGGGCTCTCAGCTGGCTTATCATCAGACCCACCACTTTTTGTTATCCCCGGTTGTGTTGCCAAAGTAGATATATGATCATGGATACTCCACAAAACAACTGACTTGTCCTTCCCTGCAAACACAACATACAACACTTTTATTGAGATCCATTTGTGTGAAGCTCACGCGTAATTACAACTCTTTGTATATATATCCGTTAGCATATGTCACATTAACAATAGAGATAAAAATAAGTTTTTCATCTAAAGCACAGTACCTATTTATACACTGGATGCTAAAATTTTACTGTAATTCTTATTGCACTAAACATGGACTCTTTATAAGAGAACCAAAATAGGTTTTTGAGGAACCTAGGTGTTCAGTTGGCCATTAGAAATTATCAGTTTTTGTATATCAATAGTATCAAGCACCGCTTAAATAGTTAACACTTTACTAAGTAGGTCAAAAAAATGTTTAACTAACAAATTACCTCCAGAAAGTACAAGGGGTTCGCTTCGGCACATATCAAGAGCAAATTCAGCATTTTCTTGATGACCACTCAAAATCTGCAAGGTGAACAGTAGAAAAGAGGATCAACTCTTTGCTTGGAATATCATTTCAACATCAAATATAATTATATAAACCCATATATACATTACGATTCACATTCTTTATAGCCTTATAATCAATAAGGAGCGTATAAAGAGAATGAAACATTATGAAGCACATAAAGAGCAACGGGTCAAAATGGGTTTGGGTTAAAACAAAGTATTGTCGTGGGTCGAAACAGTTGAAGTTGGTTTTAGTTGCTATGCAAACACTATTCCTTTCTCATTTATATAAACAATTAATGAGGTAACTATAGTAACAAAAACAGTACTATTACAATATAACAATAATAATCTAAAGCTTTTAATAAAAACGATTAAGGAGGTTGTGTGCATTAATAATGAACTTGGGACTACTTTTAGCCCGTTTGACCCATTTGGCATGTTCCCCTTTTAGCTAACTTTTTTTATTGACAAACACGATACAAGTCGACCCATTCAAGCTAACTTTTTTATTTTACAAACAAAGTACAAATCGACCCATTCATATGTAAATGGGACGAAACTGCGGCCCTTTATAGCCACATAGATACAAAAAGAAGGCTTATAATTATGGCTCCCTATAAAAGACTCACCAAATCAGGACGAGACTCTGTGGCTCCCAAGACAGCATGGCGATTCGGCTGAGATTCAACATCCCAGATGAGAACCTGAAATGAAAATAAAGAATAATGAAAACTTCATGGTACTGAAATGATCGATAAGCCAAATCTGTGAATGATGAAATATTTAAACAGGGTTCATACATCCGGACTGTCCGTATGTGTAGCTACTATGTTGTTGTTTTGAGGAAGCTCCCTGATGCGATTAACCTGCACGCATATAAGCAAAAAAAAACATGGTATTACATTTCAAGATATACTGCATTAAAAAAAATTCAGAAAATATAGAATTGCATGTTTAAGAAATTAAAGGCACTGCTATAAAATTAAAACGAAGTACCTCTCCAGGATGTATGATGGTTTTAAACTTCTTTACATAAGGTGATCTTGCTTCTTCATTGAACTAAAAAATGAAGACTTGTTATTCAAATAAAACCAGGCATAGAAATCAGGGGTGAAAGGTATTCTAATGAGAGAGAAACAATGGACCCAGAAACTACATTACAAGATACTATTGGACCCACCTGTGAAATGTGTTCTGCAGCTGCTACCCTAGGTTTAACAATCTCACAATTTGCTATCACAAGCGTGTTTGGAACGCTACCATCAGTCTGCATAAAGAAAAATAGAAAACATTCATATTTTGTATCCAAACATAACAAATAAGCAGACAAGCTTCAATACTGAAATTTTCAGCATGCATTTCATACAGCTACAAGATAAAGAATGATATACAATTTGGGTATGTTAAAGCCTTAGAGGATTCAGTAACACGTGGATTTCACCATTAGTCGAAAATCATAAGGTAGCATTAACTAAAAGATAAGAAACATCATTGACCGATTTATAATATTCGAGGTATGCATGATTTCCAGTTAAACCCATGAGTAAATATTTGGGGTTTTGGTTTAGACATATAGTTGATGGTCCACAGTAATATAAATAGTAGATGCCCACATGAATTACCCATTACATTCAAAGTTTCTTCTTTATAGTCTTCTGCTAAACCGTCATTTGTAATTTACGAGTAATATTCATAACATACAATGAGGTGAAGAACATTATTTACCTGCTCTGAGAGGTAGAGTCGCTGGCGATTCTTGTAAGTAGCTTGCTCTAACTGTGGCCCCCATCTGTTAAGTTGACAAATAAACATTACAAAAACCATTTTAGAAAACTTTAAAAAACTCGTACTTACTAAGAACTAAAGTGAGGTATAGTGATATACCAACTAAACAAACGCATTGATATGAAACATATTATCATATTATACAAATGTGACTCGTGCAAACTTAAGTAAACACATAGTCATAAGTGCAAAAATTATCCCTAGCCTGTTTAGCATAGTAATTGAACATTTGCTAAGAATTCTAGAAGTTTGCTTACTATATACACACATTCTCGTATAAAACAAAACTAAACACATAATCATGAGTGCAAGAATCATCTTGGACTGATTTACATGATTTCAACTATACTCCTATGATTGACATATGCAAATGAGCCAATTTCGACCCTAACTATGGACCCATGATCAAGTAATCCACTAGCTTAGTGATAACACTAAACTAGCATGTATACATAAAGCATTTCAAACAAGTAAGTTTTCGGGTCTTTTCATGTCTGTTGAGTTACTCCTACAGCTACATATGCTTTTGCCACACAATTTCATACAACAAAAGGTGTGTTTGGCAAAACTAGCTGAAGCCTCACCTTACTCTAAAAGCAACTTCTGATTTAGAAGCTTACTTCACTTAAAAAGCTATGTCGACCAAACGAACCTTATTTTTCATGAGACCACATGTTTCTAGAATAATAAGATTAAGCTTCCATAGTGCGTCAAAACACTCCCTAACTAAAAGCTACAGTTATTTCAAAGCCCCAACGGCCCAACTACACCTACTCTAGTCACACACCTTTATACGACTTGCATTTGCCATCATTTCTTAGCTGTCCAACTTCATCTACTTTTGTCAAACACTTCATATTACTCACATTTACCATCATTTATAGTCTCTAACTACATGAACTTTAGTCAAACACTACTATACAACTAACGTTTACTATCATTTCTTAAGCTCTAACTACACATTGTTGTGTCAAACACTTTTATACGACTCACAAATACTATCATTTTTTCGCTGTAGCTACAGATAACTTTACCAAAACACTTTTATACGACTCACGTTTACAATCATTTCTAAGCTCTCTACCCCTTATTTAGTGTAACACTCCATAAAACTAACGGTTACGGTTTCACTACCTAGCCTTTATGCCTACAAATTATAAACCTCACACAAATTTATAGATAAAAAACACTTTTATACGAATATACGACCTAACCGTTATGCCTACTTCTAATCTCTAAATTCACCTACATCCGATTCCACCAAACACACCCTACATTTCACATAAACACACATTTTATAGACCTAACGGTTTCGGTTTCAACACCTACACCTATATTTACGGTTTTACGACCTAACAGTTACCGTCATTTCTAACCTCTAACTACACCTACAGTCCTACACTAATTTCACCAAATCCGCCCTGCCTTTGACATAATGTAGCTAAAAATTATAACAACACTTGTATACGAGTATACGACTCACAGTTACAACCTAACCGTTACGCCTACTTCTAACCTCTAAATTTACCTACATCTGATTCCACCAAACCACACATTTTATAGACCTAACCGTTTCGATTTCAACACTTACACCTATATTTATGGTTTTACGACCTAACCGTTACCGCCATCTCTAACCTTTAACTACACCTACACTAATTTTACAAAACACGCCATACCTTTCGCATAATGCAGCTTCAAATTATAATCCTCACACTCTATATAAAACTTTATACAGTTACAGCTTTACGACCTAACCTAACCATTACGCCTACTTCTAACCTCTAAATTCACATTTCACATAAAAAAACACACATTTTATAGACCTAACGGTTTCGGTTTCAACACTTGCATCTACATTTACGGTTTTACTATCTAAGAGTTACCGTCATTCCTAACCTCTAACTACACGTACACTATTTTCACCAAACTCACCCTATACCTTTCGCATAATGTAGCTACAAATTATAACACCACTTGTATACGAGTAAACGATTCACAGTTACGACCTAGCCGTTACGCCTACTTCTAACCTCTAAATTCACCTACATCTGATTCCACCAAACCACACACATTTTATAGACCTAACCGTTTCGATTTCAACACTTACACCTATATTTATGGTTTTACGACCTAACCGTTACCGCCATCTCTAACCTTTAACTACACCTACACTAATTTCACAAAACACGCCATACCTTTCGCATAATGCAGCTTCAAATTATAATCCTCACACTCTATATAAAACTTTATACAGTTACAGCTTTACGACCTAACCTAACCATTACGCCTACTTCTAACCTCTAAATTCACATTTCACATAAAAAAAACACACATTTTATAGACCTAACAGTTTCAGTTTCAACACTTGCACCTCTATTTACGGTTTCTAACCTCTAACTCCACCTATATCTATTTTCAACAAACACACCCTACCTTTTCACATAATGTAGCTACAAATTATAACAACACTTGTATACGAGTAAACGATTCACAGTTACGACCTAGCCGTTACGCCTACTTCTAACCTCTAAATTCACCTACATCCAATTCCACCAAACCACACACATTTTATAGACCTAACCGTTTTGATTTCAACACTTACACCTATATTTACGGTTTTAAAACCTAACCGTTACCCTCACTTCTAACCTCTAACTACACCTACACTATTTTCACCAAACGCGCCCTACCTTTCGCATAATGTAGCTACAAATTATAATCCTCACACTCTAATTAAAACTTTATACGGCTCACGGTTTTACTACCTGACCTAACCTAATCGTTACGCCTACTTCTAACCTCTAAATTCACCTAAATTCACATTTCACATAAAAAAACACACATTTTATAGACCTAACGGTTTCGGTTTCAACATTGCACCTACATTTACGGTTTTACTATCTAAGAGTTACCGTCATTCCTAACCTCTAACTACACCTACACTAATTTCACGAAACTCACCCTATACCTTTCGCATAATGTAGCTACAAATTATAACAACACTTGTATACGAGATTACGAGTACACAATTCACAGTTACGACCTAGCCGTTACGCCTACTTCTAACCTCTAAATTCACCTACATCTGATTCCACCAAACCACACACGTTTTATAGACCTAACGGTTTTGGTTTCAACACCTACACCTATATTTACAGTTTCACAACCTAACAGTTACCATAATTTCTAGCCTCTAAGTCTCTAACTACACATACACTAATTTCATCAAACACGCCCTACCTTATCACATAATGTAGCTAAAAATCATAACAACACTTGTATACGAGTATACGACTCACAATTACAACCTAACCGTTACGCCTACTTCTAACCTCTAAATTCACCTACATCCGATTATTCCACCAAACACACCCTACATTTCACATAAAACAACACACAACATTTTATAGACCTAACGGTTTCGGTAACATTCATTTCTAACCTCTAACAACACCTACACCTATATTTACTGGTTTACGACCTAATCGTTACCGTTACTTCGAACATCGAGCTATACCTAAACTATTTTCACATAATGTAGCCACAAATTATAATCCTCACACTCTAATTAAAACTTTATACAGTTACAGCTTTACGACCTAACCTAACCGTTACACCTACTTCTAACCTCTAAATTCACCTAAATTCACATTTCACATAAAAAAAAAAACACACATTTTATAGACCTAACGGTTTCGATTTCAACACTTACACCTATATTTACAGTTTCACAACCTAACCGTCAACCGTCATTCCTAACCTCTAACTCCACCTATATCTAATTTCACCAAACTCGCCCTACCTTTCGCTTAATGTAGCTACAAATTATAATCCTCACACTCTAATTAAAACTTTATACAGTTACAGCTTTACGACCTAACTAACCTAACCGTCACGCCTACTTCTAACCTCTAACTACACCTACATCCAATTTTACAACAAAAATATATATATTAATAAAAAAAATAAAAAAAAATAAAAAAAAATAAAAAAAAAAATTGAAACCCTAGAAAAAGTGTACGGACGGACTGACCGGCAGGAAAGGGAAGGCCAGAGAAGGTTATGGTTAGCGAACCAGTCGTAAAGAATCGGGACCAGGTACTTCCATTGAGCGTACCGCTCGTCGATTGACCGTCCTCTTCCGCCGCCGCCGTTAACGCCGCGGGTGGTTACTTTTTCTGACGACATTTTGTTTTCCCGCCTCTTGTGAAAAAATGAAATGTTTTTTTTGGGGGTTTTGAGTTTTTGAAATGGTTGGTCCTTGTGGTTATAAAAAGGGTGAGGGTACGTTTGTCCAAATTAAGGGGGAGCAAACTCACGGTCTCGGTTTAGGGATTTTCATAATTTCAGTCTCGGTCCAGATCGGTTCGGTCTGATCCGGTCCGGCTTAAAAACCGTACATTTAGCCTATTTGAACCTAGACCGGACCGACTACATTCAGTCTGGTCTCGGTCTAGGATTTTTGCCGGATTCGGTCTCGGTCTGGTCCTGTTTTTGTCGGTCTGGTCCGGTTTTTGGACCGTGAGCACCCCTAGTCCAAATTGTTAGTTGAATGACACTAGTTAAGGGTCGGTTTGTTTTAAGCTTATATTTGGTTAATGAGCTTATTTGTGTTTCTGCTTATATTTTATAAGCTCTAAATTTTCGGCTTATTTTGAAAGGAAAATGATTTGTAGACCTAAGTTGTATGCCTAAACATATATGTTATATGATCTTTATGGTTTGTAGAAAAGTGGGGTCTTCCGGCTGCAACTATCAAAATAATGTCACGTAGGCTTAGGCATGAATTTAGGCACATGATTTAAACTTCTCAATCACTACACATTTTAAAATTTGTAGATAAGTTTATTATGAACTTATATAAGCTCAGTCTCAAAATAAGCCAGAAAATTAGGGCTTATGAAATATAAGTTGAAATCAAATAAGCTAATAACCCCACATATAAGCTTAAACAAACACCCCCTAAATGTTTTGTTTGGAATTAGGGGTGTAAATGAGTCGAGTGTTGTCAAGCTCGAGTTTGAAACTCAACTCGAGCTTTAGATTTCGATTTGACCTCGGTTATTTTTACATTTCAAGCTTGAATTTGATTAAAGCTCGGCATATCAAGCTCGACTTGATTTAATTTTTTTGAAAATCAAGTAATTATGTGTTTATAAAAGGGTAAAAATAAGGCTCGTGAGCTGTGTATTTTCGAGCTCGAAAGTAACTCGAGTAGTTTACGACTCGATATTGAATAGCTCGCAAGGTTTTTTGGTTTATCATGTTGGTTTTAATGAAGTAGTCAAATGGTAAAGGTGTCGTGTATGCCACGAGTAGATGACTCGATATAGCACCACACTAGCACTAGTAGGAGATACGGCCACTGTGTTCAAGTCAGGATGGAGGGTTGGTCCTAAATGAGTCAAGGACGCCGTGTGGAGTTAAAGGAATAACATAAGCACGAAGTTGAAGGCTTTTAGACTTCAAAGCTTGTAATAAATAGAGTTGAAGGTTTTATTTTAAGAATTGTTTCGCAAGTTAGTTCGAGCTTACGAATATTATATAACAAAAAAAGATATTAAAAATGGAACTTATAATGAATGAAATTACTTAAATGGCCTAACAAAAAATATAAATTATATATGCAATAAAATACGTAGTGGTAAAATCGATTAGTTTTCTTTTCTTTTCCCTCTCAAATTGGGAATACGATCTACAAAATTATATTTCATTAATCTCCTCTTACTTTATGCCAATTTTTCTCTTTTCTCTTATTTTATTTCATTTCAAAACTCAAAAACAAGGCCCACTTTTATTCTCACAATAAACTCAATATGACTCATCATGTTCAAAATGAACATAAGAGGATCACAATTCATGATGTTATGGTTTTGCTTTCATAGTTTTATTCCAATACACACATACCAAACAAATAATTTTTGATATCATTCTCTTCTTACATTAAATACAAGTATACCAAACATGCCCTTAAGTTTGAAAATTGGCCGAGTATCATATTCCTTCATCCGCCCGTCTTTGTCCGGTGTCACTACCATCGTTTGAAACACATTGTACTTTTATAAATTAAAAACCATACATTTATATAAAAACCATGTTACATTGTTTTTTTTTTGTTTTTTTAAAGACGACAATTATATAACCACAAACAAAACAATACAAACTAAAAGGCATCACACATCCTCAAACAAGCTGATTGAGGAAAATAAGACCCAAAACCAAACAAAACAAACAACCCCCTGCACAACCAGGGCCGAACAAAGTACAAAACAATACAAAAAAAATGTCAAAGAATAATATGTTTAGTACGTGTAACGTTTGAACATTTCATATATGCTTCATTTGTATCATCTTTATTTTTGCTTCATTTTCCAAAGATTAGAAAATGGTTTAACATTGATAGAAGGTTCATAAATGTGTCGTTATTTTAGTAATTGAGTTGTGGATAATATTTCTTATAAAATCTAGAAGATTATTTTTTCATGCACACACATATTACATTGAAGTTATCTAGATTAGTTTTGATTGTTCATTTACAAGGTCTATACCTATATAAGTGTCTTCACCTCATTCAATCTATACTACATATAAAGAAAAAATGGTCAATCTTGAAAAAATGGTCAATCTTGAAAAGTGGAAATCTTGAAAAATCTTATTAAAGGAAATTATGAAATGTAATTAATACTCTTATTAAAACACCCCATTACTTAAAAGTACAATGATTTATTCACATTGTACAACCAATTAAAAATATATCTACCAAATTAAATACAACCAATTAATACAAATTACAAACCGGGTTGACCCGGGACGCTTCAAACTCGACGGGTTGAACCGGTTTAATTTGACCCGTTTTCGACCCAACCTAGCAAGTTGACCCGGTTTAAATCGACTAATTTTTCGACCGGAACGGTTCACCCGGTTGAACCACCCGGGTCGAACCGGGCTTCAAAACATTATGTTTAATTCCCACTTGTGTAATCAAAATATCACTACATTTATCTGCCGCTAGGAGTAAAATTCGGGTCGGGTTTGGGTTAACAGGTTAGCAGGTCTAAAATCCCAACCCGAACCTGAACCATTTAAATTATCAGGTCAACTATGTCAACCCTAACCTGTTTACACATGTAACACCTAAAATCCGAGAACATGTGAAAAGACCAAATTGCCCTTACAAATTTGAAATTTAATTAAAAGCTTATTAAAGTACCAAATAAATCCCAAACTTCGAACAATGCACAAGTTATGTATCCAAATAATTTTAACAACTTTATTTAACATTCATGAAAGTGGTGAAATTACTAAAATACCCCTCATAGGGCCGATTGAGATAAAATTGATTTTAAAGTGATTTAAATTAAATTAAAATGATGTAAATCTTTATAAATATGGAAGATAATTATCACCAAATATTTTTCCACCTATAATCACGAAATTTCTGGTCCTCCATACCCTCTCATCACACGGCATTCCATTTTAAAAAGCCAATCCATATCTTTTTCTCCAAAAACCCTAAAACCGATTTCAATAAAACACAAACAATTCTCACAGCCCCCATTCGACTCTCACAATATTCCTAAGCATTTTTCTGTGATCAAACAACATCCAAGAGGTCCTAGAAAAATACCCTTTCGAATTGTTGAAGCTTGGTACGATCGTGGTCTTGGTTTTCTTTTGTCGAGCCCTAAAAACAAGGTAATTCGTTTGCACCTCATTCGACCTCTATAAAAATTATTTCTCATTTTTCCTGTGATACTTACATCATATAAGACCCAAGAAAATTGGTTTCAAGGTTGGAAGATCATTGGTGAAGTCGTGGTGATTTTTGGATCATTTGGCCTATACGCGTAGGCTATAAATCGTACAGCCCTCTCCACACGTTCAAGTCTTGGTTTGGTATTTTTCTCAGGTCCCTTACACCATATGAACATCATCTAAAATGTTTCATTCGATCCATGCACACTCTATATCATATTCATGAATTAAACCCTAAACACATGTTTAAAATGTAAAAGACACCATGCGATCCATAATAATTCTAAATATAATTTATTTACACTTGTTATAATGTATAGTGATCTGTAAAAATGTTGGAAGAATTATCATGTCTTGAATCATGTGTTTCGAATTTATTTTGATTTATTGAGTTTTGTATAAAACGTATAAGGAGAAAAAGAAAATAAAATCGTGGGATCTAGGGTTTGTGTTTAGGGCTGGAAATTTGTGACTATTAATGATCTTTAATGATTTGATAATGATTAAAAATGGATTGGATGGATTAGGGTTTCTAATTTCTTTGTTTTTGGTTTCTACGATTTGGCTAAAAGGTTTTGGGTGAGTTTTGTAAACTTTAAAACTTAAGGGTTAATTCTGGAACTTTATTTGAGCTGTATAATATTCGAATAAAATATATAATGAGGGTGCTAAGTGTAAGTTTTGCATTTAAATGGATTAAAATGTATTTAATGATTAATTAGGGTTTGTTTTGAAAATAATTAAAAGAGAGGGACTAAAAATGTAATTTCCAGAAACTTGGAGCTGTTTTGAGAAATTAAAAGTATTCAAGGGATTATGTGCTAATTTGGTGAATTAATGGCTTAATATGTAATTATTAAGAATTTAAAAGTTGAAATTGTAAATTAAAGGGTTAAATATGTAACTTTAATAACTTGAAGGACTTAACGTGTAAATTGTGAATACTTGAAGGTATATTCGTATAACATGATAAAATAAGGGATTATTATGTAAAATGGATAAGTTAAGGGTTTAATGTGTAACTTTGAATACTAAAAGGTTTAAAGTGTAATTTTGGAAAGTAAAGGGTTAAAATGTAAAGTTATGAAACCCTAAGGATCAAATGTGTAAATATGTTAAAAGATACTTTGATTCCATTAATAATGATTCAACTTTCTAATTATGGAAACTTTCTAAAAGTGGAAACTTACTATTTATGGAAATCTGCTAAAAGTGGAAAGTCACTTTAAATGGAAAGTTACTAAAACTGGAAAGCCGACTAAAATGAGAAATCTGAATTGAATAAGTTATTAATAATAAGCCGATCATTAATTCGTGTAGATTCGTTGAAGAAGGAGTGTTTCCATATGCTTACGTATGTTATGATTTCGATGGCGATTGAGGTACAGATATTCTGACCTTTCTCAAAAGGTTTCTCATGATCTCTTCATATTCTGATCCGTTAGTTCCCGAATTGATGCCATTGCTATGATCCCCTTTACTTGAACCTTCTCTGTTGATCCCACTTGATATGACTTCCGTTATGAACCATGCTATGAAAACCTTTTAATTATGCCATGGAAATGTTTTGAGAAGAACCGATTTGAAAAGATGTTTATAAATGATGCTAAATTTATTTTTAAAAGAAAGGTTATTTAACTTTCATGAACCCTATATTTTGAAAGACCATTTTTATGAAAACTGTTTTAAAAGATCATTTAAATTGGACTTTTAATAGAAACTTTTGAAACGGACTTTTGAACTGAACCATGAATTGATTTTTGAATATGAACCTTGACCTGATAAACTCTGAATGGACCTTGAATACTATTTCTGATATGATTTTGAGATAAACCTTTGCTATATGACCTTTTGCATGACTTTGAGACCTGACTCTTAGTTTGATACCCGAGCCATTTATGTTTCTCCTACCTATGGAGGTACCATAGGCATGTCTGTGATGCACCACTGGCATGACTCATGTGTGGGTGAGTGATTTCTCACGCCGTCCCTTTTTATGATTACTATTATGGCCATTATGACTTTGAGTATATGACTTTGAGATTGACTTTGAGAAAGGGGCGTATGGGTTGCAATCCTAGATATGTATGCTTAGTGGATTTAACTATGACTTTGAGTTGACTTTGAGGTGACTGGTACTGTGTGCTATACATGCCTTTCACAACTTCTGGGAGCTGATCACTCCACTTTATGATACATGAGGACACCCCTCATATTATCTGGTTGCCTGAGAGGTATCCCCTCTGATTATGAGATTATGATATTGACGGCTTATATGATATGATATGTTTTGGTCTCGTGGTAGATGACTATCCTTTCTTCTTTCTATTCTATTACTCTTTTATCTATTCCTTATTCTATTTCCCCAATGCACTATATTTCAGTTCTGTTTCATTTTCATTGCTTTGTATATGTATCTGTTCACTGGGCTTTTTAAGCTCAGCCGCATTTCCTTTTCCTGCGGCAGGTTTTAGTAGGAAGCTGGGTTATGGGAAGAGAGTGTGACTGGACTTAGAAGACTATGCTTTGGACTAGAGACGATTAGATGAAGTTTCACTTTATTAGACATAGTATTTATTGTTTTGTAACCTTGTAGTTTCAGATTTTCATTTGTAACCCTGAATTTCGTTGTATGTATGAATCATATGCTTGTGTTTGTTCTGATATGTCACTGTAATGTAATACTTCTACCCTTATCGGGTTGGGGTGTTACAACACATAACCCGAACCTGTCTGATTTAACCCGTATATATATTTGGGTTAGCCGGTTAAATAGGTCAAACAGGTTGAATATGTTAAACGGTTTTGGGTTGACCAATTTAACACGTTTTATATACAAAAGTACGCACATACATGAGTTAAATAGGTTAAACGGGTTTGCGAGTCGACCCGTTTAACCCATGTAACCTATATAATAAAATATAAATAGTTTTTACTTTATGTAAAAAAAATCTTAAACAGGTTGACGGGTCGACCCGCTTAATTTATTTTCAACTCGAACCTGACCTGTTTAATAAAGAGGTTAGTTGGGTCGACCCAAACCTGACCCGAAAGTTATTATAGACTTAACACGAACCTGTTAATTTGCGTGTCGGTTTCATGTCGGGTTTCGTGTCGGACAAAAATTTTCAACCCTATTTGCCGTTATAAATCCCGTTGCTATGCACGGGTACTCGTCTAGTATATTATGATGTGTTTGTATAATGGTTTTCAAGATTGTAAAATGGATTTGACAGTAAAGTGAGGCTTTGTTTGATTTATATATTTTGGAATTCTTATGAAAATTAACTTGAATTTCATTTTATAGCTTATTTTTTTCTTGTTATACTTTTATTACGTTCTATCCAACAAAATTTGATATTTTTCCAAGTTTTATATCCTTGAATATCTAAAACTCTCAATCCTTCAAATATCAATTCATATAGGAACCCAAGTTATTACCGGTGAGGAATGGGTAGACTAAGACATTTATGTAAGTATCATTTGCTTCCGTATCACTCTGATCGTGCCTTTGCTCTTAGATAAGCCTTATAAGGACCTTTGTTTCAGAAGTTAGAAGTTTTGCAACTTAAGCTTAGTAACCAAGTAAGTTTGGAATACCTCGGAAAGCTACCTGGATACCTTACACATTTAAGTTTCACCTTCAGATTTTGATCTCCGCCTCCGATTTGTTTGATAAGCTGTTTGACACCTTTTCGACCACATCGTAGGTCATTAAACCACAATGTGTTCGACACATTCTGTAAATTCATTACTTATGCTGGGTATGAATGTATCATCCGATACTACTTAACTCTGTATGATCCATTATTACTCCTATGAGAATTTTGGTAATTATGAACCACGAATATGAGAAGTTTTGTTTCCTCTCTTTGAATGATGAACCTTGTTCTGCCAACCGTTTCCTTTGGAAGGGTATGATGTAAATACTATCTCTATATGGATTTGTTAACTAAGCATGATGATGCTGATAACTGAGATTCTGTACCTCTCACAATTGACGATTATACGATATTCGTATTACCAATGACACACATCCTACCTGCTACTTATGCTAAGAAGCTAAACGAAATTCCCACACATTGAACTGTTCGTTTATCCATCCCAACATTTTTGTTGAACCATGTACTTGACTCTGATATATGAACTATCTGTATGATTTGACGACTGTATTCACTCTATGAATCCTTTGACTTTGAGATGTTTGATTGTGCGGTCTTTTGGACTGAATGACTATTCGTGAAGATACCATAGACTACCATATCTAAAATGTGACCTTAAAAATCTGCTTCACTCTATTTCATTATGATGACTCTCTACATCTGCTAAAATTTCTACCACTATGGAAAACCCCAAACCCGAACTCATGTGATTATCAAGTTTTTCCTGAAAACCATTATTATCAACCCTTAGAAAGTTCTGCTATTAGGAAATATTTTGTCCTACGAAGATTTTCCGGTATTCTCTGATGAACTTTTTGGTACTCCTTCCTGCTTAGGAAGTGGAGTGGGCATTGAACTGATCTCAGTTGCAGAAACCATGGTGCTATAGAAGTTGAGTGTTTGAAGAAGCCGATGGAATATGATTTTGTTAACCTTGGTGATTCTCTTTAGATGCTCTTGTTTGTTTATGAAGAAGAACGAGAGAAGTATGCGATGACGTATCGACTATCGTGAACTTAAACGTACCACTATCACTAATCATTATCTGTTTCCGCGTATCAATAATTAATTTGGTCTTCCTTTGAAACTCCGCGTCTGATTGCATCATTTTAGATTTGAAGGCTGAAGAAGCAACCACAAAAACTTCTAAGAAGGGGGTTAACTAACCAAGGGTAACCTTTGTGAAGTATCTCAGTTCTTGGAAAGGAAAGAAGGCGATGGGAAAACTCCCTGAGATGATTTCTGAAGTTGCCTTTGCACTCGTTATAACATTTATGAACTTGAATGATGCCAATGGTGTTGGCTAGAATAATCATGTTTTTCGCGTGTTTTGGACAAATGGTCATAGTATGACATTGTGTTGTGTTCTAAAACGAAAGAAGAACATAGAGATTATTGGTGAGACGACCCTTTGTTCCGGAAGAGAAATTTGATTGACGTTCAGAAAGCATAATAGACAACACTACCCTGTATAATGTAAAGACAGAGCTTTCACAAGAAGGACCAAGATCGAAGATCGTTATCGGAGTTAGAAACTTGGTGGAAGAGTAGTAGAAGATGGTTGCAACAAGCATTACCATGGAAGAAGCATACAAGAAGAAGTGAGGAACTAGGATAGTGCTCAATCATGCATCACGTAACACGTGAAGATTTCAGTTTGGGCACCAAGACAACCAGACCAAAGAAGACGAACCATTCAACACACAACCTGGAGTCGACAACAACATCATGTACCTTAAAACCTGGAGCTATGTTAGAAGACCTGTCGAAGACACGCAGTCATGTTTCTCTATTCATTTTAGTTGTACTAAGATGAATTGAGAGCAGAAGCAGACCTACAGATGGAGGGATGCACAGTAATTGCGTCAGAGACTGCCGTTACGATACCACACTACCAAGAGGAGCTGCTGAAGACCGGAGGAACCAGACTCGAGTTTTAAATTCTTTTAATCATGAGGTAAGATGGACAAGAGTAAACAGACTACCCCAACTTGGAAGAAATTTTGAAATTTGTATTTGAGTGGACGGATTTTGAAGCGGACATTGTAAAGGATTGACGCTATTGATGACGTACCTTAATTTTGAATGACATTCTCGGATCTTCGTTACTCTTCGAGTAATTTCGTTCTCTTAGTTATGTTGTTTGATTTTGGTGACCTCTGAGACTATAGGTGGACTAGGTGGATTTAAATAAGTTTGGGTGTTCACGACTTGAGATAAAGTATGATCATCATGAGGGCATATGTATATGATGCCAGTATTATGACGCCTGACCAACGTGATAATACTTACATCATATAACGTGCACTTATGATGGGCATATGATATTTTAAGAAGTGCCTTAGAAGCTTTAGAATTCTGGCATCTGATCAAGATCATCTGAGTTTAGTGAGACTTTAGGTTCATTCTACCTATACGTTTGATCTGCTGTCCTTGATATACGATTCGATACGTTTGGACTCTCGACACGTGTTTTGCTGATCTTTACAACTTCTGATAAGAATCTTAGGTTCCATTATGAAATTTCTGTCGTTGACGATATCTAACGATGTGCTTTTTGTCCGTATACGATTCGCATTCGCGAAGTTGTTCATTATGATCTGCTATGAGTAAAACATATGATTGCGGACTTTGAGGAAATGAGACCTGTTTGTTTATGAGAGTACCTTTGAAAGGTTATCTAAAAGCAGAGACTATCTGAGAAACTGAAGAATTAAACCTTATATCACCCCATGTTTGCTACAATTCAATGTATTCTCATCTGATTCGCCTAATCAATTCGATGAAAATCCTATGTATTTCTATACCTCTTCCTGGAGAATTCGATTATCATCCGTTATCTTTGGTACATTATCCTTTTGATTCAAATTCAATATGATATGCCCTTCTTAGAAATCTGGAACTGTTTTGACAATAATTACGAGTCATGAGAAACCAGTTGGTCTGAATATCTTTTGGAAGAACCTCCCCGGGCGTGAAAATGTTTGTAACGACTTTTGCGGTTTGCTACGACTTCGTCTAACTTTGCGACTTCAAATTTCGAGGACGAAATTTTTCTTGTTATAGGGGAAGAAGTTGTAACACCTAAAATCCGAGAACATGTGAAAAGACCAAATTGCCCTTACAAATTTGAAATTTAATTAAAAGCTTATTAAAGTACCAAATAAATCCCAAACTTCGAACAATGCACAAGTTATGTATCCAAATAATTTTAACAACTTTATTTAACATTCATGAAAGTGGTGAAATTACTAAAATACCCCTCATAGGGCCGATTGAGATAAAATTGATTTTAAAGTGATTTAAATTAAAGTAAAATGATGTAAATCTTTATAAATATGGAAGATAATTATCACCAAATATTTTTCCACCTATAATCACGAAATTTATGGTCCTCCATACCCTCTCATCACACGGCATTCCATTTTAAAAAGCCAATCCATATCTTTTTCTCCAAAAACCCTAAAACCGATTTCAATAAAACACAAACAATTCTCACAGCCCCCATTCGACTCTCACAATATTCCTAAGCATTTTTCTGTGATCAAACAACATCCAAGAGGTCCTAGAAAAATACCCTTTCGAATTGTTGAAGCTTGGTACGATCGTGGTCTTGGTTTTCTTTTGTCGAGCCCTAAAAACAAGGTAATTCGTTTGCACCTCATTCGACCTCTATAAAAATTATTTCTCATTTTTCCTGTGATACTTACATCATATAAGACCCACGAAAATTGGTTTCAAGATTGGAAGATCATTAGTGAAGTCGTGGTGATTTTTGGATCATTTGGCCTATACGCGTAGGCTATAAATCGTACAGCCCTCTCCACATGTTCAAGTCTTGGTTTGGTATTTTTCTCAGGTCCCTTACACCATATGAACATCATCTAAAATGTTTCATTCGATCCATGCACAATCTATATCATATTCGTGAATTAAACCCTAAACACATGTTTAAAATGTAAAAGACACCATGCGATGCATAATAATTCTAAATATAATTTATTTACACTTGTTATAATGTATAGTGATCTGTAAAAATGTTGGAAGAATTATCATGGCTTGAATCATGTGTTTCGAATTTATTTTGATTTATTGAGTTTTGTATAAAACGTATAAGGAGAAAAAGAAAATAAAATCGTGGGATCTAGGGTTTGTGTTTAGGGCTGGAAATTTGTGACTATTAATGATCTTTAATTATTTGATAATGATTAAAAATGGATTGGATGGATTAGGGTTTCTAATTTCTTTGTTTTTGGTTTATACGATTTGGCTAAAAGGTTTTGGGTGAGTTTTGTAAACTTTAAAACTTAAGGGTTAATTCTGGAACTTTATTTGAGCTGTATAATATTCGAATAAAATATATAATGAGGGTGCTAAGTGTAAGTTTTGCATTTAAATGGATTAAAATGTATTTAATGATTAATTAGGGTTTGTTTTGAAAATAATTAAAAGAGAGGGACTAAAAATGTAATTTCCAGAAAATTGGAGCTGTTTTGAGAAATTAAAAGTATTCAAGGGATTATGTGCTAATTTGGTGAATTAATGGCTTAATATGTAATTATTAAGAATTTAAAAGTTGAAATTGTAAATTAAAGGGTTAAATATGTAACTTTAATAACTTGAAGGACTTAACGTGTAAATTGTGAATACTTGAAGGTATATTCGTATAACATGATAAAATAAGGGATTATTATGTAAAATGGATAAGTTAAGGGTTTAATGTGTAACTTTGAATACTAAAAGGTTTAAAGTGTAATTTTGGAAAGTAAAGGGTTAAAATGTAAAGTTATGAAACCCTAAGGATCAAATGTGTAAATATGTTAAAAGATACTTTGATTCCATTAATAATGATTCAACTTTCTAATTATGGAAACTTTCTAAAAGTGGAAACTTACTATTTATGGAAATCTGCTAAAAGTGGAAAGTCACTTTAAATGGAAAGTTACTAAAACTGGAAAGCCGACTAAAATGAGAAATCTGAATTGAATAAGTTATTAATAATAAGCCGATCATTAATTCGTGTAGATTCGTTGAAGAAGGAGTGTTTCCATATGCTTACGTATGTTATGATTTCGATGGCGATTGAGGTACAGATATTCTGACCTTTCTCAAAAGGTTTCTCATGATCTCTTCATATTCTGATCCGTTAGTTCCCGAATTGATGCCATTGCTATGATCCCCTTTACTTGAACCTTCTCTGTTGATCCCACTTGATATGACTTCCGTTATGAACCATGCTATGAAAACCTTTTAATTATGCCATGGAAATGTTTTGAGAAGAACCGATTTGAAAAGATGTTTATAAATGATGCTAAATTTATTTTTAAAAGAAAGGTTATTTAACTTTCATGAACCCTATATTTTGAAAGACCATTTTTATGAAAACTGTTTTAAAAGATCATTTAAATTGGACTTTTAATAGAAACTTTTGAAACGGACTTTTGAACTGAACCATGAATTGATTTTTGAATATGAACCTTGACCTGATAAACTCTGAATGGACCTTGAATACTATTTCTGATATGATTTTGAGATAAACCTTTGCTATATGACCTTTTGCATGACTTTGAGACCTGACTCTTAGTTTGATACCCGAGCCATTTATGTTTCTCCTACCTATGGAGGTACCATAGGCATGTCTGTGATGCACCACTGGCATGACTCATGTGTGGGTGAGTGATTTCTCACGCCGTCCCTTTTTATGATTACTATTATGGCCATTATGACTTTGAGTATATGACTTTGAGATTGACTTTGAGAAAGGGGCGTATGGGTTGCAATCCTAGATATGTATGCTTAGTGGATTTAACTATGACTTTGAGTTGACTTTGAGGTGACTGGTACTGTGTGCTATACATGCCTTTCACAACTTCTGGGAGCTGATCACTCCACTTTATGATACATGAGGACACCCCTCATATTATCTGGTTGCCTAAGAGGTATCCCCTCTGATTATGAGATTATGATATTGACGGCTTATATGATATGATATGTTTTGGTCTCGTGGTAGATGACTATCCTTTCTTCTTTCTATTCTATTACTCTTTTATCTATTCCTTATTCTATTTCCCCAATGCACTATATTTCAGTTCTGTTTCATTTTCATTGCTTTGTATATGTATCTGTTCACTGGGCTTTTTAAGCTCAGCCGCATTTCCTTTTCCTGCGGCAGGTTTTAGTAGGAAGCTGGGTTATGGGAAGAGAGTGTGACTGGACTTAGAAGACTATGCTTTGGACTAGAGACGATTAGATGAAGTTTCACTTTATTAGACATAGTATTTATTGTTTTGTAACCTTGTAGTTTCAGATTTTCATTTGTAACCCTGAATTTCGTTGTATGTATGAATCATATGCTTGTGTTTGTTCTGATATGTCACTGTAATGTAATACTTCTACCCTTATCGGGTTGGGGTGTTACAACACATAACCCGAACCTGTCTGATTTAACCCGTATATATATTTGGGTTAGCCGGTTAAATAGGTCAAACAGGTTGAATATGTTAAACGGTTTTGGGTTGACCAATTTAACACCTTTTATATACAAAAGTACGCACATACATGAGTTAAATAGGTTAAACGGGTTTGCGAGTCGACCCGTTTAACCCATGTAACCTATATAATAAAATATAAATAGTTTTTACTTTATGTAAAAAAAATCTTAAACAGGTTGACGGGTCGACCCGCTTAATTTATTTTCAACTCGAACCTGACCTGTTTAATAAAGAGGTTAGTTGGGTCGACCCAAACCTGACCCGAAAGTTATTATAGACTTAACACGAACCTGTTAATTTGCGTGTCGGTTTCATGTCGGGTTTCGTGTCGGACAAAAATTTTCAACCCTATTTGCCGTTATAAATCCCGTTGCTATGCACGGGTACTCGTCTAGTATATTATGATGTGTTTGTATAATGGTTTTCAAGATTGTAAAATGGATTTGACAGTAAAGTGAGGCTTTGTTTGATTTATATATTTTGGAATTCTTATGAAAATTAACTTGAATTTCATTTTATAGCTTATTTTTTTCTTGTTATACTTTTATTACGTTCTATCCAACAAAATTTGATATTTTTCCAAGTTTTATATCCTTGAATATCTAAAACTCTCAATCCTTCAAATATCAATTCATATAGGAACCCAAGTTATTACCGGTGAGGAATGGGTAGACTAAGACATTTATGTAAGTATCATTTGCTTCCGTATCACTCTGATCGTGCCTTTGCTCTTAGATAAGCCTTATAAGGACCTTTGTTTCAGAAGTTAGAAGTTTTGCAACTTAAGCTTAGTAACCAAGTAAGTTTGGAATACCTCGGAAAGCTACCTGGATACCTTACACATTTAAGTTTCACCTTCAGATTTTGATCTCCGCCTCCGATTTGTTTGATAAGCTGTTTGACACCTTTTCGACCACATCGTAGGTCATTCAACCACAATGTGTTCGACACATTCTGTAAATTCATTACTTATGCTGGGTATGAATGTATCATCCGATACTACTTAACTCTGTATGATCCATTATTACTCCTATGAGAATTTTGGTAATTATGAACCACGAATATGAGAAGTTTTGTTTCCTCTCTTTGAATGATGAACCTTGTTCTGCCAACCGTTTCCTTTGGAAGGGTATGATGTAAATACTATCTCTATATGGATTTGTTAACTAAGCATGATGATGCTGATAACTGAGATTCTGTACCTCTCACAATTGACGATTATACGATATTCGTATTACCAATGACACACATCCTACCTGCTACTTATGCTAAGAAGCTAAACGAAATTCCCACACATTGAACTGTTCGTTTATCCATCCCAACATTTTTGTTGAACCATGTACTTGACTCTGATATATGAACTATCTGTATGATTTGACGACTGTATTCACTCTATGAATCCTTTGACTTTGAGATGTTTGATTGTGCGGTCTTTTGGACTGAATGACTATTCGTGAAGATACCATAGACTACCATATCTAAAATGTGACCTTAAAAATCTGCTTCACTCTATTTCATTATGATGACTCTCTACATCTGCTAAAATTTCTACCACTATGGAAAACCCCAAACCCGAACTCATGTGATTATCAAGTTTTTCCTGAAAACCATTATTATCAACCCTTAGAAAGTTCTGCTATTAGGAAATATTTTGTCCTACGAAGATTTTCCGGTATTCTCTGATGAACTTTTTGGTACTCCTTCCTGCTTAGGAAGTGGAGTGGGCATTGAACTGATCTCAGTTGCAGAAACCATGGTGCTATAGAAGTTGAGTGTTTGAAGAAGCCGATGGAATATGATTTTGTTAACCTTGGTGATTCTCTTTAGATGCTCTTGTTTGTTTATGAAGAAGAACGAGAGAAGTATGCGATGACGTATCGACTATCGTGAACTTAAACGTACCACTATCACTAATCATTATCTGTTTCCGCGTATCAATAATTAATTTGGTCTTCCTTTGAAACTCCGCGTCTGATTGCATCATTTTAGATTTGAAGGCTGAAGAAGCAACCACAAAAACTTCTAAGAAGGGGGTTAACTAACCAAGGGTAACCTTTGTGAAGTATCTCAGTTCTTGGAAAGGAAAGAAGGCGATGGGAAAACTCCCTGAGATGATTTCTGAAGTTGCCTTTGCACTCGTTATAACATTTATGAACTTGAATGATGCCAATGGTGTTGGCTAGAATAATCATGTTTTTCGCGTGTTTTGGACAAATGGTCATAGTATGACATTGTGTTGTGTTCTAAAACGAAAGAAGAACATAGAGATTATTGGTGAGACGACCCTTTGTTCCGGAAGAGAAATTTGATTGACGTTCAGAAAGCATAATAGACAACACTACCCTGTATAATGTAAAGACAGAGCTTTCACAAGAAGGACCAAGATCGAAGATCGTTATCGGAGTTAGAAACTTGGTGGAAGAGTAGTAGAAGATGGTTGCAACAAGCATTACCATGGAAGAAGCATACAAGAAGAAGTGAGGAACTAGGATAGTGCTCAATCATGCATCACGTAACACGTGAAGATTTCAGTTTGGGCACCAAGACAACCAGACCAAAGAAGACGAACCATTCAACACACAACCTGGAGTCGACAACAACATCATGTACCTTAAAACCTGGAGCTATGTTAGAAGACCTGTCGAAGACACGCAGTCATGTTTCTCTATTCATTTTAGTTGTACTAAGATGAATTGAGAGCAGAAGCAGACCTACAGATGGAGGGATGCACAGTAATTGCGTCAGAGACTGCCGTTACGATACCACACTACCAAGAGGAGCTGCTGAAGACCGGAGGAACCAGACTCGAGTTTTAAATTCTTTTAATCATGAGGTAAGATGGACAAGAGTAAACAGACTACCCCAACTTGGAAGAAATTTTGAAATTTGTATTTGAGTGGACGGATTTTGAAGCGGACATTGTAAAGGATTGACGCTATTGATGACGTACCTTAATTTTGAATGACATTCTCGGATCTTCGTTACTCTTCGAGTAATTTCGTTCTCTTAGTTATGTTGTTTGATTTTGGTGACCTCTGAGACTATAGGTGGACTAGGTGGATTTAAATAAGTTTGGGTGTTCACGACTTGAGATAAAGTATGATCATCATGAGGGCATATGTATATGATGCCAGTATTATGACGCCTGACCAACGTGATAATACTTACATCATATAACGTGCACTTATGATGGGCATATGATATTTTAAGAAGTGCCTTAGAAGCTTTAGAATTCTGGCATCTGATCAAGATCATCTGAGTTTAGTGAGACTTTAGGTTCATTCTACCTATACGTTTGATCTGCTGTCCTTGATATACGATTCGATACGTTTGGACTCTCGACACGTGTTTTGCTGATCTTTACAACTTCTGATAAGAATCTTAGGTTCCATTATGAAATTTCTGTCGTTGACGATATCTAACGATGTGCTTTTTGTCCGTATACGATTCGCATTCGCGAAGTTGTTCATTATGATCTGCTATGAGTAAAACATGTGATTGCGGACTTTGAGGAAATGAGACCTGTTTGTTTATGAGAGTACCTTTGAAAGGTTATCTAAAAGCCGAGACTATCTGAGAAACTGAAGAATTAAACCTTATATCACCCCATGTTTGCTACAATTCAATGTATTCTCATCTGATTCGCCTAATCAATTCGATGAAAATCCTATGTATTTCTCTACCTCTTCCTGGAGAATTCGATTATCATCCGTTATCTTTGGTACATTATCCTTTTGATTCAAATTCAATATGATATGCCCTTCTTAGAAATCTGGAACTGTTTTGACAATAATTACGAGTCATGAGAAACGAGTTGGTCTGAATATCTTTTGGAAGAACCTCCCCGGGCGTGAAAATGTTTGTAACGACTTTTGCGGTTTGCTACGACTTCGTCTAACTTTGCGACTTCAAATTTCGAGGACGAAATTTTTCTTGTTATAGGGGAAGAAGTTGTAACACCTAAAATCCGAGAACATGTGAAAAGACCAAATTGCCCTTACAAATTTGAAATTTAATTAAAAGCTTATTAAAGTACCAAATAAATCCCAAACTTCGAACAATGCACAAGTTATGTATCCAAATAATTTTAACAACTTTATTTAACATTCATGAAAGTGGTGAAATTACTAAAATACCCCTCATAGGGCCGATTGAGATAAAATTGATTTTAAAGTGATTTAAATTAAAGTAAAATGATGTAAATCTTTATAAATATGGAAGATAATTATCACCAAATATTTTTCCACCTATAATCACGAAATTTATGGTCCTCCATACCCTCTCATCACACGGCATTCCATTTTAAAAAGCCAATCCATATCTTTTTCTCCAAAAACCCTAAAACCGATTTCAATAAAACACAAACAATTCTCACAGCCCCCATTCGACTCTCACAATATTCCTAAGCATTTTTCTGTGATCAAACAACATCCAAGAGGTCCTAGAAAAATACCCTTTCGAATTGTTGAAGCTTGGTACGATCGTGGTCTTGGTTTTCTTTTGTCGAGCCCTAAAAACAAGGTAATTCGTTTGCACCTCATTCGACCTCTATAAAAATTATTTCTCATTTTTCCTGTGATACTTACATCATATAAGACCCACGAAAATTGGTTTCAAGATTGGAAGATCATTAGTGAAGTCGTGGTGATTTTTGGATCATTTGGCCTATACGCGTAGGCTATAAATCGTACAGCCCTCTCCACATGTTCAAGTCTTGGTTTGGTATTTTTCTCAGGTCCCTTACACCATATGAACATCATCTAAAATGTTTCATTCGATCCATGCACAATCTATATCATATTCGTGAATTAAACCCTAAACACATGTTTAAAATGTAAAAGACACCATGCGATCCATAATAATTCTAAATATAATTTATTTACACTTGTTATAATGTATAGTGATCTG
The DNA here is from genome assembly GCA_030686995.1 of Artemisia argyi. Lineage (NCBI taxonomy): Eukaryota > Viridiplantae > Streptophyta > Magnoliopsida > Asterales > Asteraceae > Artemisia > Artemisia argyi. The sequence continues at coordinate 174,467,759 of CM060691.1, forward strand.
TAAAAATGTTGGAAGAATTATCATGTCTTGAATCATGTGTTTCGAATTTATTTTGATTTATTGAGTTTTGTATAAAACGTATAAGGAGAAAAAGAAAATAAAATCGTGGGATCTAGGGTTTGTGTTTAGGGCTGGAAATTTGTGACTATTAATGATCTTTAATTATTTGATAATGATTAAAAATGGATTGGATGGATTAGGGTTTCTAATTTCTTTGTTTTTGGTTTATACGATTTGGCTAAAAGGTTTTGGGTGAGTTTTGTAAACTTTAAAACTTAAGGGTTAATTCTGGAACTTTATTTGAGCTGTATAATATTCGAATAAAATATATAATGAGGGTGCTAAGTGTAAGTTTTGCATTTAAATGGATTAAAATGTATTTAATGATTAATTAGGGTTTGTTTTGAAAATAATTAAAAGAGAGGGACTAAAAATGTAATTTCCAGAAAATTGGAGCTGTTTTGAGAAATTAAAAGTATTCAAGGGATTATGTGCTAATTTGGTGAATTAATGGCTTAATATGTAATTATTAAGAATTTAAAAGTTGAAATTGTAAATTAAAGGGTTAAATATGTAACTTTAATAACTTGAAGGACTTAACGTGTAAATTGTGAATACTTGAAGGTATATTCGTATAACATGATAAAATAAGGGATTATTATGTAAAATGGATAAGTTAAGGGTTTAATGTGTAACTTTGAATACTAAAAGGTTTAAAGTGTAATTTTGGAAAGTAAAGGGTTAAAATGTAAAGTTATGAAACCCTAAGGATCAAATGTGTAAATATGTTAAAAGATACTTTGATTCCATTAATAATGATTCAACTTTCTAATTATGGAAACTTTCTAAAAGTGGAAACTTACTATTTATGGAAATCTGCTAAAAGTGGAAAGTCACTTTAAATGGAAAGTTACTAAAACTGGAAAGCCGACTAAAATGAGAAATCTGAATTGAATAAGTTATTAATAATAAGCCGATCATTAATTCGTGTAGATTCGTTGAAGAAGGAGTGTTTCCATATGCTTACGTATGTTATGATTTCGATGGCGATTGAGGTACAGATATTCTGACCTTTCTCAAAAGGTTTCTCATGATCTCTTCATATTCTGATCCGTTAGTTCCCGAATTGATGTCATTGCTATGATCCCCTTTACTTGAACCTTCTCTGTTGATCCCACTTGATATGACTTCCGTTATGAACCATGCTATGAAAACCTTTTAATTATGCCATGGAAATGTTTTGAGAAGAACCGATTTGAAAAGATGTTTATAAATGATGCTAAATTTATTTTTAAAAGAAAGGTTATTTAACTTTCATGAACCCTATATTTTGAAAGACCATTTTTATGAAAACTGTTTTAAAAGATCATTTAAATTGGACTTTTAATAGAAACTTTTGAAACGGACTTTTGAACTGAACCATGAATTGATTTTTGAATATGAACCTTGACCTGATAAACTCTGAATGGACCTTGAATACTATTTCTGATATGATTTTGAGATAAACCTTTGCTATATGACCTTTTGCATGACTTTGAGACCTGACTCTTAGTTTGATACCCGAGCCATTTATGTTTCTCCTACCTATGGAGGTACCATAGGCATGTCTGTGATGCACCACTGGCATGACTCATGTGTGGGTGAGTGATTTCTCACGCCGTCCCTTTTTATGATTACTATTATGGCCATTATGACTTTGAGTATATGACTTTGAGATTGACTTTGAGAAAGGGGCGTATGGGTTGCAATCCTAGATATGTATGCTTAGTGGATTTAACTATGACTTTGAGTTGACTTTGAGGTGACTGGTACTGTGTGCTATACATGCCTTTCACAACTTCTGGGAGCTGATCACTCCACTTTATGATACATGAGGACACCCCTCATATTATCTGGTTGCCTGAGAGGTATCCCCTCTGATTATGAGATTATGATATTGACGGCTTATATGATATGATATGTTTTGGTCTCGTGGTAGATGACTATCCTTTCTTCTTTCTATTCTATTACTCTTTTATCTATTCCTTATTCTATTTCCCCAATGCACTATATTTCAGTTCTGTTTCATTTTCATTGCTTTGTATATGTATCTGTTCACTGGGCTTTTTAAGCTCAGCCGCATTTCCTTTTCCTGCGGCAGGTTTTAGTAGGAAGCTGGGTTATGGGAAGAGAGTGTGACTGGACTTAGAAGACTATGCTTTGGACTAGAGACGATTAGATGAAGTTTCACTTTATTAGACATAGTATTTATTGTTTTGTAACCTTGTAGTTTCAGATTTTCATTTGTAACCCTGAATTTCGTTGTATGTATGAATCATATGCTTGTGTTTGTTCTGATATGTCACTGTAATGTAATACTTCTACCCTTATCGGGTTGGGGTGTTACAACACATAACCCGAACCTGTCTGATTTAACCCGTATATATATTTGGGTTAGCCGGTTAAATAGGTCAAATAGGTTGAATATGTTAAACGGTTTTGGGTTGACCAATTTAACACGTTTTATATACAAAAGTACGCACATACATGAGTTAAATAGGTTAAACGGGTTTGCGAGTCGACCCGTTTAACCCATGTAACCTATATAATAAAATATAAATAGTTTTTACTTTATGTAAAAAAAATCTTAAACAGGTTGACGGGTCGACCCGCTTAATTTATTTTCAACTCGAACCTGACCTGTTTAATAAAGAGGTTAGTTGGGTCGACCCAAACCTGACCCGAAAGTTATTATAGACTTAACACGAACCTGTTAATTTGCGTGTCGGTTTCATGTCGGGTTTCGTGTCAGACAAAAATTTTCAACCCTATTTGTCGTTATAAATCCCGTTGCTATGCACGGGTACTCGTCTAGTATATTATGATGTGTTTGTATAATGGTTTTCAAGATTGTAAAATGGATTTGACAGTAAAGTGAGGCTTTGTTTGATTTATATATTTTGGAATTCTTATGAAAATTAACTTGAATTTCATTTTATAGCTTATTTTTTTCTTGTTATACTTTTATTACGTTCTATCCAACAAAATTTGATATTTTTCCAAGTTTTATATCCTTGAATATCTAAAACTCTCAATCCTTCAAATATCAATTCATATATTTCAACTAGCTACAGGCCTACCCGTTGGGCGGCTAACTTCAAGAATTATCTATTTTATCTAATATAATAAGGTTTTGTACAAGTCCTATTAAGCATCCCGCATTAAAAATTGGTTTAATGCTATGATGTGATTACCTTATTTAGCGAAAATGTACACACCATCCAGTGCACAAATTATTTACAAAGTCATCTTTCATTTATATGGGAAAGTAGTAAAGGGCAATAAATACAGGTTTCTCTCCATTATTTGATTCAGTTACAGAACTTATGAAACGCTCCTCATCAATCATCAATCACTTCCACCTTAAGTTTCGGTGTTTTTAGGGTTTGTATTTAAATCCGGTTGTAAAACTAATTTGATGTGTCCTTTTTGTTTAGGGTTTCGATGCAATTAATAAAAATGACAATTTTCTTTTTTGATTATGCAGGTTAAATGCAATCACCGCATCTATGAATGAAAATCAACCAATCACTTACTCCTTACGTTTCGGTTTCAATTACTTTTGTAAACTCATTGATAGAGATATTGATTTGCCAGCCCATTTTGATTTCGTTATTCTTCAACAATCTGTAAGTTATCACCGTTTTTTTTCCTTTCCTTTAAATTTTGTTTCAATTTCGTTTCGATTTAGACTATGAATTCCTTATAATGTTATAAAAATTATATTGGTTTGTTGCATATGTTCTTTTGTGCTGATTAATTATAATATTTCAATAATTTATTAAAGCCCTAATTTAATTTGAATTATTTTCGTGTTTTTTTTTTTTTTTTTTTTTTTTTGTGAAACCCTAATAATGTTAGTATTTGGAGAAAATTGGGGAAAATGATTATTACAATGTTATAAAAGTCAATTTCGTGTTTTTTTTCCTTCAATTCAATGTATACTCTCCTCTTCTATACGTGTTTTTTCCTTCAATTATGATTAAATGTGTGTATCTATATTTAGTAGAGATTGTGATAACATCAAGCAGGATAATATGTAAGTGTATTATTTTTTCATTTCAATAATTTTGTTACTTATATTTGGTTTCAATTTCTTATAATGTTATAAAAGTTAAATGAAGTTTTTGGGAAACTCGAAAAATATAAGCACAACCACAATTTAACTTTAGTATATGAAATGGATTGATGAAAATGATTATTTGTAGTTTATGTTCTATGTGTGTTTTTTATGCACACCAACTGTTTGGTAAATTGTGTTTTTTTAATTGTCATTTTTTATAGGGCAAAAATGAAGAACATGATGTTGTTTGATCACCAAGAGATGATGTTATATATGATGACTCATCCGTCGTATTTGTTGAATTACAAGTTTGTATTTATTCACTCTCGTTTCAAGTATTTGTGTTTCAAGCTGGTAAATTGTGGTGCTTTTGTTTGTGTAACTGTGGGTAGTGGTGACGTACAAACTAAATTAACAGTGATATTTTTATGATACACGTAGAAATGCCCCTTTTATGATACATGTGGGTTTGACTTTTTATTAATGATTCATTTGTTTTTTAACATATGGACCCTCATGCATTTTTCGGTTGAAGGTATGAAAATGCTTAATTCATTTTTAAATGTTTATGTTATGATATGTAATTATTAGATGATGAGTACGAAAATGAGTTGAGTTGTTACTCTTTTGGTTGTTGCAGGACACGTCAAATACTATCGGGACAGACAAAATATGTAGCAAAAGTTAAAGGAGCTTTTTTGGTGGTGGAATTGGCGCAATATTGGTTGGATTTTAGTAAAATTATGCACGTTAGAGTTTCCATATGTTGCACTTTACGCAATTATAATTCATGTTAAATATATTCTACATGCCATATGCTCTTCAACTTACTGATATTCAACCATGAAATGCCAGGTAATTATGTGTTTTGAAGGCCAAAAGTTATCTCCTCATAAATACTTTGAAAAATAAATTCTCTATTTCCACCGCCTCCAGCATCTCAACAATCTTGCTTGAGGTAATTTTATTACTTCTTCATCTTCTTCACCTTAATAACATGGTTTTTCATTTTATGAAACACCCAAGGCGATGAATTAAATTGGAAGGGATCTTTCTTATTTTGTAGGGTTTTGTAATTAGAGGCTATTGGCCATCTTTCAAATAAAAGCTCCAATCTGGTTCTGCTTATTTTAAGTTTAAATAAGCATATCCTGAAAAGCAGGTTAGGAGCCTGCTTTTTTCATATTACTTGAGTAGTTACGTTCACTTGTTTGGAACCTTTGTGATAATGCTACAACAGAAGATGTGTCATGTTTTAGATTACGTCTCTAACAAATATGATGAACTTACTTGATAATGCTACTTAAAAGGTTTAAGTACTATAAAAGAGATATATGACTATAGATGTATGAATAAGTTAAAATTTAGTTAAAAATGTTGTGGTTAGATTTGTTAATGTAACACCCCCAAAATACCGCAGCGGAAGACTGTGTCATAGGGATGCTACTTCAGGGCACAAAGTACAAGATATAGAAAACGCCCTCTAAATGAGACGTTTTTGAAAAGTTACCATTCGAATAGATAAAAGTCATAGTTTACAAAACAAAGATCCCAAAGTAGAATGATACATAAGTTTTTAAAGTGTATCGAATGGTAAACGATAAAAGTGAAAGTCTCCAAAAGCATGCCCTAAGACTCTCAGCTCCACATACCTGCTATCGCCTTCCTAACCTGAGATAAACATGCTTAAAAGTGTCAACACAAAGGTTGGTGAGTTCATAGAGTTTGTCTTAGTACAGATGAAAAGCCTATAAAGAATGTTCACACAGCAAAGGCATCGTAAATCCACTCAGTTGCAAGTCCCGCCATAAGAGACTTGTAACCTGTGTGTTTACAACCCACTGCTACAATATAATATGATTAAGATATGTATAAGTTCATAACAACAGTTAAGCAATTAGTAGTGAGTCTACACTTCATATACGAAGACCTCATGTTTGTATGTATGTCTCAATGGTTGTGTCCAGCAACTTAATCTGGGGCCATTGGAAGTCTGTATGTATGTATCCATGGTTGTGCCCAGCAACTTAATCTAGGGCCATTGGAAGTCTGTATGTATGTATGATTGCTGGGTGCCATTTCCCAAAGTATAATAGTAAGTATGTGTGCATGTATCAATCATGTATGTATGTAATCAAGAATAATGGAATCAAGTATAATGTAATCAAGTATAATGTTATGTGAATCCGTACAAGTAAGCAAGTAGTAGCATGTATATCCCCCAAAGAGTTGATAGAACAATTAAAAGAGTAGGGGCTATGACTCACCTCGAAGTAATAGTACAATGCAACGGAATGTTAAGGACAACAATGCACGGTTATCTGCCGCAACCTAAAATGAATGATGAATGATCTCATTTAGATCACCAAATGATGTTATGAATGTCCATGCTCATGTTTCTATACCACTCTAGTCTTTGGAAAAACACTTGTGTTATCAAAAATATATAATCCAAGAATTTGGAAAAATATTGCTATTAGAAAATATAATAAGCTAGTTGTAATATATATATATACTTATATATATATATATCGTATGTTTCCATGTTAGCGTTGAAATCCTCGGGTTGTAATCCTTGTAATATCGCCTTGAAATGATGAAAACATTCTTGTAATAACTAATACTACATTAGTTATAAAGCTTGGTACTTAATATTATTTCTAGCTAATAAAAGTACTTCGTAGTTTTAGTGTCCATTTTTATTAAAAGCTGCCAAATAAAAATGGTTTTAGCCGATATTCAAACGTGAATATCTTTGTCGTTACTTGTCCGTTTTACTTGTTCTTTATGTCCACGGTTACGTCTTAGTATGTAGTAATATATTTTGGAAAGCTCGGCTCCTCCGGGTTACGTCTAAAGTCTCTTTTTGTCCAATGAAAAACGTCCAACAGCAAACATTTTCAGAAAAATACTTTTCGTCTACAATCTTACAAAAATCATAACTTCTTCGTTATAAACTCTTTTTAATCCGTTCTTTCGCCTACGGATTCGTTTTTGAAATTATTTTCTAAAAATTTTGTCAAAGTTCACTTGGTGTTTACTGATTTTCCAGATTTTCACAAAATGGGACAGCATGTCAAAAATATGTTCCAAATCAAGTTTTCAAGGTTTATAACTAATTTCTACCATCACCAAACCTCTTGTAATCACCACATAGCTAATCTAATCCTACCATACACCTTCTTAGGGTGCCATGGACTCCTAACCAAGTTATTATAGCAAGGGGATTCATAAATAAAAAGTTAGGGTTTGTATGTTCCATTTTTGACAAAATAAGTGGTGGTATAGCTAGTTGTACATGGTTTTTAGCATGGAAATCATGAAATACAAGTAAATATAAGATGTTTCATGTAAAAATAAAGTTGATAACTTACTTGATAAAATGAGATGATTAGATGATGATTATGCTTGGATTACTTGTGTTTTTCTTGATTGATTCTTGATTAGGCAAGTAAAAGGAACAAGTTTAGTGTTATAACTTTTGAAAAATGATCACTTGATCAATATATGGTGGTTTGGTCGTGGGTTTGCAAGAGAGGAAGGAAGAGATGAGATAACTTTTGATCTTTCTAAAAAAGTGTGGATTATGATTCAAGATTTTTAGTAAAGTAAGGTTTTTAAGGGTTTATTAGTTTAATACTTAGGAGTTAATGCATAGGGTTAAAAGGGTGTTCATATGGCTGGTTTTTCAAGGGTAGAAGGGGGGGGGGGGGGGGGTAGGGGTACTTGGTATTTAATTAGAAATCTAGTGTAGCGTTAAGTGTTATTACGTGTTATTCGTTAAAATCGGGGTACCGGGTTTAATAGCAATAAACGTTCACAAAGTTAACCGGGATGAAAATAATGTTATAATAATGATAAAAACATATTAAAAATATGTTGGGTACATTTACTGAGTGATCGGGTGATTATTGTTTAGTTTTCACGAAAACCGTCGTTATATTCATACGCGTACGTTATAATTAAAATAAATTTCCAAAATACTGGGTAACTGAATGTTATAACTTTTATGATGTTAAAATGGATATAAAAATATGTCGGGACCATTGTGGGAATATTTAGATATATTCGTCGTGTATAAACCGGGTGTTAACGTTTACTATAAATACTTATACGTAAAAACGTTAAATGTATCAAATATATAAATTTGAAAATCCTGAGAGTGGTATAACATGAAAATGCTGTTATGATGATATGCAGACTGTCTCTAGTCCGTATGCAGTGCCCTTAACACTAATGAAATGAATTCGCACCTAAACCAATCCGGTTACGCGAATTTGAATACCCGTAAACTAAATTTACGATGAAATGAGTAATGCAAGTGAATAGTGAAAACTTTTCCGGAAATGAATAGTGTTTAGTGAATAGTAAATTTCCCAAATGTTTCTCAGAATATCAAACTGACCTCGAAAACGATGAATAGTAAAACGATGAATAGTGATTTATGAATAGTGTTTTTCCAAAGTTCCCGAAATGACCTGAAATGACCTGAAATGGTGAGTTGTGACAGTCTTCCCCTCTAAAAAGAACTTCGTCCCGAAGTTCAGTTAATGTTAATCAGTTAAATGTGTGTTTAAGAAAATGTGTCAAAGCTTATGTATGTGGGTTTCCTATCCAACTAGGTATGTTCTCGTGGTCAGACTTGATGAGGCAAACCTTCCCAATCCCGAGCATAGTCCTTAAAAGACCTCCTTTAGGTTAATCCTTTAGGTAACCGATTTTCACTTAATCCCACAACCCAATCAAACAAGAACAGTCATGAGATTAGGCTAAATCGGTTTGAGTGATGCCTTTAACTTTTAGCTTGATTTTCGCAACCCAATCAAACAAGAACAGTCACTAGAACCAAGCTAAAAATCAAGGTCTGGATTCAACATCCTTGAAAAAGATCTTTTGAAAGATTGGCTCGACTTTGGAATTGCTTACACTAATCAAATTACTAATGTTAGTATGACTAAGGTTAATGCTGCTAGGTCTCAGATTAGTCAGTGTTGTGTATAGGTCCTATATTAAGACTTAAGTGCTACTAAAATACGATAGTTGTTCAAGAGAATGTACCCGTTATGCTACCGCGGACATGTTGGGTGATAGGATTTCCTAAGAAGTAAGCTCTGCCAATTGCGGGTGGAATCTCATTGGCCTCATCTCGTGGCCCTTCTATTGCTGCTGCTAAGTTTGGACGATTGCCTCCTTGGTTAAGATTTCTTTTCAGCTTAGGACAGTTGTTCCGAAAGTGATCCGGGCTGTTACACTCATAGCATGTCCTTTGGTTGTTCGTCATATTGCCCACATTTACTAGTTCTCTACACTGGTTTGTAAAATGACTAGACTGTCTACAAAATGCACACACACGGCAGGGCGCAATCTTTTGATGATGAAAGTTACATTTCGTACATTTAGGATGCGGGCCTAAATACTCTTTCTGACCAGAATTAGTTGCCGCAAAGATCCTTGCCCTTTTGTTGTCAGCTATTGTGCCCATTTGCTTGTTTAACTCGCTTGTTCCCTTCCTTTTATCACTGTTCCTCAAGCTTCCATTTCTAACCATCTCATCTGTCAGAGTCCCTGCTCTCAATATTGCACTCTGAATTGTAGAAGGCTCAGTTGTTTTCACAGTCCCACGAATTTCAGGGACAAGACCATATATGTACCTCTCGATCCTCTTGGACTCAGGGGTAACTAGGTGTGGAACTAGTCTGGCTAATTCATGGAATCGATCTGTGTAGGCTGCATGTCCAGCCCCTATCATAGAGTGATGATAGAGTTCATCCTCCAGCTTCTGCATCTCGTTATCCGGGCAGTATTCCTCTTTCAATAATGCCTTAAAATCGTCCCATGTCATACCTACAGCTGCCGCTCTACCCCTAGCTTGAATCTGCGTATTCCACCATGTCAATGCCTTTCCTGATAGTAAGCACATGGAATACTTCACCATTTGATGTGCTGCACAGTTACTAATGTCAATCACCGTCTCCATCTTTTCAACCCATCGAGTATACGCCAACGCGCCTCCTACACCATTGAAATCAATTGGCTTGCATGACGTAAATTCCTTATACGTACATCCAGTCCTAATGATGTTGTTGCCATTACCATTCTGGCCTATACCATTGGTGTTGTTAATTCCGCTTTCGTGGTTTGCCAAGTTATTCATATGATCGCCAACTTGAGTGACAATAGTGGGGAGAAAGTTTTCAAGTTGTCGAGCGATGATGGCTTCAAAATCAGTATTTCCACCGTCGTTATTATCATTGTTTTCAACTCCGTGACCACCTCCTCTACCTCCACGTCCACCAGTTCTTCCACCATCGTTACTTGGGTTACTAGTGTCATTAGCAGCTCCTCTACCTCCTCATATAATACCGTGCTACCAGTTGTTTCCTAAGTTGTGCCAACACCGATCTACATCTGCATAGTCATATGTCCACGTGTGTCGTGAAGCACTTATAATTATGTTGGCCACCACAATTATAAATGTTTCCTTTCACAAGTGTACATATCACCAGGCACACATATCTCAGTGGTAGACGTTGCTTAAATGGGCATCTAGGGAATGTCACGCTTAGTACAAAGGAACAAAAGATTCTCCCTTAAGTGTTAAAGTCACTGGGAAGTCTAGTTTCTAACGGTTTCTACAAAGTATCTAATAGCGTGGGTCTAAAAATAAATAAATTACCAGCAAGCGTAAGTGTATGTAAAGTGCAAGGCGATAGGGAGGAGAGTCTACATGTATGTAGTTATAGTCTAGACTCTAAAACAACCTAGTTCTCTATAACCAAGGCTCTGGTACCAATCTGTAACACCCCCAAAATACCACAGCGGAAGACTGTGTCATAGGGATGCTACTTCAGGGCACAAAGTACAAGATATAGAAAACGCCCTCTAAATGAGACGTTTTTGAAAAGTTACCATTCGAATAGATAAAAGTCATAGTTTACAAAACAAAGATCCCAAAGTAGAATGATACATAAGTTTTTAAAGTGTATCGAATGGTAAACGATAAAAGTGAAAGTCTCCAAAAGCATGCCCTAAGACTCTCAGCTCCACATACCTGCTATCGCCTTCCTAACCTGAGATAAACATGCTTAAAAGTGTCAACACAAAGGTTGGTGAGTTCATAGAGTTTGTCTTAGTACAGATGAAAAGCCTATAAAGAATGTTCACACAGCAAAGGCATCATAAATCCACTCAGTTGCAAGTCCCGCCATAAGAGACTTGTAACCTGTGTGTTTACAACCCACTGCTACAATATAATATGATTAAGATATGTATAAGTTCATAACAACAGTTAAGCAATTAGTAGTGAGTCTACACTTCATATACGAAGACCTCATGTTTGTATGTATGTCTCAATGGTTGTGTCCAGCAACTTAATCTGGGGCCATTGGAAGTCTGTATGTATGTATCCATGGTTGTGCCCAGCAACTTAATCTAGGGCCATTGGAAGTCTGTATGTATGTATGATTGTTGGGTGCCATTTCCCAAAGTATAATAGTAAGTATGTGTGCATGTATCAATCATGTATGTATGTAATCAAGAATAATGGAATCAAGTATAATGTAATCAAGTATAATGTTATGTGAATCCGTACAAGTAAGCAAGTAGTAGCATGTATATCCCCCAAAGAGTTGATAGAACAATTAAAAGAGTAGGGGCTATGACTCACCTCGAAGTAATAGTACAATGCAACGGAATGTTAAGGACAACAATGCACGGTTATCTGCCGCAACCTAAAATGAATGATGAATGATCTCATTTAGATCACCAAATGATGTTATGAATGTCCATGCTCATGTTTCTATACCACTCTAGTCTTTGGAAAAACACTTGTGTTATCAAAAATATATAATCCAAGAATTTGGAAAAATATTGCTATTAGAAAATATAATAAGCTAGTTGTAATATATATATATACTTATATATATATATATCGTATGTTTCCATGTTAGCGTTGAAATCCTCGGGTTGTAATCCTTGTAATATCGCCTTGAAATGATGAAAACATTCTTGTAATAACTAATACTACATTAGTTATAAAGCTTGGTACTTAATATTATTTCTAGCTAATAAAAGTACTTCGTAGTTTTAGTGTCCATTTTTATTAAAAGCTGCCAAATAAAAATGGTTTTAGCCGATATTCAAACGTGAATATCTTTGTCGTTACTTGTCCGTTTTACTTGTTCTTTATGTCCACGGTTACGTCTTAGTATGTAGTAATATATTTTGGAAAGCTCGGCTCCTCCGGGTTACGTCTAAAGTCTCTTTTTGTCCAATGAAAAACGTCCAACAGCAAACATTTTCAGAAAAATACTTTTCGTCTACAATCTTACAAAAATCATAACTTCTTCGTTATAAACTCTTTTTAATCCGTTCTTTCGCCTACGGATTCGTTTTTGAAATTATTTTCTAAAAATTTTGTCAAAGTTCACTTGGTGTTTACTGATTTTCCAGATTTTCACAAAATGGGACAGCATGTCAAAAATATGTTCCAAATCAAGTTTTCAAGGTTTATAACTAATTTCTACCATCACCAAACCTCTTGTAATCACCACATAGCTAATCTAATCCTACCATACACCTTCTTAGGGTGCCATGGACTCCTAACCAAGTTATTATAGCAAGGGGATTCATAAATAAAAAGTTAGGGTTTGTATGTTCCATTTTTGACAAAATAAGTGGTGGTATAGCTAGTTGTACATGGTTTTTAGCATGGAAATCATGAAATACAAGTAAATATAAGATGTTTCATGTAAAAATAAAGTTGATAACTTACTTGATAAAATGAGATGATTAGATGATGATTATGCTTGGATTACTTGTGTTTTTCTTGATTGATTCTTGATTAGGCAAGTAAAAGGAACAAGTTTAGTGTTATAACTTTTGAAAAATGATCACTTGATCAATATATGGTGGTTTGGTCGTGGGTTTGCAAGAGAGGAAGGAAGAGATGAGATAACTTTTGATCTTTCTAAAAAAGTGTGGATTATGATTCAAGATTTTTAGTAAAGTAAGGTTTTTAAGGGTTTATTAGTTTAATACTTAGGAGTTAATGCATAGGGTTAAAAGGGTGTTCATATGGCTGGTTTTTCAAGGGTAGAAGGGGGGGGGGGGGGTAGGGGTACTTGGTATTTAATTAGAAATCTAGTGTAGCGTTAAGTGTTATTACGTGTTATTCGTTAAAATCGGGGTACCGGGTTTAATAGCAATAAACGTTCACAAAGTTAACCGGGATGAAAATAATGTTATAATAATGATAAAAACATATTAAAAATATGTTGGGTACATTTACTGAGTGATCGGGTGATTATTGTTTAGTTTTCACGAAAACCGTCGTTATATTCATACGCGTACGTTATAATTAAAATAAATTTCCAAAATACTGGGTAACTGAATGTTATAACTTTTATGATGTTAAAATGGATATAAAAATATGTCGGGACCATTGTGGGAATATTTAGATATATTCGTCGTGTATAAACCGGGTGTTAACGTTTACTATAAATACTTATACGTAAAAACGTTAAATGTATCAAATATATAAATTTGAAAATCCTGAGAGTGGTATAACATGAAAATGTTGTTATGATGATATGCAGACTGTCTCTAGTCCGTATGCAGTGCCCTTAACACTAATGAAATGAATTCGCACCTAAACCAATCCGGTTACGCGAATTTGAATACCCGTAAACTAAATTTACGATGAAATGAGTAATGCAAGTGAATAGTGAAAACTTTTCCGGAAATGAATAGTGTTTAGTGAATAGTAAATTTCCCAAATGTTTCTCAGAATATCAAACTGACCTCGAAAACGATGAATAGTAAAACGATGAATAGTGTTTTGATGAATAGTGATTTATGAATAGTGTTTTTCCAAAGTTCCCGAAATGACCTGAAATGACCTGAAATGGTGAGTTGTGACAGTTAAATACTATGTAGTATTCAGTTTTGAATGTAACACTATACTGACAATGTCAACGTCGTGTTTCTATTAAACAGGATGACCATGCAGTTTTTAGTTGAGGCAAACAAAAAAAACATCCGAACACTCCAGGTATTTAGTTTTAATAATACGTACATACCTTATAACTTAATTAGTGTAACTTAAAATGTAGATACGAATTAATATTTTCAATTACAGAACCTTCCAAAATTCTTTAAGGAAAGATTGTACCCGAAAAAGAAATGGATATATTTAATACATAATAGAGGAACGAAACATAAGGTTTTCTGGAAAGTGCTTGGTGGTGATATTGTGTTGTACTCGCATGAATGGAAAGACTTTTTAACAGACAGCAGATACAACAACGCCGCGACATTACATTTTGTACGTGAGGAAGAAGACTGTTACTACGTAACAGGGTACTACGATGAAGGGCACGAATGTAATGGATACGACCTTGCTTTGGCAGGTTACAAACAACGTCGATGCTTGGTCAGTGTGGAACAACCTCAACAATCACCGGTAAGTCTTTAAGCTATATATATTACATTCTTTGAGTTTATTGAAAATGTTGTTTATTTTTTATTTTGGCTCGTAACTTTATTTACAATGTCATTCTTATGAAGGTCATTCCTTGTCATTTCCTTAAAGAACCTAAGAATGAAGATTTCACAGTTCTTGTGGCTGGCGTGCCGTTAGCAGCTTTGACTCACCGTGAAATTGAATTAGTTGAAGAAAAGAAACATGTGCACGAATTGGGAGGACAGGGATGGAGTTTCTTGGTTCATGAGTTAGGTTTGATTGGTGGCACAAGAGTGATATTGACAAATCTACTCAACAATACTCTGTCACTGATGCCATTTGATGAGTCCGGGATGGAAATGAGGTCTGAAATTGTACCACGTATGGAGCTGAATTGGAGAAAGCCTTTCAAGAGAAGCCCGATAGATGATGGTATGTTAATGAACGTGTACATGTAAACTGTCGTAATATTTTAAACATGAAGTATCAGTATAAAAATTGTTTTTTATTCCTTTTCAAATGAAGATGAACGAATGAAGCACGTATGTGAAAGGGATGGATGCACGGAGCACAACGATGAGAAACACTGTTTTTATGCTCCGGTTCTTGCCTATGTGACGGACAAAGGTCGTTTGGTAAGTGGTTGAAACCTTATTTATTCCAGCTGTTACTCATGCATTGCATTGATTTATACTTGAAAACATTCTTAAAAGAATATACTCATTACTATAACTACGTTTATTTTCATTGTAGACCATACCCCATAAGTTTGTCAAGTCACATTCCATGTTCAACTACCATAATGCTATGCTCCAATACCATGATGGACTACAGTTTTATGTGGACGTCGATCTAGAATATCACAGCGATCGACCTAACTCCAAAAATCATGTGACAATCAAGACAAGTTGGAAGACCATAGTTAGGCAGTGTGAGTGGGATGATGACAAAATGGTGAGGTTCAAACTTGTTGACTATGTGAAAGACGATCGAGTTTCATTGCCTAACCGTGACCCAATTATGATTCCAGTGTTTCTCATGTGTTAAAACATATGCTCATGTTGTCCAAACTTTATGTCTTTCTTTCATGTAGTAAGGTATTATGGTTAGGATTTGTTAAATACTTGGATTAATGACTTTGTTGTTTTGCGTTTTGTGTTATGTGATGAATAGCAGCCGGAAATAGTGGCAATGGTTTATAAAATTCTGAATATGTTTATTTTCCTGTTTATGAAAATATTTTTATTTAAACACGTGAATTTTTAGGCCATTGTGTTAAACGACCAGGGATATGGTTTTACTTTTAATAGGTGGTGTGGACTTTATTTTTTTGAAAACAGATTCATTTTTAGCCCACTATGTTATGTGCATATGGGCTTACTTTAATTGTTGGTGTGGACTTTAATTTCATGTTGATGTCTCATATTTTTATTTAAACACATTAATTTTTAGGCCATTGTGTCTTATATTTTTTAAACACACAGGCCATCTACTAATTGCATCTTTTCGTAGTAGATATTCAACTTTATTTATAAATTTCAAGAGCTGATTGTTAATCGCAAAAAAAAAAAAAAAAAAAAAAAAAAAAAAAAGGAGTTTCAAAGTATCATTATCGTGCATCATCAACCATTCTTTAAAAAACAATTACGTTTTTAAAAAAACAGATTATGTCTCAAATTACTTATATATTTATTTATTTATTAATGTTTCCATACCAAATAGTATCATTCATCAACTATAAAATACATTTATATAAAGACCTTTTCCAATTTATGTGCAATCTTAGATAATGTAGAGTTCTTGATCACATTTATACTCACAAAATGTTGAGGCAAAGTGCATTGCTCATCAAGTGCACCGGAAGAAAAGCAAAGTAATACGCGTATGGGGCAATATGTAAAAACATTAACATATTCTATATAATTTTACACAATTGGGATGAAACTGACAAATGATTTATTTAAAAATATATATGAGTATAACAAAAGTACACAAACCACTCCAATCTACTAACAAAAATGTAAATGTAATGATTGTTGCTTGCAAACAACATTTATACAAAACTAACTACTTATAGAATAAGTTGCTATGCACTGAGGAGATGTATGGCTTCAATGCGTTGAGTATTCTTGCACGACAAATGATGCCTAAAAAAAACCTGCAAAATAAATAGCAGAAAATAAAAGCATGCATTGTATACATAAAAGATAAGTGTTACCTGCAATTTAAAAAGCTATATGCAGAATTTACCAACCATTAGACATAAAAATTTAAAATGATAATGTTCAACAATTATGAATGGGACTCCCCATACGCAAACCCATAAACAAATTGTCTAACATAGTAGCAGGTGTTTGTCGAAAATATGCAAAAAAACATAATCAGAATAAAACAGATTTAAACAAATGTC
Source organism: Artemisia argyi (assembly GCA_030686995.1). Taxonomy (NCBI): domain Eukaryota; kingdom Viridiplantae; phylum Streptophyta; class Magnoliopsida; order Asterales; family Asteraceae; genus Artemisia; species Artemisia argyi. The sequence continues at coordinate 174,484,733 of CM060691.1, forward strand.
CGTAAATGAAAAATAGTTGCATTTATTTATTATGACTCACGGATCTTCACTTATCAGCTTGTATGTCAATCTCAGTATCTTGAATCTGTTTTTTCAAACTTGCACCATCACTTTCATGATCCACAGCTCCTTTCTCAATCTTAATATCGAGAATCTGTTTTTTCATGCTTGAACCATCACTCTCATGATCCACATCGGATGCACGTTTAGAACTATTTTGTTTGCCAACTGGCGTAGTATTTTCATCGGTTTGAGATTCCAAGTCCTGGATATGAAAACAACATCAAAACATATTAGGTACGACTGAATATTTTGTAATTAATTTATTAAAAAAGATGAACCACATACCAACGGAGTTATGTGAGGCACTGCAGAACTTGTCACATCGGCATCCTGTTTAACAGTTAATTGTTAAAAACCGAACAACAATCGCCATGGAGTATCCTTTATAGCAATTTTTGTCGCAGAAATAAATACCTTCAACAGAGTTGCAATGGCAACAGCAGAGTTCAAAATATCATGATCGTCCGTAAGACGGAGCACAGTGAAGACATGCAATAGTTTTTTGGCATTGAGCTCGTCGATGGCAACTTTAAAAGCCTTTCTAACCAAGTTGGTGATCTCTTTTGGAAAAACTTGATCTTCCGCATTCTACATGGGTTTTTAGGGTGGGTCAAAATGGGTCATTTAGGGTCTGGGGTGGCAAGAACCATTATTCTTATAGAGGAGAGAAAACCCACTGATAGAGCACCTTCACAACAGTCCGAAAAATCTTACTGAACCAAACACTACCTTCACAAGTATGGTTGCAACAAACACTGTAGCACTTGAAAGTTGAAACAATGTCTTCACAAATATAGTTGGTATATGTATGTACATCACCAAGTTTTGTGTGCTATATCAACAGGTAGTTGATTGATGAAATAAGAGAACAAGATGTTATCTTCACTTGGGCGTGTTCTACTAAATTATGGAGCTCAAGTTAGTTGTGAATGTGAAAGCAGCTTTTTTATGCACCAATAGAAGTTGTTCATCTGATTTTAGCCTGAAAAGAAATGATAATATGCCTACTTTTGCTTTCTGTCTTAATGAAAAATGGATATGTTTTTCCAGATATGAAGTAGATTGGAGGTGTTTGTAAGCTCATATATGTATTGTTCGTTTCGTTTACGTTTTCGGTTTATTTACTTCGCGTAGATCAATGGAACTTATTATTGATCAAAAGGACCCACCAACATCTGGAAAGTAGATAATTGTTACCACTTGACATTTAATCCAAGTCAACAAACAATCTCATGAAACACAATGTGTATTTTAGATAACTAATTTGGCTGTAATTTTGAGTAACTTTTTGTTTTAGAATCGGAACTTTCACAGAGAAGGATTGTTATGTTTTATGGTGAAAAAATGTAGCTTAGCCTGAAGACATGAAGATGATGGTTTGTTTATATTCACACATTTTAGGTGGGTTATTCACAAACGTTATCTTTAATATGAATTTTTAATGTATCTTATATAACATTAAAGAATGAGTGCGGCACAAAAAGCTTGCAGCTTAGGAAAAAGTCTACAAGTAGAGAAGTACTTGAAGATCTATCATCATCGCAAGGATAGTGTTTTGAATCGATAGGCGCGCTCACACACATCATTTTATGTTCGAGTCAATCTATTTTATATTCGCCAACGCTATAGTTGGAAATCGATGGGCGCTCACACACATCTTTTGCTACTCAACACAATAAATTGTGGAGACTCCAAGCTTGGACATTTGTTAGTATAATTGTAACATAAGCAATTTCTTATCTTATAATTGACGCATTGTCTGATTCTTTGTTTCATATTTTGAATGGAACAAATTTACGTTATTATCTTTCTTATCATCTCATTTCTTTATTTCTTTAAAAAATTACCCGGTGTCAACGGGTCTTCTAAGCTAGTTCAAGATAAAATGAGTAAAATAATTTTTAAGATATCATTAAACTTAATATAATGTTCATAATTTAAAAAAGAAAAAAGGAAAAAAAAAAGTTTTTGTGCGTCATAATTGTAAAAGGAAAAAAAGATACATACCCATTATTAAGTGTTGTTTTTTTTTTACTTTATTTATTTATTTGTTTATTTTTAGTGATTGTTCTTAGGCTTTCTGGAGTTGTAATTGAGCATGCATTTATGAAACCACCTGACTTGCAGTGGACGTAACAATGTTCCAGCAATGTGGTGCTATTCCCATAGATGAAATCTACACTTCCCGCAATATGGCAATCTTTCAAGTATGACTTCGCATAATGTAAATTAAGAGTATCATGGAAATATGTCAATCTTAAAGTATCCGAAACAATACCCAATATGACTGCTCCAAGAAGCATTGCTACGTAAGTGAAGATATATCAGATTATGTTCAGTAACAGAGGGCTTCAAATCATGTTGAGTTGCTAGTCCTACATAGGTTAGAAGCATCAATTCCATTGCTTTTCCTACCGCGCCTACTCCAGCTTATGCAAGGAGCTGATACTGGAATTTTCCAATCCCAAATGCGGAAATTGCTTCATCCACTGTATAACTCGATCTTTCATTTTCCATATGCAAACCACCATTATAAATTACTAATAAGCACAATGATTAAGGGATTACGCTTCAGAACGGTTGTCAATACTTTAATCACAGAGAATGTTTTTTTAGAGTTATCAACCACATCAGTTTATAAATAAAGGTATCTATCCTGTTAGAAATTAAATATTCTATAGATTTGATGATCAGAAACAAGAAGAATGAAACATGAAGAATGCTGAAATGATAAGCAAAATACGCCAAGTGTGTTTCTGCTGATAAGTGCATTCACTACTAGAAAAGGTCTATCCTTGACTCGCATTTTATGACGCATACAATATAATGACTCGCATTTTTTTTATGTCATAAATTATAAATCCTTGACTCGCATTTTTGTGTGTCATAAAATTCGTGTCATATGTCAAATTTTTTAAAAAACACGGACCACTTGGCGGTTTAATTTTTGATTGAACTTTTATTTCAACTTTTCGAAGTGAGAGGTTAATTCAACTTTTATTTCATCATCATCTTCACCATATCTCTCTCTCTTTTGTCTAGCCGCCGGCCACCCTCACGCCACCACACCGCCGCCACCTCGACTTCACCACCACCACCAAAACACTCAAAATCACTTCCTCTTTCACCTTCTGTAACCCACGCGCTCCAAAAACGACCCCTAACCACTTGTTTTGTCATCACCGCCGTCCTATATCATCACCATCACCATATCTTAAGCTCTATTTAATCGATCTACAAAGAAAAGGTAAGAAAAGGTATTTTTCGTATGGGTTGACTCACGTACGAGTCAAACCCCACGTTTTTCTTCATCTTGGGTACAAAATATTGATGGGTTTAATGATTTTAATACATATGGTCACGTTTGGTATCAATTTTAAGGGTGTTTGTTTGTAATTCGTGGTCAAACCGTGGGTCAAACCCACGATTTGAGGGTGTTTGTTGCTTTCTTGACCTCTAGTGTGTTGGGTTCTTGATTTGGTTAAAGTTTGATTGATTTTGGTTGATTCTTGACCTCGTTTGAATGTTATGAATATGTTTTGGTGCAAGATTGATGCATTTCGGGTGTGTTTGGTTGTGTAGCCGAGATCCCAAGGCCCCGGGTCGTGGGTTTTGGTTCGTTGGCAGCCAAGTCGAGACCAAGGGTCTCGACAAATGGTTCTTGTGGTTGTTTGTGTGCTCGCTTACTTGTTTTGTTATCGTTTTGGTCGCATTTGTTATGGTTGTCGATATAAAATTTTCGGCTAAAATTGGTTAATAGAGACTTGAGGTAAATGTTTGAATAATAAATTAGTTAGCTGCTGTTTGGTTACATGGATTATTTAGATCTGGTGTTTATTAGTAGCTACTCTTTTTGTTGATTTTTTTTGTTGATTTTCAATGTTGTTAAGTTATTGTTGTTGTTGTTACAGGTTGTTGTTGTCGTTGTTACTTGGCCGAGAGAAAGGAGAGCCGAGACGTAAAGTTATTGTTGTTGCTGTTACAGGTTGTTGTCGTTGTTACTTGGCCGAGAGAAAGGAGAGCCGAGACGTAAAGTTATTGTTGTTGTCGTTGTTACAAGTTGTTGTCGTTAGCTACTCTCTTTGTTGTTTTTTTTTGTTGATTTTTAATGTTGTTAAAGTTATTGTTGTTAAGTTATTGTTGTTGCTGTTACAGCTTGACTTGATGTCGAGATTATATTTTATGTTACTACTTTGTATTATCAGGTTTTTAATTGTCATTTAATAGAAAATTAGGAACTGGAAAAAATTAATTTAAAAAAAAAATTAAGTTATGACTCGCAAAAGGAGTCATAAAACGTGGGTCATAAATGCGTGTCATAGAGGGATGACGCACAAATGCGAGTCATGAAGATTTATGACGGGTCTTTCCTTGACTCGCATTTGCGCGTCATAAAGCCTCTTCTTGACTCGCGTTTGGAGTCAAGAATAGCCCTTTTTCTAGTAGTGATTTCTGCTGAAGACGGATTCTGCTGAAGAATGTTTCTGCTGAAGACGGATTCTGCTGATTGACACTGCTGCTAATCAATGAGTCATACTACTGAATGGATAAGGATGAAAAAGATATTTTGTGCATAGTCACTAGATAATATCTTTGTTATAGTCATTAAATTGAACACTCTAAATGAGTTGTAAAACATTGATACGTGTTAACTAACATCCTAGTCATAAGCTAGATAGTAGATGACAAAGCTTATCAATTTTGTAATGATCTTCTTTGTTCTATAAAAAGGAGATCACACCCTTTAGATATAGTATGCTTCACAGTGAAACAAAGTGAAAATCACCAAGGTGCTTCGTATTTACAAATTACAAACAACACCAAGTGTGTTAAAATGTAAAGCACTTAGAAGAGTGTGTGTGGGAACATCAGACAAGGGGTCTGTTGTTGTTAGGTTTGTTTAGCCTCAAGGATCTTTGATCCCTGTTAGATTGTAAACCGTGCTATACTTGATCACATATCATTGAGGCTAGTTGGAATAACAAACGGTGAAAAGTTAGAAAAACCTTGTTGTGATAATATTGTTTCTTTAATAGAATATTCCGTCAATATTATCATTGTGCTCGTAATAGCTAAATTACTAGATCAAAGGCTTAACATCCTAGAGCTCATAAACGGTCTCACAAAAGCTTATTGTTTAGAAGGACGCTAAAAATAAGCTTTTCACAGTTGGTATTAGAGCGAGGGGGCTCTGGATCTAGAAAAGAAAAGATTTTTGTTAAAGAGAAAATAAGAAAGAAGAAAAATTCGTTTTTGCTTAATTTTTCGCAACTTTCTGAAGAGCAGTTTTACAAAGGCTATAGCTCCTTCGTTAACCGTTGGATTGGGCTAAAATTTTTGTTGAAGGTTCTTGGCATATCAAGGTAGATTCTCACCGGAAGAATCTTCAATCTAAGCTTCAGATGGCAAGATATGCATCGTTGAAAACTGCTGCAGAAACAGTTGAGGTATGGTCGAATTTTTGGTTTTCTTTCTTGGTTTACACACACAAAAGGGAAGAATCACACACAGAAGAGAGTTAGTTCATAAAAGATAAAAAGGCTTGTTTATCAAGTTATTATTGGTAAATAAAGTTATTTGTTCCTTATTTGAAGATGAAGTGAAATTTTTCAAGGTTGTGTTCTTATCATATCTTAAGGTGATGTGTACACTTTAAAGATAACTTGTTCGTTCGTTCAAGTGACTACGAAATGACAAACACTTAAAGGAGTTACATTGTAGTGCTCAGTGTCTCATAGAAGATGAGTTTATTGTCTTGAGATTGAGATCTCCCTATACATCAAGGATGGGTATACATTCGAAGTTAGATTCAGTACAAGATATAAGACACAAGGTTGGTTTCTTTTACTTCAGTATCAAGTTAGTAATGATTGGTTTTTCTTCATCAAGTCATAAAAGCCTACAGAAATGGAGATTCAAATGGTTAACATATGGGTTTCAGGGGAAGCTTAAATGTTCAAATGTTCAACCATTTATTATATATGTGCATCACCACAGGGAAAGTTATTGATTCTTACTACTGGTAATTAGTATTGCTACTGATGGTTTAGATTTTTACTATCTCAAGTTCATTTTTAGTGCGGAAAACTTAATGGAGGGTAATTTGCGATAATAGAAGGATAGATTGGATGTGTAGTATTAGTTCGTAGCTGTAAAGATCATATTTGTAATATTCTCTATTTGTTGATAACAAAAAGGGGAAGAGATGTGGTGGATAGCATAAAATAAGGGGAAGACAGTATAGTTTCATTCATGGTGAGATTTAGTTATCTCAATTTCTCTACTTCGTCTAGGGAAATTCGTACAAGAATGTTTTTGTTTTGTAATCATCAAATAGGGGAAGATTGTTAGAAATTAAATATTCTATAGATTTGATGATCAGAAACAAGAAGAATGAAACATGAAGAATGCTGAAATGATAAGCAAAATATGCCAAGTGTGTTTCTGCTGATAAGTGCATTTCTGCTGAAGAATGTTTCTGCTGAAGACGGATTCTGCTGATTGATTCTACTGATTAACACTGCTGCTAATCAATGAGTCATACTACTGAATGGATAAGGATGAAAAAGATATTTTGTGCATAGTCACTATATAATATCTTTGTTATAGTCATCAATTTGAACACTCTAAATGAGTTGTAAAACATTGATACGTGTTGACTAACATCCTAGTCATAAGCTAGATAGTAGATGACAAAGCTTATCAATTTTGTAATGATCTCCTTTGTTCTATAAAAAGGAGATCACACCCTTTAGATATAGTATGCTTCACAGTGAAACAAAGTGAACATCACCAAGGTGCTTCGTATTTACAAATTACAAACAACACCAAGTGTGTTAAAATGTAAAGCACTTGGAAGAGTGTGTGTGGGAACATCAGACAAGGGGTCTGTTGTTGTTAGGTTTGTTTAGCCTCAAGGATCTTTGATCCCTGTTAGATTGTAAACCGTGCTATACTTGATCACATAGCATTGGGGCTAGTTGGAATAACAAACGGTGAAAAGTTAGAAAAACCTTGTTGTGATAATATTATTTCTTTAATAGAATATTCCGTCAATATTATCATTGTGCTCGTAATAGCCAAATTCCTAGATCAAAGGCTTAACATCCTAGAGCTCATAAACGGTCTCACAAAAGCTTATTGTTTATAAGGACGCTAAAAATAAGCTTTTCACATATCCCTTCAGCAAAACAAAATCCTATCGAACTCATTTACTATGCTACTTCATAAAGATATACATTGAACCAGATTTATCATACAATGCATAATGATTGCTAAAAATCAGTTTGAAGGTTTAAATAAATTCATGATGTTATTCTCAACTCAACTGTAAAACTTTCGTAGCTTAAATCAGTAACCAAATATGAAACATAACAACTATGCTACCATATTTCTGACCAAAGTTTTTTTTTTCTTATTTTTTTTATCAAAACAACTATATTATCATAATTTCAACTTAAAAGTGTGGGAAATGGTGTACAGTTTTATTAATGTAATCAGATTACAAGAATCAATAATAAATTAACATAAATTAAAAGACAGAAAATTAAACCAAAGACAGCAAGGAGTAGAAGCAGAAGATAAACACTATATAACGATGAGTAAATAAAAGCAGTAAAAGCTCGGAACGAGGCTCGTGTTAAACACGATTCCCATAAAATAGATTCGCCGTCTGTTTCCAGCGTACAACTTCCAAAGCTGTTGTACAGCCGGACCTGACTAAACTTGCCTGAAAAATCACGAAAACTTGTGTGCTTCTAATCGACTGACTTACTGGAAATCTGGTATAGAAGAGTTATGTTTTTCTAGATGATCAAAACTGAATGAGAAAATTTTATTTTATAAGCAATACATGTCTTGGTCACCAAGACAGAATATCTGCCAGAAAAATAAAATTATATGCGTATTTGTTACCCGCTTCGGCATCTTACAGTTAGCCTGGCGTGGAGTCACCCGCTTCGGCATCTTACAGTTAGCAGCACGATGACCCGGCTGGTCACAGTTATAACACAACCCTTGGAACTTCTGTCTCACAATTGCAGCTTTAGGAGCAAGGTACTCAAGGCCTGTTTGATAAAAAATATGATTTAGCGCTGAATGAATCAAAGCTACTGAATGATTTCAAAATGCTGAATAAATGTGATTCTAAGTAAAAATGATTGTTTGATAATTTTTCTGAATGAGCAAACCTGAGTTGCCTGAAATTACCAATTTAACCTTTTGTTTGATTTTGTACTGAATAAAATATACCGTTTGATAAAAAAAATTAACTCAACTAAAAATAACGTTGGAATAAACAAAAGAAAATACGAATGGTCTTTTACATCATAGAACAATATAAATTACGAACTAATTTTACGATGAAGCATTTAAAAAATGGTATATAGTAAATACAAAATAGACATCAATGAAGTTCTAAAGCGATAGGTAAAAAGAATTAATTTAACAGGTCCAATAATTTAAAGTTTAGAAATTCATTGTGGTGAATAATAGTAGGTTGTTAAAAAAATGAAAATAGGGATATGTTAATGATGAGGCGAAAAATGATCCGTTTTTAGGGGGTTATTTAAGCCCGAATTCGAATTTATTTTATCAAATAATGCCCTAAATCGTTCCTTTTGTGATTTTAGGTGCTTTTGGAGTGAATTCTGGAAAATGAAACATTTTGGACGTTTTTGGAGCATAAAAGTGAAGAAAACGGCAAAGTCTTAATTTTCCTTGCTGGGAACAGTACCTGACGGCGTCAAGAGCAAAAGTGGTGACGGCCCAGTAGAAATGTGACGGCGTCAAATCAAGGCCGTCAAGAGTAAAAGTGGTGACGGCCCAGAACAACATTACACATGACGGCGTCAGATCTGGATCTAGGCAGTCCGAGAGTATCATGGGCGGCGGGTTGACGGCGTCAGAAGTTTCTTCTTGACACCGTCACCTTAGAAAATCTACATATAGTCTTTGTAATTTTCATTCATAAAAAGAGGACAATTTTAGGGACGACTTGAATAAACCCTATCTCAAGTTTTACAGTATTTTCAAGGGTTTTCACCCCTTGAAACCCTTCATGTTCAATTAAGATAAATATCCTTTCAATTCATTCAATATGTCTATGTGTTTTTGAATATATCTTACGCTTATCTTGATTTTAACATGCTATGCTAGATCTTTTGTGTGTTTGCTTAGATATAATGAAACCTAGATGTTGATTATAGGTTGATTGTTTGTTTATAGTTGTAATGGATGAATGATTTCGATGTTAGGCTTAAGAAAACTGGCAGACTTCCATAGTGTAACTTGCTTGAATGTCTTAAGAAACATGAACCAATGCGTACTAAGGTTTTTATGGTTGTATTTAATGCATGAGCGAATTCTAGTGATCCCATGTTAGGAGCTTCTTGCAGGCTCGACATAGGAGTGAAGTAGGAGCTTATAGAGATGGGGAAGTACGTACGCCACCCCACGAATGGTATTAAGGAATATAACCCATCATCCACGCAACTGTAACAAACTATCAACCTGTAAAAGATATATAGGGAGTAATGAAATCTAAGTAAACACATTTTTCCCATTTATTGTTCACTCCACATTAGTAATTAGCTTTATTTAGATTTTTGTTATTTTATTTTGATTGCATCTTAGTTATTGGGTTAGTTGAATAACAACTAATTCCACCCATTCTTCCAATACTCGAGATTTTTAATTGCTTTTATAAAAATATAAAAGTACAAAAAGAATCATCCCTCACCTTGATGAGGCGAAAAATGAACCACTTTCAGGGGGTCATTTAAGCCCGGAATTGACTTTATTTGATCAAATATTGCTCTAAATCGTTTCTTTTGTGATTTTAGGTACTTTGGGAGTGAAATCTAGAAAAGGAAGCAATTTGGACGTTTTTGGAGCATAAAAGTGAAGAAAACGCCAAAGTCTTAATTTTCCTTGCTGGGAACAGTAGGTGACGGCGTCAAGAAGGAATCCTTGACGGCGTCACGAGCAGATTTCCATGACGATCCAGTACAGATTTGACGGCGTCACGAAGTAGGGCGTCAAGAGTAAAATGCATGACGGCCTGGAAATGCACAATACATGACGGCGTCAGAAGTAGATCAAGGCAGTCCGAGAAGAGTTTTGGCGGCGAGGTGACGGCGTCACAAGCTTTGTCTTGACGCCGTCAGACCCTATTTCCTATATGTAGTTTTCTAATTTTCACATTAAAAAAAGAGAAGTTTTGGAGAAACCCTAAGTACGAACTTGGTGCGAATTTTACAGGTTTTTCAAGGGTTCTAAGCCCTTGATACCTTTCATGTGTAATTGAGATACGTATTCTTTTAATTCAATCAATATGTCTATGTGTTGGTTGTCTATATCTTGTTCTTGTCTTAATTCCATCATGCTAGGCTAGATATATCTTGTGTTTGCTTGGATCTAATGAAACCTAGATGTTAATTATGTGTTGATTACTTGTTTATAATTGTTTTGGATGAATGAATTTGATGTTAGGCTTAAGAAAATTGGCAGATCTCCAAATGGTAACATGCTTGAACGTCTTAGGAAACATGAACCGATGTGCACTAGGTCTTTATTGGTTGTATTTAATGCATGAGCCACTGTTTATAATCCCTATGGTTGTGCTGGGCATGGCATAAGAGGAGATAAGAGCTCATAGAATTGGGGAGTTAAGTGCGCCACCCCATGAATGGTATTAAGGAATACAATCCATCATCCATGCAACTATAACAAGTAATTAACGTGTAAAAGATGTCTAGGGAGTAGTGAAATCTAAGTAAACACATTTTCTCCACTTATTGCTCACAACCTTAGTATAATTTAGTTTATTTTCATTTCTAGTATTTTATTTTGATTGCATCTTTAGTATTGGGTTAGTTGACTAGCAACTAATTCCGCCCAAATCCTTCAAACCCGAGATTTTTACTTGATTTCTAAAAAATCTAAAAATATAAAAATAATCATCCTTCATCTTTAGAACTAGTATTTAGGTTTTCTAATCCTAGCGACACTATTCCTAGCTGAACGATCAATCCCCCGGTACTTGTCACTATACTATACTACAACGATCAGGTACACTGCCTGGTGGGGGTTGTAAGCTTCTCAAGATCCCTTGAGAGGTAAAGCCTGGTGCGATTCCCACGTATCACACCTCTAGACCTAGTTTTTAGGCTTTCGAATCCTAGCGACACTATTCCTGAGTTGAACGATCAATCCCCTGGTACTTGTCACTATACTATACTACATCGATCAGGTACACTGCCTGGTGGGGGTTGTAAGCTTCTCGAGATCCCTCGAGAGGTAAAGCCTGGTGCAATTCCCACGCATCAAGTTTTTGGCGCCGCAGCCCGGGGAATACTTATTGTCTCGGTTAGAATTTCTTTTTATTAGGTCTACTTGCTAGATTCCTTTCTAGTATGATTTTATTTTTATTTTTAGTTTTCTTTATTCTATCTTATTTCTTTGTTCCCTTTGTTCGTAAACTATCTCGATGGATAACAATAACATTGATCGTTTGATTCCTGTTATTCGTGTTTTTCGTCGCAGGATTTTCCAAATGCCCGCCCCAATCCCTTTAGCGGAAAATGAGAACCCACCTAACCTCTCGCCTAACCACCACTTTGACAATAATTCTGAAATGGAGGAGTCTGACCATGATGATGACCATAGGGCTAGTCCTTTTTACTATTCAGACTCCGATGAGGATCTAGATGATGGTGATGTGATTAATGAGGATAGGATGGAATATGAAGTGAACCCTCTTAGGTATGTCGACCCTAGAACAAGGATTGAGAGTGATAGCTCATTCAATATGCAATTTCCTTGTAAGATTGGATTTAGGAGCTTTGATGCCTACCTTAACTCATCTCTCCCAATGAATATAATCTCGCGTAGTAAATATAATAAGATCATGGTAGATGAGTTAGAATACAAAGGAGATAATGTTATTTCTAGGGAAATGTCATTGCATGTGTTTGTAGGAAGCTTTGTTTATCTTGTTGAGTTCATGGTTATGGAGAATCTAGGAGAATTTATCGATAGTAGGTTAACCCAAGTTGTGTTTGGGAAACCTTTCAAAAGGTTGACCAACCTTGTTGAAAAACTTATGGAAGGGTTAATTACATTCTCGGATGGGGATGAAGATTTTGTCTACCAAATGCCTCGTGCACACCCTAGGTTCAAGAATTTTTCCATGGAGAAGTGTAGTAGGTATCCGCCCCTAGAAATGCTAAGTGAGAATGATAAAAGAAAAGGGCTTAAATATACTCATGAAAAGAATAAAAGGTATTATCGTGGATGTTTAGAGTTAAGTGATGATTATAAGAAAGATGAGGCGACTATTAGATAGCTCACCCTTGGTTATGTGAGCATAAGCGACACACGATAGCCCATGACCTTGAGTCTAGCTACAAGACTCGTAAATAAAGAAAAGCGCTTCTTGGGAGGCAACCCATGATTTGTGTGATTTTTAATTTGTTTTATTGTTATTTGTTTCCGTATGCATGCTTTATTTATATTGTTGGTAGATCATGTTTCAAACTAAAATGGTGAAAATACTTTATTTTGTCGTTTGGCTTTGTCTTAACTTCATCCAAAGGTATTTCGCAAAAGATAAGTGTAAGGGTAAACCCCAAATATGTTTTTAAGAAACAAAATTGATCGTGATTCTCCACAATATTAAATGAACATGTATATTCGTATTTGTTAGAGTCAAATGCTTGTATCGAGTCATAATGATGTTTTGCAGGATTTTCCAGGAAGTAAGACATAAGTTTTCCAAAAATTTTCCGGAAACTTAACATAAGGATTTCTGCAGGTCACTTCTGACGGCGTCAGGAAGAAATTCCTGACGGCGTCATGTGTAAAATTCTGGAAATTTTGCTAGTTTTGTTTTTCTAATGGAGTCTCAAAGTTTTTGTTAAATTCTTTAGATTTATAAACTCCATGAAATCTGCAAACACTCATTCCACAAGCATTATATCTTACTTTGTTTTCTATGATGTATTAGTATATATAGATTACCGCCGATTTTACACGAGGTTGCCTTGTTTGTTTTCTCAGGTTTAACAGGTTATGTATGACAAGAAGATGATTTATATTCTGGAAGGGAAGCTTTGATTGTTCATTTTCTTGGAGGAATATCTAACCTTGTTACTGCACTATCCACACCGAACGAATCAGGGGAGTATTTGATTTCATTCTTTTACCTGTTTTACTTTTACATTCTTTAATTGAACATTGGGGACAATGTTCATCCTAAGTGTAAGGGGAGGGTAAAATGATGATACCTTATAGTATACACTTTCACTTGAGTTTGTTTGTTTGATGGTAGATGTGTAATAAAACTAAGAAAAATACTTGTTAGTGTAATTTTAGCGCCAAATTTAAAATTTTTTACAACATTTAGGAGTGAAACTTTAGCCTTAGCAAGCGTCTCATGGATATGAGTCGTATGACTAGCACAATACCGTACCATTTAGAAAAATTTTCCACCATAATATGTGAGGTTCGCCTTTAGATTTGATAGGAAAAGCATTTATTATTGCTTATGAGTGTACCGGTAGCATTTAGATTCTAGAACTTGCGTTAGTGATGCATCCCGAGACCGCTAGTGAGACTACATTCATGTAGTAGGATTTACTACATAATAAGAGGCATTAGGATCACCCTTGTGTTTAAACCCGTATCATAATTACTTGACCATTTAAGTCATATTACTTGACTAGTTAAGTCAATTAATTTTTCCCACACCTTAGCGCTGTACTCATTTTTAGTACACGAAACCCCTAGTACACCCCTCCGAGCCTATCTTTTCGTTTCTACCTTTAAGCATCTTACTTAAAGGAAGAATTTGTTACACCCCACTTAAATGTACACCCAAATCGCCTTAGCCTTCCGTATATGCACTCATCTTTAGTGCATTATTGTTATTTGTTTAAAACCTTAGTTAATTATCTAATTGATTACATGGTTGCCCAGTAGAAGTGGTGATGGCCCAGTAGAAATGTGACAACGTCAAATCAAGGTCATCAAGAGTAAAAGTGGTGACGGCCCAGAACAACATTACACATGACGGCGTCAGATCTGGATCTATGCAGTCCGAGAATATTATGGGCGGCGGGTTGACGGCGTCAGAAGTTTCTTCTTGACGCCGTCACCTTAGAAAATCTATATATAGTCTTTGTAATTTTCATTCATAAAAAGAGGACAATTTTAGGGACGACTTGAATAAACCCTAGGTCGAGTTTTACATTATTTTCAAGGGTTTTCACCCCTTGAAACCCTTCATGTTCAATTAAGATAAGTATTCTTTCAATTCATTCAATATGTCTATGTGTTTTTGAATATATCTTACGCTTATCTTGATTTTAACATGCTAGGCTAGATCTTTTGTGTGTTTGCTTAGATGTAATGAAACCTAGATGTTGATTATAGGTTGATTGTTTTTTTATAGTTGTAATGGATGAATGATTTCGATGTTAGGCTTAAGAAAACTGGCAGACTTCCATAGTGTATCTTGCTTGAACGTCTTAAGAAACATGAACCAATGCATACTAAGGTTTTTATGGTTGTATTTAATGCATGAGCGAATTCTAGTGATCCCATGTTAGGAGCTTCTTGCAGGCTCGACATAGGAGTGAAGTAGGAGCTTATAGAGATGGGGAAGTACGTACGCCACCCCACGAATGGTATTAAGGAATATAACCCGTCATCCACGCAACTGTAACAAACTATCAACCTGTAAAAGATATCTAGGGAGTAATGAAATCTAAGTAAACACATTTTTCCCATTTATTGTTCACTCCACATTAGTAATTAGCTTTATTTAGATTTTTGTTATTTTATTTCGATTGCATCTTAGTTATTGGGTTAGTTGAATAACAACTAATTCCGCCCACTCTTCTAATACCCGAGATTTTTACTTGCTTTTATAAAAATATAAAAGTACAAAAAGAATCATCTCTCACCTCTAGACCTAGTTTTTAGGCTTTCTAATCCTAGCGACACTATTCCTGAGTTGAACGATCAATCCCCCGGTACTTGTCACTATACTATACTACATCGATCAGGTACACTGCCTGGTGGGGGTTGTAAGCTTCTCGAGATCCATCAAGAGGTAAAGCCTAGTGCAATTCCCACGCATCAGTTAACTTAAAAGAATCAAACTTTTGATTAAAAGGAAAAAACATTTGGACAAATGCTGGCTACGGAAAAAAATATATAGAACATTTCATGTGTATATTGAAACGTCAATCTTGACAAATTTTAATTACTTAATGACTTTGCATCTATATTAGTGAGAATGGCTAAGAAGCATGTGGGACCATTAAGTATCTCAAATTAGACTACCAAACACAACACCCTCTGATTGATTAGTGTTGGGCGTTGAATCACTAAATTCAGAAGCTATCAAACACAGCCTCAGACTTTCCTTTGCTCTTCTTGTCATTCCTTCCTTTGCCCTTGCCTTTTCCCTTGACATGAGACTTTGAAGATGACGAAGCATGCTCAACCATATTTGCCTTGGCAGAATCAGGCGTATAAGTGTTTTTCTGAGCCAACTTGTTGTCCTCTTCAATACGAAGACGAACAACCAAATCTTCAACACTCCTCTCCCTTCGCTTATGCTTCAGGTAGTTCTTAAATTCTATCCAGCTTGGAGGTAACTTTTCAATGATAGCAGCAACTTGAAAAGTTTCACTCAAAGTCATTCCCTCAACATGAATGTCGTGTAGCAAATCTACAAATCTTGAACCTTACCCATCACGTTCTTTGAATCATCCATATTGTAATCCAAAAAATGAGCTACCACAAACTTCTTTGCACCAGCATCCCCAGTTTTGTACTTGCATTCCAATGACTCCCATAATTCTTTGGTAGTCTTGGTCTTTTAGTACACGTTGTACAAAGAGTCCACCAAACCATTCAGAACATATTTGTGACACAAAAAATCTGAATGTTTCCATGCTTCTAAGGCTTGAACAACCTATTGATTAGAGGATTGACCTTCTGCAGGAGGTTCCACATGAGGTGGATTCTCTTTTAAGAACCGCACAAGGTTCAAAGTAGTGAGATAGAAGAACATCTTCTGTTTCCACCTCTTAAAATTCTGCCCATTGAATTTCTCTGGTTTCTCAGCATGAGTAGCAACCGTATTAGTAACTGGCACACCAGATACATTCACAGTAGTAGTCACAGGAGGGGTAGTGGTGTTTGTCATCCTGAAAATCACCAAACACAAACAGTTAAGTCAACTGTTATACAATCGGTATCTTAAGAAATTCTATCTTGATTTCTTAAAAGCTTGTACCGAATCTGCTTCAAAGAAAGTCTATCTTAGTTTCAATGAATCTAGATTTAAATAAATCGAATAAATGACCGACTAGATAGATCAGTTTAATAGAAACTCAATCTTGGTTTCAAACTAAACTGATAAAATTAACTGCTTATAAAATCGTTTTAGATCTGTACACTAAATCTGTAAATTAAAATATTGTTTAATTAAAACTGATTTCCAAAGAAACTCAACTAGGTTTCGACAGAAAACAGATTGTATACGAAATATGTTAATTAATAATTAATCTGATTATACGAAAAGTGTTTAATTCTGTTAAACATAATCTGTTTTAAGACTGTGAGAAACGGTGTACACTTTTATTAATATAATCAGATTACAAGAATCAATAATAAATTAACATAAATTAAAAGACAGAAAATTAAATCACTGATAACAAGGAGTAGAAACAGAAGACAGACACTATATAACAATGAGTAAATAAAAGCAGTAAAAGGTCGGAACGAGGCTCGTGTTAACAAGTTCCATTAATATAGATTCTCCGTCTGTTTCCCAGGGTACAACGTCCAAAGTTGTTGTACAGCCGGACCTGACTAAACTTGCCTGAAAGATCACGAAAACTTGTGTGCTTCTGATCGACTGGCCTGCTGGAAATCTGGTACAGAAGAGTTGCGTTTTTCTGGATGATCAAAACTGAATGACAAAATTTTATTTTATAGGCAATACATGTCTTGGTCACCAAGACAGAATATCTGCCAGAAAAAAATTATATGCGTATCCGTTATTTGTATATAACATATTCTGTTAAGACTTAGCCATAAAGTCTAAATCTATTCCTAAAATAGATATTAAATAAGGAAACGAATTATCAGCAAAAATATACCCACATAGGCGAGGTTTCAGAGCTGCATTCGTGTCTGCAGGTCGCGCATGAGTTCAGAAGCTTCGAACTCGTTTTGGTCCGGAAATCTCATTTTCTGCACCCCCTGCGCGCACGTAGGAGTGGGAGCAAAGCTCTCTTAGTGGAGAACAAAATGCCCCCAACCAACATAAATATATGTAACATATACATATATTAAATAATGTCCAAAGTTTGAAGAAAAAAAAAACAATTTGCAAAACTCATTTTCCAACAACTGGCAATTTAGGGAAACAATTTATAAACCCGCATTACCTTAAATTTAATAAATTTTGGAATATTTGAAAAGTTCATTCGTAATGGGAATTGTAAACGTTGAACCGTGGTTTTTAAACTTTTTGATATTTATGAAAGTTGATTGTTAATTATTGGTTTGGTTTGGTATATTCGTGGTGATTTATTTTTGAGATATTTATTAGGCACTACATTGACTCCGGCACTAGGAATAACCTAACAAAATTTAATGTTTTGAATTAACGGTTCGACTATATATTTATTTTAAATGTATCGTGAGATTTTGAATATTTGGGAATGAGCTCGGTTCGAGAGAGTCGGCTTATTTTAAACCAGTTTCGGGTTTGGTCCGCGTAATTTACATCGGGTTACCTCACCCACCTTCTTAATAATATTCTCATTATTATTATCATTATTATTAAAAACTTATTTTTTTGGGGGCTTGAGGCCCGGTTTTCGTTTTTGTGGGTACTAACACCCACTCGACACATACAAAAACATAAAAACACAACCATCACCCTACACACTCTCTCTCTAAAGTTATTATCATCACCTCCACCAAACAAACCCTAGCCGCCCTCATCTCCGGCCACCACAGCTGCCACACCGCTGCCTCCCACAACACACCACCACCACCATTAGAACCCCCATCACCTCATCTCTTTGATCCACACATACACGCGCCTAATAAACTTCTTTTTCATATCGTTAAATCACAAAAATCGCCATATGTTTTATAGTTTCAAGAATATTTTGCGTATTAGTCTTGTAAATCAAAGAAAAGTCGAGTGAGACTCGAGTTTTGGTAAGAAACGTGACCTAGGGTCACACATCTTGTTGCTTTCTTTCGGGTTATGGTCAAAAACGAAATGATTCAAGTGGGTTTTTGATTAAATGGATAAAATATTGAGTTTGGTATCCGGGTTGTTGATTTTCTTGTTGGGTCGAGGTGTACCCGAGAGCAAATGCTCTCGGTTTGTGCCATTTTCGGATTATTTTGGCTTCTTGATGATTCTTGATCTTTGGTGCTCGGTTTTGAGGATGTTTGGATTTTATCTTTGATGTTTGGATGATTTTGGTAGTTTGCAACATTTTGTTGTTGTTGTTTGGTTTATGGCCAACGACCCAAGGGCCGGTTTGATTTGTTTTGGCTCGTTATGAGCAAGACCGTGACCCTTTGGGTCTGGTCGAATATTGTTGTGGCTTTGTGTTATGACTCGACCACTAAGGTCCGTTTGGTTTGGCTGGTATAGCGCAAGCCGAGACCCTACAGGTCTAGGGTGGGACCACGATTCATGTGATTTAATATTGACCCGGGTTTGACTTGGTAAATCAACCCGTAAGTGTGATATATTACTTGATTGTCTTATATACTTGTCGGATTATATTGTTCGTTGTTCTAATTAATATCGTTTCATTTGATATATTTGAGCTTGAAGTGGAAGTACTTGGACTTGTGATATTGATTATGGAGTTGTGTTGACGAAGTGGTAATGGGAACCGATTTTGAGACGGTTAAATTAGATTGACGGAGATAGGTTAGTCGGGTGCCGTAGTTGGACCCTATTGTTGTAGCACGTGTTATGGGTATTGATTGGACGGAGTTGGATTACTTGTTTTTGACTCGGTATTGTATTATTTGGACTTGGACAATGAGCCGAGAGTGATGACTCGGACATATGACTATCTAATATAACTCGATAAATATTTATAATCAAACGCTAATAAGAAAACTTGTAATAATATTATTGGTAATATAAACGTTTATATAAGTATATAGACGTGAAAAACGTATATATAAATATATAAATGCGTGTATTAAAAATAAAACGATCACGAGTTATATTATAATAACGTGACGATATATAATATACTATGAAAATAGTATAATAAATGTTGGGAGCGTTATTATAAATAAACAACTATAAATAACGACGAAATCTATAACGTTGAATAATTATATTAAATAAAATATATTTTTAAATAAAAGTGGAAACTATCGAGTTATACGGGGTCGTGGTCACTTGAGTCCAAGTGGACTATATTATTATTTTGTGACTTTTGTGTTTGTCACGGATATGTGACGATTAATACATCCATTTTCTATAACTACGTAACTTATTTAATCGACGGGTTAAATAGGGTCTATTTAGTTATATAAAATGAATATATTAATGGGCATTGTATCCTACGACGCCCATAGGTTGTGGTACGTGTACATGAATAATGAATTACTAAATATCTCGTGGAGTTGGCTAAATTGACGAATTTGGTAAGCTTGACGATATATATAGGGAATTTATTAAACTTTGATACTTACCATATTGTATTCTTCGTGCTATGTGATTTAGGTTCGGGTATAATCTTAGAGCGATATATTACGTAGATAAATATGAGGGATTAAATTGGGCTAATATTAGACCTATAGAGTGTTTATTTTGTTCTTTTTCGTTGTGGCTGCTTGTTGTGAGTTGTGTCGACCCTCCACCCGTATGGATACCAAACTCCAAACTAATATGAGGATAATACGAGAAATGGATTTTTGGAAAGTAAAAAGAAATACGTTCGGGATTGGGAATATTTGATTTTGAGGAAATGTTTCTGAACGCGTTTATATTGTTAGGAGGTGCCGAGTCTGTAGTTGCCGTTATTTGAGTTGCATTACATCTTACATCTATCGGTTTCTTTTGCTGATTGCTGGACTTGAGGTGAGTCATAGCCTCACTTTTACTCTTGAACTTTGTTTTCAATACTTGGGGTGAGAAACGTGCAAATTGTTTTATGTGGACTATTCTCGCTTTGTATATTTTAAAACTTGCTATGCTTATAGAACTAGGTAGGTTATAGAGCGAGACCTAGTCCTGAACTAGGTGAGCTATTGATTTGGTTATAGGGCGAGGCCTAGTCCCGAACTAGGTAAGCTATTGATTGGTTGTTGAGCGAGGCCTAGTCCTGAACTAGGTAAACTATTGGATTGGTTATGGAGCGAGGCCTAGTCATGAACTAGGTAAGCTATTGATTTGATTGATTTGAGCTATAGTGTTCACCTATAGGGTTGATTAGATTTGGTTGGTTCATTTTGGTTGGATGATTGAGGCCTAGTCTAGCTAGCAAGCGTTTTGCGTATATGTCCACTTGATTTAGTTATGAATTTAAACCTATGATCTCACCAGCGAAAGCTGACTTTTAGCGCGTTTCCTCAGGTAATTAAGTGATGCCCTTGGATGCTTGGATTGGAGGCTTGGCTATGGTACCTGGTTTATGGATCTATTTTTCTAAAACGCTAATATGTTATTGTGGACCTACGTTTATTTCTTTTGGGCCTTACTTTGGATAAATTTGGGATAAATGTAAACTTTAAAACCCCGTTTGGTTGTGTTTTTCTTATGTTTACTCATTTTTTCATGACTTTGAATGGATACCAATACCCGTAGCAACCCGAAAGCTTGTTGAGTCTTACGCTATACCAAATTTTGGAGGTGTTACATAAACTAAGATTATAGAGCAAGTCTAATTAGCATAACTACATAATTTAGTGATGCAGATTTAAGAATAACTTTAAAGGATGATAAGCACATTAACTTCCTGTTTTAAGCTCAATGTTACTTCTACATCTGAAATTAGTTTTGAATCCTTAAATAGTTAAAATGAAGCTTTCAAGAAAGCATAACATGATTATATCTACAACATGTACATGCCTCTTTCACTCACAATTTATTTTATCTCCCTTTCGGCAGAATTATCTAAAAGAAACAACTTGATGTTAGGTTTTATGGATAAATACATGAAAAAGTGTTACAATTTTCTTTGGGTTTCTTAGTAAATAACCAAATCATCATAAGCATTAATCTATCTATCTATCATTACATCCTTCATTACAATTTGATTGTCCCAATTTCAAAGCACAGTAATCAAGATAATCAGTTCAAAACACATGAATCCGAACATTCGCTAACCTAATATTATTCCATTTAAAACACATAATGTTAATAGCATCTTAGTATAGATAAACATATAAAAGATATAATAGATAAACATATAAAAGATATATATATTTATATGAATTTGGTTTTCAATTCGGTTCGTTTTTTATTTTGTCAAACCATATTCAAATCAAGACCCGGATCTTTAATTTGGCTCGGTTTAGTTTTGGCAAATTCAATTCAATTATAAATTTGATTCGATTCTCGAAGGTATTACCTGATTTGTGGACACCCCTAACTAGATCTTTAAACTCACAAGTCATATATAACCTTTGACAATTTTTTAAATACATCTAATAATCTATGTGGCCTTTTTGGTTGTTAAAGCCCAAAAAATGATAGAATAGTCCATTAAAGTTGCTAGTAAAATATCTTTTCCAAAAGGCTCGTAGTTGGACTTGGACGGTTTGATCGGACCCACTAGTCGGTGGCACACTTGAATAAAGTAATCATTTGACTATTTTTTACTACTAAACCTTGTATTATTACCTCATCAAGTATAATATTTTTGTCTTTACCATGTAGAAAGTAATTTTATTTTATTCTAACTATCATGATTTTCACTATATAGAGCAATGTTTATTGAACATTTCTTTATTGATATTCATTTTTATTACAATTGTTATAAGTTACTGATAAAACATTTTTATTTGAAAAGTATTATAACTTCAATAATTTAATCAAATATTCTAAAACATGTACTTTATGAGATTGCCAGTTGATGATATTCGTATAAACAAATATTTCTTTTAGATTGCGAATGTGGCATTTGAAAGCGTTTAGGAGCGACAAGCGGTAAACATTTTAGATGAAAAGCTTGTTTGACAACACCTCAACGAGCGTTTAAATATTGTGTTACCGCTTCAACCTAAATGCTTCTTGTATAAGCATTCCAGAATTGCTCCAAGCGTTTGGATACTGAAATTACATATATACCCTCATTTATTTAATTTCTATTGTGTATATGACATTTTTCGTAATTTTAAACTTTATAATTACTGCTACAGCTATGTTACTAAACACGTTTTTTAAATAAACAACTACTGCTTACTGCTACTGCTACGTGTCACCAAACATAGCCAATTACACGATTAGGGGCGTACCTAAGGGGTTCACGAGGGCTCACGGGAACTCAATAGATGTTTGCCGCATAATATAAATTTTCGTTAAAAATCTCAATTTTTCAAAAATGAACTTGATTTCGAAATTTTGTGTCACATAAAAACTATTAGAGGATAAGTTAGTTGGCTCAAGCCCGACTTGTGGGTTGAGTCCATTAGGGTTTCTCCTTTGTACTCTATTTATAGTGGTCAATAATAAAGTAATACCTACGGCGTTTTATCATTATTATTAATGCACATTATATAGAGATTACATGAGTAAACCATAAAGTAATACCTAAGGGGTTCACGAGGGCTCACGGGAACTCAATAGATGTTTGCCGCATAATATAAATTTTCGTTAAAAATCTCAATTTTTCAAAAATGAACTTGATTTCGAAATTTTGTGTCACATAAAAACTATTAGAGGATAAGTTAGTTGGCTCAAGCCCGACTTGTGGGTTGAGTCCATTAGGGTTTCTCCTTTGTACTCTATTTATAGTGGTCAATAATAAAGTAATACCTACGGCGTTTTATCATTATTATTCATGCACATTATATAGAGATTACATGAGTAAACCATAATAGAACCTAAGCCCACAGACGGGGCTTGGGCCGTTTATCCTTTAATAAATACGTGTTTTTAGTTAGTTTACTAATATGTCAAAATAAATATTTGTCATTTTAATTTATTTACTAGTTTAAAAAAATCGTACATTTTAACTCATTTCACAAAAGGTGTAGATTGGCGGAAACACTCTAACCCTAGGTGCCTTTTGGCACTAGTCATTGTCCACCCCACAAAGAATAGTTTCGACAACGTTTCTGGCCTAGTGGGGGCACCAACTAGAGTGAGCACGAGCCAAGACTCGGACTTCAGACCTATATGAACCAAATGCCAAAGATGACACTTGAACCTAAGTCTATTAACTCAAGCACAAGTGCTCCAACCATTGGACTAATGCTCGATTCGTATTTTAACTCATTTTAATTTCTTATGTACTTGAAAGAACAATTATGCACCTGAATACAATCAATATTAAAATTTGAGGTTAATAAATCATTTTACCGCTGTACAATATTTGTCCATCTCAATCAATCATTTAAGTTTTATACAGTAGTACGTAGTACTTTTTACAATGAATGCATCGACAGTGACTCATGTAGTACATGAAAGTCAAATTGACGCCACTAGCCAATAAATGACTCAATAGTAACTTATCAATCATATATTTATGATGGTATTCAATTCATGATATCATGAGAAATACTTACTCATTTTTTCTGGCAAGTCTAAATACGTCGTATAAGTTTTTAATGACCATTAATAGTTTCACATGATCATAATTATAGTATTTAAACGAGCGGGGGTACCCGCGCGTTGCTGCGGATATGTTGTGGTTAATATAAACTTGAAATAAAACGTTTGAAAAAAATTATTGCTGAAATGTTGTGGTTAATCTAAACTTGAAATAAAACAATTGAAAAAAATTATTTTTGTTAATAACGACTAAATTTGCAAAAGATCGATATCCACAGAAGAAAAAAAAAATTATTTTTGTTAAATATTTAACTTCAATTAAAAAAAAAAAACACTGTAGCTACAGTACCATTGCTACAGTACCATGACTCACGAAATCACTATTGCGATCACTGTAGCAAAACACTGTAGCTACAGTGATTGCTACAGTACGCGTACTGAGTTTTAGTATATATATATAATTGGTTACTTGCCTCCATTTTGTTTATTTTATCACTTGTCATACTATTCCAAAAAAAAATTATAATAATACTATTCCACATATCAACATGGATATTCCATTGAATAAAAACTGATAGAGCACTAAGGCCTTTTTTTTTTTTTTTTTTTTTTTTTTTTTTTTTTTTTTTTTTTTCCGGAAAGAGTTTAGACTAACTGTACAAACAGTCAAACATATTGAATTAAATTTAATCACAATAATTATCAAATGATAATAATGATCTAATACTAACATATTGAATTAATACAAATAAAAAACTAGATGCGAAATTCAGTTTTTTCTTTATAAATTATTGATAGTAATGTAAAATCGCATTTAAATTATGTGTATAATTTTTTTGCACGATAAGTTAAAGTTGGGTTCCTCGTGTTTGTTTGATAGTTTTTGGGCATAAACTTGGCATATAAGTTTACGGGGAAAACTTGCCTGCTACAACAAGCAGGCTCCTTACCTGCTTTTCCTTTGAAAAAAATTAAAAAAATTTACGATTAAGCTCTTGAATTCAGGTCACTGATATACTTTCTCCCCTGATCCATTTCTTTTTTACATAGAAAAGCAGTTAATTGCCTGCTGTGGAAAGCAAACATCATTTTCCCATAAGTTTATTTCAATAAATAGATTACTCATTTGAAAAAACTTGAATGACCTTTACATACATTATCCCTAAAATTAACCTAAAATATAACAAGCATAGCAATAAACAATATCAATTAATAGTATCAGTAAGAAGTAAGAGTTGTCGGTAGCTATTTGCTTAATAAAATCATTTGGAACGTAGTTGTTGCTTTAATAAAAAGTATAAAATGACGTAAAAGGACATATACACATTAACAACCCAAGAATTGATTTTGATTGGTGTAGATGGGTCTCGTTTTCTGATGCTTCTTTTGAGTCGGCGTCGGGCTATATTTAGTTGTTGTGTTGTATCTCTAGGTGTTTTTTGGGCGATTTTCTTGTGGATGTTTAGGTATTTTGCTTTGTTTGTGGTGTAGTTTTGGCTTCTTTTCTTAGGCCTCTTTATTGGAGTCTGTTTTCAGATGTATTCTTGCCTTTGCTATTTTTTGGTTAGACATGTTTATAAAAGATTTGCATTTCCAAAAAAATATATACACATTAAAATAAAATATGATAAAAAATTTTGAGGGTATATATGTAATTTAATAAGCATAACACTAGCATCAAAAATTCTAATGCTTCCTAATGAATGATTTTGAATAAGAGCAGTTACGCAAAATAAAAATGCTAGTTGCTTGTTGCAATACAAGCTTTACAATAAAAGCGTTTGTTGCTAGCCGCTTTAAACGCTTCAAAATACTTGGTGCCAAATGAGTTTACATAACTTAGCTTGTGTTTAGATAGCTTTTGAGAGCAGTTTAGAGCAATTATCATTTATCATTATTATTACAAAGCTCGTTTGGAAGGAAGTAAATAACATTTATAAAGTTATAAAAATACTAGTTTCTCAATGATCTTTAAATAAGAATTTACTACATCTGTTCCATAAAAATTGTCCATTTTTTTTAATTTGACATTAAATATTTATTTTTATGTTATATAACACTTGATGAAAAAATGGATTATGATTTAAATATATTTTCATTGGTATAATTTTCATCAAGTATTATATAAAAAAAAAAAAAAAATCTAAGTTGCAAAAGAAAGATTTAAAAAAATCAAAGTGGACAATTTTTTTTGGGATGTAGGGAGTAACATTTAGCATTACAAATTAAAATTACAGTGACAACTACTTTACCAAACATTTTTATAAATTACTCCCGCGTCTCATATTTATTGTCCATATTTCCTTTTATGAATGTCTCAAATTAATTATCCACTTTCCATTTTTTGTAAGAAAAAGAAAATTTAGTGGAAGAATATTCTATTTGAGTGGTCGAGAATTATAGCGATCTCACTTTTATTAAACTTTGTAACTCTTATCTGTTGACAATAATTTTGAGATAGTGTAAGTAAACTGATACAACTGCTAGTTTTAACAAATAGACCTTAATAAAAAGATTTGAAAAAAAGATAGAAAAATGAAATAAAAGAGGAATGTTATGAAAATGATATTTAAAAAAAGAAAAAGAAAAAGAAAAAAAAAAAAAGAAAAAGTGTGCGACACATCTTTTGTAGTTTAACTATAAACACACACAAAGAGACACAAATTTTCAACTACCTTTCCTTCTTTTTGCTCATCACCAGATCGCACACACTTTTTTGTTCATCAACAAATCAAATCACAAATTCAACTGATGGGTAATTAATTTTTATTTTTTAAATTCATTTCATCATAAGTAATGTGTGGATTTGACTGTTTATGATGATGTTGATTGATTGCTATTGTAGTTGAGTTATTAGATATTATTATTTTCAGTTTAAGTTGTTTTAGTAAGTTGAAATATTTGGATCTGGAATGTGAATCATGGAATATTAAGTTGTACTCAAAAGGGTAGTCGCCCTGGGATTAGTCGCCTCGCAATGTCAAGTTGGAAACCCAAAAACAAGTTGTATTCAACTTAAACTTTTATAAAAATGATTTTTTTTTCCTTTTTTTTTTTTTTTTTTTTTTTTTTTTTTTTAAATAAAAAATAAGAAATGTATCCTAATCAGGGGCGGAGCCAGAAAGTTTTGCTCGAGGGGCACACTTTGATAAATTTTAGAAACGACGCCACAAATTGATTCTTGGGGGGGGGGGGGGGGGGGGGGGAGTACAAAATAAGCCAGATATTTAAAAAATTTACACTACAATTTTTTACGCTAGGTATCTTCGCCTATGATTGTAATTGAAATGTTATGTAAAGATTGTGATGGTTACTTTGAATTTGGGTGGGGGGGGGGGGGGTTGTTTAAGCTTATATGTGGGCTTACGAGCGTATTTGGTTTAAGCTTATATTACATAAGCCACAATATTTTGGCTTATTCTGTGAGTTTCGGTGCTTATATAAGCTTGTATAAGCCCATAAGTGTCAAAATAAGCCCTGAAATTGAAGCTTATGTAACATAAGCCGAAATCAAATAAGATACAAATACACCCTTAGGATGATAAAGCACTTATTTTTCTGCAGGTTGAATTAATTAAGATGAAATTGAACTTATTCTTGTATTTAATTATCTTATATTAAGTACTTATTTTTAAGCAGAAAAATTGAGAAATCACGGACACACCATAAGATTTTAGCAGAAAAATAGCTTATAAGATTTAACTGAATGTCAAGTAAGATTTAAGTTGTATCAAGAATGTGTATTTGGTTCGGTCCTTATGTCATTAATTAGCAACTATTGCAATGAGTGATGTTGTTAATGAAAATGTTGACTTTGGTCACTTGAAAATTATGATTATTCTGAGAATTTATATTTTGATTTGGTCTGAACGTCACTGAATAGCAACTGCTGTGTTGAAAATAAGGTGTGGTAATTAAGATGCGGAGACCTATATATATGATGTCTAAGTAGCAAAACTTGTGGTTGAAATAAGGTGTTGTAAACGAAATGTTGACCTTGGTCATGTGAAGATTGTGATATATTGGTTCAAGTGTTGTCCCTGCTCATATATTGATATATTGACTCAAATGTTGTGTTGTGTAGACAAAGAAGCGGGTTGCTGCTCCACCCACCTCATAGAAGGAGATGGCACATTCAATGCCGAAGGGCTCGATAATTTTATCAAGCAAGTCAAGATGGCTGAATGCGGGCTTTCGTACGCTGTGGTTGCCATCATGGGACCTCAAAGCAGTGGTATGCTTTCTATTATCTGTTGAAAACTCAACTTAGGTCACATTTAATCTAAGATACCAAAGCAAGCCATTCATCCCGTAGGCATGGTGATATAAAACTGATATGTTAACTTTTAGTATTATCATTCTAACACCCCATCCGAGTTTTCACAAAGTTCTTATCCAGATTGTGTTACAGTTTTGAGTTTGTTTTTGTGACAGGTAAGAGTACCCTTCTGAACAATCTATTTCACACAAACTTCAGGGAAATGGATGCTTATAGGGGAAGGTATGTATACGTTTGGCTGCGTGTGTTGGTTCTTTTTCATCTGTCGTGAGAATTGCTAACTTACTGCATTGCCCTTTTAATAGGTCGCAAACCACCAAAGGTATTTGGATGGCAAGATGTGTCGGTATTGAACCTTGCACCATAGTAATGGATCTCGAGGGTACTGACGGAAGAGAACGGGGAGAGGTAGTACTTATTATTTGAACTATTTTGGCTATCTTTGTGTATATGTTGTAGTTTATCTTAGAAAATAACATACAATCGAGATTTATAGTTTTGAATTTTGAGGCCTTATGAACTTATGTCTAGCTCCAAAGCCTTCATTAAAGTTGTAGACGGGTCCCTACCCGATAAATAAGGATATAATTTTACGATGATAAATTCAGGGAAATAGATAAACAGCTGCATCAGTGGTTTCTCTTATGTATTAAGCTTTTCCTCCTTCTCCAGGATGATACTGCATTCGAAAAGCAGAGTGCTCTTTTTGCACTCGCTGTTTCAGATATAGTGCTTATAAACATGTAAGCCCCCTTGTTGCCTGAATCCTGATACAGCATATGCAAGTACAAGCTTTATGATAATTTTTAATTGCTTTACTTATCGTGTTTTGCAGGTGGTGTCATGATATTGGACGTGAGCAGGCTGCAAACAAACCTCTTTTGAAGACTGTTTTCCAGGTAAATTAATACCCTGTACATGTATTTTAGCATTTGCATATGTTAGTGCTAATGGTAAACTTTCTAACTTATACTCTATGTATTTCAGGTTATGTTGCGACTGTTTAGTCCGCGTAAAACAACTTTGATGTTCGTTATACGTGATAAAACAAGGGTAAGTTGTCGCTTTTCTTGAGATTATTAAAGGTTAAAAATTATAAAAGGGTGTGTTTGATGTATTGTCCTATTATTTCTGTGTAGACACCTCTTGAGAATCTAGAGCCCGTCTTGAGGGAAGATATACAGAAGGTAAGTATTGTTCTTTGATTCTCTACCTTAAAAGCTAACACTGTCTCGATGCTTATAATGCTCTGTTCCTTGCTCCAGATATGGGACTCTGTACCCAAGCCAGAACACCACAAACAGACTCCTTTAAGCGAATTTTTTAATGTAAGATATCATGTTATTCCTATCGTTTTCTTTTGGATATTATTATTTCTTAAGATTGGAAATATGCTTACATTGTATGTTATAATTTCTTGTTGAATTTTCAGGTATTAGTTGTTGCCCTCTCGAGTTACGAAGAAAAAGAAGAACAATTCAAGGAGCAGGTTCGCTAGACATTACTTGTTGATATCTTGACATATGGACATTTAGAATATTAACGATGCTCTAATGCGGTTCACATGATACTGAGCATCCTATATTTCCATATCATACTTCTTTTCAAAATTTTAAATAACGTCATTTTCATTCTGTGAAACCATGTCTTTTCGGTATTCAGGATTTGATCAAGTTCATTAGAGTTTTCAAAAACACATTGTAGCATTTGTCATTAGCACTATACATGTTCTAATTTTTTAAATTTTTTACTGAAGGTGGCTAGCTTGAGGCAGAGGTTCTTCCATTCCATCGCACCTAACGGTCTAGCAGGAGATAGAAGGGGGGTTGTTCCCGCTTCAGGTTTTTCCTTTAGTGCCCAACAAATTTGGGAAGTTATCAAGGAGAACAAAGACCTTGACTTACCTGCTCACAAGGTAAAATATCAATAAATCAACTTTGTCAAAGCTTAAAAATGTTCGCACATATTGTGTGGATGTTAACGTTCCTTTTATTTTGGCAGGTTATGGTGGCCACTGTAAGATGTGAAGAAATTGCTAATGAGAAGTACTCTTCCTTCGTAAAGAACGAGGTACATCTTACAAACAACTAACTGGAATCGTGAAATACATTATATTAAACGAAGTTTTATATTTATACAGGATTGGTGTGAATTAGAAGATGCTGTAAAATCTCATATCGTGCCTGGCTTTGGAAGGAAGCTTACTTCAATGATTGACAGTTCTTTATCCAGGTAAAAAAATTTACATCTTTGTTGCATATGTTTCAAAATCAATAATGGTGTCCTGATAACATACATTTGGCATGGTTTTAATCGAGATAAATGTTACAGGGTATTTATGTTTTGCCTGCCTTAGATTCCTTGTAATATGTGTATATACCAACTCTATGATGTTGCTGCATTAGTAATTAAATTTTACTATTTTCAGTTATGATGAAGAGGCTACTTACTTTGAAGACAGCGTTAGATCTGCCAAGCGAAGGCAGTTGGAAGAGAAGTTGATTCAAGTAATATATCGTCATGATTGTCAAAATTGCTCAGGCGATGTTTAACAAATATCGTATTTGTTGTACTAATTGATTGTTATCTTTTGATTTTCCAGCTTGTTCAACCAACCTATCTATTGATGCTAGAACACATACAATTAGAGACACTTGATAAATTCAAAAAAGCACTTCTTGATGCTTTGAGCGGAGGACAAGGGTTTGCAGACGCTGCTAGTGAATGTGCAGGATCATTCATGAGACTTTTTGATGATCAATGCAAAGGTACATCAATATGCCATTTCCTCAAATAACGTTTATGTCTTCTTTACATATGAGAATTATGAACTTCTTAAATGGTTCTTGTTAAATGTTTAAATGCTGGTGTAGTATGTTTAGTTATGAACATTACATGTATTATCTGCATTAAGGTTAGAGTATGGGTCAAAACGGGTAGCTTTTCGGTACGTGTCAAAATGGGTCTGTTGGATATGATTACAATTTACAAATAGTATATATATTATGTCGATGTTTTTTTATTTTTATTTTTTTGAAGAAAATGATTTAAAAAAATTTGTGGTGTGTTAACAAGACACTTTGGGGTACTACTGAGTACTGACCTGTTTGACCAGTTTTCCTTTCATCAAAATATTTTAATTTTAACTGTTTGACTCGTGAGAGATCATAAGCCACATATAAGTAAAAATGGATCAGAACTGCCTCCTGTGATTGCCCTATATTGGATCTCAATAACTCAAGCATGCTATTACTTATTTTAAGCTCTTATGAAAATATTGTTTGGTGTCAATGTATTTGTTGTTATAAGCTTTACCTGGACCTTATACATTTAATCTACAGATGCCACCATTAAACAAGCTGATTGGGATTCGGATAAAGCAAAGGTTAAATTTTCACGGGATTTAGATTCACATATTGCTGAAGTTCAAAATGCCAAGCTATCTGAACTAAATGCACAATTTGAGGTAATATTTATTTGTGATTCATGATCGAATTCTTATAATCTTCTTAGATGAATCATTCTGTCATTGAAGCATACTGATGAGAAAGTTTTCATGTGTAGTCAAAATTGAAAGAGGCATTGGATGGACCTGTCGGAGCCCTACTAGAAGGAGGTGGTGATGATACATGGCCTGCAATAAGGAAACTGTTTCATCATGAAACTAAAGTAGCTGTTTCCGAATTTTCCGTTGCACTTTCTGGTTTTGAGCTGGACGCACAAGTCAATGAAGAGATGCTTGTAAAACTAGAAAATTTTGCTAGAGGAATAGTTGAAGGGAAAACAAAAGAAGAAGCGGCGAAAGCTCTGTACCGCATGAAGGAGAGGTATAACATGCTACTTCTAACTTTATCTGTTCGGGCCATCAGAGACTAACATAACCTGAATCGACTTATGTATAATTAAATGGGTCAATATCTCCGTCTAATCGCCACGACTCCATTAGTATTCTAGAGCCCTAATTATCATCTTCATAATTGTGCAGATTTACGTCCCTATTCAACCATGATAGTGATTCAATGCCGCGTGTATGGACTGGAAAGGAAGACATCAGAACAATCACGAAAATAGCTCGATCTTCTGTAAGAGTCACCTCATTAGAGAAATTGGTTAAAAAATCATTTGTTTTTAACATGTTGCTTATGATCTTGTTTATTTATGTATTTTTGTTTCAGTCGTTAAAGCTGCTATCTGTTTTGGCTGCAATTCGTCTGGATGTAGACGCTGATAAGATTGGAGACACATTAGTCCTTGCATTAGTGGATAAGAAAGACACTAGTAAGAGTATCTCCGCGCAGGACCCATTGGCCTCAAGCACATGGGAAGAGGTAGTATTACCGGATGTATCTGGACTTGAAATCGTGTAAATGCATTATTCAAATAGCTTAAAACGGGCCATGGCAATGTATAGGAGGTGGCACAAGGGCTGGACGAGTTGGGTAACGGGTTAAAAAGGGTTTTGTTTGAAATGGGTCATTTTTTAGTACATGTTGAAATGGGTCGGGCGAGTTGGGTAACAGGTTTTGTTTGAAATGGAACTCAGTATGTTGAAACGGTCCATGTCGGTTTGGCTTGAGGCACTTGCAAAACGGTTTAGAAGTCTTTCAACCTGTTAGATATGTTCTCTTTTTAGCTAAGTTTTTTATCTGACCCGCTTGAGATAAAACACAACCTGAATCTTACCACTGGAAACTTTATTTGTTTGTTTTTCTTGTTTTTTTGTTTAATTATGTAACCTTATTTTCCGTAGAATCTAAACTATTATAATATTTTTTAACAAACTTAATAACGTAAAATAAAACAAGTTGCAAGTAAACGGGTCGGAATATATATTTATAGATCTAAAGATGTTAACGAATGAATATGTGCACTCCATCAGCGTACCTGAATTATTACGTGTTTTAATTATAGTTTTTAATTGCATTATATTTATCTATTTACAGGTTCCAGCAACGAAGACACTCATAACTCCCGTTCAGTGTAAATCATTGTGGAGCCAATTTCAAAGAGAGACAGAATATACTATCACTCAAGCTATTGCCTCTCAGGTACTTTTTCTATCAACTCATTAGTCATTACGTCTTAAAAATTTTGTCACCATTTTAGGTTTTCTCAGTCTTGCCAAGTTCTTTGTTGTTTCACTCTGAACTAAATAGCAACTTTATAATACTTCGGTCCTACTTTGCATTGGTCTGATATCATGTCACGAAAAGCAAATTAAAATTTCTGTTGGTAGAAATATAATCTGAATTTAGAAACACAAGAAATTCTTATGATTTTACACTCTCTTATGATCCTAGCGTGTGCTCTATAGTGATACATTCCAAGAAATAAATACAAAACATGGGATGCAGTTTGTCAAACGGGTTGGACAAAAATGAATTCAAAACATTTGTAGGTCCTTTCTTGGAATTTTATAAACAGTTAAAAGTATGATTTTGAAAAGTATAATGTATATATAACGATTTAATACTTTTTAAGCATTTGAATACATTTTAGTCGACTTTTGACCTGTTACTCGTTTTAAATTAGCATATCGTTACCAATAAAATACAACCTGATTTCATAAAACTAATAAAATTCTTATTATCTTTGCTGTTATGGTTTTCAGGAAGCTAATAAGCGCAACAACAACTGGATGCCACCTCCATGGGCTATAGCTGCCTTGGTTGTCTTGGGATTCAATGAATTTATGACTCTTTTGAGGTTTGTTTGTTTTTTGTGTCCCGAGTTTTTCTTTACCAAAATCAACAATTCACACATGTGAGTTTTCTTTTGCAGGAATCCTCTGTGGCTGCTTGTTATATTCGTCGGTTATCTTCTTTCCAAAGCTTTGTGGGTTCAACTAGACATAGCTGGTGAATTTCGCAATGGCATGGTGAGTTGTATTTGATATAACCCAAGTCTACCGGTTTATGAATAAACGGGTCAATATGACCTCCTTTACCTTTTCTCATCTGTTAATCCGTTTTTGGTGCTTGTTGCATATCTACAGCTTCCGGGAATTCTCTCATTATCCACCAAGGTTCTTCCTACCGTAACAAACCTTCTCAGAAAACTAGCAGAAGAGGGCCAAACACCCGCAACCACTACTGATCCACGAAGAAACCCCTCAAACCAGCCACAAACATTAGGAAATTACCAAGGTGTAGCATCTTCAACCGCCTCATCTAATGTAACAATGGAAAACGGAACTGAGTATACTAGTCCCACCAGGCCCGTTAACGGACAGTAGGCCTGGATTTTCAAGAACACACTCAAGGGTTGATATTTATTAGGTGTCCTAGTGTGGCTGTTTGTTGTAAGACCCTGCAGGGTGCAGCCTATGACCATTGGGAACCCCTTGATAGCGTCAGCATGTTTCAGGGCACCCAATCGCGGTTTTGATTTGTCTGGTCACGCGACATTCTTTTTGGTCCTGTTACGTGTAGTATTTTTGTTTGTATATTATTGTGGGTATGACCGAAACAGAGACGTTATAATATTTTTGATTACCCGGATGTCTGTATTTTAACAAGCTATATTTGTTTTATAGTACCAAACAACATGAAATAAATTATTGATGCATCTGTAAGTTGTTACATGTTCGATATGAACCTGATGATTCATACTTCGGTGGTCGCTGTGTGGTTGAATACCTTTGTAAAATTGCATATATATCTTTATTAAACCAAAAAGGAAAATGATAGGGAGACCTAAATATATGCTTAATTTCATGCTTAAACTTATGTGGTAAGATCATATTACACATATATCCAAATAATAATTTTATATATATTTAATACACCTAATACATGAATACTTACATTTCTCGCATATCATACGAGTTTTAGAAGTATTAAATATCACACAGAATGATTCTTGGCGAGAAATTAATTACTAGTAAGTGTTTTTTCTAGGGTTACGAATACGATATCCCACAACTTTCGTATTTGTTCAAGAAATAAGTATCTGTACTAGGGCTGGCATAACAGGTCACACGAACCTATTAAGACACGAACCTGTTAAGGTCAAACACGAACACGACCTGTTAGCTTATCGTGTCATTTTTCTCAAACACGAACACGACACGAAAATAAACAGGTTAACCTGTTGTTAAGAAACCTGTTAACATGCATATTATAAAAGTTACAAATCTGCTATTACAAATCTTAACAAATCTGCTAACTATTACAAATGTTACAAATCTGCTATTACAAATCTTAAACTATTACAAATCTTAACAAATCTGCTAACTATTACAAATGTTACAAATCAGCTAACAAATCTTCATAAATCTGCTATTACAAATCTGCCTAACTTGAGCAGCCAACATTAATAATCCTCGTGGCACAGGTCACAGCCAGTCGGTCACCAATAGTATTAACTTTGAAAGTAATACAAAGAGAGAACTTTATTTAGTGCAAACTGCTTTTCTAGTCTCATATGTACAAACTAAACACCTCACCACCTTAATATTTTTTTCTTTCTAAAAAAGTCGTGGGTGTAGTCAGCCACAGGTCAACAACATCAACAATCAACAATCAAAATAAATCCACCATTTCGAAGCCCTAATCTCCAAACCCCTCAAAATAAAAACAACAACAAAACCCACAAGTATTTCAATCCTAACCCAAAGTCCCAAACCAAAGTGATAAAAAAACGTGACTCGGTGAGTCACGAGTCAACTCACACCGGTCAGTCGGTCACCAACGCGCGTGACTTAGTGCGGCTTACCTTTTCTTCTCGATCTAATAACTGAGGGTGGTTAGGTGTGGCCTGTGGGAGCGAAGGCACGCTAATGGCGAAATGATGGTGGGATTCGTTTTGACGGCACGTGTGGTAGAGATTGTTGAAGAGGAGGTCGCGGTGAGTATTTTGGTGGTGGTGGTGGTGTGGCGTTATGAGTGGAAGTGATGGTGGTGGCGGCTAGGGTTTAGTCAGAGGAGGGAGTATATTATTTGTTGGGTGAAAGACTGAAAGAGATGAAATGAGGATTAGGTATTTAGGTGAAATGAGTGTGAGAGGAGTGAGTATATTACTATATTATTTCTGTGGGTACTTTATATATATA
This sequence comes from Artemisia argyi, assembly GCA_030686995.1. Lineage (NCBI taxonomy): Eukaryota > Viridiplantae > Streptophyta > Magnoliopsida > Asterales > Asteraceae > Artemisia > Artemisia argyi. Next base: position 174,520,919 of record CM060691.1, read on the forward strand.
TATATTATAATCTTAACAGGTCATTAACAGGTCTTAACAGGTCTGACCTGTTAAGACACGAATATTAACATGTCTTAACAGGTCTGACCTGTTAAGACACGAAACCTGTTAAGGTTAAGACACGAACCTGTTAAGAACAGGTCGTGTCGTGTCGTGTTAACATGTTTCGTGTCAAAATTGCCAGCCTTAATCTGGACGATACCTCGCGCATTGTGTGGGAAATACAAGTACATTAACGAATTAATAAAAAAAAGTATCTTTTTTTACAATAAGAGAAACGGTTTTGTCCAGAAAAATGTGTGACAAAAAAGTTTAAAACCAATGAGAGCTCAATTTCGCTACATGGTAGAAATTAGTCTTGTGATTTGTCTATAAAGGTCAAAATTAAACCACTTTTGGTCAAAAATTGAAACCAATTTTAGTCAAAACTGAATTAATTTTAGTTTTATAAAAAGACAAAAATACGTATGACTTTGAAGCTTTTTTATTTCTTTTATTATATATTTTTCAATCAATATATTTTACTACCCCCGTCTCAAAATATAAGTCCACTTTTTATTTTTCAAAGTCTTTACTTTCTCATTTTGACCTTAATTAATTTTTCCCGTGTTATATAATACTTAATGAAAAATATATCAATGAAAATGCATTTAAAACAAAAAGTGCATTTATATATTTTGCATCGAGTATTATATAACACGAAAAAAAATAATTAAGGTCAAAGTTAGAATAAAAAGACTTTGAAAAAGTCAAAATGGACTTATAATTTGAGACGGAGGGAGTACAATCAAGCCAAAGATGGACTAGTTTAAAGTTCAATTTAATCGACTTATGTGTGAAATTCTAGATTTTCAAAATTTTTTTTTGAGTAAATTTATACTACTTATAAAGGGTAAACACAATTTTCTTTAAATTTAAAAAACTTAAAAAATAATTAACTTCAATTACTAAAATATATTTGGTTAATAATGGTAACACACCCAATATCAAATTAATAATTTAAATATATTTGTTTTTTTGACACTGATTACAAATTAACATCAAAGGTCACTCCAAAACACAAAAGCGCAACTTTAATTATTTGCACCTTTACACTCTAAAAAGCAATGTCGTAAATAGCGCGAAGCGTGACATGACGGCATGATCAAGTTTCACGTTTTTGCGGCCAAGTCGAAATTTTTGCGTTTATAAGACCACATAAAATATGAAAATATTTATATATTTATATTATAATTCATATATATCGAGTTTTAAAAAAAGTGACATAAAACGGTGTAGTGCCATGACGTGGCGGCATGATAAGCTTCACGCGTTTGCGGGGCTTCGCGAGCACTTTTAAACCATGCTAAAAAGTAAAAGAACAAAAACATTAGTTACTTTTTGAGTTCATCATCACAATCTCTCTCTGTCTCTCAACTACAGGGTTCTTCTCACTCACAATAATGTCGCCCCAAAATTCACAAATCCAAACAATATACTCAGGGTTTTTCATCATTTTCGATTCTTTACAAAACCCTTCAACAGTTTCAATCATTATCCACTTCATCATGAGGTCTGTCATTCTTTATAATCATATCTTTTATCTTTTTATATTTTGAAATATATTTATTTTTACTGTTTTTATATATGTATTACTCTACTATTGTGTTATTGAACATTGAGTGTTTGTTTAAGCTTATTTGATGGGTTTGTTGAAAAATTGAAAAGCCAATAAGGGTTAGCTTATGGGCTTATAGCTTAGTTGAGTTCATATTCTCAAATTGATAAGCTCATAAGCCATAAAAGTTGAGCTTATTGGCTTTTCAATTTTTTATAAGCTCATAAGCCTATCAAATAAGCTTAGAGAAACACCCTATGTTATAATAAGCTCGTGAATCAATGAATAAGTCTGAAAAATGAAACTATGAAAAATAAGCCGAGCCGAATAAGCTCATTAGCCACCCATTTTATCCTTCTTTAGCTTTGATCTAACGGCTAATATTAGTTAATCAATTTATCTGAAAATTTTCTAAAAATTTGCAAAAATTTTGATTTTTTTTTTCTGTCACATGTGAAAAAAAAAAAAAAAAATTTCAAGAAATTTTTTTTCCGAATTTTTTTTCGCATTTATTTTTAGAATTTTTTGTTTTCACAATTTTTTTAAAATTTTTTGTTTTCGAAATTTTTTTCAGTCACCTGTGAAAAAATTCACATGTGAAAATTTTCAATTGTTGAAATTTTTTTTCCGAATTTTTTTTTTTCGAATTTTTTTTTCAGTCACATGTGTGATTTTTTTTTTCACCACATGTGAATTTTTCAAAATTTTTTTGAATTTTTTTTTTTGATTTTTTGGATAACTAATATTAGCTATTATATCAAAGCTAAAGAAGGATAAAATGAGTGGCTACGGTTACTTCTCATATTCTCACAAAAATAAGGGTTCTCACATGAACGCTTCACTATATATATATATTTAAAAGCTAAAGAAGGATAAAATGAGTGCTAGGATTACTTCTCACATCTCATATATTTAAAAAGTAATAGCTTTTGTACATTTTACGAAAGCATTGAATGCGATTATACTATTGGTTTATCCTTGCTACATGTATCTCTAATGCGGACTAGGGCTTACGTGTCAATACGAAACCTTTTATTTGTTATCCGTCACCTCATCATTTTTTTTGTCTATATAAACCAATAACATTAGGTCATTCTCTTGTATCTCAACCTTCCGCCAACCACATTGTTCACCTAACCTTGAAACTTCCGCCGCTTTGCTCTTCCCATTTTGCGATCTAAGGCTTAGATAGTGTTTGAAGGGCCGTCGCAGTGTAGGTATATTCATTGCTACAACATCTTAATTGTACTTGATCTTACCGTTAGTTTTAATCAATCAATTAAGTTGATCAATAATGGAAGGTTGATGAAAGAAGTTCATTTAAAAAACGATCGATCTAACGCTTCTTAAGTTTTGTCAATCATTTTACACCATTTTTGAATTGTGTTGTCATATATGACGATTATGATTGTATAGTTTGTTAATTTTTGACGATTGTCGAATACTAGTGTTTTTGCTTAGATCTATAGTATTTGATGGATTTTTGCCGTAATTGCGTTAATAGGGTTTTAAACTTAGTAGCATTCTCCATCTTATTCGCATCAATTGGACAATCGTGGAATGCCTTCGCCAAGCAACTCCCAAATTCGGTATGTGTGGACATGAAAATAGCAATTGTTAAGCATGTTTTTACCTTTTTCTATTTACGTTTGAGCCTCATGATATTGTTTTTATTTGCAAATTTATTCGTTTACGTCATCTCTTATTGTGGGGTTGGATATGCAGCATTGATTGTATCGTATATCAAATATTCACTTATTGGTGAAGGGCTTCTACTAACACTTCACCATTGGGTTTAAGTTGATTTAAAGGTTGTTAAGGGTGTTTGGATTTGCGTTTTGAATTTGGTTACCTGATTTAGAGGTTATTGGGGGTGTTTGGATCTTCTCTTTCTTTTAAACTAGTTTGAGAGAGACTTCATTTTATTTACAAAATTTCTCCACCTTTCACAAAAAATGTATTTTTGTTCATTTTTTGGGCTATTTTTATGCATAAAATACTAGTAAGATACTTCTTCATTCGTTCGGTTTTGGTCATTGTACTTGATTTTGCACATCCGAATCATTAAAAGATTGCTTTGTGTTTTAGTTGAAAAGTTTTGTAGACAAAAAGCCAGTAATGCATTTTGTGTTTTGTTTGAGGCATTTTTAAACAGAGCAAAAATCTGATTATTGAATATCATAAAATCACTTCCAAATTTCACAACCGGAGGCCTTTGTTCTCATTTGCTATAACCAATGACCCTTATTAGTATAGGCCAAAGCCAAAACAAACCAAAATTACAGTCATTTATTTATTTATTTTTTCCCTTCTCAAATCATTTCTAATCTGAATGATGTCACAGGTATTTGTCCAATAGACGAGTTACACAAAATGTGGAAGCTCCTGAATGTAAGTGACAGTGAATTCCATGTAGAAAATAGATTAAATTGCAAATTATGTCCCTAACGTTTGGACTTTTCATGAGAAATGCCCCTTAGGCGCTACTGTAGTTGCAAATTCCCATTTTTTGCTAATGCTCATTACAAAATCCCGTTAGTCAAAGTCAAACCGCATGTGAAATGACTAATTTACCCTTGTCTTCCTCCCCACTTTTATTTTCTTATGAATTTGCACCACCACCCTCCTTTTCCACCACACAACCGGCACCACCACCACCCTTTACCACCACACAGTGACACAACCACCCATTCCAGTCACTTTTTTTTTTTTTTTTTTTTTTTTTTAATTATTGTTATTATTATTAATCTTTGTAATTATCAACACATTTAATGCTGACAACCATCCTTTTAACACCAACCGGTCTTTTTCTAGCCGGTCTTGTTCCAGCCGGTCTTGCTCCAGCTGGTTTGAGTCATGAGCCAAAGAAGACAGGAAGAAAGAGGAAAAACATGGACTTGCAGACTAATGTTGCTTCAACCATAGTCCCAAATTCAAATGAAAATGGACCCGAGTTGAAAAATATCAAGAAAAGTAATAAAAATAAAGAAACAGGTGTAGCGTGTATCGATTTCACTTATACCAAAGTGCAGCAAGGTAATGAAGAAGTTAAGGGTACTGCTTTTCTTTTAAAGTTTTCACCCGACCATCCATTGCCAGCTAAAGAAAATTTAAATAAAGTATTTCGCGAATATGGTCCATTAAATGAATCAGAGACTCAGGTATTCACCGAAAATATGAGTGGTCAAGTTGTGTTTCTTGATTCTTCCAGTACTGGTAGGGCTTTTTGGTGTCTACAAAACGATCAACCTTTTGGACGGGCTCTTGTTGATTACAGAATTCAGCATCTCTCGGATTCTAAATCCGTTATTGGATTCAAGACTCCCATCAAAAGTCCACCCCTTGTCATTGATCCACAAGCTACTAGTGGTTCAACCATAATACCAGATTTGAATGGAGATGCTGCTGAAAATATACTCATGGAGAAAACTAAAAGTTTTGAACCGGTTCTTGTTAACTACAGAATTCAGCATCTCTCGGATTCTAAATCCGTTATTGGATTCAAGACTCCCATCGAAAGTCCACCCCCTGTCATTGATCCACAAGCTACTAGTGGTTCAACCATAATACCAGATTTGAATGAAAATGCTGCTGAAAATATACTCATGGTGAAAACTATAAGTTACAACGGAAATGCTGCTGAGACTACACTCATGGAGAAAACTATAAGTTTTGATGAAACTCATCAATCATCTTTGAAAAAGATTCCTTTGGGGTTGAAACCGCCTCAAAATAGAGAGACACCTGATCTTGCTGGTATAAAAAAGAATCTTGAAATGATGACGTTAATGCTTGAAAAAGCAGGTGATACTTTGTCACCAGCGATGAGAGCGAAACTGGAAGGTGAAATTAAAGGGTTGATGAAGAAGGTGAGTATGATGGATGGTTCGTCTTCCTCTTGTCTATGATCGGTGATGTTTGTTTAGGATCTTGTCAATGTATTTTGTTTTATGGGTTAACGATATTAGACTGTGCCCCTTGTGTAGTCTCTCTTAGTGATTGTTGTTCATGGTGTAGTTTAAACCAAGAACCTTTCTTTTGTATTGCATTGAGAGAGAGCTTCAGTCTTTTGAACCGTTAGATTCGTTTCTACATTAATAGACTTTCTTCATGATTCTGAAAATGATATTATGGAATTCGGTATGTGGTACTAGGTATAGTTCATTCCTGTTATGTGGTAATCGGCACAGGATTATAGGTGGTGTTTGGATATGTGTTTTCACCTTTATTATTACAGTGAATAATTGCAGATACTTGTTACTTTTCATAATCAGAGAGATTGAAATTGCTATCAAACAAAAAATGATGCGTCTACGTAATTACTTTTGACATACATCTGAACATTCCCATAGATGCACATTGAGTGCATAAGTATCAGTAGTGTTGATGCACAGGTGAAAATATATATGGTTCAAAATGTGTAATGTTTGGTGTTGGTTTACCATGAACACTTTCTCGTTCAAATATTCAGGAACCTTATATAGATACTTTAGTTTTGTGGATGACATATAATGCAGTATTCAGTGAACGTCTTAATTCTGAATAAAATGCTAGGCCAATTGTCAAAAATGTGTCCTCGTTCAACCCCTAACTATTTTCTTATGTTGAATCAATCCCTGAATCATAAAAAATACAGTTGCATAGTTTGAGTTGGTTGAGACTTGTGTTTTCCTGTTAGATTTGTACAGCTTTAGAATCCCCAACACGGCTATCATATCACTTCCAAATTCACAACCAGAGGCCTTTGTTCTCATTTGCTATAACCAATGACCCTTATTAGTATAGGCCAAAGCCAAAACAAACCAAAATTACATTTTTTTTTCTTTTTCTTAAATCATTGCTAATCTAAATGATGTCACAGGTGTTTGTCCAGTAGACGAGTTACACAAAATGTGGAAGCTCCTGAATGTAAGTGACAGTGAATTCCATGTATAAAATAAAATGTTAATTATAAATATATTATTAAATGCTGATTTTTTAGATTATCGGTCTTGTTTTTTTGACAGCATCAGCAAGAAGAAGAAATACAGAGGCAGACAATGTTGTGGATGAAAATCATCGAGGTATACAATTAATAATGTAGTATGCATATAAATATGAATATACACAAAAGTTAAATTGTAGGAACATTGTCTCGTGTGCGGTTTGTTGGATATTTTAGTGTAATTGGATTAACTTGTTTGACCAATTTTGTCATAATAAGACATCATTTAGGATTGGACGTGCGGAGTGCACACCTATTTGAATTTATTATGATGTTAGGGGCGAAGCCCCTAAAGGACGGGGGTCCGGGGTTCCAGGGGCGGCAGCCCCTGGCAGGGTCCAAGGGGCAGCGCCCCTGGCTGGGGTCGAGCTGCCAGGTCAGCTGGAAAATTTTTTATTTCCATTAAGTTGCTATGTTAAAATTCCTCAGAAAATCAAATTTTCGGAAATTGAGGGACTAAATTTGGCAACTTTGAAACCTGCCAAAAAGGCGGTTATGATGGCCCTAATCCCGTTTTTCATACATATAACGTTTTCCTCTTGGTCATTCGGTTCTTTGGTTCATAAGATTTCAAACAAAAAACCATACAAAACGTTCTCAATCTCTGGATTGTATCCGATTGAATAATTCGGGAGAACCACCGAAATGATTCGATCTGAAAGTGTTTACACGCCTTTCAGAGATTCAAATATATCCGGTTGTGTTCGTTATTGTTATCCCCTACACGGTTTGATTAAAATTCTTGTTTCAACTCCTGGAAACAAAATTTAACAAATAAAAATTAATACTGTGTGATTGTAGTAGGTTTATTGTATATGTGCTTTGATGCTAATAAACAAAATATTATTCCCTTGTTTTTACAGCAATACCGATAGTTATTTCTAGTGGAAGTGAGGACGATTATGACGATGATGCAGGTATGGACTTTCTGTTGTCTGAACTAAATCGTTCTAAACAAGCTTTTACGTAGGGTTATAATGCTGACATCTGTTTTTTGACAGCTTATGAAGCTGAGCGAAGGAGGAAAGGCAAAGCGGCTGGCTGCACATGAGATTCCTTCAGGTATATTAATTAAATACAATATAGAAAATAGTGTTTGGCTGTGCTTTTGATGTTTGAAGTTGTGATGAATAATTACATAATAAGTTATATGGGCGTCTGAATTTTTTTGATTATCTAAGAAGCTAATCTTTGCAGCTAGTATGAAATTGATTATTTGTTCATCTGAGCATTAACAAACGCCCTTTGAAGATGTTTTTTTTTATGTGAGTCTGGCGGCGGGTTGCATGACTTGGTCTGCCAAAAGGTCGAAAACCATGGTTACCAAAAAATTGTTGTTAAGTTCTTAGAAGTATTTTTGTGATTGATTAGCTTCGAAATGGGATTTAGTTTGTTAAAATTTGACTACAAAACAAGTTTTGGGATTCAATTGGTTGTTAATTTGAGGTTTGAGGTTAACGACTCAAAAGCATAAAGTTTCATAATATTTTGTTAACAAAAAAAAAGGTTACGTTCAACCACGAAAGTACATTAGGAAACCCTTAATTTTTGAGTATACTCTATTACTAGTTTATGTGAGTAACCCTGTATGAGAAAATTGGTGGCATGGGAACATTATGATAAATTTGGTGTAATGACACCATTTACTTGCTATAGAAGGCCACTTATCTAGATTAGAATTTAGAAATATTATTTGTATAGTTGACCTATGGCATACATGGTGTTGTGGCACAATAGGATTCGAAAGCCACTTGCATTGGTAAAATAGAAAAACTGTTACATCTGTTTGTTTTTTGACAGCTTATGAAGCTGAGCGAAGGAGAAAAGGGAAAGCGGCCGCACAGGAGATTTTTTCAGGTATATTAATAAAAATACAACATAGAAAATAGTGTTTGGCTGTGCTTTTGATGTTTGAAGTTGCGATGAATAATCACATAAGTTATATAGGCGTCTGAAACTTTTTGATCATCTAAGAAGCTAATTGACAAAATAGCAAGAAAATGAAAAATTTGTAAAAAAAAGTTAATCCTTGCAGCTAGTATGAATTTGATTTTTTGTTCATCTGACCATCAACATTTCATAGGGTGCTGCTGTGTGGATCCATAGGGAGAAGCCAACCCTCGTTTCTAACTACGTCATTATCATTGGAACTTGCGGCTTACATTCCAAACAATAGTCTTTTTTTGCGCTTCAGTATATTCTTCTTCACAAAAGCTAGACTAGTTGGTCTTTTTTTTTTCAAAGTTACACAATACCTTCTTTCAGTGACAACTATTTCCTGTGATCCAAAATGCCATAACATTTTTTTAGTTGACAAGGGCCGATTTTCCATTCTTAGATTGATTTTCTAACTGCCTTTTCAAAGCCATTTCTAATATTCTAAGCCTCCTTTTAGACCACCACCCCTAATCTTTTGTACTCCATCATAAGCATATATCACTATGATAAGAGACTGCATACACTTAAAAATCCACAGCCGAAGCTTTTGGCATTTTAATAATATCTATATCGACCAATAACCTATTCAACTTACTTCAGATAAGCAACTCTAAATAATCGACCAAGCGAAATTATCCCCACTCATAGGTATATCGTCAAGTCTTAAATCCGAGACAATCTCTCTTCTAGCCTCAAAATGTTGTTCCTGTCTCCGCCAACGATCCAAGCACATCCGAAAATTTCATCTAAAACCTTTGACTACAAATAGTAGGCTATATATACTTGCAGATGATTGTGTTAATACACTATTTACCGTGATTTTTCTAATACAATATTGCCTCAAGACCAAAATCAAGTCTGCTTCAAAAGTATCAATATCTTGATACTCAACAAAGGTCTTCACTTCATTAATACACTCGTAACTTTGATAATCTCTTGTAGTATGAGCTTGCTTATAAATAACAGTCGTAATTTGCCCATACCCCGCCCAGGTGGAATTCAGTATGTTGTTGTTGTTAAATAACGGTTGCAATTTTGCTTTCTAAAGAAGACAGTTGAAATACAAATAGATGTTTCGGTCTCAGAGTGAAGAGTATATGTGAGATAGTCCATATAAAGATTATTGTGGCTGCATAAGTTCCACAGGAATTTCAATGTGTGAATGTTTAACATTTGTCTAGAACTGTTCAGTTAAGATTGAACAAGCATAAGCATCGACTTTGGGCTGCTGAAACGGGATGGTAGCATGACAATTTCAATTATATTGTTTCATGAAACATTCTATGAGTATTAAGTATCAAAAAGATAATTATGGCTGCTAAATAACATGATAACCTTTTGGAACTGGCTGGACTCGATTCTGGTCTTGAGGTAATCCGACATTATCACAGCTAATGTTGTATCTCCACAGTTACCTGCAAGTAAACAGCCTACCATTTGAGGTAATCAAAGCCTTGTTTGTGCCTGTGTGTGTTTTTAATGGTGTTTGTGTCTTGTTAAATGTGTTTGTAAATTAAGATAAAAAGAAAGGGCATTTTAGTAACTTCACAAGGTGTGTAACCAGCAAATTGACCATGGTTAGCCAAAATGAGAGTTTAGGGACCAACCGCGCCGTCGTTTGCATAGTTCAGGGACGAAAATGCCAAAAAAAGATTAGGGACGATACGCGAGAATTGTGTATACTTTAGGGACGAACGGTGAAATTTTGTCTATTGATTTCTAACCCATTTTAAAAACTTTTAACTTATACTAATCCATGTATCTAGTATTGATATATGACCTACGTTAAAAACCGATACTATAATTTTACATAAGTGTCATGCAATAAATAATTTATACTCATTTTTACATGATTTTAATGATACGGATGAACGTCGCGTGCAATAAAACACTAAATGAAAAAGTTTGTTACAACTTTTTTACTTAGTTATATATTATGATGTTTTTTCTTAGCAATTGCTAACGTCTTAAAAAAAAATCTTGCACCCCCCCCCCCCCCCCCCACACTAAAACAAATTCCTGGCTACACCCCGCCTTTGGGTATAACTCCGTTGTAAATCCGTGGCCAAAAAAAAATGGTCAAATGTTCATGTAAATTTCAGTCGAAAAGTGTGGGGTAATATCCATGAAAAAACTGTGGGTAATCCTCAATTCATTAGAATTTAGAATTTATTTAATACGGTCAAATAGATAATCAGAAAAAGAAAATAACATTATTTTCTTTTTGCAAACATGATTAGAATTTTTTTTTTTTTTTTTTTTTCCTCACGGATTAGTGACGACAATATCGGTGTGAAAGTAGTCCACGTCTGTGGGAAATTTGGTGGGAAAATATTTAGTCACAAGGTATTTACAAACGGAAATATTCCGTGTAAATTCCATGGATGGCAACTGTTTTCACAGGTTTTCTCACGGTTTTACGATGAAAAAAAGCTGTTTGTGTAGTAGTGTTATTTAGCATGGGAAATCACTTGATTTAGATGTTCGCGATCTAACCTGAATATATTTTCATAACAGTTACGAACCCTGTTTAAATGATCATCAAAATATATATAGTTAGTGACGTTTAAAACTTTGTAAGTACATTAGTGACATGTAAAGTGGTGTTTCAGGAACTTGGGGGATATATTTAAAACAATTTGTCCAATTATGGTGAATGGGTTGCGGTTGATTATTTAAATCCAAGTAAGTATTACTTGGCTCATCTTCATGTTCATTATCTGAACTTAAAGCACAAGATGACCCTGGTTTTGTGAAATTGGCCTCATTTTTATAACCAGAGTCGTTACTTAGAAAATCATCTTCTTGTTTGTTATAAGAACTGAAAGCACATGATGACCCTGGTTTTGTGAAATTGGCCTCATGATTATAACCATAGTAGTTGTTTAGAAAATCATCTTCTTGTTCGTTATTCGAATTGAAAGCAAATGATGAGTCTGTTTTTGTGAAATTGGCCTCATGTTTATAACCAGAGTCATTGTTTAGAAAATCATCTTTTTCGACATACATAAATGGAACATCACTAGGTGAGCCAATGTGTTCATCTACTCTTGATGAAAAAAAGTTATAAAACTCTGACACTTGCTGGGTTGTACTAAAAGATTTTGTTGCTTCCAATTTTTTTTTTGTGAAACAAACAATTCCACAATTTCACTAGGAGACTGTAAAGCACATTCAACAAAAAAAGTTACCTCGTTGTCATCAGTAATATCGAGTAGAGAGTCAATTGAAGGAAGTTTAACCTTTAAATTGACCCGGTCATTCTGGTTCAAATTAAACTTGCTCATCACCATATTAACTAACCCGGAATACTTTACATCATCATAAATTATGACACCACGATCTATATCATGATAATGTAACCCGCATTTTATTTTTTTACAACTCATTTCAATTTTCTTTTTTGTGTGTGTGTGAAAATGTGTAAGCACATTAAGTTGTTGATGTCTTATATATAGTTGGCTTAGTAAGCGTGTGTGTTTTTATAAAGTCACTGTTTCGATTGTCATGTTTCGTGTACAATTATATGTGATACAAAACTTTTCATTTACTAGTTACATCATTGGTCACATCACTGGATACTTCATTGTTTAAAATGTCATATTTCCTGTAGTATTTTATGTGATCAAGAAATTTTCCTTGACTTGTCACATCACTGGCCACTTTACTGTTTAAATTGTAATATTTCGTGTAGAATTTTATGTGATCCAGAAATTTTCCTTCACTTGTCACATCAGCTGTCACATCACTGGCCATTTTACTTTATTAATTGTCATATTTCGTGTAGAATTTTATGTGATCAATAAATTTTCCTTCACTTGTCACATCACTTTTTGGGTATATGTTTGACTGTGTGTCTTACTTTTTGTCATAATTCGTGTTGATTATTATGTGGTAAAAACATGTGACAGTTACTGCACCACTCGTCATGAACAAACATGTTTTTACAATACCGGTTACTAGTAAATCATTTACCAGCTCACACTATATAAACCATATTGTTTCACTTCAAGTACATAAAAACCTTTTGAATTGTTTTTTTAAATTCTTACTATAGCTACTAAAATGACATTCAAAGTCCTACTTCACCATTATGGAATGTTCACTTCCCCGCCTGGAAGAAAATTTGTAGGTGGTTTAATTGCTTGTGTAGATCCAGTTGAGTTTGAAACCTTCTTGGCGGAGCAATTGAAAAAAATCTTAACCAATTGTTTAGGTTACGATGAAAGGTCCACAACCTTTTTTTATATAAAGAAACCCAATTGTTGTCTTGATTCAGGTCTCGTATCTTTGGCTGATGTTATTGACGACCGCGAAACTGTTTTAGCCTATACCCAACTTGATCAAAACAAACTACATGTGTATGTATCACGTGTGGAGTTATCCCCACTCGTTATGGCCGATCAATCCAATCATGAGGGTACCAAGAAGAATATTCAAGATAAACCTTCGTGTTCAAAAAAGTTGTTTGACTAGATAGGAAGTACGGGTCTGTTCAGCTTGTAATGTTGTATTATCATTACCGTTTTTATATATATACCACTTTGTGGTTTCATTGAATCAAACTGAATATTTCCTTCTTTCTATCACCAAATGTCAACATCTAATAACCATACTTTCGAATTGAATATAAACTACAATGGGCAGTTTATACTCAACCCAGTAACATATCAAGATGGATCATGCATGAAAATTATTGTTCCACAATTTGATTTTCAAGATATGCTTACCTATCTGAAGAGAGAATTACCAATAAGGGTACACAGTCTATATTACGCATTGCCACAAAACACCAACTTAGGGGGTATGAAGGCAATTAAAAATGATTATGATCTTGATGTTATGTTTGACACTGCAAAAGTTGTTGGGGAGCTTCAAATTTTTGTTTCTGAGCATCCTATTGATATAAGCACAATGTTGATTCCAGATGATGGTTCTTTGGAAGAATCATTTGCTTGTGTAATATCAGAAGAACAAAATTAAAGCGTGAAGAGCGTGTCGCGTACCTGCATCAAATGGTTCAGAGAAAAAACAAACGTGAAGAGCGTATCCGGTTTAAACTTGGCCGCATGAAAACAAGCAAACCTACTACCCCATATTCCCAAACCAATTTTAATTTCCTTGCACAATAATGGTCAATTGGTTTGCAATGGCGGAAACCCCAATTATGTAAACGGTTGGAAGATGAAAATCACTATTCGAAGAATGAAGATGGAAGAGTTGAACCAATACTTGTGTAACATTGTTGATAGGAAGATTCATGCTCTTTATTATGCAGTACCAGACACCGGGTATTCAATCATCGTCAAACTAAGAAACAACTATGATATGCATGTGATGTTTGATATTTCAGCATCACAAGGCCAGTTGGAAATTTACGTTGACCATGGCGGTGTGGATTTTTTATATCAAGATATATATGCCCAAATGCTACCTTGGCAGCAATGATGGATCATGTTATAACACCATACACAAGTGACAACGAATATGAAAAAAAGATTATATCACAAACAGATTACACTTTTGATCAAATGGTTGAATGGGCGGAACAAGAACACTTTGAGAATGAGGAAGCTAAAGCAGGTGAACGTCAAAAATCGATATGGAAACCTCGTTTCTATAATTAGTTATATCATTAGCACAACTTGGTGTTGTGCCACTAGTTGGATTAATTTTACATGTTTTAATCTTCGTGTGTTTATTAGAGTTATTAAACATAAATACTTACAATATTCACCGTTGCCCAAGAAGGGTACGGACGTGTCTGCCCGTTCAAGGTTCCTTGCAACGCCCTATCCGTGGTGAGTATGAAGACATTACTACTGGCATGGTAAGATCCAAGCGTAGATTTCGCAACTGTCCATTGATGACCATCTCTCCTCGATCGTATTAGAAGCTCCATCCACGCATTGATATGCTAATATATATATATATATATATATATATATATATATATATATATATATATATATATATATATATATATATATATATATATATATATATATATATATATATATATATATATATTATTGGGCATTCTTTGAACAAGATTTCTGAAATAAACTGTTAAAATTCAGTAATAAACTTAGATCATCACACAACCAACCATCATGGTTACTAGCAAACTCAAAAGGGAGTAGGTCTACCCAAAACTTTGGATCCAAACGATAACCCTTTATGTGGCAGTTCAAATAAATATATTCGTGTTTTTGCAAGAACGTGCGTTAGTTAGGATAAGTATCACGTAACCGCCTGTCCTAAATTGCCGAAATTAAAATACAATATCAATATCAAAACAAACTTGTTAATCAAGTAATGTTACAATTACCTTATTAGGGTCGACGTTATGAAACGAAAGAAAGTTGCCGGTATATGCAGCATGTGTAACCACAACATCGTTGTCATTTGCAACTTCAAAATCAAGAGGGGGAATATCGGCTGTGTCTGCAATATTTTTCCTTCGTCCAACCCGTTTCTTAGGCATGGCAGTAGTATCTGGCAAAGGCCCGTACGGGTCCTTCTGCTAAGGTCCAGGACGGATATCTCGCCTCTCTCGGTTCATGACAGCCTAGCACAAATAAATCATCATTTAATAGTTGCACATGCTTAAAATTATACAAGTTATTTTGAAAAAAGATATATATTTATGAACATGTGAATTTACCGGGATGACGTGGTTAGGTACAGTGCCATGTGGTGGACCAGCTTCTTGCATATTATTACCCGACCACGATGAAAATCCTTGAAATGGGATAGGGGTGAATGAGGTCGCATTGTTATGCGAAATCCCCTGATGAAAAGAAAGCGAATTCAACATTTGTTAATCGCACATAATTCAAAATATACAAGTAATTTGGAAAAATGTATATATTTACGGTAAGTATGAATTTACCGTGTTGACACGGCTACGTACAGGGGCCTGTGATGTACCAGCTTCATGCATATTAATACCCGACCACGGTGCAAATCCTTGTTGTGGCATAGGGGTAAACTGTGAGGCCACCTGTGGCGACAAATGAGACAAACCGTGAAAGAAAGAACTATTCGGCGGACCAGGACATGCTGAACTAGCCTGCGCAAAACCAAGCATAAATTATTATAATGTTGAGTAAGTTTTTAAATAAGTTTTTTAACTAACAAAAAATTTATAACCAAACAAAATATACCTGTGTATTCGAAAATGTTTCACTAGCCTGGCCGAATCCCTACATACAATATTAGAATGTTTATTCATTTATGAGACAAATAAAAAATTATGTGATAAAAAATATATAAATTATAGTAGACTAAAAACATACCTTAGAGTTCGGAAACCCTGTAAATCCACTAACACCCCTTTGCTGGGTCTGAATCTAATTTTATATAGGAATAATAAACAACTACTTGTGGAATAATAAACAACTATTATTTAATATATGTATACGCTTCAAATTTAAAAAATAAAAATTTCCTGCATGTAACCTAATAGTTGTTGGATCAAAGTCTCGTGTTGTTGTACTTTATCGTTCAAAGCTTCAAATTGCTTATGTTTTTCCTCATATTCCGTTAATTTTTGATATAACTCTTCCGGAACGTCGTCTCGGCTATAAGGGTCTGTGGGAGGGGGTAATGGCGGTGGTTGGGTACAACGACCCTCAAAGTATGCTAAGCTATGAACCCGCCAATCCTATTTACGCTCACGGTCATCAGGGATAAGCCTTATAATTTGTTGCGTTTCCTATAAAGTATATATATAAAAAAAATCAATACTGAAATATCGAATGATAACTTTCATTTCATATAAATTATACGTAACAAGTAAAGGCCATGCTCATGCTTAAATAACAACTTACCAAAAATTCATCAAGCATACTGCGTTTAAACCTCCTCAAAAAACCCCAAGCACACGCTCTAGGATAGCGGTCTTCACGATTAAAAAAATTAACAGCCCCGACTCTGTAACTCTCCAATACCCAAGTCTAAAAACATAGTTAATTGATTAATTTCTTTAACAATATACATAAACATAAAGAACAAAAACTATTAATAGGCGCACCTTAAAGGCCCATTGAAACCCCATCAACGTATACTTATGGTTTTTTACTTTACCATTAGCATCCGGCGGTGGCCGCGGTTTCGCATAAAAAGCTTCAAGACGAGTACCAACCGCGCCAGCTAACTGATTGTACAATGTTCGCCATACAACATTACCCCAAGGATACATGTTCCACGCATCCAAATTGTCTACTAAGCTCCATATCCAATTATCGTCTTTGTAATTAAACTCAAGCCCTAACAACATTAGCACCAACAGTCCTACCAAACTAAAGCGAACGACATCATTATCGCTAAGTTTATCAAAGTCCTCGCTATAAAGCTTATGATACACCATTCCGACAGTTATGCTACAACCATCATATACGGATGAAAACACACGTCGCCTAAATAGAGTTGGACGACCTTCTAAAAAGTTTTTAAATTCAATCCCAAATCGTAACCCCGTTACGAGGCATAACTCCTGCCTACCAAATTTTAACTCCTACCCTCTTACATGATACGTCAAGGGAACGACATCCGTGTCTCCCTGGGCAAGTTCCTCTTGACATAAACTAAAAAAATGTAGAAGGATACATGTCTCTTGCATTTGTGCTAAATCAAACAACCATCCAAAACACGTTAGCCTAAACATGGCATCCTTATTGGTATTTCTAAAATTTTCCTTAATGTCTTGAATCAACTTTAGCTTACTTCTACAGGTAAGATCAACGGCAAAATCCTAAAATAACATATAATAAACATATACGTATTAACTACACAAATAAGGATCTAAACCAAAAAATTATAAAAGAACAAAGGTTGTATTTACCGGAACATCATTATTTTGCGCCATGTTCACAACGCCTCACAACCACAACAATCCCACCAAAAACAACACGACATCACCACCACCAACACCACGACACCACCACCACCGCAACCACGACACCACCACCACCACAACCACGACACAACCACAGCTCCAACAAACAACAACACCACCAACACCACGACACCACCACTCCTCCACCAACACCACGACACCACCACAAACACAGCCTCCACCACCACCAACACCACGACACCACCACAGCTCCACCAAGCAACAACACCTCAAACACCACGACACCACCACACCAACACCAACACCGCGACACCACTACCAACACCACGACACCACGACACCACCACCAACACCACGACACCACCACTCCTCCACCAACACCACGACACCACCACAAACACAGCCTCCACCACCACCAACACCACGACACCACCACAGCTCCACCAAGCAACAACACCTCAAACACCACGACACCACCACACCAACACCAACACCGCGACACCACTACCAACACCACGACACCACGACACCACCACCAACACCACGACACCACACACCACCACCACCACGACCACACTAGACCTACAACAAAACAACACACCCACCTCCAACACAACACAACCTCAAAGCACCTTTGTAATTTTTTTTCGAGAGTAAACAAACACAAAATACACTTTCCCAATCTTATGTTCTTAAAAAAAAACGATGGTATACATAATCACCGGAGAAGGTATTGTCATTCGAACGGATTCTGCTTGATTTTGGTCTTTCCCAATGTTAAATCATTGCATAGAATATGAGAGATAGTGATGTGAATCTTTAGGGTTTGTCTGTAGTGAATCTTTATGTATTTCGCCGCAATGTTGAGGTGAGATACATTTTTTTTTTATTTAAATTGATGCTATGTTGGGCCAAGTGGGTCACCACTTTGGTAATTCGCTGCACACTATATGTGAAGTACAAATATATATATATATATATATATATATATATATATATATATATATATATATATATATATATATATATATATATATATATTATTAAAGTGGGAAAAAAGATGAGAGAGATGTAGTGGGCCCGTTTTTATTGTATTTCGCTGCACACTATATGTGAAATACGTTTTTTTTTTTTTTTTTTTTTTTTTTTTTTTAAATTTTTTATTTAATAAATGACGAGAAGCTGACACGTGTACATATTGGATTTCTGGTACACTTTGCAGTAATTTTGGAGGCCTTCTAGGGAATAAAAAAAAACCAGCCTTGAAAAAGGCAACACATTACTGCAGAAGCCTCTGCAGTAATTTTCGCATCAATAATTGTCAGCTGTTACGGATATCCTTGTAAGCTCCTGTCGGTACAGAAAATAATTTCCAACTGGCCTATAAGCGAAAATTACTGTAGAGGCTTCTGCAGTAATGTGTTGCCTTTTTCAAGGCTGGTTTTTTTTTTTATTCCCTAGAAGGCCTCTAAAATCGCTGCAAAGTGTACCAGAAATCCAATATGTACACGTGTCAGCTTCTCGTCATTTATAAAATAAAAAATTAAAAAAAAACATATTTCACATATAGTGTGCAGCGAAATACAATAAAAACGGGCCCACTACATCTCTCTCCTCTTTTTTTCCCAATTTAATAATAAAAAAAAGATATTTGTACTTCACATATAGTGTGCAGCGAATTACCAAAGTGGGGACCCACTTGGCCCAACATAGCATCGATTTAAATAAATAAATAAAAAAATGTATCTCACTTCAAGATTGCGGTGAAATACATAAAGATTCACTACAGACAAACCCTAAAGATTCACATCACTATCTCTCATATTCTATGCAGCGATTTAACATTGGGAAAGACCAAAATCAAGCAGAATCCGTTCGAATGACAATACCTTCTCCGGTGATTATGTATACAATCGTTTTTTTTTAAGAACATAAGATTGGGAAAGTGTGTTTTGTGTTTGTTTACTCTCGAAAAAAAATTACAAAGGTGCTTTGAGGTTGTGTTGTGTTGGAGGTGGGTGTGTTGTTTTGTTGTAGGTTTAGTGTGGTCGTGGAGGATTGGTGTGGTGGAGGCTGTGTTTTTTGGTGGTGTCGTGGTGTTGGTGGTGGTGTGGTGGTGTCATGGTGTTGGTGGTGGTGGTGTTGTGGTGTTGGTGTTGGTGTGGTGGTGTCGTGGTGTTGGAGGTGTTGTTGCTTGGTGGAGCTGTGGTGGTGTCGTGGTGTTGGTGGTGGTGGAGACTGTGTTTGTGGTGGTGTCGTGGTGTTGGTGGAGGAGCGGTGGTGTCGTGGTGTTGGTGGTATTGTTGTTTGTTGGAGCTGTGGTTGTGTCGTGGTTGTGTCGTAGTTGCGGTGATGGTGGTGTTGGTGGTGGTGTTGTCGTGCTGTTTTTGGTGGGATTGTTGTGGTTGTGAGGCGTTGTGAACATGGCGCAAAATAATGATGTTCCGGTAAATACAACCTTTGTTCTTTTATAATTTTTTGGTTTAGATCCTTATTTGTGTAGTTAATACGTATATGTTTATTATATGTTATTTTAGGATTTTGCCATTGATCTTACCTGTAGAAGTAAGCTAAAGTTGATTCACGACATTAAGGAAAAATTTAGAAATACCAATAAGGATGCCATGTTTAGGCGAACGTGTTTTGGATGGTTGTTTGATTTAGCACAAATGCAAGAGACATGTATCCTTCTACATTATTTTAGTTTATGTCAAGAGGAACTTGCCCAGGGAGACACGGATGTTGTTCCCTTGACGTATCATGTAAGAGGGTACGAGTTAAAATTTGGTAGGCAGGAGTTTTGGTTTGTAACGGGGTTACGATTTGGGATTGAATTTAAAGACTTTTTAGAAGGTCGTCCTACTCCATTTAGGCAACGTGTGTTTTCATCCGTATATGATGGTTGTAGCATAACTGTCGGAATGGTGTATCATAAGCTTTATAGCGAGGACTTTGATAAACTTAGCGATAATGATGCCGTTCGCTTTAGTTTGGTAGGACTGTTGGTGCTAGTGTTGTTAGGGCTTGAGTTTAATTACAAAGTCGATAATTGGGTATGGAGCTTAGTAGACAATTTGGATGTGTGGAACATATATCCTTGGGGTAATGTTGTATGGCGAACATTGTACAATCAGTTAGTTGGCGCGGTTGGTACTCGTCTTGAAGCTTTTTATGCGAAACCGCGGCCACCGCCGGATGCTAATGGTAAAGTAGAAAACCCTAAGTATACGTTGATGGGGTTTCAATGGGCCTTTAAGGTGCGCCTATTAATAGTTTTTGTTCTTTATGTTTATGTATAATGTTAAAGAAATTAATCAATTAACTATGGTTTTAGACTTGGATATTGGAGAGTTATAGAGTCG
Organism: Artemisia argyi; assembly: GCA_030686995.1. Lineage (NCBI taxonomy): Eukaryota > Viridiplantae > Streptophyta > Magnoliopsida > Asterales > Asteraceae > Artemisia > Artemisia argyi. The sequence goes on from CM060691.1 coordinate 174,541,663, forward strand.
GGGTTGTTAATTTTTTTAATCGTGAAGACCGCTATCCTAGAGCGTGTGCTTGGGGTTTTCTGAGGAGGTTTAAACGCAGTATGCTTGATGAATTTTTGGTAAGATGTTATTTAAGCATGAGCATGGCCTTTACTTGTTACGTATAATTTATATGAAATGAAAGTTATCGTTCGATATTTCAGAATTTATTTTATATATATATATATATATATATATATATATATATATATATATATATATATATATATATATATATATATATATATACTTTATAGGAAACGCAACCTATTATATATATACTTTATAGGAAACGCAACCTATTATAAGTCTTATCCCTGATGACCGTGAGCGTAAAGAGGATTGGTGGGTTCATAGCTTAGCATACTTTGAGGGTCGTTGTACCCAACCACCGCCATTACCCCCTACCACAGACCCTTATAGCCGAGACGACGTTCCGGAAGAGTTATATCAAAAATTAACGGAATATGAGGAAAAACATAAGCAATTTGAAGCTTTGAACGATAAAGTACAACAACACGAGACTTTGATCCAACAACTATTAGGTTACATGCAGGTAATTTTTATTTTTAAATTTGATGCGTATACATATATTAAATAATAGTTGTTTATTATTCCACAAGTAGTTGTTTATTATTCTGATATAAAATTAGATTCAGACCCAGCAAAGGGGTGTTAGTGGATTTGCAGGGTTTCCGAACTCTAAGGTATGTTTTTAGTCTACTATAGTTTATTTATTTTTTATCACATAATTTTTTATTTGTCTCATAAATGAATAAACATTCTAATATTGTATGTAGGGATTCGGCCAGGCTAGTGAAACATTTCCGAATACACAGGTATATTTTGTTTGGTTATAAAATTTTTGTTAGTTAAAAAACTTATTTAAAAACTCACTCAACATTATAATAATTTATGCTTGGTTTTATGCAGGCTAGTTCAGCATGTCCTGGTCCGCCGAATAGTTCTTTCTTTCGCGGTTTGTCTCATTTGTCGTCACAGGTGGCCTCACAGTTTACCCCTATGCCACAACAAGGATTTGCACCGTGGTCGGGTATTAATATGCATGAAGTTGGTACATCACAGGCCCCTATACGTAGCCGTGTCAACACGGTAAATTCATACTTACCGTAAATATATACATTTTTCCAAATTACTTGTATATTTTGAATTATGTGCGATTAACAAATGTTGAATTCGCTTTCTTTTCATCAGGGGATTTCGCATAACAATGCGACCTCGTTCACCCCTATCCCATTTCAAGGATTTTCATCGTGGTCGGGTAGTAATATGCAAGAAGCTGGTCCACCACATTGCATTGTACCTAGCCACGTCATCCCGGTAAATTCATATGTTCATAAATATATATCTTTTTTCAAAATAACTTGTATAATTTTAAGCATGTGCAACTATTAAATGATGATTTATTTGTGCTAGGCTGTCATGAACCAAGAGAAGCGAGATGTCCGTCCTGGACCTTGGCAAGGACCTGTACGGGCCTTTGCCAGATACTACTGCCATGCCTAAGAAACGGGTTGGACGGAGGAAAAATATTGCGGACACAACCGATATTCCCCCTCTTGATTTTGACGTTGCAAATGACAACGATGTTTTGGTTACACATGCTGCATATACCGACAACTTTCTTTCGTTTCATAACGTCGACCCTAATAAGGTAATTGTAACATTACTTGATTAACAAGTTTGTTTTGATATTGATATTGTATTTTAATTTCGGCAATTTAGGTCAGGCGGTTACGTGATACTTATCCTAACTTACGCACGTTCTTGCAAAAACCCGAATATATTTATTTGGACTGCCACATAAAGGGTTATTGTTTGGATCCAAAGTTTTGGGTAAACCTACTCCCTTTTGAGTTTGCTGGTAACCATGATGGTTGGTTGTGTGATGATGTAAGTTTATTACTGAATTTTAATAGTTTATTTCAGAAATCTTGTTCAAAGAATGCCCAATAAGATATATATATATATATATATATATATATATATATATATATATATATATATATATATATATATATATATATATATATATATAATTAAATTAGCATATCAATGCGTGGATGGAGCTGCTAATTCGATCGAGGAGAGATAGTCATCAATGGACAGTTGCGAAATCTATGCTTGGATCTTACCATGCCAGTAGTAATTTCTTCATACTCACCACGGATAGGGCGTTGCAAGGAACCTTGAATGGGCAGACACATCCGTACCCTTCTTGGGCAACGGTGAATATGGTATGTATTTATGTTTAATAACTCTAATAAACACACGAAGATTAAAACATGTAAAATTAATCCAACTAGTAGCACAACACCAAGTTGTGCTAATGATATAACTAATTATAGAAAAGAGGTTTTCATATCGATTTTTGACGTTCATCTGCTTTAGCTTCCTCATTCTCAAAGTGTTCTTGTTCCGCCCATTGAACCATTTGATCAAAAGTGTAATCTGTTTGTGATATAATTTTTTTTTCATCTTCGTTGTCACTTGTGTATGGTGTTATAACATGATCCATCATTGCTGCCAAGGTAGCATTTGGGCATATATATCTATATAATAAAATCCACACCGCCATGGTCAACGTAAATTTCCAACTGGCCTTGTGATGCTGAAATATCAAACATCACATGCATATCATAGTTGTTTCTTAGTTTGACGATGATTGAATACCCGGTGTTTGGTACTGCGTAATAAAGAGCATGAATCTTCCTATCAACAAGGTTACACAAGTATTGCTTCAACTCTTCCATCTTCATTCTTGGAATAGTGATTTTCATCTTCCAACCGTTTACATAATTGGGGTTTCCGCCATTGCAAACCAATTGACCATTATTGTGGACAAGGAAATTAAAATTGGTTTCCGCCATTGCAAACCAATTGGCCATTGTAGTTTATATTCAATTCGAAAGTATGGTTATTAGATGTTGACATTTGATGATAGAAAGAAGGAAATATTCAGTTTGATTCAATGAAACCACAAAGTGGTATATATATAAAAACGGTAATGATAATACAACATTACAAGCTGAACAGACCCGTACTTCCTATCTAGTCAAACAACTTTTTTGAACACGAAGGTTTATCTTGAGTATTCTTCTTGGTAGGGATGGCAACGGGTCGGGTTTGGGTCGGGTTTTAGTGAACCCGTACCCGTACCCGTTTATAATATCCATACCCAAACCCGCCCCAAAACCCGTTGGGTACCCGATTAATATTATCCATCGGTTTTTCGGGTTTCCCCGCGGGTTTCGGTTATCCCCAATTGAATAATATATAATTGAATAATATATAAACAAAATGACGGTATTAACATTAAGTGACACTAAAATCCACCGAAAAACAAAGGAAAACACCCTAATATAATCATTTTTTTAAGTTAAAGAAAATGAATATAGTATCAAACGTTTTAATGCTTTTGAATAATTCATGTACAAAATAAAATATGTTATGTAATAGAGATGCGTATATAAAAAAAACAATGGAAGAAATTATATATAATACATATGTATTCTAGTTAATTTTAATATCAATAAAGCGGGTATAAATTCGGGTAAACGGATACGGGTACGGGTACGGGTAATCGGGCGGGTATTACCTGAACCCGTACCCAAACCCGTACCCGGCTAAAAAATTATATCAATACCCAAACCCGCATCCAAACCCGCCAACCCGCCCCCGAACCCGACCCAACCGGTTCGGGTTTCGGTTTTCCCCGTCGGTTTCGGGTGCTTTTGCCATCCCTACTTCTTGGTACCCTCATGATTGGATTGATCGGCCACAACGAGTGGGGATAACTCCACACGTGATACATACACATGTAGTTTGTTTTGATCAAGTTGAGTATAGGCTAATACAGTTTCGCGGTCGTCAATAACATCAGCCAAAGATACAAGACCTGAATCAAGACAACAATTAGGTTTCTTTATATAAAAAAAGGTTGTGGAACTTTCATCGTAACCTAAACAATTGGTTAAGATTTTTTTCAATTGCTCGGCCGAGAAGGTTTCAAACTCAACTGGATCTACACAAGCAATTAAACCACCTACAAATTTTCTTCCAGGCGGGGAAGTGAACATTCCATAATGGTGAAGTAGGACTTTGAATGTCATTTTATTAGCTATAGTAAGAATTTAAAAAAACAATTCAAAAGGTTTTTATGTACTTGAAGTGCAACAATATGGTTTATATAGTGTGAGCTGGTAAATGATTTACTAGTATCCGGTATTGTAAAAACACGATTGTTCATGACGAGTGGTGCAGTAACTGTCACATGTTTTTATCACATAATAATCGACACGAATTATGACAAAAAGTAAGACACACAGTCAAACATATACCCATAAAGTAATGTGACAAGTGAAGGAAAATTTCTTGATCACATAAAATTCTACACGAAATATGACAATTAATAAAGTAAAGTGGCCAGTGATGTGACAGCTGATGTGACAAGTGAAGGAAAATTTCTGGATCACATTAAATTCTACACGAAATATGACAATTTAAACAGTAAAGTGGCCAGTGATGTGACAACTGATGTGACAAGTCATGGAAAATTTCTTGATCACATAAAATACTATACGAAATATGACATTTTAAACAATGAAGTATCCAGTGATGTGACCAATGATGTAACTAGTAAATGAAAAGTTTTGTATCACATATAATTGTACACGAAACATGACAATCGAAACAGTGACTTTATAAAAACACACACGCTTACTAAGCCAACTATATATAAGACATCAACAACTTAATGTGCATACACACTTTCACACACACACAAAAAAAAAAAAAAACAAATTTGAAATGAGTTGTAAAAAAATAAAATGCAGGTTACATTATCATGATATAGATCGTGGTGTCATAATTTATGATGATGTAACGTATTCCGGGTTAGTTAATATGGTGATGAGCAAGTTTAATTTGAACCAGAATGACCGGGTCAATTTAAAGGTTAAACTTCCTTCAATTGACTCTCTACTCGATATTACTGATGACAACGAGGTAACTTTTTTTGTTGAATGGCTTTACAGTCTCCTAGTGAAATTGTAGAATTGTTTGTTTCACAAACAAAAAATTTGGAAACAACAAAATCTTTTAGAACAACCCAGCAAGTGCCATAGTTTTATAACTTTTTTTCATCAAGAGTAGATGAACACATTGGCTCACCTAGTGATGTTCCATTTATGTATGTCGAAAAAGATGATTTTCTAAACAATGACTCTGGTTATAAACATGAGGCCAATTTCACAAAAACGGACTCATCATTTGCTTTCAATTCGAATAACGAATAAGAAGATGATTTTCTAAACAACTACTATGGTTATAATCATGAGGCCAATTTCACAAAACCAGGGTCATCGTGTGCTTTCAGTTCTTATAACGAACAAGAAGATGATTTTCTAAGTAATGACTCTGGTTATAAAAATGAGGCCAATTTCACAAAACCAAGGTCATCTTGTGCTTTAAGTTCGGATAACGAACAAGAAGATGAGCTAAGTAATACTTACTTGGATTTAAATTTCCAAGCTGTAGGGATGGACGAAAACAACCAAATTGTGCCAATTGCTTACAGTATATGCAGAGGAGAGACTGGAGATTTATGGTCGTGGTGGATGTCAGTACTTAAGGAGTGTGTAGGCGATAACCCAAATATGGTTATCATATCTGATAGGCATCCTTCGATAGCTTTATCAGTAAGGAATGAGTTTTCATTGGCGTTTCATGGTATATGTTGCCGTCATCTAATGATGAACCTTAAACTAAAAAATAAAAAAGTTAAAGGTCTATACTGAGGCATATGCAAAGAGTATACAACAGATGAGTGGCAAAGAAAAATGAACATACTCTGGTCTGTTCAACCGGATGCGTATTAGAAGCTAATGGAGGCTGATCCTACACGTTGGTCTAGAGCGCATTGCCCACGTACTCGTTACAATTACTGTACATCCAACAGTGTCGAGTCTCTTAATTCTTGTACTGTTAGGTACAGAAACCTACCGGTCACAATGTTGACCGACACGTATCGAGATATGGTGCAGAAGTGGTATTTTAACCGTCGAAAAGCTGCAGGTATTTCTTGCATAAAAAATTAAGTACATATTAAACGTGTGAGTTGGTGGTAAAATAATTAACGGATTTATATTCACGTTTTTTTTTGTAGCAACAATGAAGTACGAAATCACTGATTGGGCAACAGATAAGGTGGAAAAAAGAAAAAGAAAAAGCGTCAGATGGGTTGTATACGGAATTAACCAATTTCAATATCAAGTTTCTGATGGGCTATATAACCGTGAAGTGAACTTACTGACCAAAGAATGTGAATGTCGAAAATGGCAGCTTTCTGGGATACCTTTTGGTCATGTTATTACTGTTAGTAGGTTTTTGGGTTAAACAAATTGTGTTCAATATGTACAACACTGGTTTAAAAAGGAAAAATATCAAGCAACCTACGCGGAGTCAATTCAATTTGTTGGCAATTTTAACGAATGGGAGTATCCAAGCCATATACATCCTGTTACTCCTCCAAACATGGACAACCCTCAACCAGGTCGTCCAAAAAATACAAACCGTATACCATCACAAGGTGAGGAACCAACTACAAGACATTGTAGCAGGTGCAATGAAGTTGGCCACACACATGGGCGTTGCAACAAATCATTCGTCCCTGATCCGCCTGTACGCAAAGGTAAACAAAAGCAACAAGAATTTTCAAAGGATGAGCAACCATATGCTCAAAACTCGTACTTTTACCAAGAGTATGGTCAAAACACATACCTCACAAACCATTATGATCAAAACCAATACACGCAAACATTCGATCATACCCAGTACGCGTCTCAAAGTTACTACCACAACGGATACCCATCTCAACAATATGATCAAAACACAAATGCTTCACAAATGTATGATCACAATCACACACAACCATCATTCAACATGTCTCAACAATACAATTCCCAGCAGTATGCCTCTCAACATATAGATGATCACAACACGCAACGTTCAAATAGTTGGTTCACCTTGGTTTTTAAGATGGTAGAACAGTTTATGTGTTTTTAATATTTCCAACTTACTATGTAATGTAATTTAGGTATCTTGTAATAAATTCCTTATCTTTTAATATTATTATATAAATGTTGTCGTACTTTCCTAAACCAAAATTCGCAAAATGTGTAATTACAAATCATTATCATAGTTGTGTTAAGACACGACAATGGCTACAATTGTAAAACATGTTATCACCCCATGATTCATTAAATTTCAAATGCAATACACGAAAGTAAAAACATACTAAACGAAAAATAACTAAAACTTTCAAATCAATGGTCGGGATTCATGAGCTTATTTAACACCCATTCACATCTAATGTGACAACTATATAACATGTCATTAACACAGTATACGGACATGTATGTGACTACAATATATATTTCACATGTTTTTTTGCATGAAATATGACAACTTTATGGGACATGAATGTGACAACTCAATGACAATGTATATTTCACATGTTTTTTTGCACGAAATATGACAACTTTATGCAATGTCATGAACAGTATACAGACATGAATGTGACAACTCAATGACAATGTGTATCTCACATGTTTTTTACATGAAATATGACAACATATAAAAATAGACTTAGTTCATCATTTCATACACAACTTCACTATTATCGTCACACCTGTTGGGAACACTTGAAGTGACGATCATTATCGAGTCAATGAGTCTTGTAATAGGTTACGATATTATATTAGTACGTTAAAGTTTTAATATGTTTAGAATATATTTTTTGTTAAAGTCTAAGGGCCATTAGTGATATTATGTGAAACATGTAAGATGCCCTAGACAATGAGTATAAATACTCTTGTAAACCCTCCAAGGAGGGTGTTGGTTCATTATGGAATAAGAAACTCTCTCTTATTTTCCTCTCTTGTACTCTCTCTCTCTAAAATACATCTTCATCTTTCTAAACCATCTAATATGTGTGGAATGATATAAACTTGGGTCCTAACAATTGGTATCAAGAGCTAGAAGATGATATAGAAGTTATTTGTGTTTTTTAAAGTTTTCATTTTGCTTATTTCGAGCTTATTGTCTTATTCAGAAATTATTTTCTGCTTATTTTTTGATTATCGAGTCAAACAAAAAACTTATCATACTGTTTTTTGGTTTTTTTTTATTATTACTTAAGCTTATTTCATAAAGTTATACTTTTGGTTTTGTTTTTGTTGAGCTTATTTTAGTCAAAATATCTTTTAAGATCTAAACAGTCCTTTTGTACCTAACAGTTTTTTTTACTAGCTAATTTTTCTGTTTTTCCAGTCCAAAACAGAAACATATCAAAAGTTTATCAGCCCAGTATTTACATCTGTCCAATACATCATATTTTCAATCTTATTTTGTGGTCAAAACATTACCAGAAAGAGGTGGTCGGAAACATCATCAGAAAGTACATCGGAATAGTGGTCAAACAGTCAAAACCCTCATCCTACGCGAAACTTCATTTCTCTACGCATAACTTGGACAAGTTATGCGTAAGGTTCAAACTTAGGCAAGAAACCCTTGTCTTACGCGTAAGATTTACGCAAAAGATTTGGGCTACGCTAAAAGTTTACGCTTAAGATTTCTTACGCAAAAGATTCAAGTCAAGTTTTTACGCTTAACTTTTTTTTACGCAAAAGATTTACACAAAGTTATGCGTAAGGTTGTTAAAAAAAAAAAAAATAAAAAAAAAAATAAAAAATCTAGCAATCACAGCCACGACCCGATATCTAAATCAAAACCAACATCACCAAATCCTATTATCTAACCTCAACCCGTCAACATATCACGATATACAATCACAGATTCCATCTCCAAATCTCAAAGTAACTTCGAAATAAAAAAGGAAGGAAAAGAAAGATCTCAGTATATCTCTTTTGCACTTCAAGATTCATCAAAAGACAAACTCTCAAGAGATTCACCATCATTGATCCATTTTAAGAAGTACAACCTTTTTTTAATATCCGATTATTAAAAGAAGAACAAGAAACAAAGTTGTCCCATCCTTCAATTGAATCAGTTATAACAGAAAACAATAGCAAAACAAAAACCTACCGTGACCTTATATGTAGATCTTGAAGTCAAACCTTTGTACTTCGTGGGTTATTGATCCGTGATAAACGTCTTAAAACTTTGAGAAACCGTTTGTTTGTTGCTCGGTTTTCATATGATAATTGAAGAATAAAGGTCGTTTGGTGTGGTGTGTTTTGGACTTGTTATGTGTTTGATGGAGACAGATTAAAGTGAGTAGAGGGATTGCTTATTGACTGAGTTTTTTTTTTTTTTTTTTTTTTTTTTATTTGAGATGTTCGATTAGATGATGATGGTAATGAGATTGTAGATCGATAGATCTGATTTTTGTTGATGATACGTTTGTTAGATGGAGATTTGATGAGATTTGAGTTTGGAGATAATGAAAGATGTGGGGGCGGAGTTAAATGAGTTGTTAAAGTGATAGGTTATTTGTGATAAGTGAGTGATTTATACCGAAAATTAGGGTTAGGATTAGTATAATTGGACTTGGAGTGGTGTGCTTGATATTGGGCTTCAGTTTTTTCTTAGAATTGGACTACCTTTGGACTTCGACCAGTGTTATTGTGGACTACGATTTTGGGTTTATATATATGCTACTTGGTTGCATTTTTTCGTGTAATTGCACAACAAGCATTAATACTAGTCCAAATTTTTTGTGATAATTTGGTAGTCTGAAAAATTATTGATATAACTTTAGACCACGGTTTGATTGAGCTTCGAGAAATCGAGATTGAGAATCATTTTTTAAGTTGAAATTATTCGGGTTTGTGGAGTTTTGACTATTGCGCTTGTTATTGTGAAATCGAGAACAATCGAAAAAGAGATTCATTTGAAAACACAATCTTACTTCTTTATCGTCTACAAGATCCATTTTTCATTTCACACAAAATTATAATGGAATCAAGTTCAAAAAGAAGAGAGATGCAAGAAAGTGTTAAGCTCGCAATGCAATCTAAAGAAAATTGTTTAGCACATTTTGAACCAATTAAGATTCAATGCAAGATTCTCTCAGATGCAAGGTTTCCTTCCTGGAGTACCTTTACTGCATTCTTCGGAACTGAAATGGACCGTCTAACCTTCCAAAGGAAACTCCAAGAAAACATCGTTCAACTAGAAAAGCAAATTATACAGGGAAGTGATTGCATGGTAGAATTTAGAGCGCTCAAGACACAGCTCAAATGGTTCATGACCATGAATTTTAAAGCTTCTCTTATACACTATAAATATGAAAGCAATTTATGGAGAGAGAACATCACTAGTATGGAGGTTGAAGCTTTTAGAGATCAACTGGTTTCACGACTGAGACGCTTAGAATATGAGCTTAATGAAAGATCACTTCATCTGAGTGTTGTCAAAGAACTGGAGATGCAGAAACGAGGAAGAGAATTGAATGTACAGGAAAATGGAAGTAAAAGGCAGACACATGAAGGAACTGTCAACAATGAAGGGACGTTGGATGATAGTTTGGTAATCACGGGTAACAATGCATTATCAGAGCTACAGACAGAAAGCAGCACGTCAAGGAATGATTCAGATGCTGACGGGAAACACAAATGTAAGGATGGTTTGAATAATGCAGCTGCTATCAGTCCTTCACAAAGTTCAGTCGCTGAGGAGTGCTCAAACACTCATCATTTTTGTCGTATTTAAACTGCCAAAACATCCAAAAACGCTCAGAAATGCATCAAAATACTTAAAATATCCCAGGGATTGTATTTTATACGTTTCTAATGCAAAATGAGCAAAAACAATAAAAAACGAGCAAAGTTTACAAAATTGGCAGTTTTAGTCCCCCGACTTTCAAAAAGTTACAAAACTAGTCCCTACACATTTGTTTTGAAAGAAAAGTCAACCTAAGGTATTTATAAGTCAAATATTATCAAAATCGATCCTTAGGCAAAAACTTTGGAAAATTACACCTTTGGTCCCTGCAGTTTGGTAAATTGACGAAATAGGTCCCTGGGAAATTTAAAAGTGAAAAATCTCTTTTGTGTACCTTGGAATATTGCAATGTGGCAAAAGTAACCCTTGGAATACATTTAGAGGATTGGCAGAATTGGTCCTTAAAAATCACCAAATTACAAGATTGGTCCTTGTGTTTAAAATTTCTGCAAATCCAAACGGACCCTCTTATGTTACTACCTAAATCCAACACACCCTTAACCCATTTTTATTACCCAATCCATCCTTGGCCCAAGTCCACCACAGCCCATCCCCCTTTTTTATTAAATAAAACCTACGGGTCAAAATCAGTCAACCCCACCCTCACCCTCTCTTTTTTGCCCGCCATAACCAAACACACAGCCCCCATTACCTCTGCTACTCCAACAAACTTGTCCCCCCCTCCACTCTCCACCATCCTACCAGCCTCCCTACTCCACCCCCTCACCAAAGTCAACTCCCAAACCTTATTATTACCCCCTCCTCCCACCTTATATTGCAAGTTCCTAGGTCTGCTAATGGAGGAGGTGGTCCAATCAGTGGCTAGGGAGTGTTTCCATGGTACAAAAGCAACAAAAGCATACCAGACAAGCAGAGACAAAAGAGAAAAAGGATGAAAAGACAGCCTGGTTCAAATCTATTTTTATTTTTGTTTATTAGTATAAATAGTTTAATCTGTAAGCCTGAGAAGGCATTTAGGAAGTAGTTTTCAAGTTTTTTTTTTTCTTTACTCATGTAATTTCTCATTCAGTTGACTAGTGTAATCTGTAATCTTTTCAGTGATCAATGCAAGTTTTCAAATTTCCTTAATTTTTAAGTTCACTTTTAGTTAATTTATTTTTCTTTGAAATTTCTTAAGTATTGCTCAAAGCTATTATTGATTTAAGGTTTCACAATCTTATATCTGTTCTTAGTAATTACCAAGAAAACAAAACAAAAACAGATGGTTAAATAAGAAAAAAAAAATAGAGATTAAATAAGAAAAAGAAAAAATATATATATATAAAAAGTGGAAGAAGAAAGAAAGAAGCAGAAGCAGCAATGGAGAATGAAAGTGGTTTAGAGCTCATGGGAGCTATAGGGTGGTAATTTAAGGTTCTGGTTCAGTTTGTGCTTGGGACCCATTGTAAGACATTTTTCCATAATTTGTTATTCTAAATAATTGTTACTGCTGCTGATTAGTTCTTGCTTATTTATGTTCATGTAGTGTTAGTATAAGCCTAGACCTCTGATTCATAGATTAAATATTGTAACTGCTCTTGAAATTTCCATTATCAGCCTAGTTTAAGGGATGTTTGGATCCCTGTGTGAACCTGTGTAATTGTGGCTTTTAAGGATTGAGACTAGTTTAGGCATTGTACCTTAGGTTAAACTAGGTTAGTTTGAGCATAAAATTTGGTAAGATAGTGGTGATAAGTCAAATTAGCTTGAATCTCTTGCAAATTAGTTAACTATTTAGGTTTTTAGAATAGTCATCATCATATTTGCTCATTAGTTGCCAAGATTAGCATAAATTAGTCAAATTATAACCTATAACATCATTCACAGTCATTTAGAGCCAATTAAAATTCATCAAAGTCAAACTTAGCTCAAAAGTGAAAAAGTCAAAAATGCTTGAAGTACAGAGAACTCACTTTTTGAGAGATTTTTCATGAATTTTGTGGGTTGAATCAGACCCTGAAACTTTCTGAGGTTAAAATTCACCACTTAATCTACAATAATCTGTAATCACTTCATTTTTTGTGAATTTTTAGTTGGCTTGTGCTTAAGCTCAAAGTGAGCCCTGCAGGCCTGTGTTGCCCTGCATCAGTTCCATAAGCCCATTTTTTTTTAAGCTTGTAGATTGTTAATTAGTTGTCCTTGTACTGTGATGTGGGTAGTTTTGAGAAGCCCATCTGAGTAGTTTGTTTTGCATGTACTTATCTCCTAGTTCTCTGCTTATTTGACTGCTTAACTTGCCTTATCAAAACCTCACCATTGAACTAAGTGTACTGAGTCCTCAGTCTATACTAGCTAAGTTCACAAGCCCTTTGTTAGCATATCAGTTGAGTTCAACTTGTGTGCTTAGACTTTTTGAAAAGCCCTTATGGCCAGCTTGTAGGTTTTAAGCTTATTTTGAGTTCCTCAGCTTTTAGATAAGCTGGTTTTGTCTTATTACCTTGTCCCTTTTCTTGTGTACCTTGAACATAAAGTGTAACTGTAGCTTTTTCACAAGCCCTTTATAAGCTCATTAGTGGACCCCATTGTGTGAGTTTTGGATTTTTGGAAATCCCACCAGCCCAACTTGTTTGTTCCAGGCTTATTTCTGGATATTTAGCTTATTCAATAAGCTGAATTTGCCTTCAAAAAGCCCTGCAGGCCTGAATTGTTCACTGTGGATTTTGGAATTGCTTATTTGAGTTTGGCTATTTATTCATTATGCTTTTTCAGCTTTTTCTACTTATTTTAAGTGCATCTCAGTAGTAGTAGCTTAACTTGTTCATGGCTCTCAGTTAGTAGCTTGTTAAATAGCTTTTTGTACCTTCAAAATCTCATAACAACCACTATTAAGGATTTTAGTTTGTGCACTGCTTATTATTAAGCTATAGCATAAGTGCCTTCACAAAAGTTTCTCAATTTCAGTAGCTTAATAGGTTTGTAAAAGAAAAAACAAGAAAAATCCAAAATTAAAGAAAGTGATAGCTTATATTTAAGCTATCTTAGCTTATTTTCTGCTTATTCATTAGCAAAAGCTATTTTTAATTTTTTCATAGGTTGCTGTTGTCATATTAGATTTTTAGGAATTTTTTCAGAATTTTCTGTAATCATTTAGTATTTTTTATAATTTAGTTTAATTTAAATTAATTAATTAAATAGTTTTTAATTAGTAATAATTAATTAAAAGTTAGGAAAAATAGTTTTTCTGTTTCAAAATTTGTTTTATATTATTTTAGATTTTTCTAAATTTTATTTTCATTTTTCTAGTTAATTTTCATAATTATTTGTAATTTAGGATAATTTAGTTAATTAAAAAGTAATTAATAAATAGTAATTAATTAATAGTAATTAATTAAATAGTGTAAAAATTATTTTTCTTTTTCTAAAAATTTTCTTAAGTCATTAGGATTGTAAAAATATAAATTTTACGTTCGTAGGACTTTGTTTACTCCCGTTTCACTTTTTTATTTACGCGTTCGCGTTTATTTGTAATTAAAACGCGCGTTTTTAGGTTAAATTGCGTTTTAAAATCATCTGATCATCAGTAATTGCTAATTAAGTGTTTATAAGTCATTTTCCATCATTATCTCGTAGTATAACCATAATAATCAAATTCCTGACCTTTCTGATCAATCACCGATCCTTTAAAACGTTCACAAATACAATTGCACGCCTCGTCGGGACTTAACGACCCGGGGATTCCCTAAACTCCTTGGTTAGTTGGTTTTTGTCGTTTGACTTGGTTGACCATTACCTGGTGAACTTAGTTGACCGTTTAGAACCAATCAGTCGCACTCGTTCAGGTTCATCAATCTAATAATGATGATATATTTGAAAATGTGTTTGCTTATGAGACACAAAGTCATGGACAACCTGAGTACATTAACGACACATATGTAGTGAATCAGGATGATAGAAATATTACTCCTGAATCTCCACATGTGGATCTTAATGGAGGTAAGGTTGAACATAACAATGATACTCATGATCAAGACTGTGCTTCAATTGCTTTAATGATTAAGAATATGCAAAACAAAGTTGATCGATATAACAGGCTCAACTGTGAACTAAAAGCAAAAATTGTGTCATTAACAAGGGACATTGAGTGCTATAAAATACAGCTTTCAAATCATGAAAACAAAGCCAAACGTGAAAAAAGTTTTGAAGTGGGATTTCAAGAATATTACAATAAAGAACAAGATCTTCAACACAAAATACGAGAATTAATTGAGTCGTACGGAAAATTGGTTTCAAAACTCGAAAATGAAAAATGTGAACTCAAACAACAAGTTGAACAACTTCAAAAAGAGCTTTCAAAAACACAAACAGAGTTGTCAACTTGCAAAAAGGAATTTTGTGAACATAAAGTGAGAAAAAGGAAAAAGGAAGACTCGTATCTTAATGACATTGTTGATTTAGAAGCTAAATTGAAAGTTTTTGAAAAAACAGCTTGTGATAAATCATTGAATGTTGAGTCTGAAAACTTAAGAGTGGAAAATGGGATGTTGAGACACGAAAATGAGAAGATTTTAAAAGAGTCAAGCGACATCCAAGAGAAACTTAAACGTCAAATATTTTCTCTTGAACAAAATTTTCAAAGATGTCAAGCACAAAGCATTAACTTTGAGCTAGCTTTACAACACAATCTTGAAAAGCAGTCTTTTGAAAACCCCTGGATGTCACAGCTTGAACAAGTTGAAAATGAAAACGTGTCAATGAAATGTCAAATTTCAAAATACGAAAAAGAAATTGAGCGTTTGAAACAGATTTACAAAAACCTGTTTGATTCAATCAAAAGTTCACGAGTTCAGAAACAAAACTCAAACTTGAAACAAAAAGAGACTGAAGATTTGAAGTCTCAATTGAATGAATTCGTAGATAAAAAGTTTGAAAATGTTTTGCAAAAGATTGAATCAATGAAAAAGAAAAATGTTGATTTTCAAATCACAAAAGTTTCCTTCCCAAAACCCGTGTTCAATTCTAATACTCCAGATTTTGAAAAGGAAACTGGGGAGAAAATATATCTTTTTGAAAATGAAAATCATGTGCTTCAAACGAAAGTGGTTGAGCTTGAAACGGTTTTAGCTCAACAAACAAACGATTTTGAGGATGCCAAAACCGACTTTTTCAACAAAGTAACCAAATTTGAAAATTATTTTGAAAGACTTGAAAAAGAAAATGTTGAGTTCGGACGGAAATTGGCTCGTAAAACGGATGATTCTAAAGCCGAAAAGGATCAACTTTTGAAACAAATTGCTTCTTTAGAATCAAAGTTGGCATCCCAAGATCATCTTTCTCTTCAAAAAGAATACAATGATTTGAGAATTTCATACAATGCTTTAAAAGTGAAGTTTGATACTCTTAACCGATCAAAGGGTAAAGATCCAATTTCAAATGTTTCAACACCAGAAGTGAGTGTTTCAAAGAAGGTTTACACGGGTGAATCTTCAAGACCATTTTCGAAAAAGGTTTCTCAGTTTACAACCTATTCTTTGCAAAAAGGAAGAAAGTTTACAAAGAGACCAAGTTTTTCCGAAACATTTACTTCCAAAAGGTTTTCAAATCCAAATGCTTCAAGTAAAATGAAACAATTTCTTCAAACTCCACACTCTCATTTTACACTGGTAAAGCAAGTGTGGAGACCAAAACAAGGTTTTTCGAAACCCCCAAATGCTTCAAAAGAAAAGAATCATGTTTTTCAAACTCCACACTCTCGTTTTACACCAGTAAAGCAAGTGTGGAGACCAAAGCAAAGTCGTTCAAAACCTTTCAAATATTCAATATCAAAATTGCTTTCGCTGCAACATGAAAATGACTCTGCTTTGAACATTCCTAATACCGGAAGGTTTCCATTTATCACAGAAACAAATTTTCAAAAAGAACCCAGGAGGTTCAACTCTAGATGGAAATCTTCTTCTTCAGATTTTAAAACTCCAAGAGAAACGCCGGATTTCTCAAACAATTTTCAACGGAAAAAGAGTTTTAAACCTCCATTGATTCCACGAGTGTTATTTCAAAATGAAACACCGGTTTTCAGTCCTCGTTTGAATTCAACATCTTTAAACCAGATTGACACAACTTACAAATGGATTTCAAAATTTGGTAAACCCGTTGGCGCCGTGCTTAAATGGGTTCCCAAGGTTGTTGTCTAATCTATCATTTCTTGATGGCTTGTAAGTATTTCAGCTTACAACCCGGGCTTAAACATTACGACTTGTGCACAAACCTCAGTGTACAACTCGGGTTTCAAATAAAGGAAAGTGCCTTGCTAAACCATTCTTTAAAACCAAATGTGCACTTATCCTTGAAAAACAAGAAGAAGTTCTCATGCAAAGCTTATCTAAAATTTCTTAATCTTGAGCAAAATTTATTCAAAATTTTTCAAGGTTTTTCAAAACTTTTCAAAATTTCGCTCAAGATTTTTTTCAAATCTTTACTCCCCAATTCGCTCCAAAGTTTAAAAAATGTCAAAACATATGCTAGTTTTGAGGGGGAGTATTTCAACGTATAAAGTTTTAGTTACCTTGAAGCAAAATTTATTCAAGAATTTTTCAAACTGAAATTTCTAAATCTTTCCGAATTTTGCTTCAAGAAGACTCCTTCCCTCAAACTTTAAAAAGTTTAAAATTCTCAAAACATATGCGAGTTTTGAGGGGGAGTATTTCAAAACCAAAATGTTCCGTCAAAATCATGCTTAATTGCTTGTGCACATATAGCAGTGTACAACCCGTTCTTTAAATTTAAAGGACCCTGAGGTACGCTTCAGTGCCTCAATCCTTACATAAGGAGCGAAAGCTTCTTACTTTTGAGTAGAATTAATCAGATTTTCAAAGTTTTTTCTAAATTCTACTCAAAAGGACAAGTATTCCCTCTCGTAATCTAAATCTCAAAAAGTTATTTCACTTATTGAGAGGGAGTATTTGAAATGATCTTTGTTCTAAATGATTAGTTCTTGGTGAATCTCCCCATAAGACTCAAAAAGCATATTTTAATCAAAAGTTCATCAAAAACAACATCTTATATGCTATTTTTGAGAGGGAGAAAAGTAAAAGTGATTAAAATATGGATGACAATGGATGCTTTAAGATTGAATCTCATGCGAGCTCGACTCAGAATTGACCCAGGAATTGACGAAACATAAAAATTAGTAAATTCGAAAAGACTTTTCCTCGACGGGTAATAACATCAAGTTAGTTACTAGAGTTAGTTGTCACCTAAAAGCTGACAATGGAACTCTTTAACTAGCTACGTAAGCGTGTCTCGAAAACGATTTGTCTTAGTAGAAATGTACCGTTTCGAGAAACTTTCTGTGGACTTGACCAGGCCGGGTAATAACTTCAAGCTAGTCTAACTAGTGATGTAAGCGTGTCTCGAATCGGTCTTGTTCACTGAAAGTGGATAAATTTAAAAAGTGCTTGCTCCTCCCGCATGTGCAAATTTCTTAAATAATCATGAGCACATGTGAAGGGGGAGCCCTTCATAAGTAAACACAAAACTCTCAAAGTGTTATACAAAATGTTTGATAATCACAAACACTTTGAGAGATTTTTCAAAGGCTTCTTGGCTATTGTCGGATAATCACGGAGTTATAAGGTGATTAAGATAGAAAAAAACCGTCCTATGATCCGCCAGAGCCGGAGGGATCTACCCAAGGACATCACCAATAGTTAGAATTAGAAGTCCTTAGGTATGATACAAAAAAAGGAGAAAAGAATGAAAGGGGAAAGAAGGAGTTGAAGAATTAAAAAGAAAAGTAAAGAAAATGGTGAAAAGAAATAGCCCTCCATATGTTTAACCTTAGGGCAGACACTGGGTTCAATTCATATGCTACTGGTTGTTGCTAAGGCGACACCGGTATTGAAGATAAAGTCGTCATGGACCCAGTGACGCAATGCACTAAACCTTCTTAACCACTCAAGTTCTCTTAAAAGAGCTTGTTTCATTCTCACGGGGAACCGGTGTAATCTATCGACTTGTCTCTTAGAGTTGGTTGATATTGAAGCAGGAGATCCCTCCCTAGTCTCCGCATAGGAAACCTAAGTGTGCACTTATCGAGTCTAGAGCCATGAGATACATCAAAGATCTCTTAGGGACACTTAGTATTTCTACAACTGGTGTTCTACATCAATGGACACCAGCTGTAAATTATCGAGTCCTTCGCAGATCTTAGCAATCTGCCAAGAACGTTTATGAGAGGATTTACTTATGTATTTCTCAATGATTGAACGGAAATTCCTGCCAGGGTCATCATCAAACAGCCCTGACAGCAGGTCACTTCGGTAACCCCACTCGGGTTACGCCTAGTGTTCGCGGTGGTTCTTTAGTGGTCTACAGTCGTGGAGTGATCCCCAGCGACTCACCCAGTCATTGAGCTACTTAGTAGGTCTCGTAAGCTCCTTCGAGGGTATCTGACTTGGGAACGGCCATGATAAGGATTAGAAGGAATCTTCACACTATGCTGTTGACGATCTCTAATTCCTTATCTATAAGTACCGGATGTTTTATTGCTAACTGTTTACCCACAGGTACACATCATCTCCATGGCGATAGATTCCGCATGCTCATTCATACATCTTGAAGTCAAAGAAAGCTCCCTCAAAGATCTAAGCAACACAAAGTTCTAAGAAAGATTCTACACCAAAAAGAAGAATCTACAAAGTAAAGAGACTAAAGATCAAAGTGAAAGAAAGGGAACTACGTGCATGTGAAAAATCAAAATCCAAAGATGTATGAGCATGTTGGAATGGCGGACAACCACCACAGACGCAGAAGTGACGAAAGGCAGATTACCCCATCATTTGATCACAACAACAAGAACGAAGAACAAAGATCACAAAGCATGATTGGAACAAAGAATCTAGCAAAGCTATCACAAAGACTCAAAGTTCAAAAACAACAAGCATTAAAGAAGTCAAAAGATCTGTCATTTCTATTGGTGGACCCATAACCCACAGGTCGCAAAAGAGATCTCAAATGATCACCCATTTAGGGGGAGATTGTTGGAAACGCAAAAGTGATGATCATATATGCAATCAAAGAGAGATCTCAATGATCGTCCCTTAGGGGGAGATTGTTGGGAACACTTGAAGTGACGATCATATCGAGTCAATGAGTCTTGTAATAGGTTACAATATTATATTAGTACGTTAAAGTTTTAATATGTTTAGAATATATGTTTTGTTAAAGTCTAAGGGCCATTAGTGATATTATGTGAAACATGTAAGATGCCCTAGACAATGAGTATAAATACTCTTGTAAACCCTCCAAGGAGGGTGTTGGTTCATTATGGAATAAGAAACTCTCTCTTATTTTCCTCTCTTGTACTCTCTCTCTCTAAAATACATCTTCATCTTTCTAAACCATCTAATATGTGTGGAATGATATAAACTTGGGTCCTAACAACACCCATTTACACATAATTCTCACACAGATCATACATAATTCAAAAACAATTCTCTCAAAACAATGTCTCATAACAATACTCCAAATAACGAATTAATTGCAATTTCGCTGCAAACCAACGGTGAAATACTGATTCGTGTGAAAACCAATTATAATAATTATAGTATAGTGTCGAAGTGATCCGCGTAAAATACGGATCACCCGAGTCGTTTTCCAACGAAGGCGAATGGAATCGAGAATAACGATTCGTGAAATCGTGAATTGAAAAGTGAGAAAGTGAAAATTAGCAATCAAATAGTTCACGTAATCACAAGCAAGTATGAAATATGCAAAGATTACAAGCTAATTATGAACCGAAATGAAAAACGTAAAAACGGAAACGCAACCGTAAAATTTAAAATGTAACGTATAACGAAAAATGACCCTACGAACTTGGAAATAATTTCTAAAAATTTAAAACTAATAAAAAGAATTTTAAGAAAAAGGAAAATATTTTTTTGAGTTTTTATTTATTTTCTAGAATTTATTTTCTATTTTTGGAATTAAAAATGAATTAAAAATTAAGAAAAATAGAGAAAATAACTTTGAAAAATGAAAATTAAATTCTAAAAATTCTAAAATATTATAAAAGAAATTCTAAAATTATTTTTGTATTTTTCAGACCTTTTTATTACTTTATATGAATTTTTGGTAATTAAAATCTAATTAAAAATTGAATAAAATCAAAAGAAAATAAGAAAAATAGTAAAAAGCCTTGGAAAAATCTGGAAAAATTCCAGAAATTCTAAAATAATAAAAAGAACTTAAAATAAAATTTTGAGATGAAAATGAACAGTAAAACTACTTATTTAAAGAAAACTGCTTATCTTAAGTGCTTATTATTAAGCACTTGAGATCCAATCACTATGAAACTTTACACACAGACTTTAAATGATGTATTAAGCTCAAATGAGACAGATAATGACCAATAATAAGCTCAAAATTATGCAGATACACAGAATTAAGGCAATAAGCTATGAAATAAGCACTAGAGGCAATACAGAATAAACACAAGCCAACTCAGAACCAATATGATCAATCACAAATCAAAAGCTATTCAGATGAGGCACAAATTACTTCACTACTCACAATAAGAAGCTTAAAATTAAACTAGCAGGTATCAAAATTTCAAGCAGTTCTATGTTAGAACCAATGAACTTCAAGAACTTGATAAGCTGATGTAATAAGCTTCAAATGAGAAGCTAATGGAGGCAATTGCTTCCCTACTAGTTTGAGATTATAAAACAACCAAGAAATAGGATCTCTATACTCTTAATCCTATCTAAATCAGGCCTACAAAGTAAGCACACACCTGTGGATCAGGGGACTATGGTGCCTGAACAAGCAAATTCAAAGCTCAATTCCAATAAGCTAAGAAGCTTCAAATCCCAATTTTCTTTTTGTAACTTATTCTCTTACTACCAAAATTTTAAAAACAACTTTCCATTTTAAATTCATATGATCAATTAAGCCTACAGGTTATCCCAAAGTTATGACTAAATCTGAATTTATGATCCTTTTGACTTTTTTTATATGACTAACTAAGTTGACTATTATGAATTTGAATTGTTCCTAAATGCTGAATTATGTTATTTAAAGCTATAATGCTACTGAATTAAGCTACCTTAATCTATATTACACCTACAAATCAAATTATTTAATCTAAAAACTGATTTAAGACAAAGAAAAATAAGTAATTAAGCTACTTGTGACTTTTGTTAAACTACTGACCAATTTTAAGCAACTTTAAGATTACAACTTACCTAATTGAGTTATTAATGCAACTCAGCCTATCTGTCTAACTCTTAAGCTTATCCAAACAATTACTACCAAACACCCCTAAATGAAACTGTCTCAACCAAAACTCACAACAGTTCTAATCAGATTATGAAATTAAGCAACTCAGACTAAATCTCACGCATTCTACAAGCATATAACAAATCAGATCCACATAAAGATAGAAACTCAGCTCTAATATCAAACTCAACAACAACTTCTAGTATACAAGCTGAGATAGAAGATCAACTAACAATTACACTACTCAGATGCACAAACTCAGTCTACTACACTAGTTGATATCAAGAGTAAAATCAACTCAGTTTGATAACAAGCTAAACTACAACAAATCTAAACAATCTATTCTACTATCAATTCTACACTAATCAATGATCAATCAAGCATAAAATTCAAATAAATTGCTACTAAAAATGAAACAGATAGCTCCACAATTATAAAGCTAATACTATGCTACAAATTGAAAAATGAATCCAGAAGTTACCACAAGCTCTCCCTCAGCTAAACAGAGGGAGTTCACTTAGCAAGCCTATCTTTAAGATAGGCTGAGTTCTCTCTTGTCTGTCTCAGCTTATCCACACCACAGCATCATTATGAATCCTCAATTGAAATGAATGAAACAGTACTTATGAAACTTAAGCTCTCTGAGCTTGAAAATGATATGTATAAGCTGAAATGAGCTTATTTGAGATCTAGAACTAATTTTGAAACTATTTTTTTTATTTTTTTAATATTTTTCTAATTTTTTTTTATTATTTTCTAAACTTGAAGTTTTTATGAATGAAATGAAAAGCAAACTTTAATAATCTATTTTTGAAAACAATTTGAAGTTTAGGAAACAAAATAAGCAGAAACTAATTGAAATTAAGCTAGTTATAAGCTAAAGTAATACTGAATAAGCAATAGAAATTGTTTAATAAGCTGAAGATATAAAAAGGAAACTCGAAATTTTATTAAAAGCTCAACTAATCTATTACAATAACTAGTCTACATACATTTTGACAGCATAACTCTACTAAAAATTCTACCTACTGAAAGCTAAAAGTGACACCTATGTATAGGAAATGAGGAGTGTAGGGGTAGAAATCCACGCTGGCGATCCTTGCCACTTCTGTGCTTCTTTACTTCATCTTATTGCCCTTGGATTAGATTTGTGTTTCTTTAAATCAATATGAGCCCTCAGATTAAGATCCATGATGTGTCTTGTCCAATTAGCATGCGCCATCTGTCCCATTTGAGTGCTAGTACTATCTCTCCGTGTCAGATATGAGTCAGACGCTTCTAGAAGGGTTCCCAATGATTGGTATGACGTGCCTCCTCCAATCTCATTGTGCCACGTGACCTCTGATAGATTCTCTTACATTCCCTGACATGTGCAGGGTCACATGTGGTTCTAGAAGGTTTAATTATTAGCAACTGATGGCTAGGTGTAGTGGTTTGAACCAATTGATGAAAATGGTGAGCTAGGGTTCTTAAGGTTCTGGGTTGGGGTGATTTGGGGAAGAAATTGGCGCGTTGGGGTGATTTGGGGAAGAAATTGGCGCGTTTGGTTTTATTGCTTGTGTGTTGACTTCATTTGACCGAGAGTAAAAAATGGGCTCGGGTAAAAAAGGTGAGGTTTGGGCCTTTGTTTTTTTTATTAGTGGACTTGGATTATAATTTTGGGGTAATATGGACTTGGACCAGATTTTGTAATTTAAGATTTAGTAATGAGAATTACAAGGACCAATTGTGTTAACTTTCAAACTCCAAGGGCTAAATGTGACTTTCTTCAAAAATATAATTCAAGGACTAATCTTGCCAAGTCTGAATAGATGAAGGACTATAGATGACTTTTGGATCCCCGGTATTGACTCTTTGACCAACTTCAACTCTCGTGCTCGTTTTCCGGTATTCATGTGATTTTTCGTCTTTTATTGATAAATCCGTTCCTGCACATTCACAACACAAAAACAAGTGTTTTCTTGGCATTTGTTAGCTCAAATAGTCATTTTGGGTTGGTATTTGGTCAAATAATAGTGAGTGAATAAACACTCACCAAATACATATTTTTTTGTTTTTAGTTAATGTGAGTGACACGTGTTGGATCCCCATGTATTTTGCTGCAAAACCATGCAGAAATACATTTTTTTTTATTTTAAAAAAGGCAGGCATGTGGTCCCCACTATGCTATTTCGCTGCAACAATGCTAAGAAATACAAATATATATATATTTTTTATTATGAAAGTGGGTCCAAAGAGAGGTGAGAGATGTAGTGGGCCCATTTTTATTGTATTTCGCTGCACACTAAATGTGAAATACGTTTTTTTTTTTTTTTTTTTTTTAATTTTATAAATGACGAGAAGCTGACACGTGTACATATTGGATTTCTGGTACACTTTGCAGCGATTTTGGAGGCCTTCTAGGGAATAAAAAAAAAACCAGCCTTGAAAAAGGCAACACATTACTTCAGAAGCCTCTGCAGTAATTTTCGCATTATTGATTCACCAGGGCACGCTGACTTCTCCTATGAGGTTACTGCCCTGATGGTGCAATGGTAGTTGTAGATTGTATCGAAGGATTTTGTGTGAATACAGAAATTGTTATTCGACAAGCTATTAGTGAAACAGTTAAACCTGTGTTGACGGTCATCAAGATAGATAAGTGTTTTGTTGAACATCAAGTTGACGGCAGTGGCGGATCTAGGATTTTAAAATAGGGTGTGCACCATAAGCGAACATGACAAAATGACTCGGTCGCGTAACGGGTCAAATCATTTTTGGGTCAGGTCGGGTTGGTTAAGATGGTGTGTTATCTTTTGTCTATTGAAACTTGTTAATCCTATCGAACTCTTTGAATGTGTAGCTTAATATAAACATATGATGTGAGAATGCTTCTCGCATACAATGTGTAAATCATTATTTATATGTAACTATATGATGTGATAATGCTTTTCAATAATATGAAATCAATGTTAACTTGCCTTCAAATTTGTTTGTCCCTATACATGTATAGTTTTACATATATGATATATTCTAAAGACGGACTATATAAATCTTTGACAGAAACTAAAATTATAAATTTCTATATGATAAATGGAACAAGACACTCTTAATATATGAAAAAGAGATTTACTTGTGTCCTGTTAAATTAACTTGAGAAAAAACAAAATACTATGCCTACATATCTAAATTTTGACTGGTGGCCAAAAAAGTGATGTGCACAGTTATCAAAAGTCTTTCTTGGAAGCTACTGTATTAAAAAAATACTAAAATATTCATAAAAAAGCACCTCTTCTTCAACTTTTTGGGAAAAAAAAAAGATATACACAATAACAGAGCAAGGTCGATCTCTTCTTTCTTTTTTTTGATCATCAGTTTCAACAAAGCATCGTCAGGGTATGCACCCTAATTTTTTGCTCAATTTCTTGGGTGTGCGCTCTATGGAAAAGATCACAATGAAAACCAAAAATCCAATTTTCTTACACTATTATCAGGTTTCATATGGTATGCACGTGCATACCCTGTTGTAAGTGTAGATCCGCCCCTGGTTGACGGTGAAGAAGTGTATCTAAGACTTAAAAATGTTTTGTTGAACATTATTTGAGAGTGTGGGCGCAATTATATTCAATGGAGTTGAGCAACTTAATTATTGAATCCAACCAAGCATTATAACTTGTTAGTACTCTACATAATATAATTGTGTCCACCTTTTGATACAATACTTGCTTTAATACACGACTATTCATTGCTAAAATCCTCCTCAAACTAGAGCACAGGAAGTTGAGTTTACCCCGTGAGATAAGGTTTTCACCTTCAAATATTAAGGTGGACTGTGTTTGCAATGCTTAACCAACTCACTGTTAGCTGATGGTGGCTGCTAGTATATTTACTGTCTGTAATCGCCTACTCGGAACCAATGACAGTCCAGGTTGGTTAAGGGGGTTCATCGGGTTTTTTTTTGCTCTCTTTTAAGAGTCTGTTTTTCTATTTGAATAAGGTCATTATGGAGCCAGACTCGACCACCTTACCACTCGAGAAAAAAAAACTACATCTACAATCCTGATTGTTAAAAGATAATGAGTTTAGACCAACAATAGCATGTTCAAGTGCTCCTTGAACTCTCATTATGGTTCAAAGTCAGATGCACTTACTGTCAAGTAAAAAAAAAGTTGCGATTTTTGGTGTAAGGCAATGTTCGCTTCTATCTCAAACATACTCTGCAAAGACTGTAGTGTGCATAATGAGATTGGTAATCTAGTGTAATTTGGCATTGGTTATGATGCTTTATTGGGGAGTTATGTTGAGCCTTTAAAGGGTTAATGGCATATAATAGCAACGTACTATTATATGCCATTAACCCGCCTTTAAAATATCAAATTGATAGGTAAATCTGCATATACTGCTAATAAGGCGCAAAAGTAATACTCTTGACATAGCGAAAACTATGCAAGTAAAAATTCTTAAATATTTTTAAGTAAAAAAGCTAAATGTGAATAAGCTATTGATCCCTCCGGTATTAGTTAAAGAAACAAAAAAGGAAACAAAATGATAGTAAACGTACTCATGGCTCATGAGACAAGTTTCTGTTCACTATTTACGGGATATTTTCAAAAGCATTCCCTAATGTCACCCAAAAAGAATCCCAGCCAAAAAATAAGGGTTGTTAGCCTTAAAGTAACTGAACAAATGGATATCAAAATCTCACTCACATTTCTTCATAGAACAAGATGTAAGCCTCAAACTTAAGAACTTCCTCGAAAGGAACCTCGTGGACATATGCATCACTGGCACAGTACCACATACAACTTTTGTCTTCATCATTCCCTGTATTACCCTTTGCACCTTGTTTCACATAAGCTATATAGTGACTAGCCCCCATCATCGTCCCTGAATGCTCCACCACCCCTACCAGTCGATATTTGTATGATTCTTTAGAGCAACTGCATTGTCAAAAACATCTTATAAATACCAGGCGACACTATATCGTCACGAAATATTTCAACATTTAACTGAACATAGAGAAAGTAAAGATGCAACAAAAGATTTTGTTGATTTTCTTGGAATCTATGTATATATGTAATGATCACAACCACACGATGCAGAATGGGCAGCTAGGTACATATTTGTAAAGTCAGCTACCCATTTGACCCGTTAGAGATATAAGACAACCCAAATTGACCCATTTGTATATGAACGGGTCCAAAATTCCCACCCGTGATCATAACAGCAGACTAGGCAAGTTCACTTGAAATGTGCCCAAAAGGGAAACATTGCCATTAATGGCATTTTGGAAAAATTATCATTGCAATCCCCATCTCCAAGTTGGGACTACTCTTAAATTGTATAGCAATCCATAGACTCAGAGATAAAGAACAACAACAATAATGATAGCTTTTCTTTTAAAGTTCTCGCCTCGCGGGCTAACTACTATAGCTTGATTAGTCATAACTAGCTGGAGTGAGTAGACTTTATTCTCAAACCTAAGTTGTAACCCTCTTCTAATAATGTACTTAGAAAAACACAAAGAAATGATACTGTTCGTAGTGCTAGACTCAGTGAACCACTCAACCCTATGTCAAGTATTAGATATTTAAATGCAGATCTGATAAGACCCGATTCAGATAAACTTATCAGAGGCGTCTAAGAAATAAGTGGAGGGGCTGAATTGTTTATTATTAAAGAGCAGGGTTTAGTAATTTATCTTCTTTCCTTATTATGCAATAAGTATTGTTGTCCAAGGCAGTCGTTTATTATAAATAGGGGTTTTAAAGTCATAAGTTAGGGTATGAAATTGGTGAGTCGGTTCTTAGGGAGTTTTACCTGTTTCTCTAATAACAGGAGGTTCGTGTCTTTTTTATTAGTTTTGTTGAACTTTTGCTAGCAATAATATAAACATTTTCTGGATTCTCAATTGATCTTGATTCTAACCTTATCAAGATCATTAAACTAAAAGAGAAAATCATACCTGGAGTCCATGTATGGTTTAAGATCAACTGTTTCTCCAAACTTGACATAAGTGCATTGGGTGTAGGCTCGCCGTTCCTACGTGGAGCTCGCCGTTCCTCCTCACTACACCACCCTCGCCTCGCCGTTGTTCCCCGTTGAAGACCTCCTCGTCTGCACGAAGAGGAGGAACATCTGACAATTACGTTTTTTTTTCTTTATCCCTTTCCTTGTTCAGATGTATATTTGTGTTTGTGTGTTTTTGTGTTTTTGTTTTTTCAGATCTAGTGTGTGTGTGTTTGTGTCTATTTTGGAGAAGAAGATATATACGTTTTTTTTCCCAAGAACTTGGGTAAAAAAAATAAGAGAAAAAAGGAGATAACGTCTATATATATATATATATATATATATATATATATATATATATATATATATATATATATATATATATATATATATATATATATATATATATATATATATATATATATATATATATATATATATAGTGTAACTTTCAAACGAGAACCATTTTAACTGCGAGAACTGAGAGAACCACCAAAAACATACATGCACGCCTTCAATAATTGTATTTTTGCACATATGTTTTAAAAACAACACATATGTTTTAAAAAGAACATAGTTGTTCTAAAGAATTTGATAAGAAATTGAAAATACAAAATTTTTCTTTGAAGGTGTGCATGTATGTTCTTATAAGATGTGCAACGACAATATTGCGGCCGTGGGTAAGGTTTTGTGAAAAAAGATGATGAGTTCATAATGATATTGAAGAACATAGGTGGATGCTTACGATTATTGATGATTTGCATGTATTTTTATTTTATTTTAAAAGGCGTGCATGCATGGTTTTGGTGGTTCTCTCAGTTCTCGCAGATAAAATGGTTCTCGTAAGAAAGTCCCCCTATATATATATATATATATATATATATATATATATATATATATATATATATATATATATATATATATATATATATATATATATTTTCAAGTATTTTTTATTTATTTTTTTTGATGAAATAAAATTAATGTGTTGTATTATTTTTAATTATTAGTGAAACGAATTTATTTTATTTAATTAAATTAATAAAAAAAAATAAAGTTGTAAGTGGTGGGGTCGAATGAAGAAGTTGAAGTTAGTTGTTTGGTGAGGAAGGGGTTAGTTGTGAAGAGGTGTTGGGTGATGTGGCACACGTAGGTCCGAATGAAGAGCTTGGGCTCTTCATCTAGCTACACCTAGTGGTCTAACCATTTATCTTACGTGGGCCACAAACATCTTGGCTAACTCTTTTCAAATGGATAGTTGTGGGGCCCTACTGATCATAATCGTCTTTGACGCACCTCTTGCCACTTTCACACTCTTAGAATCAACCTCTTCATCCTCACTACCACTTGATTCCCCTTCCTGGCCATTCTCATTCTCAAATTTATCAGCGGATCCATTCTCACTACAAGATCGAATATCGTGGCTATCCCCACTTCCATTATGCAATGCCATGTCATCATTGTCGGTACTTTGATCACTCTTTCCATTATGCAAAATTTCAGTACTTTGATCACTCTTTCCGTTATGCAATGCCAAGTCACCATTTTTAACACTTTGAACATTAGGGTTACTGACACCATTGGGAAGCAAGTGTTCAACAGCCGAATCAGATGAAGCATTTGAATTTCCATTTTCATGTCCATTTATATCAGGTTTTTGCTTTTCGTTCTTAAGTCTCGTCTTTTGATCTAACAAGGATTTTGCACACTGTTCACACTGCCATGCATGTGTTAGAGTTAGACAATCAAAGTACACGTATATGCGGAAGCTAGATCAAGTATAACATGTAAATATTAACTAAAACATAATAGGAACGTACCGTGGTGATTCTAGCCCGAACAAGAATCAAATAAGCAAATCTTGAATTAATTGATGAACCCTAATTAGGGTTTATGAATCAATGATCAATCCCTTACCGTTTTATTGATCGATTCCTTGATAACAACTATAGTGAGTTGTTACCTCGTTCTTGTACACACAAACTAATACCGAATCAAATTAATTGCAAGATTAAACACAAGAACAATTTTTAATAAAACAAAAATCGAAACCCTTATGTAATAGGGGTGTTCGATCGGCTAGGGAAAACAAGAAGGAAAAACCAAAACTTTAGGGTATTGTGTGTGCACAAAAAGTGTGAATGAATGACCCTAAGGTTTGTATATATAGTAGAGGAAACTTAGAGACCAAGCAAGGCATGGGTCGACCCCCCTTGGGCCTTGATCGACCGGCCATCACCCCACAAAGGGGTTCTAGAACCTTCTTATCATCCAAATTACATTCTAGTCCTTTCCCTTTCCTTTTAATGATAATTAGTCCATACATTTAATAACTAACGATCATTAATCCTTGAACTTGTGTTATTAATAAATATAACTAACAATTAATATTTATTAATCTTTGACTCTTGTTTGTATTGTGTGCAATCCCGAGGTCTCGGGTTCGATACTAGTCATTTACATATTAATATTTATACGTAGCTTTTAACAGCTCCCACTCGTATATCTATTAATAGTAAAATGACATTGGTTGGCGTCTTGCAACACTCCAATGCCCCCAGCACGACTCGAGCTAGGTTTCCTGGAAAAACCTTTAATGATTCATCATTATAATTATCCTTTTGTTTCTAATACTACATTTAATAAAGATGTGAGATTCTTTATGAATATTCTGTTTCTCGTCTCTTTATGATTGAACAAAATTACCAAAACATCTGAACGTATTTCAGATAGACTTTGGGCGTGGCCACGCAAATATTTTGTCAACCCCACGAGAGGCCCAGCAGTATTAAATTTCTGAACAAATCAGAAGGAACAAATTCTCTCTTTACTACAAGAATAACCCATGAACTTTGCAACACTTTTGAAAACAACCCTTATGACTCCCTATTACGGTAAGCGCTAGATTGCTTTACTAAAATGCACTACATCCATGACATTTATCTGGTATCTCAAGTCTGAGGATAACTTTAAATATGATTCTCACATTAAATATTAAATCATATTGTTGGGATAAGTCCAATACTCAATTCATTGAGTATCATGTGAAATTGGTATGACTACGCATCAATATACTTTCAAGTATATCCTTAACCAATACTCAGAATTGTCTTAGTTTAATGATATTCCCATACCATTAATCGACAACGGACAATTTAAAATAATAATTTATTCATTGATTTAAACATGCAAATATAGGATATATTATTAAGACAATGAATAAATAAACATAAACAATATTTTATTTCATTAAAATAATAATTGTACATTACATCCCTTATCCAAATACTAATCACAAATGGGCATGAAACTTTCAGCTAATTTAAGTCCTATTCCTTCAGCATGCTTGTAAAGCTTGGTGTCAGGTAGAGGCTTTGTAAATTGATCTGCTAAGTTTTCATCTGTGTGAACTTTGAGCATTTCGATTTCACATATTTTGACTTGTTCTCGAACATAGTGATGCTTAATCGGGAAATGTCTGGTGCCTTTCATGATTCCAGGTTCATTGGCAAATGTAATTGCAGCTGAGTTGTCATAATACATTTTTATAGGTCGTCGAATCGAAGGCATAACCCCAAGCCCTGAAACAAACTTCCTAATCCAAACAGCTTCCATTGCAGCTTCTGAAGCAGCTATATACTCACTTTCTGTAGCAGACATCTCTAGTACACTCTGCTTTCTGCTCATCCAATCCACAGCTCCTCCATTAATGACAAAGACATAACCCGTCTGAGACTTCGTATCATCCTTATCACCTTTCCAAGAAGCATCGCAGTAACCTGTAACATCAAGTTCTGCATATGGAGTACCCCCATAAACTAAGAACATCTCTTTAGTAGCCCTAAGGTACTTAAGAATATTCTTAACAGCAATCCAGTGTTTTTCACATGGATTCTGCTGATATCGACTGGTTAAGTTCTGAGCAAACGCCACATCAGGCCTTGTGCTTTTTACCGCATACATAATAGATCCCACAGCCGAAGCATAAGGGACTCTCTTCATGCGTTGCACCTCTTCAGGTGTTGAAGCACAAACTTTTTCGCTCAAGCCATGTAGCTCTTGCATCAGCAAATATCCCTTCTTGGAATTTTGCATATTGAATCTCTTCAATATTTTATCAATGTAAGCACTTTGGCTTAATCAATTAATCGCTGAGATCTATCTCTATATATCTTGATTCCCAGAATAAATGCAGCTTCCCTAAATCTTTCATAGAAAAACAACTTCCAAGATATGCCTTAACCTTTTGCAAACTTGGAATGTCGTTTCCCATGATCAATATGTCATCAACATATAAAATAAGGAAAATTACATTACTCCCACTAGCTTTGTGATGTACACATGGCTCATCAAGATTTTGAGTGAATCCATACTTTTTAATCTCACTATCAAATATCTTATTCCATTGTCGTGATGCTTGCTTCAATCCATAAATGGATCTTTTAAGCTTGTATACACGATTTGGGAATTCTGGATTCACAAACCCCTCAGGCTGCGCCATATAGATGTCTTCATCTACGCGACCATTTAAGAAGGCAGTTTTGACATCCATTTGCCAAATCTCATAGTCATAGTAAGCGGCTATGGCTATAAGAATCCTAATAGCCCTAATGTCAGCTACAGGAGAAAACGTCTCCTCATAGTCAACACCAAAAGTTTGAGTATAGCCTTTAGCTACCAAACGGGCCTTATAGGTGTGTACAATGCCATCCATATCAGTCTTTTTCTTGGAGAGCCATTTACTCCCAACTAACTTGGCACCCGAAGGTAGGTCTACTTATTCCCAGACTTCATTGTCTTCCATGGATTGCATTTCCCCACTCATAGCAACCTGCCATTTTTCCTTTTCAGGACTATTCATGGCAGCTTTATAACTTGTAGGTTCATCAAGATCCCCTATCAAGTATTCCTCACACTCTGCATTAAGACATAGACGTGTAGGAGCTTTTACAGGTCTTGATGACCTACGAATGGGAACCACTTCAACTTCAGGTGGAGGACCTAAACTTTCAGGTTCCACAGGAAGTTGGCTAGTGTTTTCAGAAGGTCCTACATCTTCATTATCTTCTTCCTGATCATATACTCTCCCACTGAATTCTTGAGATATGAGCTCCTTTTCCAAGAAGTCTCCATACCTTGCAACAAAAACTTTGTTTTCAGGTGGGTAATAAAAGTAGTATCCCATAGTTTCCTTAGGGTATCCTACGAAGATGCACTTCACAGTTCTTTGTTGGAGTTTTTCTGCTAAGTCACGTTTAACATACGCGTCACAACCCCAGACCTTAAGATAAGACAAGTTAGGAGCTTTTCCAGTTCATAACTCATATGGAGTCTTATCAACCTTCTTTGTTGGAACCATATTTAGAATGCGAACCGCAAATTCTAAGGCATAATCCCAAAACGAATAAGGAAGAGTTGTTAGATTAAACATAGATCGTATCATGTCTTGCAATGTACGATTCCTTCTCTCAGATATACCATTTTTTTGTGGAGTATATGGAGAAGTAAGGTGCTGGACAATTCCCTCCTTTGCTAAGTAATCTATGAACTCCTGACTCAGGTATTCACCACCTCTATCGGATCGAAGAGCTTTAATCTTCTTTCAAAGTTGCAACTCTACTTCTGCTTTAAACACTTTGAATGTTTCAAACACCTCATGTTTATGTTTAAGTAAATAAACATAACCATAACGGCTGTAATCATCCGTAAATGATAAGAAGTAGCTAGCACCCCTCCTTGACACATGTCTAAGTGGTCCACACACATCTGTGTGAATAAGACCAAGTAGATCATTAGCCCTTTCAATCCTATTTTTAAAGGGTTTCTTTGTCATCTTCCCAGCAATGCAAGATTCACACTTATCAAATGATTCATCATTGATCTTTTCTAAAAGCCCATCATGTTGCAGCTTTTTCATGCGAGCCTTGCCAATGTGAGCAAGTCGACAATGCCAAAGATAAGACGAATCCATATCTTTCTTGATTATCTTATTATTGATGCTATACATTGAATTATTTTTAACAAAAGCATTATCATTATCATTTATATCAATTTCAAAGACACCATTCACAGCAATAGCATTAAAATAAAAAACACCATTTAAAGAAACTGAAATTCCCTTGTGGCCACGGGGAAAATTAATCCCCTTGTGGCCACGAGGTTCACCTGCACCGACTCCGGGCTATCCAAAAAGGGTAGTCGCCGTGGGATTAGTCGGCTCGCAATGTCGAGTCGGAAACCCATGATTACCAAAAAAAAAAAAAAAAAAAAAAAAAAATTCCATTGCTAGAAAGAGTATGCTCAAAACCAAGGTTCAATAAACATGAAAATGAAATTACACCTCTAACAATTGACGGTGCATAATGAAAATTATTTAAAGATAGTACTAAGCCCGAAGGCAACAATAAATTAAAACTCCTATAGCTTCAACTCCTGCATGCGCTCTGTTACCCACGTTCAAGAATTGTTGTCCATAGGCCAGCTTTCTCTCAACTCTAAACCCCTGCAATGTATTGCAAATATGAATGCCACATCCCGTATCATATACCCATGAATTCAATTTAGGAGTAAGAGTGAATAATTCAATCATAAAGAACGTACCTGATGAACTGGGGTTACCAGCTTCATTCCCCTGCTTCTTGAGTCGCAAGTCATGAATGTAGAGAGGACAATTGCGCTTCCAATGACCCTTTTCATGACAATGGTGACAAGCCTGATCCTTCTTGTTTGACGGATTCACCTTGTTCTGCTTAGGCTGATGCTTCTTCATCTTGGGTTGAGGTTGATAGGTCATGACCTGCTTGCCTTTATCACCTTTCCCTTTGCCTTTGTTCACATGCGATTTCTTCTGGATTCTCCCCCCATGAATCGCCAACACTTGCGGGGTAGGAGCCTTGACCTTGGCTGGTAGACTTTTCTCATAATCAACAAGCAGTGCGAGTAATTCTGAGACTGTCTTCCCCGAGCAGTGCATGTTGAAATTCTGCACAAAACCAGCAAAGTCCTTGTTAAGGGCCCTGTTGATCAAGTGCACTTGCACATTTTCGGGGTAACCAAATCCAATTCTGTGAAGCTGATCAAAAGATTCCTTCATCTCAGTCACATAATCTTCAACTGGTTTACCATCACCATGCTTGCAGTTGTGTAGCTTGTCAAGTTCATCATACAATTCAACTGTGGGAGATTTCTCATAAGACTGCTGAAGTACTTCAAGCATATCTTTAGGGAAAAAGTACTCAAACTTCTTTTGTAACTGAACACTCATGCTAGTGAGCATTAAACAAGCAACCTCATTAAACTTAGCATCTTTCTCCCTCCACTCCGCCTTAACTGCTTCTGATGCAGTAGCAGCAGGCTCAGCTGGACATTCTTCGGTCAAGTAATTGAGCTTACCGGCCGCCCTCAAGACAATTCTGAGCAAACGGTGCCAATCATTGAAATTCTTTCCAGTCAATTTTTCTCTCTCAAGATGACTCTTGAAAGCAGAAATCACAGTTGGGTTATCGGGTTGAGCCATATCTACAGATAAAAGTTCAAACATTAGTATTTTCGAAAATAAATATCTTCAAGAAAATAAAATACCCATAGGCTATATTCATATAACCACCAAAATTTTCTTGAAAATCTAGGATCCAACTTTACATAGATTCCACCACATCAGTTGATCTGCTAGTGGTGAAAGTATAAAAGATGGTAATCTGTCGAACAATAATTGGCAAACAAGATTTCCAATTCCTAGATCATTATGGGATTTACATCAAATTGATTCATCAATTTGCCTTGTAAGCATGTTTCATCCCATCTCATGCCTTAAGTTCTAGGTCTCACGCATAACTTAATTAAGTCATCTACGTTAGAAACTATAAAATTACTATTTATGGTCTCACACATTAACAGAATTTTACCTTGTTATAATAATTTAGCCTAGGTCTCACGTTTACTAAATTAAAATTCCTAAGTGTTCCTTATAGATAGATGGCATGTAACTTAAATTTTAAGGGTATTCAATTTTGATATGTCAATCAAAATATGTATAAAGATGCATGCACTCATCTTTATAGCATAAGTTTTCATAAAAACTTTTTATTACCAATTCGTGATATTAATACACAAAGTTTTACTTGAGGTTTAACAAACCCTAAGATGACTTTCTACAAGAATGATTTTAAAAGAAATTCGTTTAAGACGTTTTCAAGATTGTGATAACCAAGGCAGACTCTAAGGCTCTTTTCTAAGCCTTCATATCACGATTACGAATTTGTCTTAAAAGAGTTGCTTTTAAAAGCATTTTGTACAAAACATCATTCAAGCAAAAGTTTATGGATTCAATCTCAAAACATGTAATAAAGTATGAATCTTGCTAGTCTCGCCTTGGAGCGAATTACCGTGCGAAGTGAACCGTTGTTGGCACATAAAACTCCGCAAGATTCAATCTTTATCACTTAGGGTTTCACCATTATTAGTCCGTATTATTTTCTTTATGAAAATCACCCTTTTTATTGCTTACAACAAGTCAAACAATTAAGAAACAATAAAAACAAGTAATTCAAAGAAAAACAAACAACTAATAATTATAAAGTGAAACAATTAGCCACATGCAATCCTTATTAGAAAAGATCCTAATAAAACCAAGTCTAGGTATAATCATGCATGTAATCAACTAAGGCCTTCTCATCTTAATGGAAGAGAGTCACATACATTGACGAATCAATTGCGTAGGCCAAAGCTAATATACACACACCACATAGCATATAAATTGATTTTAATATATATTGGAGTCTTGCCCAATTAAAGATCTATCTAAAACATGGGACAAAATAATAAAATAGAAAAAACAACAAGATCCATGACTGACATGCATGTTTCGTCACGGATTAAACCTAATAATTAGCACATAGGTCACAAGATACATTCACATAACCGGTTAATGACCTAGGGTTTCTAGTGATTACAAATAATCAATTAAACCACAAACCCTAATTAGGGTTTTATGTGGAAAATCGACCCCCCCTTAAATTAGGGTTAGGGTTTCAAATTTTATAAAAAAAAAATTTAAAGAAAAACCCTAGATCAAAACATGTATCTAAAACAATTAAAGATCCGATTTTTTTACGTTTTAGTAGTCAATTACATGTTATACATGGCTCGTGATGCCACTGTTAGAGTTAGACAATCAAAGTACACGTATATGCGGAAGCTAGATCAAGTATAACACGTAAATATTAGCTAAAACATAATAGGAACGTACCGTGGTGATTCTAGCCCGAACAAGAATCAAATAAGCAAATCTTGAATTAATTGGTGAACCCTAATTAGGGTTTATGAATCAATGATCAATCCCTTACCGTTTTACTGATCGATTCCTTGATAACAACTATAGTGAGTTGTTACCTCGTTCTTGTACACACAAACTAATACCGAATCAAATTAATTGCAAGATTAAACACAAGAATAGTTTTTAATAAAACAAAAATCGAAACCATTATGTAATAGGGGTGTTCAATCCCTTACTGTTTTACTGATCGATTCCTTGATAACAACTATAGTGAGTTGTTACCTCGTTCTTGTACACACAAACTAATACCGAATCAAATTAATTGCAAGATTAAACACAAGAATAGTTTTTAATAAAACAAAAATCGAAACCATTATGTAATAGGGGTGTTCGATCGGCTAGGGAAAACAAGAAGGAAAAACCAAAACTTTAGGGTATTATGTGTGCACAAAAGGTGTAAATGAATGACCCTAAGGTTTGTATATATAGTAGAGGAAACTTGGAGACCAAGCAAGGCATGGGTCGACCCCCCTTGGGCCTTGATCGACTGGCCATCACCCCACAAAGGGGTTCCAGAACCTTCTTGTCATCCAAATTACATTCTAGTCCTTTCCGTTTCCTTTTAACGATAATTAGTCCATACATTTAATAACTAACGATCATTAATCCTTGAACTTTTGTTATTAATAAATATAACTAACAATTAATATTTATTAATCTTTGACTCTCGTTTGTATTGTGTGCAATCCCGAGGTCTCGGGTTCGATACTAGTCATTTACATATTAATATTTATACGTAACTTTTAACAGCATGTTCAGTTTTTATGAGAACTTCAGGGGTGGTGAAATAAGCCAAACATTTTTCCACAGACAGTGAAGAATCAGTATCATCAACTTCATCCGGATCAGAAACTAGTGCAGACGTTATAGGAGGAACTCTCTTCGTCGGTAAAGGTAGCTAGAGGCAGATCTAAATATGGATCAGGTGCCACTGAATCATGCCCACATTCCAAGCAACTAACCTTACTAGAAAATTGTCCCCCCAATATGTTATTGATTTTATTCTTTTTGTAGTATATTAGATTTTAACTGAAGAAACACTAGTGAAAGTATGTTCCCCGGGTCGTTATGTCCCAACGAAGGTAAGACGGTGATTGAGTCGGCTTGAGTCGCGTGATTGTGAAGTGAATGGAATTAAAAAGATGATTTGGTTAGTTTTTGATTACACTACTAAAAGGATTTAAAACGCAGTTAAAGTAAAAAGAAACAATAAAACGACGCAAAGGAAACAAACAAATAAAACAAGCATTGGATAAAATAACTAAAGAAAACGAGATTTAAAACGCGAAAAGAAATTAAGACGGGAAATGAATTTAAAAACAATATGTTTGCCAAGTGACGTGAATAAGTTCATCAAGTGTGGGTCAAGGATTGACGACGAATTATTTTCCTTAGACAAGATTATTTTCTCACAACGTTGGTTTATTTTGAAAATAATCCTTTAAAAAGAAAATAATTACTAGATGTGTAATTTGATTATTCTCCGGCTTTTGCCCTTCAAATAATAAAATTACAAGTCTAAATAATCATAACGATTATTAATCACGACCCCTTTTAATCCACACTTAACTCACAAACTCGTGCCACCAAGCAAACATTAAAAAAAACTATTAGAAACTCATATTAATAAAATAAATTTATTTGATAAAATAAAAAGACTCGATAAAACAAACAAACTAGATAAGCCAAAATAAAATTCGGCAGAGTTTCGCCTAAGCATAAAGCATAAGAGACCTCACTCGATAAACGATGATGTATAGATTATCTAACTCGATAATCTTGGCTAACTCGCCAAAAGAAATAAAACAATACTCAAAAAAAAAATATTGTAAAAAAAAAGCATGTAACTCGATAAGAAAATTTTTAAAAACAAATTAAACTCGAAAACATTTTTAAAATTGGACCCAAACTCGAAGAAACTAAAATAAACTTTGTAAAGATTTTTGCAAGAAGGTCCCTAACCTACAAGTCTTCAAACTCGGTAATTTAAAAAGTTTCTCAAACTCGATGGATTATTTTTATTATTATTATTTTTTTCTAATCCTAACTCGATGCTTTTTCTAATCCTAACTCGATGTTTTTATTATTTTTTATTTTTCTAACTCGATAATTTTTTTGAAAAATCCTAACTCGATGCTTTTTATTTTTTTTCCTAACTCGATAATATATATATATATATATATATATATATATATATATATATATATATATATATATATATATATATATATATATATATATATATATTTTAAAATGCAAACTCGATAAATCTCAAAATTCAAACTCGATAAAAACAATTTCA
Source organism: Artemisia argyi (assembly GCA_030686995.1). NCBI lineage: Eukaryota > Viridiplantae > Streptophyta > Magnoliopsida > Asterales > Asteraceae > Artemisia > Artemisia argyi. The sequence goes on from CM060691.1 coordinate 174,581,286, forward strand.
AACTCGACAGTTTTAAAAAAAATCTAACTCGATAAGATAAAATATAACTCGATAAAATACATAACAAAACACCATTTTGATCTAAAATAAAGCCTAAAACTAATGTTTTTCTACCAAATTTATTACTAAACAAACTAGTTTAACCATAAACTTTAAATCCCACCAATAAAAACACGAATTTAACAACTAAAAATTAAAGATTTTTAGAGAGATAAAGCTAGAGAGAGAAAGTAAAATAAAACCATACTTCATAAAAATAACACTACACTACTCTTACTACTATGAGGACCAACCCTCAACAACCCTAAGGCTAACACTAAAACTTACTAAAAAACTAACCAACCCTCCAAATGAGGCTTACATGTTCTATTTATATGCTAGGGGCTAGGGCTTCTCTAATTTTTGAGTTTGTTACATATTTAGCCCCTAGACTTTTACAAAACATGAAAAACTACTTAAAACATATTAAAACGCTACAAATGCAACTAAATACTACATGTAACGATCTAGTAACTTGGAGGAATCTAGTTGACTTTTCTTCCAAAGTTCTTCAAAGGACCAAAGTTGACAACTTGCTGAAACTTGGTGAGCATTATTGTAAAGGTCTTCATATTTCAACTAAGTGTCTCTTTTGTTTTTTCTCTGAATCTCTAAGGATTACTTTTGTCATTTTGGGCTTTTCTTGGTTAAATTTCTTCCCCGGCTTCGGCTTTTTACCTTTTTCCAATCTCGTGCTCGTTTTTGTCAGTTTTGGCTTTGTTTTTGTTCATTTTTCACATATCCGTACCTGCACATACACAAATACAAAAACATACAGTCTCTTGGCATTTTTGGTTAGTATTTGGTGTATTTGGTCTGATTTTGGGTCTAAAAAGGATGAGTGATTAAACACTCATCAAAATCCCCCAGACTAAGGTATTGCCGTGCCCTCACGCAATGTCATCACCTCACGCTTAAGAGATAAATAATTTCAAAACCTCTCTTTACTGACGTTGTAAAGTAGCAATGATGTTTAAAAGAGATAGTAAAATCATTTATTCTAAAAAATGATCCATTTTCCGATTTTCAGGAATAACAACTACAACTACTCTTTTTGTATTTTTCATTTTTATATGTGACGGTTTGCCTTGACTTTCATTATCAATTCTTATCTGTTGATAATTTTCAGGGTCAACGAGTAGAAACACTTCTCACAGAGAAGAGACCGTACGGATAAAAATCGTCATCCTTGATTCTTCACAAGCTCCCAAACTAAGCGTAAAATCGAGATCATTGTTCATCAGAAGTTAGATGCTAACACTGCCCACAAAAGTTACTTGTGTATTACCTCTTGTTCCCAAGTCCTAAGTTTTGTATCTCAAGATTTTAATTGTGAGAAATGAATTGCTTCATATTTTCTCGTTTTGATATTTGTTAGTCCGATAGTGATACCTAAGTTAAAACGATAAGTAGCTATTCATTTTCTCTTAAGAACCACTGTAATAGAAATTCGGTCCACATCAAGGAATTTGGGGTACATATAATATCAAAGATATAAGTTGCGGAGTACGATCACGTGCACCTCATGTGACTAATTACTAATCACTTATCACATGCACCTCACGCGCCAACAACTTATTGATACATACATAGCTCTTATTCAACAATACTACAACTTTCATTTTTTTTTTTTTTTTTTCATTTTTCACTTTCTTTCTTGATTTTTTCTCTCATAACATCAATGGAAGCGTATCGGGTAGCTCCAAAACCACATAGATAATCAACTTTTGACTTTTGATTTTTTCACTTTTTGCTCTTATTTTTGATGTTCCTTGATATGTACCCAACTTCTAAAGCAAAAATTCTCTTAAGAAAACAAAGAACTAAATATTATTCAAACCGAAATACCACTAATTAACCTAGAACATCTATTATATATGGGTGACGTTTCTGATGGGAACAAGGAGGCTACAAGTACCTCTCGTGGGTTTTTTAAATCCCAGTAATGCGATCCGTGTATAGCACGAAACTTCTACATAAACTCTATCATTCCTCGATCTCCGCAAATTTAAAATCCCAAGTAATGAGATCCGCGGATGCTTAGCCATAATCTTTTGATTATTTTGGTTAAGGGAAACAAGCTATGGCTCAACACGCCCGGTCAAGTCGAAACATTTATTTCTACTCTCGCCGGTAGGAAGGTCAAAACAAGGTGCCAAAACTTATTATTCATATCATATATATTTTTTCATTTTTTTTTTTTTTTTTTTTTTTTTTTTTTTTAATTATAAAGCGATGACAAAAATTAAAATTTTTGGTGAAAAACGGAGTTGCGTAAGTTAACAGCTCAGACGATGGTACAGGTCAAATCGAATCGAATATTCACCCCCCCCCCCCCCCCAGACTAAAGTGAAACATTGTCCTCAATGTTTTAAGGGTACGGGTAATCCTACGTAATATCTAAGGCCGTTTATTAAGTATGCCAAGAGATAAACGTTAGTCGATAAGATTTTTGGATATGGTGAATTTCCGAAAGAGCAGCGAAGGATGAGACTCGAGTGGAGAGAACGACAAACCACGAGCACGAGAGTCCTCAAACTTCGGGGAAATTCCTGAACATTCATAAACAACCACGAAAACACGAGTTTGGAAAGGGTCGCCCCCCTCACGTCATGTTATTAAAGAAAATAAGAAAATAAAGAAGATGAAAATGGATAAGCATGGGGTGCCTCCCACGAAGCGCTTGTTTTTTATCACCGAGTCACATGAGCTTGACTCGATCTCTGAATTAATTCATCCTTGGGGAGATCAGATAGAACGGACAACCGACATAAACGAAGATGCCGGGGTCAAAAACGATATCCCCACTCCCGGTGGAGTGGAAAAGTGAAGAAATGAGGGGATAAGCAAAGAATGGATAAAACACCCAGATGATAAAAGCAAATTCAAGTTCAGAATCATGGGTGGGTTGGGTGGGTAAAATATCAAGCACAGGAACATCATGTTCAGAAATCTCGTCCACCACTTCAAAAATATCTTCATTCGTATCTGATTTAAAAACTACATCGGGTGGTTTCGCGGGCGGACGAGAAGAAAGTGAATCGAAAAGAATATCATTCTCGTCATTCTCAATACCCGGTGGTATCGAGTCATCCGCAGCAAGAAATGGATCGACATCCTCTAAAAGAGGGTTACGTAACGGATTATCGAAAATAGATATAGAGTCGATCTCAAAGATAAAACGCTCATAATCCGGAAGAGAGATATCAGCATGAATAGTGGGATTGCCACTACACGTCTCTTCAAATCGAAAAATTTCAAGCTCGGGTAAGAAATCACTATCCATATTGGGGATAGGAGAAGAAATCGGAGGATCATTCAACGCCTCTATCTTAGAAATAAGAAGATAAACTTTGGATAATTTCTCACGAAGTGCTTCATCTTGGATTTCAGTATCAACTTCTTCATCATTCTCTTCTTCTAAGCTGACGAGCTCAGAAGGTACTTCATCAACATATTCGATTTTTCCACAAGATATAGAATCGTCATCGTCAGAATCGGAGAAAATCTCATCAGGATCAATCGAATTATCAATCGGAGGTAAATCACATTCCTCAGTCGAAATAAAATCATTGTTATCAAGAAAAGTATTGACTTCTTCCAAAACGGGATCACTTCCCTCACCCGGTGTGAGGAAAGGATGGGAAAAATCGGGAGTAATTGATTCAAGTCTCGAAAAACATTTTGAAGAATCCGGAGGTGGGACAAGTGGTGTGCTCTGAGAGCTAGGAATTTCCACCACTTCCGTTGTGGTCTCCGGTTCTTGTTCGTGAAGATTAGGTAAGTCGTTTATAAACACCGTTTTAAGCTCAGCACGTTTGCTTGACAAACTCTTAACCGTAAATCGTGAAAGGTTTGGATCAAATCTTGACGGATTAAGAACAATTGTAGGCTTAGACTCTTGGACAACCGTAGGTTGGACGTATTTAGCATTTTCATTGTCAGTGGAAAGTACCGAGTCCTTTGTCACCTCGGTTTCTTGTTCCGTTTCCTTCACCGGAAAGGGAGTAGAAACCGATGGTCTATCATAATCAACATGAATTTTTGCAATTTTTGATGAGACGTAAAGTTGTTCCATTTTTATTTTCAAAGCCTTACGTTTAAAGAAATCGTCGTCGAGAAATGTCATAGAACAATCTTCAACATTTAAAGGTTCACAAGACGGAGTGGGATTAATCGTAAAATTTTCTTCTTTATAAAGCTTATTCTTATCACTCTTAACGGTGTTAACTTGTTCTTTCACACGAATTACTTCTTTAAAAAGATCTAATAACTCGGTAAAGTTATTTTGAGCCGTCATCATTTTAGTGATCATTTCATATTGTGGAGGTTGGTCGTGATAATTATTGTTATAAGGAAACGGTTTTCTTGTTTGACAATTGGTGCTAAAGTGTGGACCTCCACAATACTCACAACCATTTTGTTGTGAAATCGGTGCATTTTGAAACGGATCTTGCTCATATGAATTGAAATTGTTTTGAGGATAATTTGAAAAATTCGGATCATAATCGGAGGTGAATGTGGGTTCAGTTCTCGAAGCATAACACATACAAAGTCCACGAGTAAATCCACATTCTTTGCAAAAACACCGTTCACAAAGTACTCCTTCTTCGGAGGGATTTCCACAATTAAAATAAGTCGGATCCATAAAAATTATTGGTTTAGAGGATTAAAGAAGAAGAATCAAATGATAAGAGGAGAAGAAGATTATTTTTGGTTTTTAATTATCGAAAAAGAAAATTAAAATAGAAAAAGAAAATCCTTTTGTATAATTTTTTTTTTTTTTTTTTTTTTTTTTTTTTTTTTTTTTTTTTTTGAGAATATTTACAAAAAACGATAACTTCTCGGGAGAAGGATCTTCAAATCACCAACAAACGATACAAGTACGACGCTCTCGTTTCAAACCTTCCCCGGCAACGGCGCCATGTTGATTTTATTCTTTTTGTAGTATATTAGATTTTAACCGAAGAAACATTCGTGAAAGTATGTTCCCCGGGTCGTTATGTCCCAACGAAGGTAAGACGGTGATTGAGCCGGCTTGAGTCGCGTGATTGTGAAGTGAATGGAATTAAAAAGATGATTTGGTTAGTTTTTGATTACACTACTAAAAGGATTTAAAACGCAGTTAAAGTAAAAAGAAACAATAAAACGACGCAAAGGAAACAAACAAATAAAACAAGCATTGGATAAAATAACTAAAGAAAACGAGATTTAAAACGCGAAAAGAAATTAAGACGGGAAATGAATTTAAAAACAATATGTTTGCCAAGTGACGTGAATAAGTTCATCAAGTGTGGGTCAAGGATTGACGACGAATTATTTTTCTTAGACAAGATTATTTTCTCACAACGTTGGTTTATTTTGAAAATAATCCTTTAAAAAGAAAATAATTACTAGATGTGTAATTTGATTATTCTCCGGCTTTTGCCCTTCAAATAATAAAATTACAAGTCTAAATAATCATAACGATTATTAATCACGACCCCTTTTAATCCACACTTAACTCACAAACTCGTGCCACCAAGCAAACACTAAAAAAAACTATTAGAAACTCATATTAATAAAATAAATTTATTTGATAAAATAAAAAAACTCGATAAAACAAACAAACTAGATAAGCCAAAATAAAATTCGGCAGAGTTTCGCCTAAGCATAAAGCATAAGAGACCTCACTCGATAAACGATGATGTATAGATTATCTAACTCGATAATCTTGGCTAACTCGCCAAAAGAAATAAAACAATACTCAAAAAAAAAAATATATTGTAAAAAAAAGCATGTAACTCGATAAGAAAATTTTTAAAAACAAATTAAACTCGAAAACATTTTTAAAATTGGACCCAAACTCGAAGAAACTAAAATAAACTTTGTAAAGATTTTTGCAAGAAGGTCCCTAACCTACAAGTCTTCAAACTCGGTAATTTAAAAAGTTTCTCAAACTCGATGGATTATTTTTATTATTATTATTTTTTTCTAATCCTAACTCGATGCTTTTTCTAATCCTAACTCGATGTTTTTATTATTTTTTATTTTTCTAACTCAATAATTTTTTTGAAAAATCCTAACTCGATGCTTTTTATTTTTTTTCCTAACTCGATAATATATATATATATATATATATATATATATATATATATATATATATATATATATATATATATATATATATATATATATATATATATATATATATTTTAAATGCAAACTCGATAAATCTCAAAATTCAAACTCGATAAAAACAATTTCAAACTCGATAGTTTTAAAAAAAATCTAACTCGATAAGATAAAATATAACTCGATAAAATACATAACAAAACACCATTTTGATCCAAAATAAAGCCTAAAACTAATGTTTTTCTACCAAATTTATTACTAAACAACCTAGTTTAACCATAAACTTTAAATCCCACCAATAAAAACACGAATTTAACAACTAAAAATTAAAGATTTTTAGAGAGATAAAGCTAGAGAGAGAAAGTAAAATAAAACCATACTTCATAAAAATAACACTACACTACTCCTACTACTATGAGGACCAACCCTCAACAACCCTAAGGCTAACCCTAAAACTTACTAAAAAACTAACCAACCCTCCAAATGAGGCTTACATGTTCTATTTATAGGCTAGGGGCTAGGGCTTCTCTAATCTTTGAGTTTGTTACATATTTAGCCCCTAGACTTTTACAAAACATGAAAAACTACTTAAAACATATTAAAACGCTACAAATGCAACTAAATACTACACGTAACGATCTAGTAACTTGGAGGAATCTAGTTGACTTTTCTTCCAAAGTTCTTCAAAGGACCAAAGTTGACAACTTGCTGAAACTTGGTGGGCATTATTGTAAAGGTCTTCATATTTCAACTAAGTGTCTCTTTTGTTTTTTCTCTGAATCTCTAAGGATTACTTTTGTCATTTTGGGCTTTTCTTGGTTAAATTTCTTCCTCGGCTTCGGCTTTTTACCTTTTTCCAATCTCATGCTCGTTTTTGTCGGTTTTGGCTTTGTTTTTGTTCATTTTTCACATATCCGTACCTGCACATACACAAATACAAAAACATACAATCTCTTGGCATTTTTGGTTAGTATTTGGTGTATTTGGTCTGATTTTGGGTCTAAAAAGGATGAGTGATTAAGCACTCATCAGTTATGGATAAAAGTAGAAGCAAGTTTAAGAGAACCGTTACCATCTTGAGAACATTTTATTACACAAGACTCCTCAGTAGACAATTCATCAAGCAAGCAAAGAAGCAATTCATGACTATCCTGTTGTTCAACCCCCTTGAATACTTGATTCATGCAAACCAATTATATATAATAGTAGTATAGTATCGAAGTGATCCGCAAGAAATACGAATCACCCGAGTCGTTTCCCAGTGAAGGTGTGAATGGAATCAAGAATATTGATTCGTGTAATCGTGATTTGAAAAGTGAGATATAATAGTGATTTTGTGAAATTAAAACTACGAATATCAAACATAAACTAAAAGGCAACAATCAAGCATATAAAATGATCTAAAAAGAGATAAATGTGAAATATGTTTGCTAAGTGACGTGAAAAGTTCATTAAATGTGGACTAAGGTTTGACGACGAATTATATTCCTTAGACAAGACTATTTTCTCACAACGTTGGTTTATTTTGAAAATAATCCTTTAAAAAGAAAATAATTACTAGATGTGTAATTTGATTATTCTCCGGCTTTTGCCCTTCAAATAATAAAATTACAAATCTAAATAACTTTGACTAATTATTAATCACAATCCCTTTTTATTAATCCATATTTAAATCACAAATCCTTATCACTTAGCAAACATAAAAAGCTACTCGCTACACATATCAATGACACTAACAAATAAACATTCAAGCATAATCATATTAATAAACTAAATAAAAGAGAAAAGGATAAGAAAATAGAACCCGGATATAAGAGATGAGATGAAATTAACCACCCGATCTTATAAACTAAACAAACCATAAAGTTTAATTCCTAAAAAGCTTTAATAAAACCAACTAGTTAATAAAGTTTGTGACTTTATTAACTAATTAGCTTATTAAGACTAAAAAGTAATAAACTTTATTGATAAAATAGCTTATAAGACCCTTAAGCTCCGGCCTTAGCGGTAGAAATGATGATAAACAAAGAAAAATCAAAACTTTATTAGAAATAAGCAATAATAATGACCAAATAAGCTATGGAAGAGCTTAATGGTTGATAAAGCTAGAAACTTTAAGTGAAATTAAGCTAAGAAAAGCTAAAATATTGAAACTTTATGAGAAAAACTTAATAAATCTAAGATAATAAGCTATTTTGAAAGAAAAACTAACAAAGTTAAAAACTTTTTATAAAATAACTAGTAAAACTATGTAGATCTATAATTATAAACTAATTAATGACTTTTAATAAAAGTAAAACTAATAAAAATCAAATTTTTTGGTTTTTATAAAGTAATTTGTAACAACAAGATTTAGATCTAAGTTTATAAAAGCTTTTAAAAACAAAGTAGTAAAAAAAGAGTTTATTAAAAGAGCTAAATCTAAATAAGCCACAAAAAGCTATAAGATTTCATGTCTTATTAGATAAGAAAAGTAAAAGAAAAGAAAAATGAGTAGAAGTGAAAAGAAAATAATCTTCAAAACTTCAAATTAAATCTTCATCTCATATTAATAAACTAAAAAGTTGATTACAAAAAGCATTTGAAATAAGCTAATTTATTACAATAATAAGCTAACCTACTACAATAATCTAATATTACCCCTACTCCTAATAATAACTCTACTCTCTACTCTACATCTACTCTCTAAAATTCTAACCCCCCAAATTGGGTCTGGTGCGTATTATTTATATCAAATGAGGAGTGAGGGGTATAATAGTCCATTCAGGCCACTTTCAATCCAAGCCATTCAATCAGGGGTAATCTGGTCATTTCACAGCGCCGAATGCTATTTTGTCTTATTCGGGAATGCCACGTGTCACGCTCCAATTGGTGGATCTGACTGCTAGAAGTTTCCTCGGACTGACACACGCCTGTGCACTCTGACCTCGTACTGACGCCTGCTGCCACACTCTGACCTCGTACTGACACACGCTTGTTTTGTCATCTTGTACACGTGTCATCCTCTGATTGGTCAAGAATACTGCCACATCAGAACCTCGTACTGACAACCTCGTACCTGCCATGTCAGACCTGCCACCTGTACCTGCAACAATAACCTCGTACAAATCATTAGCATTTAATGAGCCGCCACGTGGCAGGCTCTGATTAGTCCACGTCACTGCCACGTCAGCAGGTGGGGCCACTGGTCAACGCTGGTCAACGTTTGACCAGTCAACGGTCAACGAAAGTCAAACTTTGACTGGTCAACGGTCAACGAAAGTCAACATTTGACCAGTCAACGGTCAACGCTGACCGGGTCGGGTCGGGTCAGCCACGTGGACCACTCAAGCCTCTCGTGTGAGAGGTGAAGGTGCTAGCCAACTGAGCTAGCAAAGCCTTCAGTTAATAACTGTGTTTGGTTCCTTTTATAATAGTTTTGAGCCCAGTCCAGATTATTAGTAATAAAAGGGTCAAAATAGATTTTGACCTGTCAATTTAAGGCAGTTTTGGACTTGATAAAAATTTGAGAAAAATACCGTCGGACTCGTTTTTCCATGCTCTTTCTAATGGTGTGATCGGGAAATATTTTTGACTTCATATTTACCACGAAAAACGTGAAAACGTCGTCGAAACTCTCCGAAAATCACCGTTTTTCTTTTGTATTCAAACCCTTTTATCATCAACACATAATCACGCGTTCCAAACATATTTGTAACATAATAAATGTGATCCCGGCTTGCATCCCCGACCTTGGCTATTTACACTTTTCCAAATCTCGTGCTCGTTTTGTCATTTTCTTGTGATTTTTCGTCCTTTTCTTAAATATCCGTTCCTGCATATTCACAAACACAAAAACACACATTCTTTGGCATTATTGGTTAGTTTTTGGTTTATTTGGTCCAATTTTGGCTAAGAAAAGGTGAGTGAATAAGCACTCACCAATACTCATACCCATCAAGAGCTAATCAAATACTTATAATTAGAACAAGTTCAAATATTCAGATATTGACACATAACAACTTCTTTCTATCAGTGACTATTACGGTGTAAGTTACTCACATCACATGCAGTGTGTTTCATTTTCGTAAGAAAGCTAGAAACTTGACAAAAAAGACATCCGAGAAACTTTTCTATAGAACACTATTAAAATAGTGTGTATTTTTTTCATTGTAGTTAAACATGTCGAAGATGAAAAACCAAACAAAAGCTTTTTTCCATTGTGAAATGCACAAAACATAGTGAACTTAGAGCCTGGTATTTATAAGGGATATGACAAGACAGCCCATACTTATTTTTGGAATCTTTTAAAAAAAAAGTGATTACTAACAACAATCCAATTAGTTTTGTTTAAGCCTTCCATGTTTACATAATTAGCACTTAATGATCTCTAAACATTTACTCCGTAATACTTAACATCACATATCCGTTTAAAATGATTAGAACTGTATAATTATGGTATATATAAGTTCATTAAATGTATTTTTTTTTTACATATACGAAATGCTTAAACAACACCCATAGGGTTGTTGTTAGCGAAAAAAAAAAATTACCAATTACACATTTAATGTCATTAAACCCAAGATATTTTTGTTAAGTCACCAAACATTTCCATTTTTCAACAATCCGATTTAAAGCTATTATTGATTCGATAAAAAAAATTCAAAGCCCCATAAGAAATAAACACAACTTCAAAACCATATAACACATCCATAATTAGTCTATGATTCACAAAATTAAGAATTTATTTTAGGTGTGCCATTCATTTGAATTATGTGTATACTTTGTTTCCTATATGATCTAAACGAGGAATGGATCCCATGATGTTGGTTTCAAATATATGTTTTGTCTAAATCACATAATAATTCATATGTATCATAATAACATTACAACATATTCTATAATTAACCCGTACTAATTGCAGTTAAGCCATAGGAATACGTATATATTTATATAAATGACTAACATTTGCATGTATGTGCGATTAATGCATATTTAGTAGGAAGAACATAAGTTTGCATTTCTGAAACAATGCCAATGGTTTTTATTAGATTGGTTCGTAGCCAATGGCAATTTGTATTCCTTTAGTTGGATATTAGTCTTCTTAAGTAAGTACTAGGAGGCCACTATACCCTCAAACTAAAATGAATGGACACGTATCTGTACTTATATCATAATTGATAAATAAGTGGATGCAATATATTATTTATATATTATTTGGTTAAGTTATGCATGTTGAAGATCATTGAATGCGCAATATCTATTTTTGATGAGGTTTGATACGTGCATGAAGACCATATCTTACGAATATCAATTAACAACTGATATCTCTATTATCTTCATGCGTGCATACATGTTTAATATTGAATGAGTTGGTTACGTACATGCATGAGTGATTTAATTATGTGCATTTGCAAAAAAATTGACCTCCTTGACTTGTTCAGACGTGAAGGCTATTTTATGCATGCATGTATCTGAATAATAACTTCCATGTTTCCAGAATTCTAGCATAGTGGGGTAGTTTCTTATCGAGTTCCTTTATTTATATGTAATTGTTGCATGAATGATACCTGAGAAGAAAAAGAATGAGAAAAGTAGTTTAAGAGTTCTTAATTTAGTTGTTGTTCATAGTTGTTACTTTAGTTATCTTTAAAGGACAGTGATCACATCAAATCGATCTTCTATCAAGGTTCTTTTCAAAAACTAGGGTCGCTCATTACTTTGAATCATTGCAACATGTAATGTTCTCTTCTTGGTGTTTATAAGTTTTACATTGTACTGAATAAATTCTGTGTAGTATTTTGAATAAGTCAGGGGAAGCTTTAATGAATGATCGGTGGCTACAATACTTAGACTACAATAAGGGTTGATAAATACCAAGGTATTTAGATGCATTTTTATATTATATGTTAAAATAATATAGAATTGGTGGGTTCATTAATGGACCATCAAAGATAAATACAATCTCAAGTGCTCCACAGCTTAAGAAGAAACCAGTTACTAGTCAAGCTTCTCATCTCAAGAATAAGCAGCAAAGAAACAGACAACCTGTTATGATGTGTTGTAATAAGTTCTAGCTTTAGATATTTTGAATGTTAGTTAATAAGTCAAAAGTCAAAGTTAGTTATAGATTAGTCAAACTTTGTAGTGTATAAATACTCTGTACTCATTTCACTTTCTTTGTAAGTATTCATTATGAATAATTCATTACCACATTCCCTCTCTAGCTCAACTCTTATTATGGTATCAGAGCCACCACTCCTTGGTGGCCTGTAACCGTTTTTTCCATCATCTAACAAACTCCAGTGACCATAACCGTCACTCAACCACCACAAATCCAATCAAAACCACCACTAATTCCATCAAAAACACCACAAATTCTGCTTAAATCAACTTAAATCCATCACTGTAACAAACTCTGATTAACCAAATCACTTCATTCAATCAAGAACCATCACAATCAATCAAAATCGATCAAGAATCCAATCAATTGAACAATGGTGCCTTCAACCACCACAAACAGTAATCAGAACACCACAAACAACCGTAACACATCAGAAACCACCATTAATGATATCAATTCACCCAATCATCCATTATACCTTCATCCTAATGATCATCAAGGTCTAATATTGATTTCAAAGAAGCTGACAGGATCTGAAAATTACAACTCTTGGAAAAGAAGTATGATAATTGCACTAAATGCAAAGAACAAGTTGAAGATTGTTACTGGTGAGTATGTGGAACCAAATACTGATGCAGAAAAAGAGCAATGTGGGAGAGAACAAATGACATGATAATTTCCTGGATTCTAAACACCATCTCAGATCAGATAAGTAATAACTTGAATTTCATCACTACAGCATCTGATTTATGGTCTGAGTTGTATGAACACTATGCACAGTTAGATGGACATAGGATTTTTCAGTTGGTAAATGATATTGTTAGTCTAAAACAGCAAAACTGTAGCATTGAAGTATACTATCATAAGTTGAAGGGATTTTTGGATGAACATGATGTTTTAAAGGCACCCTACTTGTGTAACTGTGTTTGTAATTGTGAGAATGGTAAGAATAATGGTGATAGGGAACAAAGGAAAAGACTAATTCAGTTTCTTATGGGGTTAGAAGAGTGCTACTCAAATCTAAGAGGTCAAATCGTACTCTTACAACCTCTTCCTACATTAGCTAAGGCTTATAGCATGATTAGACAAGAGGAAAAATAGGGAGAAGGATCTTTGCCAAAACCATTAGGATCCATAGCTCTATCTTCTCATTCTAACTCAACTCAGAACACTAGATTCAACAACACAAGTAGGAACAACAATCCACAGGCTCCCAACAGACAACAAAGTGGAAGAAAAGCACTTTCAAGACAGGAGTTTACTGCACAAATTGCTATAAAGAGGGCCACACTAGTGATGAATGCTACAGGTTAAGAGGCTATCCAATTGGCCACCTACTTCATGGGAAGTACAAGCCCCCAATAACCAGAAGTGTAAGTGATAGCAGGGATCCCAAAGTTGTGAATTCAGTTCTCAACCAAGATGTAGGTCCTTCTACACAATTAGAATCAAACAATGGTAGTGATGCAGTATTTGTAAGGATGGATCAACTTCAGAACCAACTGAATCAAGTGATGCTTATGATGCAACAATGTCAACAGAATCCTCCTACTGGTATTGTCAACTCTTACACCATTAGGAAACATAAGTTCATTGCTTCTGTTATGCTTAACTTTAGAGCTGCCTGGGTAGTAGATAGTGGGGCCACAGACCACATTTGCATCACCCTATCCATTATGCATGATACGTGTCTTTGTACACCCCCAATTCGTGTTACATTACCTAATGGCCAGACTGTAGAAGTCAAAATCTGTGGAAAAGTTAGGATAAATGCAGAAATAACCCTCACAAATGTGTTTCACATTCCATCTTTTGCTTATAACTTGCTCTCTGTTAGTCAATTAACCAAGCAAATGTATTACAACTATGTTTACATCACTTTCATGTTATTTTTAGGGCCTCAACAAGAGGATTGCTCATGGCAACCTTTGTGAAGGGCTCTACATCATTTACCTATACACACAACCAACACCAAGTCCTACAATCCTTGAAACCAATAGCAATGACAGAACCACCTTATGGCATTCAAGACTGGGCCATCCTTCTCTCCCTGTTCTCAAACAGATCAAGTCAATCTCTGTTTTCTGTAATAATGATCTTTCTAATTGCAATGTTTGTCCTCTAGCTAAGAATCATGCTTCTCCATTTAGTCTCAGTACTTCACATGCTTTGTACCCATTTGATCTCGTTCATGTAGATATTTGGGGTCATTACAAGTCTCCCACAATAAATAAATGTAAATATTTCCTAACAATAGTAGATGATTTCTCAAGGGCAACTTGGACATACTTACTTCCTAGTAAGGATCATGCTACTTCACAACTCAAAAGTTTCCACTCATATGTTAAAAATCACTTTAATAAACCAATCAAAACTGTAAGAAGAGACAATGGTCTTGAATTTTTGAATTCATCGTTAACAAAAAATTACTAGAAGTAGCTAGAGCACTCAGGTTTCAAGCAAACTTTCCAATCCATTTTTGGGGTCATTGTATTCTTACTGCCACATATCTTATCAACAGACTACCATCTAAACCAATTCATAAAAAGCCCATTTGAATGCTTATATGGTGAACCAACTCGACTAAATCACTTAAGAGTCATTGGCTGTCAAACCTTTGCACACCAACACACAACAGACAAATTTGAATCAAGAGCAATACCATCAGTGTTTATTGGCTATCCTCCATAAAAAAAAGGGTACATCCTTTACAACCTCACAAGTCACAAACTTTTCACAAGTAGGCATGTAATCTTTCATGAAAATATTTTTCCATTCCATCTAACACCACCCAAAACAACACCACAACAAAATTATAATCATCACTTCAATCCACCTCACTTTAACAATCCATCCATACCAACCCCATCATCCTCAACTGACACTTCCCACACACCATCATCACCCACAATCACTACTACAACAGACATTTCTCCACCTTCTCCTTCTCCTACATCCTCCCCTGAACCATCTACCACAACTCAACCCAACTGCTCCACAGAGACTTCTACAGCACCACTTTCTCTTACTTTCAACACCACACAAGTTCCTACACTACAACCTTCATCAACACAATCTCAACCTCCCACAGCTCAGGCACCTCCAGTTACTAAAACACAACACAGAACAAGTACAAGAACATGTAAACTACCTACAAAACTTCAAGACTATCACATCACTCTACCCACCCCAGTCAGATCCATCAAACATCATTTTACAAACTTCATAAATTACAACAACATTCACACACCCTCCATAAGACATCAAATTCATTCTATTAACTACATCATAGAACCATAATCTTATACTTAGGCAACAAAAGACCCAAAGGGGAGGGTAGTAATGGACTTAGAACTAGCAACCTTAGAAGCAAATGGTACCTGGATCATTACTGAATTACCTCCTAGCAAGATCCCTATAGGCTGTAAATGGGTCTTTAGGATCAAATTAAGGGCAGATGGTACCATAGAAAAATACAAGGCTAGGCTAGTGGCCAAGTGTTTCACACAACAAGAGGGTGTAGACTACCATGAGACCTTTGCACCTGTTTCAAACATGGTCAAAGTTAGAGCACTATTGGCAGTTGCAATACACAACCAATGGCACATTGCTCACTGGATGTCAATAACGCATTCTTACATGGAGATTTATCAGAGGAAGTTTACATGAAGATACCACAAGGATACTCTGCTCCTCACTCAAAAACCAGTGTTTGTAAACTACAAAGGTCCCTATATGGTCTTAAACAGGAAAATAGACAATGGTTTATTAAACTAATAACTTTTCCTAAAGCTTGGATTTGTGCAGAGTTATACGGACCATTCTCTATTCACATATAGAAAAGATCATGTCTTCCTATGCTTATTAGTTTATTTAGATGATATCATCCTCACAGGCAACAATCATCCACACATTCTTCACATCAAACAACAATTGCATCAGGAGTTTAGCATCAAAGATCTTGGGTCTCTACAATACTACCTTGGCATTGAGATACTGAGAAACTCCACTGGCTTGATCATGACACAAAGGAAGTACACCTTGGAGCTCCTACAAAGTGCAGGCCTACTCAATGTCAAACCTTCCTCAACTCCAGTTGATCTACTTGTGAAGTTAAACCATGATGATGGTGATCCTCTTGAAGATTCATCACAATACAGAGATCTAGGCATACCTCTCTTATCCTACTACCATCTATTGTGATAATGCCTCAGCTATTGCTCTTGCTTCAAACCTAGTCCAACATGCAAGAACAAAACACATTGAAATTGTTTGTCATTTTGTGAGAGACAAAATGAAACTGGGTCATGTTATGCCTACTTATGTGCCTACCAAGAATCAGCTTGCAGATGTGCTTACCAAAGGATTATCCAAGGCTCCACATTATCACTGTTTATCCAAGTTTGGGATCTGTGACCCTTACACACTGCCAACTTGTGGGGGGAGTAATGGACCATCAAAGATAAATACAATCTCAAGTGCTCCACAGCTTAAGAAGAAATCAGTTACTAGTCAAGCTTCTCATCTCAAGAATAAGCAGCAAAGAAACAGACAACATGTTATGAAGTGTCGTAATAAGTTCGAGCTTTAGATATTTTGAATGTTAGTTAATAAGTCAAAGTCAAAGTTAGTTATAGATTAGTCAAACTTTGTAGTGTATAAATACTCTGTACTCATTTCACTTTCTTTGTAAGAATTCATTATGAATAATTCATTACCACATTTCCCTCTCTAGCTCAACTCTTATTATTTAGCTTCATGCTCATGGCTACGTATGTCTTTAAACATATCAGTAGTATGTAATAAAATGTTTGCCTCGCCAAAATAAATAAATTAGTGATAGTTGATACGTACTTGTGTGATGCTTATTTTCACACATATATACTTGTGTTATTTTTACTTACTTAAGTGACTAAATCTAAATGTTTCTGCTTCAAGCTCACACTGTCACACATGAAAAAAATTGTTGCTTTTTAATCTTGAAAAGTTTAAAAACATATGCCCATGTAAGTGGAAGGAATCCATCAAAAGCTAGTAATCTGTGTATGTAAGTCATGGAAATGTAAAAAGTGTATTGAGGTAGGGACAATGGATGGAACGATTGCGCAATGGGTGATGTTTTTCATTATTCATATACGAAATTAAGTTGTTGTTTTTTTTTTTTTTTTTTTTTTTTTTTTTTTTTTTTTTTTTTTTGAAACTGCACGAAATTAAGTTTTAACGGGGCTTATAACTTTAAGAGCTATGTTTTATGCGAGTTAGACGCAGTTAGCTTCATGTGGTTTGGTTATCATGACAGCCTATTACAAGGTCGTCTGGGAATTGGCCAAACTTTGTGCCCCTTTGATCATGTTAACGTTCTTTGGTTTGCCATTATTCGTTATAGTCTTTTGTTTATGGCAATCTTCATTTTTATACAGTAAGTACTCCTGTATAAATATCAAATACGTACCTAATTCACCTTTTAGACTACATCTAAATTGTTGCTTTATGAGTTTTAGTATTGATATTCACCAACTTTGATTCACTTTTTCCTTCATGTCTTGGCATAATTCCGAAAGATGGAGATGATATGTTTAAATGCAATGTTTTATAACGTCAGCTACACACTACTATATGTTTTGTCTACAAGTTTTTCGTTAGATTCCTTTTTCGCTGTCTCTCCTTTCGCTACCCTTCATGAACAAGTGAACAACTGTAATTCTACTTACTCTTCAAATGTAGGGTGACAAAATGGATGGGTCGGGTAAGTTGAGTTATGTGAAACAAGTAAATTACGACAGGTCAAAATTGTTTTACTGATCCGATTGAGTTGAGTTATGTGAAACAAGTAAATTAGGACGGGTCAAAATGGCAGGTAATTCTGAATGATTGAAATTGAGAAAGATCGATATTGAGATTTGAAAACTCGACTCGTTGCTTAGTTTTGCTTTTGTTGAATGGGCTTTATTCTTTCTGCATCAAGCCCAATTTATTGTTTTATTTTCTTGGCTCAGTTTGGCTTATTCTGTTATATACAAGCCCTCTAAGTTATTTTAATTTTTTTAAATAAATAGAAACCCTTTATTTTTTGATAATATTTTTATTGAATAAGTGATTTTTTATATGTTTCACTGTGTATAATGGTAAACACTTTATTATCATTGCTCATTGTTTGAACATATAGTATAACGGTAAAAATATTTGGTAACTTTGTTTTGAGGTTAAATATTTTGACAATTTTTAAATCTATGGTTTAGTAATATTTAATTTTTTTTTATCAAGTTATATTAGATTTTTATACTTATATTGTTATAATACCCGTGTACGCACGAGTTTTTACACAATTTTTTTATTATGTGTTAATGACGATTAATATTTTCTATAGATTTGTGTTGCATGAAGAATTTGACTTTGTGTAACAGGCGTGATGTTTACGTTGATCTTGTTTTAATTTAGCTATTGATATCATGTTTCAAACATTATGTGTGTTTAGCAGTACATAATTACCTTGACAATATCTGTGTCATTGTTATATGTAAACAATCATTTATTTTCATCACATAGTATTTACATCATTACACATTATGGGTCAATAGTAACATTATCACAGGTGATCTAGAAATTTGGTCATGTTTAAGAAGAAAAGGAAAGCTCGAAAATTCAAGACATACATATGTCGATTATAAATCGAAAAGGGTGTTCCAAACGCTGAAAATGGAAAGAGCTTGTTTCCAATATGTTGAATTGTTAAGAATTATTTCTCTATCAAGTTTTCTTTATTACTTTACCCAATTTGAACCGAAAGAGTTGGTGGGAACATTGAATGTTTCATTTAAACTCGAAGTAGTGTGACATAACTTATACGTATTTCGTTATGGTCGATCTGTATTATGTCCGTTCAAAGCGTGCTTTTTGAGTGTATGTTGCTATTAGATCATACCTAGAACATGGCTAGGCTTGATACAGAACCGAAACTTGTATCAAGCGGTTTACAAGAAATATAGACATTAACCTTTGTTTCGTGTAGATGGTTAAACTTTAAGACCGGAGAAAGCACGCTCAAAACATGTTGTCTAGCAAAGGTCCACAATAAGGGACCATACATTAGCTCGATGCACAAGATGCTCGTGGAGGTACGGACCAAAACTGGACATAAATCTCATCGACTATGGATGCAATAACTCATTAGTGGGTCTCAACTAAACGCAATCAACGGGTCCTCAATGATTTAAGTTAACCTCAAAGTGTCTTCAATCAAATAATACGTAAGCAATAAATATACTTGGTCTTATACTATACGCAATGATAACTCAGAACTAAAATTCATCGATCTAGTTCGCTATGTTAAAAATAAGAAGACTTGTAAAACAAAATTTTTGGACAAGGTGCATTTCAACGCAATTTTACATTACGGAGGAACAATTCATGTGGTTCATAAGCACCCCTGAGAAGCCCCCTTATTCTGGGCACTTTATACGTACTTACGAATCACAAGATCAAAACCCATATGTAGAATTTTTCATATTGGTTCAGAGGCACGCCTGAGTACACAAGTTGTTTGTGAGTTGATATAAAGTATATTCTCACCATACTTCAATTTGATGTTGGAGCCTAAAATAAGCTCCATGTTTGGGCGCTTTGTTTTGAATACAAGGCTCAAATTGTTGGCAAAGGCGTAGTTGTATAATGCCATGTATACATTTAATGTGAGTCAGAAAATTTACATTGAATATTTAATATGTGATTCATTTCTCACCAGAAAAAAATGCAAGATCATAACTTTGTATTAACATTTGTGGGGTGTCAATGTGTCATTGTTGGATCACTATTGTCTTGATCACATTTGTCAGAAACTTCATATCCGAATCTTGGCTGGATTATGGGCAAAGTTTGTGGATTGAGTTGAGCTCTCATGTTTTTTGAAATATATAATAGGTATATTATGTTATTCGTTTTCGCAACATCTCATTACATGAGAAAGTACTTGAACCAAATCCAGAAGGTTTGGTTCATGTTGAATTATATTTGCATGAACCCATGATTAAGGCCTTAAATGTGTATGTCTCAAAATGAATGAATTAAACAAGTTAGATAAAGAGTTAAAAGCTTAAATATAGTTGAAACTTGAAAGTGGATCACCAACCATTATTCCTGAAAATCGGTGGAAAACCTTGATCCCACTTACCCATTTTGGATGCTGACCGACCCTTCACTAAGAAATGAACCAATTATAAAATTACATATAGAATTATGAAACATATCACTCGAAAAATGAACGACTCCTTTTCTTGCTAAATGTTGATAACCGACTCACATACCCCATTAGAATAATATGTAAAAGACAATGCTCGTATTGACTCAACCGCGTGCTGAGAAGAGTGTCCGCCCACCTACTTGTGAGTTGTGACAACATGTTTGTTTTTTTACCAAATTTTTATAAATTTTTTAACAACAAATTATGACTCATACTAACAATTTGTTAGACAAATGACTATAAATAAAGGGGTAGGATAACCACACCCTCCCTAGGGAGGGTGTGTTGACTTTGACCAGCTGTCGCCGCCTGTACTGTCTGCATTTAAACTTGTACATTTTGATTAAAGTAGGTGGACGCTCCCTGGTAGGGAGGGTTAGTATAACACAACCCTAAATAAATTATATTAGTTCCTTTATTTGAAAAATAAATTCTTACACACTTCACCTGAAATCAGTGGTGCAGCAATGACTATATATGATTCATGCCCTAACTTCTATGCATGTTAGCACATTGATGTGTAGTGCAAGTGTCCAAGTGATTGCTTCACTTGCTTAATTGTATCATGATGGGAGTTTTATTTAGGTGTCAAAATAAATTCAATTTACCATTTATGTGTGCGTTATTATGGATAGATGGGTTGGTATATATTCACTTTTACTGCATGGTAAAAACTTAAACTTAAACTCAAACCTAATTGCATAGTATATAGTTTTAATTATTGTTAATGTACTTGAACAAGACTCGAACTAGGCATATGTGCCAATTTAAACCAACACATCTAGTTTCGTAGACATTCAATTCTCAAAAGGTCCGAACAATCTCGGATCCATGAAATGAAAAAGATCCTCAAATCATTGTCTTTATAAGTCGTTAAGCCGATGGCTCAAACTAGAGATATGCAATACATTTAGTAAAACATTCCTAAAGATTAGTACATAAAGAATGTGATAAAAAGAATGTTGAGCTTTTATGACCTTGCTTACATCAACCCCCCCCCCCCCCCCCCCCCCCCCCTCTCCCCCCTCCCCCATCCCCCCTCTTTCGTTTAATGTTCAAAATGTGGAATGGACCGATTTCACGTTTAAAGTGTTTACGGCCATTCCTTAAGATCGTTTGTAATGTTATGCGTCAAAACAAATGTGGAAGATATAGTACAATACCTTTTGCATGATTGCATTTCACTGATGAAGCTAAAGTGAGCAATAAAAGTCTAGTACTTTGAGTTTTAATAAGCGCTAGAATTAGATGCATTTGTACAAGATATTAGAATTAGCTTATAGATACGTCGTACTAGTAATTGAAGGGTTTGGCAATATGATTGATCCGAGAGGTGAGATGTTTTTCTTGATTTTATGTAACATCTTTTCAAATGTAGTATCAACAAGAGACGGCCCAGATCTATTACTAAGGGACGGCGTCAAGATAAAAGTGACAGCGTCAGAAGTTACTAAGTGACGCTGTCAGAACGGCGACTTACACACGACAAGACCCTAATGGCGAGCTGACGGCATCAGGATCTATAAGCTAACGCCGTCATATTTATGTAGTTAGGATGATTAGAAGCAGGATTTTGTAAGATGATTTAGCATTGCTCTTAATCAAGAGGCATGTTTTTTATGTCGATAAGAATGACTTATAGTCTAATTTTCTACATCCCAATTTTTTTAATATCTCGCTTTAGTGGGATTGAATACAATTGTGGTGACAAAAAGGTATCATCGTTATGACAAAAAGGTATGCATGTAACTCTTTGGAATAAAAAAATAAAGCAAAGTAACTCAAAAATACCGTCTTTTACGGATTATGGGTCTCAATACTGTCTTTTACGGTGTATGGGGAGGTTAATACTCAGACAGCCTTACCCCTACCTAAGATACAGAGACTGCTTCTGGTTCTACAAAAGATATAAAAGTACCCCCGGCCTTGCAAAGATGAGAATGTAACTCTTTGGAATAATAGTACATATATATTTTCTAATAAAAAATATGCAAGTCAATGATAATTCAACGGACCGATATACTTAGTACTACAGTACTCTACTTCGAAGGAATCAAATGCAACAAAATTTAAACCTACTTCTTAAAGCTAATAGTACAAGTTTAAAAGAAGTATCATATACCATAAATGACTCTAAATTAAAGGTAGAATGGTAGATGCACAACAGTAATTGAGACATAAATTTTACTGCATACACAAATTAAAAGATGTCCTAAAAATAATTTTGTCTCTTGGTTGATGTATAGAGTTAAGATCAAACAAATGGACTTTCAAAATACATAATTACTTATTTGCTAATTGATTATTTGGAAACACCAAAAAACTCGATTTTCTTTTAGGAAAAATTTCATATATACCAAAAAGAAAAATCATAATTCTATATTGACTAAAATGGCAAGTTTTTTTTTTTTTTTTTTTTTTTAATGTAAAAATACAATGCTTTTTAGAGCACATGTTGAGAAAATATAAAATTATTATAGTGTTTCTTTTCTTTATTATTATTATTATTATTATTATTATTATTATTATTATTATTATTATTATTATTTTATAAACTAATCAAATAAATCAGCTATAAGCTTAAGTTAATATCACCGCATAAAACTATTAAGTTGATATCGCCAAAAATAATAATAATAATAAAAAAAAAAAAAAAAAAAAAAAAAAAAAAAAAAAAACAACTAAATTTACTGAAGTTCAGCGATTTTTGCTAAGAAAATTTGTAAATAACTTCGTAATGTCATATTCTTGGTCACTTAATATATATATAGGCTCACCAAACAAAAAACAGTAAAGTTGACGTTACTAGACGATCAATTTGTGTGTATTCATGCATATTGTCTACGTGCTTTACTATATGTTTATATGTATGAAACAATTAATGAAATAACTATACGTTTGTATTAATGCATACATGCACTTCTTTTGGCTCTGACATGAAATTGCACTTCATGTGAGATTGATAATATTCTCGAGTTGTTTGCCATAATTTTATCACCAAAAAAACAGACATAATTTTATCAGATCAAAAATTGTGGAACGTGATAATCCATTAATTCACCATGTAAGAATTTGTCACTTGTAAAAAGGTAGTGACTAACCACTATTTGAGGTTTTGGTGAAACTAATTAATGTAAGTTTTAAATGCTTGAAGAGTGATTTAAGTGTGAAAGTATTTGCATGTGGCACTTTATTAGATTCAGAGGGATTAATTATTTATTTAATTAGTAGTTATATGAGTTTATGGTATGCCATATATGCATGGCTTGAACAACCCATAAGTAATAACCAGATAATGTGCGTATGAATACATTCACATATAAAACAAATAAAACGATAACAAACGTGGCTTTTTATTTTGGT
This sequence comes from Artemisia argyi, assembly GCA_030686995.1. Lineage (NCBI taxonomy): Eukaryota > Viridiplantae > Streptophyta > Magnoliopsida > Asterales > Asteraceae > Artemisia > Artemisia argyi. The sequence goes on from CM060691.1 coordinate 174,605,141, forward strand.
TAAACTATTACACAAGCAGTTTTTTCTCACTGAAATTTTCATACAGAAAAAAAGTGAAAAATTTGTTACGAATTAGCGACATATTACACACCAATTTGTTAACAAGATTCTTTTGAGAAATATGTCGCAAATTTACCATGGATTAGTGCCAGATTACCCACCAACTTTGTTGACTACATTTTCCAACAGATTAGATACCGATTTCCGACAAATTAGTGACGGAAAAAAAACCCGTGACAAATCCGTAGCTATATTACCCACGGATTAACCACGAATTTGAAAATTACATGGGAAGTACATGGGAAATTACCCATGAATTTCTCACATATTTTACTATTTTCGGGTTTCTACACACTTGCATGCTTCCACGTTACTATATTTATCTACATATGTGTTTGTATTTTCATACTATAAGTGTTTCTTTATTAGAGAACCATATGTGTGTTATGACAAGTATATGTGTTTATAGTTTTAACTTTATTGCATAAACAATCATTACATATATGTGAATGTATGTCTTACATACATGTGTTTTACAAGCCGTTTCCTTCATTGTATTTATATATATGTTTCTTAGTTATTAATCTATTAATTCTAATAAACAAAGTTTTAGAGATCCTTTTTACAATATCGATTCTATCTACTAGGTGTATGCATTGTGATTTTATGAGTGCATATATTTTCTTTTGACTTCTAGTTTTCTTTATTATAAAAATACAATAAGGATTACGATACTGAAATACACTACTCCCTCCGTCCCAAATTTATTGTTCACTATTGACTTTTTTAGTCTTTCTTCTTCCACTTTGACCTTAAATATTTTTGTGAGTGTTATATAATATTTGATGCAAAATATATAAATAGATTGGGTTTTAAGTGTACTTTTCAATTGTATAATTTTTCATCAAGTATTATATAACAAAAATATATATATTTATGGTCAAAGTTGAACTAGTTTAACTTTGAAAATTTAAAGTGGACAATAAATTTGGGACGGAGGGAGTATTAGTTTTCTTTGTCTCCATAAGTCGTTAAGCCAGCCGATGGCTCAAACTAGGCATATGCAATACATTACGTAAAACATTCCTAAAAAATTGTACATAAACAATGTGATACATATAATTTCAAGCTATTATGAAATTACATGCCTCCTTTTTCTTTCATGTTCAAAACATGGAATGGACCGATTTCACATTTAAAGTGTTTACGGTCATTCCCTCAAATCGTTTGTAATGTTGTGCGTCAAAACAAATGTGGAAGATATATTGTACAATACAATAACATGGAAACTTTTGCATGATTGCATTTCACTGATGAAGCTAAAGTACGCAATAAAAGTCTAGTACGTACTTTGAGTTTTAATAAGCACAATTGTACAAGATAATAGCATCATCTCTTCTATTGTTGGTGAGGTTTAAATGGCTTTTATTAAAGGAAGGCAAATCATTGATGGGTATATAACATGTTCGATTAGGATGTATAGACAAAAAGGGTATATAACTATCGAAAAGTTTTTCTGAAAGTAGTCCTTTTACTCTTATCTAAAATGTGATTTTCTGTCATTTTTTTTTTTTTTAATATCTTGCTTTAGCGGAATTGGATATTGTCGTTATGACGAAAATGGTATGCATGTAACTCTTTGGAACAATAGTACAAATTTTTTTTCAAATAAAATATATGTAAGTCAGTGATAATTCAACGGACCAATATAGTAGAAAGAAATGAAATGAGGGAATCATATCAGATATGATTGCAATTCTTTAATTAAGATATGCATCTTTTAACTATGAGATTGAAATATACGTATCTTCCATACTTCATAGTACTCAAAAGGGCACGGTATAAAACTTTTATACTTGTGGACTCCACCTTATATTCAAACCCATATCAATTGTAATCCATGACAACATACCAAACGTACTCTAAGTACTATACTATGAAATAATCAATTAAATACAACGAAATTTAAACCTATTTCTCAAAGCTAATAGTACATGTTTAAAAGAAGTAACACATACAATAAATGACTCTAAATTAAAGTAAAACCACAAGTATGTAAATCACATAAAACAACTAACTGTTAGCCAGTATTATTTGTGATAAGATAAATTGGTGTCTAGGAGATAAGGATGATTGGTAGGCGATTACCTTGATTTTCAAGGTAATCGCCTACCAATCATCCTTATCTCCTAGACACAAATTGATCTGATCACATATAATACTGACTAACACTAACATGCAAGGGTGTAAAATGGTAGATGCGTAAGAGTAACTGAGACATAAATTTTACTACATTCACAAAAAGATGTCCCAAATTAAAGATATTGAATAATTTTGTCTCTCGGCTTATGTATAGAGTTAAGGTCAAAGAAATGGACCTTCAAAATACATAATTTGTTCTTGTTTTCTAATTGATTATTTGGAAACACCGACAAACTCGATTTTCTTTTATGAAAAATTTCATGCATACCTAAAAGAAAATTCTTATTTCTATATTTTACTAAAATGGAAAGTTTTTTATGCATAAATACAATGCTTCTTAGAGCACGTGTTGAGAAAACATAAAATTAATATCGCCGGAAAAAAACCTAAATTTAGTGAAGTTCAGTGATTTTTGCTAAGAAAATTTGTTAATAACTTCGTAATGTCATATTCATGGTCACTTAAATATAGGATCACCAAACAAAAAGGTAAAGACCATAAAATAACAACTTACTTTCTTAATTTTACCGAAATGAAACACTTACTTTTTTATCAACATTTAAGCAAACGAAACTTTCAAATATTGTTCTAAGGTGAAACACTTACTTTTTTTTATCAACATTTAAGCCAACGAAACTTTCAAATATTGTTCTGAGATCAACAAAAATACCCTTGAAAAAGAGTGTTTCATCTCAGAACAATATTTGAAAGTTTCATTGGCTTAAATGTTGATAAAAAAAGTAAGTGTTTCACCTCAGAACAATATTTGAAAGTTTCGTTAGCTTAAATGTTGATAAAAAAGTAAGTGTTTCATCTCGGTAAAATTGAAAAAGTAAGTTGTTATTTTATGGTCTTTACCCAAACAAAAACAGTAAAGTTGACGTTAATAGACTATCAATATGTGTGTATTCATGCATATTGTCTACGTGTTTTACTATATGTAATTTGCTTATATGTATGAAACTATGAAATAAGTATACGTTTGTATTAATGCATACATGCACTTCTTTTGGCTTTGACATGACATTGCACTTCATGTGAGATTGATCATATTCTCGAGTTGTTTGCCATAATTGTAGGGAAACATGTACATTTTTATTAAAATAACACGGATTACATATAAGTAATCAACAGAAAATAAATGACAGAAAATTAACTTACAGACAGAATGGTGTAAAAGCAGAAGACAGACATTATTAAACGAAATTAAACGAAAGCAGTAAAGGTCGTGGCAAGAGGCTCGTGTTTAACACGATTCCCTTAAAACAGATTTGTCGTCTGTTTTTCAGGGTACAACGACGAAAGCTGATGTACAGCCGGACGTGACAAACTTGCCTGAAAGGTCACAGAAGCGATGAGTGTTTATAATGGAAGCTTGCTGGAAACGGGATGCAATTGAGCTGCGTTTTTCATTGTGTCAAACCGAATGACTTATGGCTTTATTTATATTAAACGACTACCTTGTTCTCTAAGATTAAATAGAGACCATAATTATATTTTGCAGTAAAAAGATGCGCACATAGGTGAAGTTTAGGAACTGCATTCGTGTTCGCAGGTCGCGCGGGCTCGCATGAGTTCAGAAGCTTCGAACTCATTTTGACCCATAAATCCTAAAATATGCACCCATGCGTGTGCGCACATAGGTGTTAGAGTAAAACCAACTAAAATTTTTTGATAGTAAATATCAAGATTTCTATATAAACACCTTCCCACTTCCTTTTATATGCGATGTGGGATGCACTATTTTTTTTCCAAATTTTGTATTTCACGTGCTTCTTTTTGAGACACGACATCTCATTCATACCAACTCTATCTTTGACACATTTTATCTCGTTGTGAAGCTCTCGTTAAAGAGAATGCAAAGCTACCAAGAAATATAAATATATATAACACATACATATATTAAATAGTGTCTAAAATTTGCAAAAAATAATTTTTGCAAAACATTTTTTCCAACAATAATTTTATCACAATCAAAAAACCGACATAACTTTATCACATCAAAAATTGTGGAACCTCATAATCCATTAATTCACCATGTAAGAATTTGTCACTTGTAAAAAGGTTGTGACAAACCACTATTTGAGATTTTGGTGAAGCTAATTAATGTAAAGTGTTAAAAACTTAAAATGATTGAAGAGTGATTTATGTGTTGGACTTTTATGAAGTGTGAAAGACTGAAAGTATTTGCATGTGGCACTTTTATTAGATTCAGAGGATTTGATTATTTATTTAATTTGTAGTTATATGAGTTTACGGTATGTCATATATGCATGTCTTGAACAACTCATAAGTAATCTATACTATTTATAAAGGGTGTATCCCAATTCTTGAAAGTGAAAACTTAATTTTGTGCTATACCAATTATGCCCTTGAACACAAAACTTTCCAAAAAAATAAACACGTTTACATCACATACATTGTTAATACTTTCCAATATGCCGCTAAACACTTTGAACACTTTCTAAAAAAATAATTAAACAAAAAAAATACTTTTACATCACATAAATGGTTACTATTTTCCAAGATTGTCTAGTTACATGTACAACTCGTTTTACATGTATTTACATACACGGCTACATATATTTATATGCATATTCATGCTTTATCATTGGTGAAAATAAATACTTTCCAAAACATTATCCTATTCTCTACTATTTAAACAACATAAACTTTCAATTTTAATGAAAAAAATGTTGATGTTGGTGATCATATTGAGGTTGGTACGTCGTAATCTCTTATTTATCTTCGTAAATTTGTTGTTTTATTGCTTTTCTTCATGGATTTTTAAAATTTTTGAAAACTTAAAAAATATTATAGGAAACATAGGTTTGATATGAGGTTTGGTAGTAATTTTTTAAAACTTAAAAACTATTATAGGAAACATGAATTGTAATAAGTGACTTGAAACTGAAACACGGTTTGGCAGTAATTTTAATTGTAATCTAGACAAATTTTAGTAATATATGAAACACACCAAGTTGCAAGAGTTGTCTTTGAAAATACTTGAAACTTAGGAAACACACCAAATGTCTAAGAACCACAAACTGCCAATCGTATATATATGATTTGTGAAAATAAAATAAGATTTTTTATATTTTATACTTTCCAAAATATTATCATATTCTCAACTATATAAACATCATTTGTAATGCATGCCTTGAAGAAACACATGTTTCACAACTGTTATCGTTCACTCTCTGTGAGTTACTATCTCGTTGACGGATCTGAGGGTTCAACACACCACTTGATCAGATCGGACGTTCAGCCACCCACAAATGAGAACTTGCACAAGAGGTCAGGTTTCAGTCATATGTCCTAGCCAGTGAATTTTAAGAAAGATTTAACATTGTCAAACACATACATTTCATGCTACGTACTTAGCTCAAGAGTAACTAATGCAAATTGTAGAAAATAAATCTTTGATTATTTATAACTTGTTTAGTATTATTGTTCTTGAATCAAGAATCATGTGTATGTATGTACCGAAGAGGCACATTCAAAATAATTAGTTATTGTATTTGAGTATGAATGTATGATCATATGCCTTTACAGACGAATGCAAAATTGTGCATTCTAGCATGCTTGTTTTAATGTTATTTTTTTCATTTTAATGTGTACAAGTAGTTCTTGTGTTGCTTATAATATACATATTTAATCACATAATCAACATGCAAAGTCTATTAAAAGTGAAAATATTGAACCGAATAAAACATATGCCAAGTGTTGTTTACAAAGTTTATGGAAAAAAGCAAACATATGCCAAATGCATTGTTGATTGTGTTAACATCGGGGAGATTCAATCGAATAGAGTTGGCCAGCGTATTGTCTTGCGTGCGTTTTTATCAGAGGACCACGTCTCATAATTGATGTAATGTTCTAAATGTATTGATATGTTCTTTGCTACATATTGATTAGCATTATTGTTTGAGTTGATTATCGCATTTTTCAACCTTTTACAATTACATTTTGATATCTTCATGTTTTTATATTTAAGTGTTACATGGAATACTAACCACAATATCACGACTATAAATGTTTGTCACTAGAAATTCCCGTTGCTATGCACGGGTACTCGTCTAGTAACCAAATAATGTACGTATGAATACATTAACATATAATACGGTTAACGCTTTCTATTTTTTTTTATTATATCACACAAACTATTTTTTCTCACTAAATTTTTTTACAACCGTCGAAGTCTTGTTACGGATTAGCGACAAATTACACACCAATTTATTGAAAAGATTTTCGTGAGAAATCTGTCACAAACTTAGCATAGATAAGCGACAAATTACACACTAATTTGTTGACCATATTTCCTTGAGAAATCTATCACTATTTTCCCACATATTAACGACTATTTACCCACCAACTTTGTTTACTACATTTTCCAACAAATTAACTACCGATTTCGATAGATTAGTGACGGGCGAAAACCCGTGACAAATCCGTAGCTACATTACCCACGGATTAACCACCAACTTGAAAATTACATGGAAAGTCTCTGAGAAATTACACATGAATTTCCCACATATTTTACTGTTTTTGGGTTTCTATAAACTACATGCTTCCACGTTACTATATATGTCTTCATATGTTAAGTGTTTCTTTATTAATGAACCATATGTACGTTATCAAAAGTAGAGAGTGTTTTACTTTTCCATTTCCTTAATGTTCTATCACTTATACACCCGAGAGATGAAAGAATTCAAAAACTTTATGTGAAGTGCTAGTATATAATTTTCGTGCTTGTTTTGATTATTGTAGAACGAGTTATGTTATAAATTATCTTTAACCCAATGCTAAATGCCCCCGAACTTGTAAATTGATTAGGATAAAAGCATATTTGTTTGAGGATAAGCAAATCCTAAGTGTAGGGATATTTGATGAGGTGTAATTTTATATATTTTTAAGGGGTTATTTAGCCTCTAAATTCGAACATATTCGATCATTTATTGCCCTAAATAGTTTCTATTTAAGTTTTTGGTTCTTGGGAAGCAAATATTGAAAAATGATATGTTTTGGGCTCGATTTGACGGAAAAACGAAAAAAATGACAACATTAGGAAAAACGTCATAGAAAAGTCTTTGTGACGGCGTCATAGCCACTAAGTGATTCCGTCACTTGAAGAAGTCAAAGATCATGAAGTTTTCAAAATTACAAGTAACGGTTCAGCCAATGGAGGCTGCCTCGAGCTGACGGCGTCATGACCAAATTCATGAAGGGCTATGACGTAACAAACCACAAGCAGACGTTGTCACAATAAGTCGGTGCAAAATTCAAAACACTAATGACGGCGAGCTGACGACGTCACAATTAACAAGTTACGCCCTCACATATGTAATCCTATGTAGATTCTTTTATTATTAATTTAATTGTAAGGTGTGCAACTTTGGAGTATAAACCATAGAAATATCTTCTACAGTTTTGTAGGCCTTTTGGCCATTGATGTCTTGATGTTTGGTGAAAGATAAGTTTTTTAATTAATCATTCACTCATGTCTATCTGTTATTGTTTGATTTATTTAATTGCTTTTCTTTTCATTACCATGCTTGGCTAGATCTTTTAGTATTTACTTAGGATTGCATGAAACCTAGTTATTAATCATTGTGTGTCGTCTCTTGTTTGATTAGTTGATTTTGCGTTAGGAGTAGGAAAACTGGCTAGGTCAAATTATACTAGCTTGAACGTCTGACAAAACGCGTAGTTATTTATTAACTTGATGTTCGTTGTATTTAATGCGTGAATTGTGTTGCATTGTGGAAATTGAGAATTAAAAGAGCATTCTTAGGCGCTGCTTAATTAAAACATAGTTCATAGGAGTTAGGGAGTAACCAACCTTCGATTGATATTAAGAAATACAACACTCTAATTAAACAAGGACGTGACAATTAAACTAATCAATAAAAGATAACTAGGGAGTTATGAAGTTCTAAGTAAATACACTTTACTCATATAAAAAGTTCACCAATTTACTTTTCTACATAATTAGTTTAGATTTAATTTAGCTTAATTGTTAGTTTTTGATTTTAGTCTTTTTTGTAGTATATGTTTATTTTACCGAAGAAACACTCGTGAAAGTAATTCCCCGGGTCGTTATGTCCCAACGAAGGTAAGACGGCGATTGAGTCGGCTTAAGTCGCGTGATTGTGAAGTGAATGAGAAAATATAATTGAGAATTTTTGGAGTTTTTATTCTAAATGAAATGAAATAGCAATTAAAAACAATAAGATATTGAAAACAAGAAAGAAAAAATAAGTCGGGAAAAGATTTTAAAAACAATATGTTTGCTAAGCGACGTGAATAAGTTCATCAAGTGTGGGTCAAGGATTGGCGGCGAATTATTTTCCTTAAACAAGACTATTTTCTCACAACGTTGGTTTATTTTGAAAATAATCTTTTAAAAAGAAAATAATTACTAGATGTGTAATTTGATTATTCTCTGATTTTTGCCCTTCAAATAATAAAACTACAAATCTAAATAATCTCACTAATTATTAATCACAATCTTCTTTTATGTCGACACTTAACTCACAAACTCGTGCCACTAAGCAAACACTAAAAACAAACTACTCGAGACTCATATTAATAAAATAAAGTTACTTGATAAAAGAAACAAACTAGATAAGCCAAACTAAAATTCGGCAGAGTTTCGCCTTAGCATAAAGCATTAAAGAACCTCACTTGATAAACGATGAGGAATAGATTATCTAACTTGATAATCTTGGCTAACTCGCCAAAAGAAATAAAACTTGGTAAAATCTGAAACTCGATAAAAAAATTTTTAAAAAACTCAAACTCGAAAACAAATTAGAAACACTAACTCGAAAATTTTCTTTTATTTGCAACTTAGTCCTTAAAACCTAACTCGAAAACTTTTTTTTTTTCTTTTTTTTTTTTTTTAGAAATCAAACTCGGTAAGAATTGTTTTTGCAAAAATCAAACTCGGTAAGTTTTTTAAAAAAAAACATAACTCGATATTATTTTTTTGCAAATTGGTCCCTAAGTGATAATCTCTAACTCGATACAATTTTTTCAAAAAGCCTAACTCGAAAGAATTAAAAAAAAAAAAAAAAACTAACTCGATAAAACGTAACAAAACAACATTTTAATCCAAAATAAAGCCTAAAAACTAATGTTTTTCACAAAATTTAATACTAGACTAACTAGTTTAACCATAAACTTTAAATCTCACCAATAAAAATACGAATTTAACAACTAAAAATTAAAGATTTTTAGAAAGATAAAGTTTTTAGAGAGAGAAAGTAAAATAAAACACATACTTCATAAAAATAAGACTACACTACTCCTACTACTATGAGGACCAACCCTCAACAACCCCTCTCTAAGTTGGTGTTTAAGGGGTATTTATAGGCTAGGGGCTAGGGCTTCTCTAATCTTTTACATTGTTGCAAGATTAGCCCCTAGACCTTTACAAAACATGAAAAACTACGTAAAACATATTAAAACGCTACAAATGCAACTAAATACTACATGTAACGATCTCGTAACTTGGAGGAGTTGAGTTGACTTTTCTTCCAAAGTTCTTCAAAGGACCAAAGTTGACAACTTGCTGAAACTTGGAGGTCTATTATTGTAAAGGTCTTCATATTTCAACTAGAGTCTCTTTTATTTTTCTCTGAATCTTTAAGGATTACTTTTGTCATTTTGGGCTTTTCTTGGTTAAATTTCTTCCTCGGCTTCGGCTTTTTATCTTTTTCCAATCTTGTGCTCGTTTTTGTCGGTTTTGGCTTATTTTTGTCCATTTTTCTTATATCTGTACCTGCACATACACAAATGTAAAAACAACATATATTTGGCATAATTAGTTAGTTTTTGGTCTTTTAGATCCGGTTTTGGTCGAATAAAAGGTGTGTAAATTAATACACACCAAAATCCCCCCGACTAAAGTATTGTCGTGTACTCACGCAATGTGATCAATTCACGTTTTTTGGGATAAATAATTTCAAAATCCCTTTTTACTAACTTTGAAAAGTAGCAAGGAGGTTCAAAAGAGATTTCAAAATCATTTATTCCCGAAAACGCCCCGTTTTCCCCAAAATTTTTTCCTTTATTCTACTTTCACTTCTATTTTTGGATTTTTCATACTCCAAACTTGTGACGGTTTGTCGAACTTTCATTATTTTGAAATAATTATTAAGGTCAACGAGTAGAAACACTTCTATTTAAAAAGTGACCATACAGATAAAAATCGTCATCCTTGATTTTTCACAAGCTCCCAAACTAAGCGTACAAACGAGATCACAGCTTATCTACAAGTTAGATGCTAACACTACTCATAATAGTTACTTGTGGAAACTTCTTACTCTCATGTCCTAAGTTTTGTATCTCAATATTTTATTTTTGTTGAGAAACGAATTGCTTCATATTTTCTCGTTTCAATAATTTTTAGTCCGATAGTAACACCTAAGTTTAAACGATAAGTAATTATTCATTTTCTCTTAAGAACCACTGCAATAGAAATTCGGTCCACATCAAGGAATTTTGGTACATACAACATCATAAATATAAGTTGCGGAGTACTACACGTGCACCTCATGTGACCAATTCAGAATCATTCACATGTACCTCACGCGCCAACAACTTATTTTCATTCAAGCTCTTATTCATCATAACTTTCAACTTTCACTTTTTTCATTTTTCACTTTTTTTTACTTTTCTCATATTTTTCATACTTTTCACTTTTTTCTTTCTTGACTTTTCTCATAACATCAATGGAAGCTTATCGGGCAGCTCCAAAACCACATAGATAATCAACTTTTGACTTTTGATTTTTTCACTTTTTTTTGCTCTTATTTTTTATGTTCCTTGATATGTACCCAACTTCTAAAGCAAAAATTCTCTTAAGAAAACAAAGAACTAAATATTATTCAAACCGAAATACCACTAATTAACCTAGAACATCTATTATATATGGGTGACGTTTCTGATGGGAGTAAAAAGCCACAAGTACCTCTCATGAGCTCTAAAGAGAACCACTACTCCACGTTTAGCATCTAACTTCTAAATAAACTCTATCATTTCTCGCTCTTTGCAATTTAAGATTCCAAATAATGAAACCAGCGAATACTTAGCCGATAATCAGCCACGCATATATAAAGTCAGTTACGAAAACTTGCAAACTCTAGAAGAAGAATTCGTGTTTTCTAGCTCCTGATGTAAAAGACTAGCGGAAGCTTTTAAACTGCGCATGTGTAAAGTCAAGTACAGGAACTTGCAGATTCTTAAAAAAGAATTCGCATTTTATAGCTCCTTGTGTACAAGACTAGCACAAGCTTATGTGATTATCATTGGTTAAGGGAACAAGCTAGGGCTCAACACGCCCGGTCAAGTCAAAATATTTATTCCTACTCTCGCCAGCAAGAAAGTCAACAAGGTGTCAAAACACTTATTCAAACTTTATTATATTTTCGCACAACTTTTTCAATTTTTCACTTTTTTTTTTATGGAAAAACGGAGTTGCAAGAGTTCACAACAAAGTGCAAGGCAAAAATCAGATCGAAAGATCACCCCCCCCCCCCCCCCCAGACTAAAATGAAACATTGTCCTCAATGTTTTAAAAGGTACTAGTAATCCTACGTAAAATCTAAGGCCGTTTATTAAGTATGCCAAGAGATAAACGTTAGTTGATAAGATTTTGGATATAGGATTTCCAAAAGCACCGATGAATGAGACTCCAAGTGAAGAGATAACGAGCACGAGAGTCATCATAAATCACGGACAATCCTAACAAACATCACAAATAACCACGGAACACAAGAGTAGAAAAGGCACCCCCTCCTCACGTTAGGATACTTAGAAAATAGAAAATATAGAAAATGAAAATGGATAAGCATGGGGTGCCTCCCACGAAGCGCTTGTTTTTATTCACCGAGTCACATGAGCTTGACTCGATCCCCGAATTAATTTGTCCTTGGGGAGAGCAGAAAGAACGGACACCAGGCACAAACGGAGATGCCGGGGTCAAATACGGTATCCTCACTCCCGGTGGAGTGGAAAAGTGAAGAACTGATGGGATAAGAAAAGTATGGTTGAAACACCCGAATGGTAAAAGCATAAACATCATCAAAATCATGGGTGGGTAAAATATTAGGCACAGGATCATCATGTTCATAAATCTCGTCCACCACTCCAAAATTATCTTCATTCGTTTCTGATTCAAAAACTACATCTGGTGGTTTCGCAGGTGGACGAGAAAAAGGTAAATCGGAAATAGATGAATCAGCATCGGTAAGTACAGCATTATCATGTATTTCTTCAAGAATATTACTTCGAAGGCCATTATCGTCGTTCTCAATACCTGGTGTTATCAAGTCCTCCGTAGCAAGAAATCGATCTATATCCTCTAAAAGAGGGTCACGTGACGGATTATCGGAAATAAGCACAGAGTCGATCTTAAAATTAAAACGCTCATAATCCGGAAGAGAGATATCAGCATGAGTAGTGGGACTGCCACTACTCGTCTCTTCAAATCGAAAGATTTCAAGCTCGGGTAAGAAATCACTATCCATATCGGGGATAGGAGAAGAAATCGGAGGATCTTTCAGTGCCTCGATTTTAGAAATGAGAAGATAAACTTTGGATAATTTCTCACGAAGAGCTTCATCTTGGATTTCCGCATCATCATCTTCATCATTATCATCGATATCTCCACAAAATATAGAATCGTCATTATCAGAATCGGAGAATATCTCATCACGATTATCATCAAATGGTATATCATTCGTATCAACTTGATCATTAAGAGGATTATTTTCAACTTCGTTAGAAATCTCCTCGGACTCACTTGGGATTGGGACGAGGTTCTCAACACTAGACTTATTTAATTCGTCCGATTTCGTTGCCGGAATAGTGTTAAGATGCCCGTCCCCCATTGTTAGAGAGTCTTCGGGTTCTACGGAAGAAGAGATAGATTCATTTTGAGGATTAAGATTGATCGTAATCGTGGAATCATCATCGTACATACAACACTCACAAAATTGGAATTTTCTTTCTTCGGCAAGAAGTTCTTCCATCAATTTCACCTTAGGCTCGGGAGTATGCGTATAACGATTAATTACCATTTCTTTTAACTTCTTGATCATGGATTTAATTTCAAAAATATCATTAGTAAAATCGGAAGTTTGTGGGGGTTGGTTAAAACCATGAGAATCGTAACAGGAATTTGGCTCATAAAAATTTTTAGACGATCCCCTACAATGTTCAAAATTTGATGTATTTTGAAATGAATCACCATTGTAATTTGGTACTTGCTCATAAAAGTTTTGAAAAGGAAGATTTAAATCGTTCTGAGGATAATTATCAAAACTCGTATCATAAGCGTAAGACGTGTCAGCATTCAGGGCATAGCACATACAATTGGTGTATCCACATTGACTACAAAAACATTGCCCACAAGGTGCTCCTTCTTCGGAAGGGTTTCCACAAATATAACAATTAAACGAAAGTGGTGGTGGTGTATAGTAATCGGGAATGTTTGACGGATCGTTGAACGAATTTTGATCATACGTGTGAGAATTACAATTCCAACAAACTCTATCATGAATATTATCACCACATTGGTCGCACGTACACCACACACACAACCCTCCGAAGAACGATTCTCCACAATTATCACAAATCGGATCCATAAGAATTATCGTTTTAGAGGGTAAGAGAAAAAGAATCAAATGATTAGAGGATAAGAAGATTATTTTTGGTTTTTAACTTTTTGAAAAAGAAAATCAAAGTAGAAAAGGAAAATCTTTTTGTGTTTTTATATATTTTTAATATTTTATTTATTTATTTATTATTATTATATATATTTTTTTTATTTTTTTATTTTTATTATTATTATTATTATTTTTTTTAGAATATTTACAAAAAACGATAACTTCTCGGGAGAAGGGTCTTCAAATCACCAACAAATGATACAAGTACGACGCTCTCGTTTCAAACCTTCCCCGGCAGCGGCGCCATTTTGATTTTAGTCTTTTTTGTAGTATATGTTTATTTTACCGAAGAAACACTCGTGAAAGTAATTCCCCGGGTCGTTATGTCCCAACGAAGGTAAGACGGCGATTGAGTCGGCTTGAGTCGCGTGATTGTGAAGTGAATGGGAAAATATAATTGAGAATTTTTGGAGTTTTTATTCTAAAGGAAATGAAATGGCAATTAAAAACAATAAAACAATAAGATATTGAAAACAAGAAAGAAAAAATAAGTCGGGAAAAGATTTTAAAAACAATATGTTTGCTAAGCGACGTGAATAAGTTCATCAAGTGTGGGTCAAGGATTGGCGACGAATTATTTTCCTTAAACAAAACTATTTTCTCACAACGTTGGTTTATTTTGAAAATAATCCTTTAAAAAGAAAATAATTACTAGATGTGTAATTTGATTATTCTCCGGCTTTTGCCCTTCAAATAATAAAACTACAAATCTAAATAATCTCACTAATTATTAATCACAATCTTCTTTTATGTCGACACTTAACTCACAAACTCGTGCCACTAAGCAAACACTAAAAACAAACTACTCGAGACTCATATTAATAAAAGAAAAAGACTTAATAAAAGAAACAAACTAGATAAGCCAAACTAAAATTCGGCAGAGTTTCGCCTTAGCATAAAGTATAAGAGAACATCACTCGATAAACGATGTGGTATAGATTATCTAACTTGATAATCTTGGCTAACTCGCCAAAAGAAATAAAACTTGGTAAAATCTGAAACTCGATAAAAAAATTAAAAAAACTCAAACTCGAAAACAAATTAGAAACACTAACTCGAAAATTTTCTTTTATTTGCAACTTAGTCCCTAAAACCTAACTCGACAACTATTTTTTTTTTTAGAAATCAAACTCGATAAGAATTGTTTCTGCAAAAATCAAACTCGGTAAGTTTTTTTAAAAAAAACATAACTCGATATTATTTTTTTGCAAATTGGTCCCTAAGTGATAATCTCTAACTCGATACAATTTTTTCAAAAAGCCTAACTTGAAAGAATTTAAAAAAAAAAAAAATAAATAAATAAAATAATAAAATAAAAAACACTAACTCGATAAAACGTAACAAAACACCATTTTAATCCAAAATAAAGCCTAAAAACTAATGTTTTCACAAAATTTAACACTAGACTAACTAGTTTAACCATAAACTTTAAATCCCACCAATAAAAATACGAATTTAACAACTAAAAATTAAAGATTTTTAGAAAGATAAAGCTTTTTAGAGAGAGAAAGTAAAATAAAACACATACTTCATAAAAATAAGACTACACTACTCCTACTACTATGAGGACCAACCCTCAACAACCCCTCTTTAAGTTGGTGTTTAAGGGGTATTTATAGGCTAGAGGCTAGGGCTTCTCTAATCTTTTACATTGTTGCAAGATTAGCCTCTAGACCTTTACAAAACATGAAAAACTACTTAAAACATATTAAAACGCTACAAATGCAACTAAATACTACATGTGACGATCTCGTAACTTGGAGGAGTTGAGTTGACTTTTCTTGCAAAGTTCTTCAAAGGACCAAATTTGACAACTTGCTGAAACTTGGAGGTCCATTATTGTAAAGGTCTTCATATTTCAACTAAGAGTCTCTTTTGTTTTTCTCTGAATCTCTAATGATTACTATTGTCGTTTTGGGCTTTTCTTGGTTAAATTTCTTCCTCGGCTTCGGCTTTTTACCTTTTTCCAATCTTGTGCTCGTTTTTGTCGGTTTTAGCTTGTTTTTGTCCATTTTTCTTATATCCGTACCTGCACATACACAAATACAAAAACAACATATATTAGGCATAATTAGTTAGTTTTTGGTCTTTTAGATCCGGTTTTGGTCGAATAAAAGGTGTGTAAATTAATACACACCAGTTTTAAAAACCAACTCTTTCAAACCGCGAGATTTTACTTGCATTCTATTAAAACATAAAAGACCAAAAATAATCTTCTCTCAACCTTTAGACTTAAATCGACTTACACTTTGAGCCTACCTCACTATTCCCCTAGAGAATGATCAATCTCCCACATTTACTTACAACGGTTAGGTACACTACCTATGAGATTGTAAAAATTCTTGTGTTTTGCAAATCCACATCAGCAACCTTCTTATAAAAGGATGAAAGTGTGGGGTTGTTTGGCAAAGGTTCAAATACCTTTACAAAAGAGAACAAAACTTGGACAAAAAATAGTTGATTGTGTTTATCTTGGTCCAACAAAGAATAATGTTGCTTATAGGTTCCTGGTTTACAAATCCAATGTAGAGGAAATAAGCAACAACACAATTATACAATTTGCTGCAGCATAATTTTTTGAGAATACCTTTCCTTGTAATGATAAAGAGAATAAGGTATGTAAATTGGTTAAATCTCTTTACGGCTTTAAACAAGCTCCAAAGCAATGGCATGGGAAGTTTGATAACACTCTATCATCAAACGGATATCAAATAAACGAATGTGATAAATGTGTTTATGTTAAACAATACTAAAACACATTTTTCATTATATGTTTATATGTGGATGACATATTGATTATGGGACCAAATATGGATGTAATTAACTAAACCAAGAAAATGCTTCATTCTTTATTTGATATGAAAGACATGGGAGAAGCCTGGTGCCATTCTTGGTATAAGAATTCATAAGAATTCTAATGGGTACATCGTTATCCAAACTCATTATACTGAGAAGACCCTTAAGAAGTTTGGACACTATGATGATAGACCAGTTGTAACTCCCTTTGATCCTAAGATTCAACTAAAAAAAGAACAAATGACAAAGTGTATCTCAGTTACAGTATACACGACCAGATTTGGCATATAGTGTAAGTCGACTTAGTCGATACACGACCAGATTTGGCATATAGTGTAAGTCGACTTAGTCGATACTCACACAACCTTGGGAGAGATCATTGGGATGCACTAGTTAGAGTGCTTCATTATCTTAAATACAAGGTCTTATGGGTAGGGGTGTCAAAAATCCTGACCCGACCCGGACCCGAACCCGAATAAGGATAATCGGGTCGGGTTACTCGGGTTCAAAATCTAACTCGGGTCAATCGGGTCAACCCGACTAACCCGAATACGAAATAGGGTCGGGTATTTGGTTCAAAATGCTTTGCATATTCAGGTTCGGGTCGACCCGACTAACCCGAGTTTTTTTTTTTTTTTTTTTTTTTCATATGAATTTTTTCTAATTTTTATTTAAATAAAAAGCCCAAGTTAAATAGTTAAACAATTGCATGGTTTCAAGTAGGGATGGTTTTGTAACAAAACAAGTGCTATGTTGATTCTAGTACTTGACACATGACTTTAATACTTTCACTATCATTTAACAAAACATTTGGATTGGCCATATATCCTAATATCAATTGCTATGAAAACTAATACTATTTCACACATGACTTAATACTTGACAAAACAATGCTATGTTGATTTCTGTTACATTTTTTAGAGTAACAATTTATTATTTTTATTAGAAGCTAATTCAGTCTGTCTAACCAAAGGAATCGACTTGTCCTTATTTGGTATGAAAACTAGTTCAATACATCCTATGAATTTGACTTTAAACATCCAGTTAACAACTATTTTGTTCACAATCCAGATTCGATCCAAATGATTGCTTCCATATGGTAGACTGCACTGACCATGTCTCTTTCCACTTGTCTTTGATTAGGCTTAAAGTCAGACACAACCTTTGACTAACGTGACACAGTTTAACCACATTGGGCAAATACAAATACTGTGGTTTTGTAAATGGGGCATACCCGAACCCGACCTGACCCGACTCAATTTGACCCGAATCCGATTAATCCGAGTTGAAACAGGGTCGGGTTCGGGTATATTATTTTTAGCCTCGACCCGAATTAGACCCGACCCGATTAACACCCCTACTTATGGGTTACATTACACTAAATATCCTCCCGTGTTAGGAGGATTTTGTGATGCCAATTGGATTTCCAACCATAAGGAAGGAAAGTCCACAAGTGCCTATGTATTTACACTTAGAGGGGCTTCTGTATCATGGAATTCGTCTATGCAAAATGTGAATACCATATCAACTATGGTAGCAGAATTTGTAGCCTTAGACAAAGCTGCTGAAGAAGCATAATAGCTTAGAAGCTTTCTAAAGGGTATTCCATTGTGGCTAAAACCTGTGACTGCTATGTGTATACATTGTGATAGTGTGGCTGCTCTTACTAGAGCAAAGAATCATATCTATAAAGGCAAGTCAAGACATATAAGACGTCGCCACAACACGATAAAGGATTTATTGAGAAATGGAATCAGTTTCATCGACTACATAAAGTCAAAGGAAAATATAGTTGATCCTTTGACAAAAGGCCTTTGTAGAGAACAAGTCATATTTACATCGAGGGGTATGACTTAAAGCCAACATAATGAGTGACTACTCTCGGGAAATCTAACCTAGCAAAATTGGAGATCCCATGGTCTAGGTTCAATAGAAAAACTAGTTGAGGAAAACTCAAAAGTAATAACACAAAGGTATACCCATTCCTACGATGAATTTTGTGTGTTTTTCCAGTGATTATTAAGGGTTAAATTTTAATTCTTAATAATGCTAATGGCTTTTATAGTGGAGTACAATGGAATATTCTTGATTGGCATTATCTATACGAGATTGATGTATGGTCGCATCTTTGGGAACCAGATGGCTAAATTTTCTAAAATTCTCATGAATAAGGATATGTTCACGACCGAAATGAACACAATGGTAAGAATCTGTTATTGCATTAATATGATATGTATGATGCTCATTGTCTCGATTTACTACAAAACGTGCCTAGTTCAAGACTTATGTTCACTATCCACAAAGTAGACCCGATAAGTACTCACTAGAAAAGGTTCAAATCCAAAAGACACCTTATCTGATGCATGCCATATTAAATTTGATGAAATTAGAATAATAAGTAATTATCTTATTTTCTATTCAAATGTCGGGTATTATTGGTATTTAAATATGAAATATGGGGTATTGTTGAAACATAAAAGAATTGCTAGAACAATGAAATAAAAAGTTTTATTGTGTTTTGATAGTGACCTACAAAATGGCTATTAGTTACAGTTTTTTTGTCACAAAATAGTCGATAATTGACCATCATTATGGTAAAGACGCGCCTAATCGCAATGATGGTGGTTATAACTGTTGAAAAGGTGTCACTAAGCGAACCATTGCGATTGTTTGAAGTTGTAACAGTTAGCGACGATATTTCTGTCATTAAGTCGTCGTTGAATCGTCGCTAATTGCACCTTTTTGTGAACCATTGTGACTGTTACGAAAACAAGTGTCTTTAAGGCTATTTGAAGTGGTATTGTGACTGTTTTGAAGGGTCACTATGTGCCTATATAAAAGGAAGAATTTACCATTTTAGAATCACAAAAAACACAAAAACCTCATCTATCTCTATCATGAAAATATATCAGTTTCGCTAGATTCAAGTTTCATACTTGATTTGATTGTTGTATCAACTAAATAGTCATAATAGATAGGGCAAATTTCTGTTTAAAGACACTGCTAATCACAGGCCTCAATCCGTTATTTTAATCATACGATTCTGTACACATACCAATTTGTGTTACGATTATAAATTTCCTAACATCGACTAGCTAAATTGATTGAGATGTCACATATTTTTGAATTGTTTCAAATGTCAATGTAATAATCTTTAAACACATCTATAAGTCATATTTACCAGGGTTTTCCCCTTTACCAAAAAAAAAAAAAAAAAAAACACATCTATAAGTCTTAAGCTCATAATGCTAAATTGATTGAGATGTCACATATTTTTGCATAGTTTCAAATGTCGATGTAATAATCTTAAAACGCATCTATAAGTCTTAAGCTCATAATGCTAAATTGATTGAGATGTCACATATTTTTGCGCTATTTCAAATGTCGGTGTAATAATCTTTAAACACATCTATAAGTCTTAAGCTCATAATGCACCGTCCAAGTACAACTCTTTTAATTGTAAGGATTTTTTTAACTTGTATTTTAGAGGCACAAGTTAAGCATATTAAAAGGATTTGGTAACCTAAAAAAAAGGATTCAATGACCTACACAAAAATAATTTTGATGTACTTTTGTATGTGTCTGTGAGTCCCTTAGAGACTCACACAAAAATACATTTTTTTGTAATTTTATGTGAGTCTTTGAGTCCTTTTTTATAAATCCTTAAGGTTTTTTTTTTTTTTTTTTTTTTTTTTTTTTTTTTTTTTTTTTAACCTATGCTCCTAACTCCCAAAGCATAAGTTAGGTAAACTCAATTTTGAAGTTAGATAAACTCAATTTTGTAATTAGGAGAACATCCAACATGGTGATTCAAATTTAATTGGAATTTGATTAATAGACCTAATACATATGTCTAATCATGGACCTAATGCTTAAAATACTGAGATCCATGATTAGGCATATGTATTAGGTCCCTCTATCAAGACCAATTTAATTATGCGCCACTCATATGATATATTACGACCATTATTAGCCTTTATATATCCTGACACACCTCTAGTTATTTGGGAAATTTATTAGATCAATTAATATACAATTAATGTTCAAAAAAATATATATATTATCATACAATTATTTGTTTTAGAGTTTTAGTAGTATGTTTCATAAAATCTCTCTTATAAGTTTCAACTACCTCAACTACAAACTACTTTGACTTCATCTTAAAAATATTTTGAATTTGTTGCATTTTGAGTGTAAGACAAATAAAAAGCCAATCACATATTCCTCTTGTCCACATATTTTGTATGCGATTCAACATGTCTGACTTTAACAAAACTGAAAAGAAATCACGTGAACTTTTGCATGATTATGAAAATTATATATAAGGGTTACATCAACTACTCTTAGATAATATTTGGCCCAGTGGTGAGCACTCCTGATTTTCTCACAAGATGTTTTATATTCGTAACTCGCTAGGTAAACATTTTGAAGGTGGTAAACACCCGAATGGACTAAGGCTTTGCCCAAGCTTGGTTTAGAATTTGTCCATTGTTTAAGCTTACGTATCAAGTTATCTTGTACTCTATATATACAGAACATTATAAATAATAAAAGCAAACGATTTACATTATCTAATGTGGTATCATAGCTTTGAACACCCGTCACCAAAAGTACTCGACCTAATATTAACCATAACCCTAAATTTTCATCAAAAATTGTTGTGCCTATTGCTTTGGCAGTCGACAAACACTTTAAATCTTTAAGTCTTTAATACTAGTATATCTTTATACCTTTGTATTTTGCTCTTAAAAAAACTTGCGATAAATCTAATGGCCATGATTTCATCCACACCAAACTCATCCGTAAACATTGATTAAATCATCATATATGTGTAGGAGGAAGATGGAGCGGTCATTAATTGTTCTTGATATCATTTATTGCTCTTTTTTACAACTCAACAGAATAATTCTTGCAAGTTGCAACACAACAACTAGTAGCTTCATATTTTTATTTTTTATTTTTAACAATATAGTTACAAAAACATTATTATGAATACTATTTATTATTACAGTTGTATATGTGTGTGTATATAGTAATATATAAGGTGATATGAGTACACACAACAAGACCAACCATAGTTGGCCACATAGCTCAAATTTCAGATTCTGAGTGACTCTCCAATGGCAATGATCATCAACTACAACAAGCTCTCTCTCTTCATTTTACTCTTTGCTTCTTGTCTTGCCACCCTCATCACCTCCTCTCAAGGTTCTTGTTTCTTCTCTCTCTACTCTCTCTCTCTCTCTCTCTCTCTCTATCCCTACATATTTACATAAACACTTGTGTAATAGTGTATGCAATGTTATGTATGTATGTAGACATGGATCTTGTGATAAGCTAGCAATCTTGAGAAACATGAGAAATTTTGCATCATTATACAAAGTTGTGAATTAGCTATACTCATTCACAACTTCTTCAATTTTTATATAT